>CM055060.1:34174049-34252020 GCA_029204045.2 Tillandsia leiboldiana
CATCCCAAAATAGGTGACAGACCGACTACTGACCGGTACGGTCGCACCCAAAATAAGTAACAGACCGGCTTCTAACCGGCACGGTCGCACATTAAATAAGTAACAGACCGGCTCCTGACCGGCACGGTCGTACACTAAATAAATGACAGACCGGCTCCTGACCGGCACGGTCGCCCACTAAATAAATGACAGACCGGCTCCTGACCGGCACGGTCGCACACTAAATAAGTAGGAAACTCCGGCCACTAGAGAAATCCGATAACCAATCTAGTGCAATAATAACCACCCGGTCGACCGCCCAAAGTCCGCGGTCGCCGCAATACCCTGCCACCACAATCCAGCACAACCCATATCCCAAGAATCTGACTACACTATCCCAAACCCCCTGCTCGCGCCCGAGCAACATAGACCGCCTGACTAACAAAGGAGGAGAAAGGGAAAAGCATGGTTTCTCCTAAGTCAAGTTCCAATAAGTAGTGTAGCAGTAAAAGATGGCCTAACTAGATGACCATACAAACATGCTTTTGTCCTCAGAAACGATAAAAGTGGGTAAAACATGTAATAGCAAAGCATGCTAAAAAAGTCCCTACTATGCTGTACTAATCTCACACAAGTAGGCTAATGAATAAACATGTACAAAAACCACATGATCTAGGCCATTCCTTGCTTACCTCTCGCTCGTATCGGTTGTACAACAAATATGTCGGTCATCAATCATAGAGGGGTGACATCCCCACAAGTGCACTTATATTCGCCATAACATAAACACCTTATACAGTTACCACTATTAAGCTTACCCACCTGAAGCGCTTAAACCAAGGTAAACCTGAAGTCGTTGAAGTGTGTAGACGCTCACAGTCCAAAATCTGCCAAACTTACACCCTCGGTACATGTCGCGCAAGCCTTGGCTCCAAACAACTGAAAACACCCGGAATCCACAATGTCCAATTTTCTCTAGTTCCAACAGGCCCAGCAACACTTGCAAATACCACTGAGTACAACAATAAGGTCCAACATGTTGGGTTATATGAATAATAGGATCTAAATAGGGGAAAAAACACCTAGAGGGGGGTGAATAGGTGTAAACCATAAACACTCAAAAATCTTTGCGAAATAAAAACCCAATGCGGAAAAATAAATAACACGCAGAGATTTTTACGTGGAAAACTCCAAACCGGAGTAAAAAAACCACGGGACCGATAACACGGTGAAATCCACTAGAATTAAACACGTACAAGGTGATATACCGTACTCACAGACGACTCAACCTTTTCAATACGCTCCTAGTTGATCTTCTCCGCTCGCTCCAGACACTTCTCGAATCCACGATGTGCGTCCAACGCCGAATCCAAGGCGTCCAACGTCGAGTCCACGACGTCCGACCGAATCCACGGTCTTCACCCAGTAGCACGCTTCGAATCCACGAACGTACCTCGCTCCGAATCCACGAGAGCGGTTGTACCTTAAATCCACAAGGCCACGCGAGTCCACGCGCCGATTTTGGGATAAATCGTTGTTTTTGGGTGGTGATGATCCGCCGAATACTTAGATTAGAAATAGATCGGAAATACCATCTAAGTATTCATTGATTTGATTCAACTCAAAATGTGAGTATGAAAACCTAGAATCAAATCAATCAATATAGATGAAGAAACATAAGATAGAATATATGATTTCCTTTCTTCTCTATATGTGGATCTTAGGCCGTATAAAAGATTATATTTTATAATGACGGCTACTTTTTGGACTAACCCTAGAAAAAGAATCATAGGGTTTATTTATAGGTTAGAAACCCTTGGAATAAGATAAGGATAAAAAACTAACCTTTTCTGGAAATTTTCATGACGACGATCCGGATCGGAGATCGGCGATCCGGATTGCAGTAGCGAGAAAAACAGATTCCAGAAAAATGAAGGTTCGGGATCCGGATCGAAGTGCTTGATCCGAATCGTTCATACAGTTTACCAAACATCAATGTTCGGGATCCGGATTGCAGTAGCCTGATCCGGATCGTTCAAATAAAATGGTAAACTCAGTGTTCGGGATCCGGATCAAGGGAAGCTACGATCCGGATTGAACTGGTGTATGAACGAACCACCTTCGGGATCCGGATCGAACAGTCTGATCCGGATCCTGAACATGTCCTATGTCCAGTTTTTGATATTTATGCAATAACAAATCCATCCAAGTGTTTCTACGCTATAAGAAGTATTCGGATCACCAAAGATATTAAGTTAAACATACCTGATCCTTTTGAATTCTTCTTTCTTGAGATTGAGTTATATGATCCAACTCCTTTACCTTCAATCTTCGAGACTTAGCCGAATTCACGAAATACGCCAACTCAAATTCCGTAACAATCTCCCCCTTTGGCGGTTTCGTGACAAAACATAGATCCACTCAAGAAAATTCAAAAAGATATTTTTGTTGCTATCACCATACAACAAAAATTTACAATGGAGATCCAAAATAAAATACATGAGTTAAACTCCTAAAACAGACTCTAGACTTAGACATCTGTACTCTCTGCAAAAGAAATCATTCTTGACAAAAGAAATCGTTAGATACCTCAAGAATTTTATATCATTCAAAAACCACATACAGAGATGAAGTTTATACTCATTTATACTTACCATGACATTTATACATTCATATATGTAAACTGATCATAGTTAAAACTCCAACATATCTTCTATGCAATCAAAAACCCAAATGTCATGTTAGTGAACATCAACTTGTTAGTTATATTACATGCCCAAATAGTTAGTCGAATAGTTAGTCGAGGCATGCATTCAAACACAAATGAAAACCGAAAGTTGAAGTTCTACTTACCTTTCAAGTTGAGGTTATACTTACCTCTATAGTTTCAAGTTTTCTCAGTAACCATTGTATCATAGTATCATTGTTTATACTTCTCTCTCCCCCTTTTTGTCACAGAAATTAGCCAAAAAATACCAAAATGGAGAGAATGGTTAACAGTTCAAGTACCACAAGTTTGAGAAACTAAAACTTAAAACTAAAACGTAAAACCTGCACAAAAAAAAGTTAAAAAAAAAAATGAAGTTCCTGCACAAGAAAAAGAATAAAAGGAAGGAATCAGTCATCAGATTCAGAGTCTTCAGAGCTCGTGCAGCCCAGCTTTTTCAAAATTCCTTTAAGCATTCCCGAAATCGTAGAACACTCTTGTTTCATCTGATGTATGTCCTTGGACATTTTTCTGAGTTCTAGAGTCATTTTATCTTGTTCTTGTTTGATGGAAGACTCCAGGTTTCCCTTTTGGTCAATTCTTCTGGAAGTTGAAGAACGTTGTGTGACGATTGACGGAGCAGTCTGTCCTTCATTCCGAGGAGATCTTCTTGGCAAAGAATGTGATTTGTCAAGAGGTTCATTGCTTGGCACATTCTTTTTCCTTGCTTGCTGCTTAAGTATTGAGGAAGGCTTCAACAGCTTCTTGTTCTTTAGATAAACCTTATTTTCTTCATCAATACCTTGTTGTACTTCATCAAGAAATGTGTCCCAATCTTCTTCGTCTTCAGATTCAGTGTCAATTTGAGAGATATTCTTTGGATTCTCTTGACATGGTTCATTTATTTCAATACCTCGAGCTCGTCCAGGTCGTCGAGCGAGTCTCTTTCTTTTTAAGAATATGGATGAAGAGGTCATTGGTGCTTTTCCTTTTTCCGTAGCAGTGGGCGGAGCCTTTTCCTTTGATGTCTCCGCAGGTGCTTTTCCCTTCGAAGCAGTGGGAACTGTTGCTTCAACTTGAAGCTCATCCCAATCGATCGATTCCGTTTCAGATTCTGTATCGGAATCATCTTTAGCTTTCTTCGCTTTCTTAGCCCTCTTGGGCTTGACAGTGTCTCTCGTATGTACCATAGCAGCCAGAAGAAGAATGATCCACGTGATCACCATTGCTATTGGTTTCTTGTAAAAAGAAATCCTGTGAGAAACACCTCAAGAACACGAAAAAATTATTAATTTTCAAAAATTAGAAAAAATTGTACCCAAACAATCATTATCGTGTAGAGAGACTAGGAATCAAATTAGTTTTGCAAAAGGAAATTTAAAAATAGATCAATTGCATGATTTTGGAAAATTCCCATTATATGCCCTAAAATCGAAATTTTTGAAATCGAAGACCAAAAATCCGTTTATCTTGAGAATACCTAGCATATAATCAAAACTAATCTACCCAGAGTTCTTATTTCAAAAGAAATTTGATCAAAAACCATCCACAAATAAAATTGATACAAGAAATTCATCACGTTTTGAGGAGGAATAAGAAAAACTGTGAAAAACCGAGATTTTGATCAATAAAACTTACTTGGAATTGAAGAACTTGAGTTTGAAAGCTTCCAAGAAGGATGAAATCTAGAGAGAGAAGCTCTGGAAACTTTGGAACAAAAGATTGGAGTAAATGAAATCAAAACCCTTTTGTTCTATATAAAACCCTAGCCGCAATCCGGATCAGTTCGTGATTACGATACGGATCGGCTACCCGCAGTGAAAAACTGCGTTCGGGATCCGGATCGGCAGGTCCAATCCGGATCGGCTGCCCGCAGAAGAATATCTGCGTTCGGGATCCGGATCGGCAGGTCCAATCCGGATCGGCTCCAACTTTTTCTTTAGAAAATTTCAAAGAAATTCTAGAAAAACCAGAAAAAGATTATAAGCACTTTTGTGTATCAACTTTAAACGAAAATCATCGTTTCATACAACAAGAAATAGATTATACCAAATCTATCAATAACATACAACAAATGAAACGAAAATTTATAAAAATTAAATCCCTTAAAGTTGAACAACTTCAATTACATCTAACTTGATCTTATGAGTAATGCCTTTATCAAATCATCAATTCGGTAAAGAAAATGAAAGACAAAGATCAATAGATGTCTAACATCCCCGATAAATTAGATAATATATCTAGTCAATTTATTGAAGAGAGTGGCTCTTTGAGCATCTTTCCTTAAAAATCCCACCTTATACCAACCTTGAAATTTTGACAGAGTCAAGTATTTCAACATGCAATTTAATTAATCAAACTTGAAAAACCTTGCTTGGTAAACATGTGGTAGCTGCACACAGTACTCGGACGACCGAGGTGGTAGCTCTTTCCTCCATGTGGTGGTAGTTTTCACACTCCTCATTGGGATGTAACTCTTTCCACATCTTTTGAGCATAATACTTTTTCTTTGACTCCCCCTCAATTGGCTATCAATTATTTAAGATATAAAGTATTCAGCCAAATATTGATCTCGATTTCATACTCGACTAAACAGTCAAATAAGATAAAAACTATACCAAGAGATCATCGAGAGAGAAATTGACTTTGATCAAAACAAAGATGATTTAATTGACATAAATGATCATTGCATCAAATGAAATATTATGATATCTAAAGCATAATAGATTTCTAAATATATAAAAGGATGCAGTCAAAGTCGATAAAACTAATGCTCAATTAATATTCTATGTCTAATCATAGATAATGAACAAAAACACAAAAACAAAACCTAACCTAAACAAGAGTTTCAAAAAGGGTTTATATCAAGGAAAGCATTCCAATAGCTTTACGCAAATGAATAAAACGTTTTTGATCCAAAGGTTTTGTTAAAATGTCAGCTAATTGATCTTCAGTTGAAATGTAGGAAATTTGAAGAATATTTGATTCAACTAGCTCTCTAAGAAAATGATATCTAAGTTCAATGTGTTTTGTTCTAGAGTGCAACACAGGGTTTTTTGAAATGTTTATAGCACTTGTGTTGTCACATAAAACAGTTACCGAAGTTGCTGAAATCCGGAAGTCGCTCAACACGCTTTTCATCCAAATAAGTTGAGTTGAACAACTACCCGCTGAGATGTATTCCGCTTCGGCAGTCGAGAGTGCAATGCAGTTTTGCTTTTTACTATGCCATGCAACAAGACAATGGCCAAGATAAAAACATGCACCACTCGTACTTTTCCGATCATCCACAGATCCTGCCCAATCGGCATCTGAGTATCCAATAATATCTAAACTTGTTCCCATAGGATACCAAATTCCGAAGTTTACAGTTCCTTTGACGTACCGGATGATCCGTTTCACCGCTTTCAGGTGAACCTCCTTTGGTGCTGATTGATATCTCGCGCAAATCCCAACACTAAAGGATATATCCGGGCGACTAGCTGTGAGGTAAAGTAGACTTCCAATCATGCTGCGATAGAGTTTCTCGTCTACATTATCACTAAGAGATTCACTTCCTAATCCCTTATTGCTAGTTCCTATAGGAGTAGGATAATCTTTAGAATCTTCTAATCCGAATTTCTTTACCAACTCCTTTGCGTACTTGGATTGACACAGATGGATGCCTTCATCATTTTGTTTCACTTGCAATCCAAGAAAGTATGTCAGTTCGCCCATCATAGACATCTCAAATTCGCTTTCCATGGTTTCTGCGAATTTAGAAGCATCATTATCCTTTGTTGCTCCAAACACAATGTCATCGACATAGATTTGTGCAACAATGAAGTTATTTTGATAATGCTTCACAAAGAGAGTCCGATCTGCTCCCCCTCGAGTATAGCCCTTCTCCAAAAGGTGCTTTGTCAACCTTTCGTACCAAGCTCGCGGTGCTTGTTTTAAACCGTAAAGAGCCTTATTCAAACGAAAAACATGGTTAGGTAGTTTACAGTCTACAAAACCTTTCGGTTGAGCCACATAAACTTCCTCATTTAAAAACCCATTTAAAAACGCGCTCTTAACGTCCATTTGAAAGAGTTTTATTTTAAAGTGACAAGCAATAGCGAATAAGATACGAATGGACTCGAGTCTAGCTACAGGGGCGAACGTTTCATCAAAGTCTATACCTTCCATTTGAGAGTAGCCTTGAGCAACTAAACGTGCTTTGTTCCTGATGATGGTACCATCCTCATTTTTCTTGTTCTTGAAAATCCATTTAGTACCAATCACATTGTGTTGCTTCGGAGGCGTCGTTAATTCCCAGACTTTGTTGCGTTCAAACTGATGGAGCTCTTCCTGCATTGCTTCAATCCAGTAGTCATCCTGAAGAGCTTCATCGATGTTCTTTGGTTCGATCATGGAAACGTAACAGGCGAATCCACAAACCAACTGTCTCCGAGTTTTGACTCCTTCTTGTGGGTCTCCAATGATGTTTGATTCAGGATGATCCTTGGAGATGCGTAACGTTTGTTGTAATGGAGTACTCGGAGGTATATGAGATGATTCCTGCACATCAGATAAACTTGAAGAACCATTAGATGCATCATTAATATTGGAAGTATTATCATGAGAAGATGCACTTACAGGAGTATCATCATCAGGAGAGATATCAGGGGTAGATTTATCAGATGTAAAGTGGAAAGCTTCATCTACTTTAACATTTATAGATTCTACGATCGTCTTAGATTCCAAGTTAAATACCCGATATGCTCTACTATTTGTAGAATACCCCAAGAAAATCCCTTCGTCACTTCGAGAGTCAAACTTTCCAAGATTTTCGCGGTCACGTAAAATGTAACATCGACTCCCGAAGATACGGAAATATTTGATGTTGGGTTTTCTACAACACCATAGTTCATATGGTGTATTTAACGTCCCCGGGCGCAAATAAACTCGATTAATAACATAGATTGCAGTGTTCACAGCTTCAGCCCAAAAATGTAGCGGTAAATTCCGGCTATGAAGCATAACACGTGCCATCTCTTGAACAACCCTATTTTTGCGCTCGACAATACCATTCTGTTGAGGTGTATAGGGTGCTGAGAATTCATGCTTAATGCCGTTGGAAGTGCAAAAATCAGTGAATTTAGAATTTATGAATTCTCCACCTCTATCACTTCTAACACGAATGATCTTTTCATTCTTTTCAATCATAATACGAAGGCAAATCTCGTGAAAAGAATCAAAAGTATCAGCTTTCTCTTTTAAAAATGCTACCCATGAATACCGAGAGAAATCATCAACCAATAAGAAAATATACCATTTACCTCCCAAGGATGGTTGACGTGTCGGCCCAAAGAAAGAAAAATAGTCTACATAAACTACACAACATTTAATCATAGAAAGATTAAAGACAAGGAAAGGTTTCACCTTTACATACCCAAACCTTTTGAGTTTTAGAGTATGTTGGCAATGGTTGAGAAATTTTCCTTGATGAAGACGTCTTGTATGATTGATCTTTTTCTTTTGTCATCGTCTTGTTTGAAGTACTACCAATGTTTTTTTCTTTTGAAAAGTCCTTCTTTGATTTGTGGGGAGTGAACTCATTGGTAGCAGCTGCAAGATGTGATTGATTTGATCTTTGAGCTCCAATCTTGCAATTTCTTTCAATGTGCCCTGTAAAATTACAACGAAAACATACCTTAGTGCTTGACGATCCCGAGGAGGGTGAAGTAGGCTTGTTGTCGTTGCTTGTCGTGAATTCCGGTGTCGGAGGAGGAGATACCGACTGAGGCACGAAAACTGTCCCAACCGAACTAAAATCGTCTTTAGTTCGATTGTATCCGAGGCCGAACTTGTTTGATTGACCAAGACCAAGAAGCTTATCCAACTTACTCCTTCCTGATGAAAATCGCTGTAAGTCATCCTTGAGTTGGATAATGGTCTCTGTCATTTCCAATTTTTCCTGTCGAGCCTCGCCGTTGAGCTTCAAGAAGTAATTCGCTTTGTTAACCATATCTATATAATTCTTCTCGAATTGCTCATTGGACTCTTGAAGGGAAACATTTGCTTTTAACAGATTATCCCTTTCCACTTCAAGATCGGTCGAGAGAGAAGTTACCCTTTTTAGTTCTTCTTCGAGATCCTGCAATCTCCCTCTCAACCCCTTGTTTTGCTTAGCCAGTTTCTTTGAATCCCTCAAAAGTCTATGGTAGGCTAGAGCAAAATCTTCACCTTCCGAATCATCCGATTCATTGTCCGTTGCATTCTTTTCAACAGTGGAGTTGGACAATGACTCGGACATACTTGCCATTAAGCACATGAAGGGTGAAGATGTGGACGCGTGGAACGCAGTTGCGTTGTCTTCTTCATCACTTGACGATGACTCATTTGACGATGAGGTGTCATCCCAAGTGACGGCTTGCATCGCCTTCTTCTTAGACGGATTCTTAGTTGGACATTCCGTTGAGATATGGACGTACCCTCGGCACTTGAAGCATTGGACTTGTCCTTCTGTGCTTTTCTTATCCTAAGAAAAACCCTCTTGCTTTCTTGACTTGTAACTTGAAGAACCCTTGCCTTTCTTCCACTTTCCGAAGGATGGAGTTTTGCTTGAATTACCCCTTCAAAAATTTTGGCGAAACTTCCTTGTCAAGAGAGCAAGCTGCTTCTCAAAGTCCTCCATAGATAGGTTCTCGTCATCACCTGAGGAGGATGAATCCGCGTCTTCTTCTTTTGTGGTTTTCAAGGCATAACCTGAAGACTTAGAAGAGGATGCCTTTCCCGGAGAATAGTTAGTAGGAAATGTCATTTCATAAGTTTGTAAAGAACCAACTAATTCTTCTACACGGATTTCGTCCGGGTGTTTAATAGTTTCAATGGCTGTAACCTTGGAACGAAATCTTTCAGGAAGAGTTCTTAAGATCTTTCTTACAATTTTAAATTCTGGAATCTTCTCTCCCAAGTTAGCACATGAGTTTACGATGTCTTGCAATCGTGTGTAATAGTCAGTGAACGATTCATTTTCTGCCATGAAAATAGAGTCAAACTTGCTCGTAAGCATTTGCAGTTTCTGAATCTTCACAAGGTTAGTTCCCTCATGCGTAACTTGAAGAACATCCCAGATTTCTTTCGCAGTCTCACATGCCGAGATGCGAGAGAACTCTGTTTGTGATAAGGCATTAAATAAAGCATTTATTCCCTTGCCATTGTAAGAAGATATATCAATATCTTCCTTGGTCCATTTCGACCTAGGTTTGATGGTGCGAACATCACCAATAAATTCAGTTGGATTAGACCATCCTAATTCAATTGATTGCCACACCCGTTCGTCGATGGAAATTAAAAAGGCTTTCATCCGTACTTTCCAGTACGCATAATTTGTTCCATCGAAGAACGGGGGTCTGTTGATGTTTCCACCTTCAACCATTGTTTACAACCCTATTCCCGCTCTGATACCACTTGTTGGGTTATATGAATAATAGGATCTAAATAGGGGAAAAAACACCTAGAGGGGGGTGAATAGGTGTAAACCATAAACACTCAAAAATCTTTGCGAAATAAAAACCCAATGCGGAAAAATAAATAACACGTAGAGATTTTTACGTGGAAAACTCCAAACCGGAGTAAAAAAACCACGGGACCGATAACACGGTGAAATCCACTAGAATTAAACACGTACAAGGTGATATACCGTACTCACAGACGACTCAACCTTTTCCATACGCTCCTAGTTGATCTTCTCCGCTCGCTCCAGACGCTTCTCGAATCCACGATGTGCGTCCAACGCCGAATCCACGGCGTCCAACGTTGAGTCCACGACGTCCGACCGAATCCACGGTCTTCACCCAGTAGCACGCTTCGAATCCACGAACGTACCTTGCTCCGAATCCACGAGAGCGGTTGCACCTTGAATCCACAAGGCCACGCGAGTCCACGCGCCGATTTTGGGGTAAATCGTTGTTTTTGGGTGGTGATGATCCGCCGAATACTTAGATTAGAAATAGATCGGAAATACCATCTAAGTATGCATTGATTTGATTCAACTCAAAATGTGAGTATGAAAACCTAGAATCAAATCAATCAATATAGATGAAGAAACATAAGATAGAATCTATGATTTCCTTTCTTCTCTATATGTGGATCTTAGGCCGTATAAAAGATTATATTTTATAATGACGGCTACTTTTTGGACTAACCCTAGAAAAAGAATCATAGGGTTTATTTATAGGTTAGAAACCCTTGGAAGAAGATAAGGATCAAAAACTAACCTTTTCTGGAAATTTTCATGACGACGATCCGGATCGGAGATCGGCGATCCGGATTGCAGTAGCGAGAAAAACAGATTCCAGAAAAACGAAGGTTCGGGATCCGGATCGAAGTGCTTGATCCGGATCGTTCATACAGTTTACCAAACATCAACGTTCGGGATCCGGATTGCAGTAGCCTGATCCGGATCGTTCAAATAAAATGGTAAACTCAGTGTTCGGGATCCGGATCAAGGGAAGCTATGATCCGGATTGAACTGGTGTATGAACGAACCACCTTCGGGATCCGGATCGAACAGTCTGATCCATATCCTGAACATGTCCCATGTCCAGTTTTTGATATTTATGCAATAACAAATCCATCCAAATATTTCTACGCTATAAGAAGTATTCGGATCACCAAAGATATTAAGTTAAACATACCTGATCCTTTTGAATTCTTCTTTCTTGAGATTGAGTTATATGATCCAACTTCCTTTACCTTCAATCTTCAAGACTTAGCCGAATTCACGAAATACGCCAACTCAAATTCCGTAACACAACATTACACTTTTATTCCAAAAATAATCCACATATACAACATCAGAAAATAGCCCCGAAGACGTGCAGTTTTCACCTGCAGAAAGTGCCCAGAAAAATCCAATAAAAATATCACAGCAATCCTCGCGCCGATACCTTCGAAACGAGTACCTGCACGTCCAATTCCGAGCCCCGTAGGCCGAGTTACAAATTCCACAGTGCAGGTGCGCAAAACTACACAGCAACATAACTGTAATTCCATTTACAGATAAGGGGAAGAACATATACCTTCAGGCAAAACTCAGAAAAATCCAAGAAAAATACTGTGATATTCCATGCGTCGAGTAGATGAAAAAAGTGTACAAGCATGTCGTCATACGATGCCCGGTTGCGGAGATATCGCCGAAAGACCATGCCGCTGTCCAAATCTCCATCACAGAAATGGGGTCACAGTAAGCTCGAACAAACACCTCGAAAAGCGTGAAATGAGGGAAAGCTGAAAATATCTAAATCATAGATCTGTCCGTCGCGGATCCAGCGGCGAAGAAATCACTCGAAAAGGTGGTCGGAGTAGGCCGGGGGAGCTCGCGCACCGAAACGCGACGAAGGGGAACCCAAATGGACGAGCGTCGCGCCGCGCCGTAAAAATGGAAACCTCGATAAGCGTGCCACCAAAAATCTCAAAACTTTGCAGATGGATGCAGCATAGCTCGGGAATCATCTTTGCTGAAGGTGCCATGGCGGTTTGAAGCTCAGAAATGCGAAAAAGAGGAGGAAGAAGAAGGCTCGGGTCTTTAAATAGGCTCCTCAAACAAATCCAGAAATGACCAACATGTCCCCAGTTTCGGGCGCGAGGAACTTTCGGGCGCGCACTGTAGCAGCCCGAAAGTTCCCCTGGGCGCGCACTATAGCAGCCCGAATCTTCCCTGGGCCTCCACGTCGCCCGCCAAACAGGCGACAGCAATCCAGACCAACCACCGCACGACACGTGGCTCGCTGCACAGCCGACACATGGCACGCACCCAGTCAACGCGTCGCTGCCACGCCCACGTGCGCGCTGTCAGTGCCGCCTGCGCCCCCCGGCCAGGCACGCGCCCCGAGGCCACCCACACACACTCCGTGAACCGGGTCCACTGCACCGACAAATCATAAGCCGCCACGTGTCCAGCCCTCTGGTGCACGCCGGCCCGTGGATCGCGCACCTGCCCGCGCCTGCCCGTCGCCGCGTCTGCGTCCACGCCGCCGCGCTCCGCCGCTGCCCGCCGCCGCCGCCGCTGCCCGCCGGCGGCCGGAACAGTAACACCTGTCTCGAAAAACGTGTGCAACATCCGGGCTCCGAAAAATACAAGTGAATAGTCCATTTTCATCGTTTTCGCGCGCTGAATCCAAATCCGAAGTCCGATTTGCCAAATTCCAACTCTAAAAATTGCCGAAGGCATCCGGAAGGATGTTCTTTTGTCCAAACTTCACGCTGAGCCCAAATTTAATATCCATTGCGCGCAAAACCACTTCTAAGCATTCGACGGGGCCATTTGATCACCCACGTGATCCATTTAAGCCCGAAGTCCCCCACTTGTGTCCAAATTGTGCACAAACCCCGCCGACGCGCCGCATAGGCCTCCAGAAGCTGTAGATGCAACAGTGCTCCATAAAGTGGGAATTTCGGGTCTTCACATTAACGAACACTTGTTCCTCACGGGGTGGAGAATCCGGAACTATTGGTTCGTTAATCTCGAAACCTCGTGCTCGTGCAAACCGTCGAGCCAGTCTTTTTCTTTTCATAGAGATAGAGGATGCCATTGGCGCTTTACCTTTTAATGTGTGGAAAGTCTTTTGCTTAGGTTGAACAGGCATTGATTCATCATCCGACAATTTGTCCCAATCTACTTCTTGATTATCTTCTTCAGCCTCTGAATCGCTGACAAGAAGAAACTCACCTTTCCGTTGAGTTTTCTTAGCTCGTTTCAGTTTGTTTGTTGCTCGAGTGTGTACCATTGCAACTAGCAGAAAGATGATCCATGAAAACGTCATTGTTGCTATTACTTGTAAAAAGAAATCCTGTGAGCAACAACTCAAGAACACGAAAAATTGTTAATTTTCAAAAATTTGAAAAATTGTACCCAAACAATCATTATCGTGTAGAGAGACTAAGAACCAAATTAGTCTTGCAAAAAGAATTTCAAAAATAGATCAATCGCATGATTTTCGAAAATTCCCATTATATGCCCTAAAACCGAAATTTTTGAAATCGAAGGCCAAAAATTCGTTTATCATTAGAATACCTAGCATATAATCAAAACTAATCTACCCAGAGTTCTTATTTCAAAAGAAATTTGATCAAAAATCATCCACAAACGAAAAAGATGCAGAAATTTCATCACGTTCTGAGGAAGAATATGAAAAACTGTGAAAAACTGAGATTTTGATCAATAAAACTTACTTAGAATCGAAGAACTTGAGTTAGTAAGCTTCCAAGACGGATGAATTCTAGAGAGAGAAGCTCTGGAGACTTTGGAACAAAAGATTGATGTAAAAAGAAATCAAACTCCTTTTGTTCTATATAAAACCCTAGCCGCGATCCGGATCAGTTCGTGAATCCGATCCGGATCGGCTACCCGCAGAGAATACCTGCGTTCGGGATCCGGATCGGCTTGTCCAATCCGGATCGGCTCCAACTTTTTCTTCAGAAAAAAATTTAGAAAAATTCCACAAAAACCAGAAAAAGTATGTAAGCACTTTTGTGTATCAACTTTAAATGAAAATCATCGTTTCATACAACAAGAAATAGATTATGCCAAATCTATCAAAAATATTCAAATAACGAAACGAAGATTTATAAAAATTAAATCCCTTAAAGTTGAACAACTTCAATTACATCTAACTTGATCTTATGAGTAATGCCTTTATCAAATCATCAATTCGGTAAAAAAAATGAAATACCAAGATCAATAGATGTCTGAAATCCCAGATAAGTTAGATAATATATCTAGTCAATTTATTGAAGAGAGTGGCTCTTTGAGCATCTTTCATTAAAATTCCCACCTTATACCAACCTTGAAATTTTGACAGAGTCAAGTATTTAAGCATGCATTTTATTTAATCAAACTTGAAAAACCTTGCTTGGTATACATGTGGTAGCTGCACACAGTACTCGGACGACCGAGGTGGTAGCTCTTTCCTCCATGTGGTGGTAGTTTTCACACTCCTCATTGGGATGTAACTCTTTCCACATCTTTTGAGCATAACACTTTTTCTTTGACTCCCTCTCAATTGGCTATCAATTATTTAAGATATAAAGTATTCAACCAAATATTGATCTCGATTTCATACTCGACTAAATAGTCAAATAAGATAAAAACTATACCAAGAGATCATCGAGAGAGAAATTGACTTTGATCAAAACAAAGATGATATAATTCACATAAATGATCATTGCATCAAATGAATTATTATGATATCTAAAGCATAATAAATTTCTAAACATATAAAAGGATGCAGTTAAAGTCAATAAAACTAATGCTCAATTAATGTTCTATGTCTAAGCATAGATAATGAACAAAAACACAAAAACAAAACCTAACCTAAACAAGAGTTTCAAAAAGAGGTTATTTCAAGGAAAGCATTCCAATAGCTTTACGCAAATGAATAAAACGTTTTTGATCCAAAGGTTTTGTTAAAAAGTCAGCTAATTGATCTTCAGTTGAAATGTAAGAAATTTGAAGAATATTTGATTCAACTAGCTCTCTAAGAAAATGATATCTAAGTTCAATGTGTTTTGTTCTTGAGTGCAACACAGGGTTTTTTGAAATGTTTATAGCACTAGTGTTGTCACATAAAACAGTTACCGAAGTTGCTGAAATCCGGAAGTCGCTCAACACGCTTTTCATCCAAATGAGTTGAGTTGAACAACTACCCGCTGAGATATATTCCGCTTCGGCAGTCGAGAGTGCAATGCAATTTTGCTTTTTACTATGCCATGCAACAAGGCAATGGCCAAGATAAAAACATGCACCACTCGTACTTTTCCGATCATCCACTGATCCTGCCCAATCGGCATCTGAATATCCTATAATGTCAAGACTTGTTCCCATAGGATACCAAATTCCGAAGTTTACAGTTCCTTTGACGTACCGGATGATACGTTTCACCGCTTTTAGGTGATCCTCCTTCGGTGCTGACTGATATCTCGCGCAGATCCCAACACTAAAGGATATGTCCGGGCGACTAGCTGTGAGGTAGAGTAGACTTCCAATCATACTTCGATAGAGTTTCTCGTCTACACTATCACTAAGAGATTCACTTCCTAATCCCTTATTGCTAGTTCCCATAGGAGTAGGAAAATCTTTAGAATCTTCTAATCCGAATTTCTTTACCAACTCCTTTGCATACTTAGATTGACACAGATGGATGCCTTCACCATTTTGTTTCACTTGCAATCCAAGAAAGTATGTTAGTTCGCCCATCATAGACATCTCAAATTCGCTTTCCATGGTTTCTGCGAATTTAGAAGCATCATTATCCTTTGTTGCTCCAAATACAATGTCATCGACATAGATTTGTGCAACAATGAAGTTATCCTGATAATGCTTCACAAAGAGAGTCCGATCTGCTCCCCCTCGAGTATAGCCCTTCTCCAAAAGGTGCTTTGTCAACCTTTCGTACCACGCTCGCGGTGCTTGTTTTAAATCGTAAAGAGCCTTTTTCAAACGAAAAACATGGTTAGGTAGTTTACAGTCTACAAAACCTTTCGGTTGAGCCACATAAACTTCCTCATTTAAAAACCCATTTAAAAACGCGCTCTTAACGTCCATTTGAAAGAGTTTTATTTTAAAGTGACAAGCAATAGCGAATAAGATACGAATGGACTCGAGTCTAGCTACATGGGCGAACGTTTCATCAAAGTCTATACCTTCTATTTGAGAGTAGCCTTGAGCAACTAACCGTGCTTTGTTCCTGATGATGGTACCATCCTCATTTTTCTTGTTCTTGAAAATCCATTTAGTACCGATCACATTGTGTTGCTTCGGAGGCGTCGTTAATTCCCAGACTTTGTTTCGTTCAAACTGATGGAGCTCTTCCTGCATTGCATCAATCCAGTAGTCATCCTGAAGAGCTTCATCGACGTTCTTTGGTTTGATCATGGAAACGTAACAAGCGAATCCACAAACCAACTGTCTCCGAGTTCTGACTCCTTCTTGTGGGTCTCCAATAATGTTTGATTCAGGATGATCCTTGGAGATGCGTAACGTTTGAGGTAATGGAGTACTCGGAGGTACATGAGATGATTCCTGCACATCAGATAAACTTGAAGAACCATTAGATGCATCATTAATATTGGAAGTATTATCATGAGAAGATGCATTTACAGGAGTATCATCATCAAGAGAGATATCAGGGGTAGATTTATCAGATGCAAAGTGGAAAGCTTCATCTACTTTAACATTTATGGATTCTACAATCGTTTTAGATTCCAAGTTAAATACCCGATATGCTCTACTATTTGTAGAATAACCCAAGAAAATCACTTCGTCACTTCGAGAGTCAAATTTTCCAAGATTTTTGCGGTCACGTAAAATGTAACACCGACTCCCAAAGATACGAAAATATTTGATGTTTGGTTTTCTACAAAACCATAGTTCATATGGTGTATTTAAAGTTCCCGGGCGCAAATAAACTCGATTAATAACATAGATTGCAGTGTTCACAGCTTCAGCCCAAAAATATAACGGTAAATTCTGGCTATGAAGCATAACACGTGCCATCTCTTGTACAACCATATTTTTGCGCTCGACTACACCATTCTGTTGAGGTGTATAGGGTGCTGAGAATTCATGTTTAATGCCATTGGAAGTGCAAAAATCAATGAATTTAGAATTTATGAATTCTCCACCTCTATCACTTCTAACACGAATGATCTTTTTATTCTTTTCAATCATAATACGAAGGCAAATCTCGTGAAAAGAATCAAAAGTATCAGCTTTCTCTTTTAAAAATGCTACCCATGAGTATCTAGAGAAATCATCAACCAGTAAGAAAATATACCATTTACCTCCCAAGGATGGTTGACGTGTCGGTCCCATAAGATCCATATGCAATAATTCTAAGGGCCGATTAGTACCAACGTGGTTCAAGTTCTTGTGTGCAGTCCTGGATTGTTTTCCCTTTTGACAACCACCACACACAATGTTTTGATTAAGTGAAAGTTTTGGAACCCCCTTGACCACGTCTTTATTTGAAATTCTAGCAAGTTCCTTAAAATTTCTGTGACCTAGCCTTTCATGCCAAAGTGTTTCATTATTCAAAGAGGCTAAGTTACAATTTTCAGAAATTTTATTGGGAACAACATAACAATTGTTTTCAGATCTAACCCCCTTTAAAAAGAAAACATGGTCCTTATCAGTTACAATGCATTCAACAGATGAAAAATTAACAGAAAAACCATTGTCACAAAGTTGACTGATACTTATGAGGTTAGTCTTAAGGCCATCAACAAATAACACATTATTCAGAATCGGGCCATCTGGAATAGCTACTGTTCCTTTTCCAACAATTTTGGAAGACTGGCCGTCTCCGAAAACTACAAGTCCTCCGGAGATTTTCTCAAAATTTTGAAAGCAGTTTTTGTCACCGGTCATGTGACGGGAACAACCGCTATCCAGATACCAAGACGAATTATCATATGCATGCAAGGAAATATTTGTAACAAGACAAGGGAAGGTTTCACCTTTGCGTACCCAAACCTTTCGAGTTTTGGTGTACGTCGGAAATGATTGTGATGTTGATACCTTTGGTGAAAGCGTCTTGTTTGATCCATCGCTTTTCCTTGACGTCGTCGTCTTGTTTAATGAACTACCGAGGCTTTTTCCTTTCGAATAATTTGCATTTGATTTCCGAGGAATCACCCTTTTGGTAGTCGTTGCAAGAAGTGCTTGAGTTGAGCGTTTGGCTCCCATCTTGCAATTTCTCCTTATGTGCCCTGCAATACCACAACGAAAACATACCTTGGTGCTTGACAATTCCGAAGAGGGGGAAGTAGGTTTGTTGTCGTTGTTTGTCGTCAATTCCAGTGTCGGAGGAGGAGATACCGACTGAGGCACAAAGACTGTCCCAACCGAACTAAAATTGTCTTCAGTTCGATTGTATCCGAGGCCGAATTTGTTTGATTGACCAAGACCAAGAAGCTTATCCAACTTACTCCTTCCTGATGAAAATCGCTGTAAGTCATCCTTGAGTTGGAGAATGGTCTCTGTCATTTCCAATTTTTCCTGTCGAGCCTCGCCGTTGAGCTTCAAGAAGTAATTCGCTTTGTTCACCATATCTACATAATTCTTCTCGAATTTCTCATTGGACTCTTGAAGGGAAACATTTATTTTAATCAGATTATCCCTTTCCACTTCAAGAGCGTTTGAGAGAGAAGATGCCCTTTTTGCTTCTTCTTCGAGATCCTGCAATCTCCCTCTCAAACTCTTGTTTTGCTTTGCCAGTTTCTTTGAATCCCTCAAAAGCTTATGGTAGGCAAGAGCAAAGTCTTCACCTTCTGAATTATCCGATTCATCGTCCGTTGCAATTTTTTCAACAGTGGAGTTGGACAATGACTCGGATGTATTAGCCATTAAGCACATGAAGGATGAAGATGTGGACGCGTGGAACACCGTTGCGTTATCTTCTTCATCACTTGACGATGACTCATTTGACGATGAGGTGTCATCCCAAGTGACGGCTTGCATCGCTTTCTTCTTTGACGGATTCTTATTGGGACACTCCGTTGAGATATGGTCGTACCCTCGGCACTTGAAGCATTGGACTTGTCCTTCTGAGCTTTTCTTATCCTTAGAAAAACCCTCTTGCTTTCTTGGTTTGAAACTTGAGGAACCTTTGCCTTTCTTCGACTTTACGAAGGATGGAGTTTTGCTTGAGTTACCCCTTCGAAAGTTTCGGCGAAATCGTCTCGTCAAGAGAGCAAGCTGCTTCTCAAAGTCCTCCATAGATAGGTTTACGTCATCGTCTGAGGAAGATGAATCTGCGTCTTCTTCTTTTGTTGTTTTCAATGCTAAACCTGAAGACTTAGAAGAGGATGCTTTTCCAGAAGAATAGTTAGTAGGAAATGTCATTTCATATGTTTGTAATGAACCAACTAATTCTTCTACACGGATTTCGTCCGGGTGTTTAATAGTTTCAATGGCCGTAACCTTGGATCGAAATCTTTCAGGAAGAGTTCTTAATATTTTTCTTACAACTTTAAATTCTGGAATCTTCTCTCCCAAGTTAGCACATGAGTTTACGATGTCTTGCAATCGTGTGTAATAGTCTGTGAACGATTCATTTTCTGCCATGAAAATAGAGTCAAACTTGCTCGTAAGCATTTGCAGTTTCTGAATCTTCACAAGGTTAGTTCCCTCATGTGTAACTTGAAGAACATCCCAGATTTCTTTCGCAGTCTCACATGCCGAGACGCGAGAGAACTCAGTTTGAGACAAAGCATTAAATAGAGCATTAATCCCTTTGCCATTGTAAGAAGAAAAATCTATCTCTTCCTTGGTCCATTTCGACCTAGGTTTGATGGTGCGAACATCAGCAATAATTTCAGTTGGATTAGACCATCCTAATTCAATTGATTGCCACACCCGTTCGTCGATGGAAATTAAAAAGGCTTTCATCCGTACTTTCCAGTACGCATAATTTGTTCCATCGAAGAACGGAGGTCTGTTGATGTTTCCACCTTCAACCATTGTTTACAACCCTATTCCCGCTCTGATACCACTTGTTGGGTTATGAATAATTGGATCTAAATAGGGGAAAAAACACCTAGAGGGGGGTGAATAGGTGTAAACAATAAACACTCAAAAATCTTTGCGATATAAAACCCAATGCGGAAAAATAAATAACACGCAGAGATTTTTACGTGGAAAACTCCAAACCGGAGTAAAAAACCACGGGACCGATAACACGGTGAAATCCACTAGAATTATAACACGTACAAAGGTGATATACCGTACTCACAGACGACTCAACCTTTTTCCATACGCTCCTAGTTGATCTTCTCCGCTCGCTCCGCAATGCTTCTCGAATCCACGATCTGCGTCCAACGCCGAATCCACGACGTCCAACGTCGAATCCACGACGTCCGACCGAATCCACGGTCTTCACCCAGTAGCACGCTTCGAATCCACGAACGTACCTCGCTCCGAATCCATGAGAGCGGTAGCACCTTGAATCCACAAGGCCACGCGAGTCCACGCGCCGATTTTGGGGAAATCATTGTTTTTGGGTGGTGATGATCCGCCGAATACTTAGATTAGAAATAGATCGAAAATACCATCTAAGTATTCATTAATTTGATTCTACTCAAAATCTGAGTTTGGAAAACCTAGAACCAAATTAATAAAATAGATGAAGAAACATAGAATTAAATCTAGTATTTCCTTTCTTCTCTATCTGTGGATTTTTCTATTTCGGTCGTATTTTTCCCATTTTTTGTCGTACCCTAAAAGATGAATTAAATGGTCTATTTATAGGTTAGAAACCGTTGGAAGAGGATAAGAATCAAAAACTAACCTTTTCTGGAATTTTTCAGGACGGCGATCCGGATCGGATTTAGGCGATCCGGATTGCAGTAACGAGACAGACAGTTTCCAGAAAAACAAAGGTTCGGGATCCGGATCGAAGTGCCTAATCTGGATCGTTCATACAAATCACCAAACACCAATGTCCGGGATCCGGATTGAACTGCCTGATCCGGATCGTTCATAAATTATGGTAAAAACCAGTGTTCGGGATCCGGATCAAAGGAGGCTACGATCCGGATTGAATTTGCATATGAACTAACACCCTTCGGGATCCGGATCGAAGTGTCTGATCCGGATCCTGAACATGTCCCATGTCCAGTTTTTGATTTTTATGCAATTAAAAATTCATCCAAGTGTTTCTACACTATAAGAAGTATTCGGATCACCAAAGATAATTAGTTAAACATACCTGATCTTTTTGAATTCTTCTTTCTTGAGATTGAGTTATATGATCCAACCTTCTTTATCTTCAATCTTCAAGACTTAACCGAATTCACGAAATGCGCCAACTCAAATTCCGTAACATATATGTACTTTTGTAGTGAAGTACGATGTGAAAAATGATAATAACAGATCAAATTTTGAGAAGCTACAAGTACTTTTATTCAAGAAAACTGTATTTCTTAATTCATGAAATGTGCCTTTCTATTTTAGATATAGGGAGTTATAAAACTGTATCTATTTGATTTTCAGCGTGGGACTTTACAAACTCGCTAGGTGTAATCACTTTGTGCTCATTAATTCTTTCTTGTAGTAAGGTCCTTATCTTTTCACAATATATCTAGATACGTATGATAGGATTTAGCATAAATTTGTTATTTATATAAGCTATTGTACCTCCCTTCCTCTTTTTACAAGGCCCTTTTGATTAGTGCATTGCATTCTGTCGTTAACTCCATTAACATCACGTATGAGAGAAATAATAGTCTTTTTGAAGTGAAAATTATATTCGAGAGAGAATTTTCCAGCAGGTTTGTGCAAAAGATCTTCGCTTCTAAGTATTCTTCTTGTGCAGACAGATTCTGGCTCTGATCCTCCGAGGCATCAACTCCTTTGTTTCGGACAACCCTTCTTCCTCTATCCTGCATCATTTACGCTTGGGTCCTAATAACTTTTGCTTTGCTAAATTCATTTGATATAGCATAATATGTCTTTATTGCAAAAAGAACCTAACACAAAACCAAGTTTCATATCAAGTTGCATTTTCCTATATCTATGATTGATTTTGGTAAATCTGACCCACCAAATTGCCATAATGCATCTTCTTAATATTGGCATTTTGGATTATTTTCATGGTTATTTCTGTGCAATTTTTACTTTCTAATTAGTTGTAATGATGAGATAGGTCCTTTTAAATTACAAAGAAAATGCATTAGCTGAATGTTCAATCATTTTGAGTTTGTAGATTACTCATGATGTTATTGAGATAGATAGAGATGATGATCCCGATGGTGTTGTAATTGTTGGTGAAAGTACACCTAATGACAAGAATAAACAGCCTCTTGGATATTCTAACGATTGGCATAAACATGTAAAGGTTTGATTCTTTCTTATCTGTCCTGGGATTTGTTTATTTATCAATATATGAATAGTTTTTGTTTTACGTTTGGTTGAGTAATTTGTGTTTTTTTTTTTTAATTCTCGGGGTGGGGTTGGGTTGGGGGCTACGTTTCCTACTTGACAGTTTAAACTTACTTTCATTTGCTTTGGTTTTGTTTGGGGGGGCAATGATGATGCAAAAAAAATCCATCATTCTTTGATGCCCTTACGCAGTTAATTTTTTGTAGGCAATGTTCGTACCCAGATAAAGAATGGAGCCTAATTTGGTTGCACTTGTGAGTGCCATTCTAGATTGTGCTCAAATTGGATTTTCGAAATTGGGTAAGTCGATCCATTGTTTCATCCAACGAAGGCTTGAATTTGGAAGGATGTCGGGTACTGCAGTTATTGACATGTATTGAAAATGTGGTTCCTTAATAAGTGCCCGTGCCCTTTTTGATCGGATTAATTTAAGAGACTTCATCTCCTGGAATACTATCATTGCTAGCTCTCACGAGCTAATCAAATCAATGGTGATTGAGCCAGGTATCGCAGTGTAGGTCGCTCTTCTTTCTGTGTGTCTCAATCATAAAACATTGGAGCTTGCACAATATATAGCAGAAAAAGTTCTAAACCTGAATCCTGATGATCTAGGGGTGTACTCATTGGTCTCCGATGTTTATGCTGCAGCAAGGAATGGGGAAGAAGTAATAGAGGTAAGAAAAGTAATTTATGTGGAAAAATTGAATAGTTACCAAGTTGTTAGAGGTCAAATTGTATTCTGCTGCTCATTTGATTATCTAACTGTAATGTGCTATAACTGTTCCATAATTTCCAAAACTTTAGCCCAAAACCAGCAAAACTATTACACAACATTGCCTAAACAAGAAACTGTTATCTCCAAATATGTTGAAGTTTAATCCTTATATTTACATTTTTATGATATTTGCAGAATTACTTTAGATCAAATGACTGAAATCAATTTGAAACTGCCAGAAGAATGAAAATTTAAACTTCTGTGAAATCAACTTTTATTTGTGAAATTGGAATTATAGCCTTGGAACATAATTTATGTGGAAATATTGAATAGTTGGCAAGTTGTTAGAGGTAAAATTTTATTCTGCTCAATTAATTTTTTTTCATGGTTCCCTTTAGTATAATTTGTCAAGGATATGTTTAAAGTTTTCTTGGTTTTACTTAAAAGTTTGGGATTGAAAGGGAAAATAGTTAAATAGATGAAAGAACTCAATTAGATCTTTCTAATCAAGCTTACATGTCAAAAACTCTGAATCAGCAGCTGAAATTATGTGATTCAAACTAAAAATGATCCATTCAGTTAGCCTCCGAAGATTCAGGTATCGTGCCTCTCTTTTTTCTTGGTGGAAGCAAAGAGGATTGCATGCGACATGCATGTGGATAGTAGATCTACTGTTGGTCCTCAGTGATATGGACACTGTTTTGCTATATATTCCTGAATTTTATGTGGAATCGCTGGTAAACTTTTCTTTTTCCTCCTTCATTGATTGTTCCTTTTTCTGGTTGTGACCTGAATTCCTTTATTAAATAACTTTTCTTTCTTTCTTGCAGGTTGATAGTTTCCATGCATTGCGAAGGAGTGACCCTCCATTTGTTTCTTCTCCGGTGTTTATCAAGCATGGACTTTCTTCATTTGTATGTTTTGGACCATATTGTTCTCCTTTAAATAGACAATAATTTGTTTAATTATCCAGCTTTCTTATCCCCTCACTGCAGCAATTTTGTTTCCATTCTAGATTCATATGTGAATTGATATAACGTTGATTTATTTGAAACAGAAATGGTCTTTCACCCACTTCAGGTGCCGCTTCAGCCCATGGCGCTTCCGCCCGTGGCACTTCCGCCCCAAGGACGCTAAGCGCGTCGCCTTCTACAATGACTACCGTCGCTTCGACATCACCCGCTCCCCCAACTACACTACTCTAACGCCAAGATCGGCGACTACCACTCCGGCGTCAATGCCCGCAAGAAGAACAAGAAGCCCTGCGCCGGCAACCTCTCCGACGCCGATTGCTTCGCTCTGCGGAACGCCGGATAGGCCGAGGCCGCTCCTCCGCCCCGTTTTTGTCCCCATCGTTGGCAACACAGTCAAGACACCCTCCCCGTTGTGGAGTCCGAGTCCGGGTTCAGCCGCAGCAGGTACTTTCAGTTCTCACGACCGGTTCGTCTCCAATTTTTCAATGCGAATTCTCCTCTTTCTCTGTTTTGATTTGATCTAAATTCTATGTATATTTTAAATAGAGAAAAATTAGATTCCAAACTCAATTAATTCAATATTATATAAATATAATCTGTATAGGTAAAATGCTCAAAAATGATATCCCGTATCTGAGCATGAATGATAATTTTTCAACATATGTAAAAATATGCACGAACAACTATCGAATTAATGTATTATCAACAAAAGAATTATGATTACGTGGACGGGACATAATTTTAGGATAAAAATTTATGTGGATTTGAAAATTTCAATAAAAAAAAATGAGATATCAACAAGAGATCTTGCAAATTGAGAATAAAGAACATCTAATTATAATCAGATTAATCTATTAACATTAATACAATGTCTATAGGAATATTAAAGATTGATGAGAATAGAATTTACAAAACAAGGACAAACACAATGGCATTAAGAGAGCCAATTTAAACCAAATTTTTCGGCTCAATTTGACCGACAAATTCTTCTTCTTACATACGCTACTTATTCTGTTGCTTTTGCTTCTTCTTTTTATAATGTATTGATATTTTACTTATTACAAATGTTTAGCACATATTCTTTTTGTTTTTATTTTTTTGCTTCTGATGAGTATAAATTTCTGAATAAAAATATTCTTCTTAAGTTTTTTTTTTTTAAGCTTGAATTCACTTTACTGTAGCAACTTCTACATATGCAGTAATATTTACTTATAATAATAAGTATTCCATCAATTCTTAATGTCTCTTGCTGAAGATTTTATATCTGAAAATTCACATCATGCTACACTGTTTGTAGAATTCACTTCCTAGGTTCATTGTAGAGAACCTAGAAAAGAACAAGATTTTATATGCACGATTATTAGGGATAGCCTAACGAAGATCCTAAGTCTGTGGTTCCCCACTTTGTGAATCCAATCGTGTATTGTTCATAATGGTTTGGATGCAAGAGAGACCAAGGATGTTATAGTATCAATTTGGGTAAGTTTACCTAGAGTTTGGCATACAAAGCTTTTGGGTCAAATGACTCGAACATTCACTTCAGGCTGATGAAACAAGAAATTAACTCATTGATAGAGTGTGCTTGATCAGGAAACTCAATATGCCTATTTGGTCTGATAGTCTGGGGAAGAGTAGATCGGTTAACAAATACATGCCGAGCAATCAGCCAATTGAGTAGGATTTTGATCTGTAACTTTGACATAAGTTGTGTATATCCTATCAATGTACTGGATAAATGCATAGCTCTTGATGCTAGAGGACTTTTTAAATAGATGAGAGAGAGTAAGAAGAACAGGTAAGGAAAAGATGATAACACCAATGCCTTCACTGCTCAACAGCTCAGAATTTCACTATTATCAAATGAAGGCTGCTTGAAAGTTGTAGCTTCACATGGTTCATCTGGACACCCGGTATCAGAGTTAAGATTAAAGTTAAAAGCAAAATAAAACTGCTAATTCAATTGGACTTGTGACTATATTTTGAAGAATTTACATATTAACCCAAGTTTTACAAAAGTGGGCTGTAAATATTTCTAGAAAGCCCTTTTCATGCTTACTCACTTTCCAAAATTGGATTGAATTGTTTAAGAGAATCCTTTCCAAACTGGTCAGCATTTTTGCATGGAATAAGTAGAAGTTATAGCTTCCCATAATACATTTGAATGGCATATACAAGAGTTAAAAACAAAATAGAACTTCTAATTCAATTAGACTTGAGACTATTTTCAACAAATTTACAGATTGACCCAAAGGCCCCAAACTTTATAAAAGTTGAGAAGAAATATATTTGAAAAGCTCTTTTTATACTTAGGTGGTCACATTCCAAATTTATATAAATTTTGTGAAGGGAATCCTTTGCAAACTGGATTATGCAGAATTTACATGGAATAATGCAAAAATGCTTGCAGGATGGGTCAGTTGAATAGTTGAAATAGACCATTATTTTTCTCTTTCTGTTCTTCTTAAACTTTTGAAGTGTGCAAAAATCATAGTCCTCTGTGTTGGCAGTAATTTGTATCATGAAGGACTAATGTTAAGTTGGGATATTCATGAAAATATTCATAATTTCATATATAGACTCTTGATGAAAAGAAAAGAAAACAATCAGAGCAATTCACAACAGTTCTAAGAAGTAAGGAACTACTTTGTGCTATAATTGTTCCAAATTAATCTACTATTTCTTAAACTACACACTATTCCTTATGTTGTTATAGTACAGTCACTGTATGGAGAAGTTTGATGCCCTTGTAGTTGCTTTCTAGAGCATCAAGCAGCAAACTCTCTTTATTCTTAATTATTTTTATTTATCAATTGTCTCAAAATTCTAACATTTTGTGCTGGTTTTATTCTGCTTAATATGTGGTGAATACTGCAGTAGTAAATATGTGGAACCAAACAACCCTTGAAAGCCTTAGGTAATGGAGAATAGTGTCTTTATTATGTTATATTCAACCGCCCTCTTTACTGCAGAAACTGGCATCTGGCTTTTCCTTTCTCCCAAACTCTGCTCATCTAAGATCCTCTGTAATCGAGGTAGTTAGAAATTTCTTTAATGCTCTCTTTATTTTATTAATTAAGGAAAAAAGAGCAATTTACATTGTAATGTTTAATAGAATTATTTATATTGTAGGGCAATTCTTAATGTTCTATTGCATATAAAGTGGGCTGCTTCAACAACTACCCCGAAACAAAAATCAGGACTTGTCACGCCCCGGGGGTTTGTTTTAGCGGAAACGATTCACAAAAGTCAAACATTTGACGTATAAATTTTTTTTGATAAAAGAAAACCTCTCTTCCCCGGCGCGTGCCCAGACCCGCCGCATATACAGAATCTCTCTGTAAACGGACAGAGTCTCCTCTGTATATGCATGGCGTAGCGTTTAGTACATGTTCCCAACACAAGCAACCATTCAATCACAACAGTTACTAACACACAACTAGTACCATAATTTATTTAAAACGCATGGCCGATCAATTTGGAAAGGATAAATCCACAGTTTTAAAAGAGCGCCTACCCGGCACTTACGTTTTGAAGACGAGTTTCGAAATCAGTATAAATCCACAAGGTTTTGAAAACAGTGCCCACACGACACTTAGATTTTAAAAACGGTTTTCGCAATCTTTTCTTTGGTTTTTTGCCTTTTTCATTTTCAAATGGCCAACAGAAATAAAAGGAAGAGTAACGCATAAGAGGATAACTAAATGCAACCCATACCGACATCCACGCCGACCCCACGATATCGAGAACCTCTCACATAACTACAATGTGAATGAAATGCAAGAATGAAAGAAGAAATACAGTCCAGGGTCCCCAGCGACCCAGCTGCTCCTGCCCCGTCCTCACCGCCGCCTACCTCTCCCCCCCGTCTGAACCCTGTCACGAAGTGGGAAGTCAGTGACGAAAAATAGTAGAGCAGGAGAATATAATAAAACAAACCGTGAAGACAACCGGAGCAACCACCCTCTCAAGGAGGAAAGGCAACCTGTACACCTGTATCCTGTAATACCCGGCCACGTCGGACAACTAAACCGACGGCCCATACCGTACCTGCAGAAACCCGTCCACGTCGGACAACTAAACCGACGGGTCGCACCGCTCGCACCTCAGCGCCTCAAACCCCACAACTAATAAGGGGCCCCACTACGTCACCTCGTGGGTATACACGGGTCATAGACCGCTTTTCCGGAAAAGCGCACCCTTTGCGGTGGCCAAACCGCGGGTGCGCGTGTTGCAGCCTCGAGCACAGTAACCACAATGCATGAACAAGAGTAAGATAGTAACATGTGTAATCAAGGTACTCTACTAACAAGTATAATCGAAGGTAAAACAGTAACACGTAACGTCAGGAGTATGATAACACATAACTACTAGAGTGCAGCGATAACATGTAGCATCTAAAGTAACGATAATAGGTAGCATTTAAAGTGGAACGACAATATGTAATATTTAAAGTAAACGGTCGTCGGAGATCGATGCTAAATACCACACTCAACCCACCTGTCGCTAGTAGAAATCAACGCTCGGCTCCCTCGCGTCCTGGTACGCCCGCTCGGACTCTCACACCCACCTGCCGCGAGGGAAAGTCAGCGCTCAGACTCGGATAAAAAAAACACGACAATCCGCCTGTCCCGGTTCGCGGCTCCCCGCCCGCACATGGGGCCGTGCGCGTGCCCAGCCCCGTGCGGGTCACCCCCGCGCGCGGGGCTGGGCACGCGCCCGGCCCCGTGCGGGTCCCCCCCGCACGCGGGGCTGGGCGTGAGCCCGGCCCCGTGCGGGTCACCCCCGCACGCGGGGCTGGGCGCGAGCCCGGCCCCGTGCAGGTCACCCCCGCACCGTGCGGGTCACCCCCGCACGCGGGGCTGGGCGCGAGCCCGGCCCCGTGCGGGTCACCCCCGCACCGTGCGGGTCACCCCCGCACGCGGGGCTGGGCGCGAGCCCGGCCCCGTGCGGGTCACCCCCGCACCGTGCGGGTCACCCCCGCACGCGGGGCTGGGCGCGAGCCCGGCCCCATGCGGGTCACCCCCGCACGCGGGGCTGGGCGCAAGCCCGGCCCCGTGCGGGTCACACGGGAACGCCGGTTTGGGGGGGGGTGGTCTTCGCACATGCGGCGGATTCCGGAGAATCCGTCGCCTGTGCCCCCCCTCCGTCTCCCCTTGCCGATTGGAACGATCAAGAACCCAAAAAAACAAAAATGAAAACCTCCGTCTCACCTCGGTTTCGACGACGATGATTGGGAGGGGAGGGATCGTCCGTTCTTGCGTGCCCGGTTCCGGTAGAAAGCGTGCGGTGTTCTTCCCTCCTCTCGATCGCTTCGTCGCGGTGCTCCTCGCCGATCAAAGGGAAGGTTTGGGGAAGGCGTTCTTGATCACGCTCGGGGTAAGAGGGAAAGAAAAGGGGTTCCCAAATCTAATTCCCCGAGCCTACTTAATTAGTCATTTTGGCACAATTGGGTCTAAACCCAAAGTCGCAAAACAATAAATAAAACTTAAATTAAAATAAACCCGGGTCTGGTTTACCTCTAAGAAGGCGTGCTGAACGCTCGAACTGCTACCAACTTCAGAAATTTATTCCGGGAGATTCCGGGGTCGGAAGTCAGATCCGGTCGCGCCGCCGGTCTCCGTTTCGCGGGCTTTATTCTCCAAAAATACCCGCGAACCCCGACGGCCTGCCTAGAAACAACGAAACAATAATCGCACCCCAGCCCCTTAGCCGAAAAGCGGTTCAAGAAAAAACAAAGGTAAGACCAAAAAGGGAAATAAACCCGCGGTTATTACACCACTCACCTCTAAAAACGAGTTTCGTCCTCGAAACTCAAACCCGGATGGGGGGTGAAGAGGTCGGGGTAGCGCTCCCTCATATTAGACTCCAGCTCCCATGTTGCTTCTCGCTCCTCATGGTTGCTCCATAGTACCTTCACGTAGGGGATAGCTCGGTTTCGCAATGATTTGGTCTCCCTTGCCAGGATCCTCACAGGGGTTTCGTCGAAGCTTAGGTCCTCCTTAAGTTCGAGTGTAGAAGCGTCCAGGATGTGTGAGGGGTCGGAGAGGTACTTCCGGAGCATCGAGACGTGGAAGACGTCGTGGACTCGGTCGAGGTTTGGTGGTAGGGCAAGGCGGTAAGCCACTGGGCCAATTCGCTCCAAAATCTCGAATGGCCCCACAAACCGTGGGCTCAGCTTGCCCCTTAGCCCGAAACGCTTGACTCCTCTGGACGGCGAGACCCGCAAGAAAACATGCTCTCCCACTTGGAATTCCAAGTCGCGGCGCCTTTGGTCCGCGTAGCTCTTCTGGCGACTCTGGGCGGTCAGCAGGCGCTGTCTGATAAGGCGTACCTTCTCTTCCGTTTCCTCCACTAAATCGGGTCCCAAGAATTTCCGTTCTCCCAAATCGTCCCAACAAATCGGGGATCGGCAGCGCCTTCCATATAAGGCTTCGTAGGGTGCCATCTGGATGCTGGCCTGGTAGCTGTTGTTGTAGGCGAATTCCACGAGAGGTAGGTAGCGTGACCAGCCGATCCCCCAATCTAGTACACAGGCGCGAAGCAGGTCTTCGAGGGTTTGTATCACACGTTCCGACTGTCCGTCCGTCTGAGGGTGGAAGGCTGTGCTGAACTGTAGTTTGGTCCCCATGGCCCGCTGAAGGCTCTGCCAAAACTTCGAGACAAAGCGCGTGTCTCTGTCCGAGGTGATCGATGCCGGCACTCCATGTAGTCTCACGATCTCGCTAATATAAGCTTGAGCTAACCGTTCTCAGGTCCAGGTCGTATGAATTGGCAGAAAGTGTGCTGACTTGGTTAACCGGTCGACTACGACCCAAATCGCGTCGTGACCCTGCTGAGAGCGCGAAAAACCCGTGACAAAGTCCATGGTGATCTGATCCCACTTCCACTCCTGCACAGGTAGCGGCTGTAGCTTCCCTGCTGGCCGCTGATGCTCGGCCTTTATCTGTTGGCACACCAGGCAGTGAGCTACGTGTCGGGTGACGTCCCCCTTCATTTTGGGCCACCAGTAGATCTGTTTGAGGTCCTTATACATCTTCGTGCCCCCTGGATGTGCCGCGTAAGGGGCCCGGTGTGCCTCTGTCAAGATTTCCTCCTTCAACTCCGACGAATCCGGCACGCAGATTCGTCCGCGGAACCGTAGGGTGCCGTCGTTCTCCACCGCAAAATCGCTCTCTTGGTCCAGGGGAATCTTGTCTCGTATGCGCTGTAAGTGTGGCTCGGTCTGCTGTCCCTCCTGGATCTTCTCAAGTAACGTCGGCTTGACCACCAAGGTTAGAAGTCGCATAACCGTGCCTGCTGGCACCACCTCCAACTGCATTCGTGCGAACTCCGCGATCAAGTGGTTCTGCTCCGTTATCGCGCTCCCAGACGCCCCTTCCTGATGCCCTTTTCTGCTCAAGGCGTCTGCCACCACATTTGCCTTCCCGGGATGGTATTGAATCGTCAAGTCGTAATCTTTCAACAACTCTAGCCATCGCCTCTGCCGCAAGTTTAATTCTTTTTGGGTAAAGATGTACTTAAGGCTTTGATGATCCGAGAAGACGTTACAGTGGACTCCAAATAGATAGTGCCTCCACAGTTTTAAAACGAAGACTACTGCGGCCAGTTCCAAGCCGTGTATCGGGTAGTTCTTTTCATAATCCTTCAGTTGCCTGGACGCGTAGGCAATCACTTTCCCCTGTTGCATCAGAACACCACCCAGACCGATCCTCGATGCGTCGCAGTACACTTCATAATCCTCTCCGGGTGTCGGCAGCACAAGTATTGGTGCCCTGGTTAACCTCCTCTTGAGTTCCTCAAAACTCTCCTGGCATTTGGCCGTCCATATGAACTTCTCCCCTTTTCTGGTTAACCGATTTAAAGGGGTAGCAATCTTCGCGAAACCCTCTACGAAACGCCTGTAATATCCTGCCAATCCTAGGACACTGCGGACCTCTGTCACCGTCGTCGGCGGCTGCCAGTCGACCACTGATTCCACCTTCTTGGGATCCACGGTGATTCCCTGTGCCGAGATCACATGTCCTAGGAAACCGACTTCGCGCAGCCAGAACTCACACTTCTTGAGTTTAGCAAACAGCTCCTGCTCTCTGAGAGTTTGGAGGATCGTTCGCAAATGGTCCTCGTGCTCCTCGTCGGTAGTGGAATAGATCAAAATGTCGTCGATGAAGACCACCACGAACCGATCCAGGAAGGGTCTGAAGATCCGGTTCATCATGTCCATGAAGACTGCGGGGGCGTTTGTCAGTCCGAAGGGGATAACCGTGAACTCGTAGTGGCCATACCGGGTCCGGAAAGCAGTCTTCGGGATGTCCTCGTCCCGAACCCGGAGTTGGTGGTAGCCCGATTGCAGATCGATTTTGGAGAAGACCGTCGCCCCCCTCAGCTGGTCGAAGAGATCATCTATTCTGGGCAGGGGGTACTTATTCTTCACTGTAACTTTGTTTATTCCCCTGTAGTCAATGCAGAGACGCAGGCTTCCGTCTTTCTTCCGCACAAAAAGTACCGGTGCACCCCAGGGCGACACACTCGGTCTGATGAAGCCTTTGTCCAAAAGGTCCTCGAGTTGTGCCTTAAGCTCTTCAGCTCTGCGAAGGCCATTCGGTAAGGCGCCTTCGTAATGGGCTGCGTGCCCGGTAGTAGCTCGATAGGGAAAACCACCTCCCGTTCTGGGGGCATCCCAGGCAGTTCCGTGGGAAAAACGTCGGGGAAGTCCCTCACCACTGGGACATCTATAAGTGTCGTCGGGGGTCGGGTAGCCAAATCCACCGATGCTAAATAGGCCACGCACCCTCCCTCAACCAGTCTTCTGGCCCGCGCCGCTGAAATAATCGCCGGGAAGGAGATGCTCTTGCCCATGATGTACACATGCTCAGGGAAACCCGGTTCTTGTAATCGCAGCTGTCGCTTGTCGCAATCGATGAGTGCCTGGTACCTCGTGAGCCAGTTCATGCCCAACACCACGTCGTACTCCCTCAGGGGAATTACCACCAAATCCCCAGGGCAAGCCAGCCGCCCTAGCATAATCGGGCAGGCGGCCACAAAGCTGACCGCCTCCAACGTCCCTCCCGCCGTTTGAACCGTCAGGAAAGTTTGGAGGGGTGCCTCCTCGAGATCATGCATAAATACGAAATCACGAGAAATGAACGAGTGTGTTGCTCCGGTATCGAAAAGAGTTCTAGCACGGGAATTTGAAACGGAAGTAATACCTGCAAGTGCGTCCTCCGGCGGATCTGTATCTTGGCGGGTCATTGAGAAAACTCTCCCGCCTGGTTGTGGCTGCCTGTCCTCCTCGCGCCGTGGTGCAGGGGGTCTAGACGTCGACGCCATAGGAGCTTTCCCCCGCCCTGAGAGCTGTGGCGTGGGCGTAGAAGCTGCAGATGTGATGATCCGGACTCCCGCAGGAACTGTGCAATATTAAACAGTGACTGTAGGAAGCTTATTCGGTGAAACAGAGCTTGTAGAATCGAAATTGGACATTTAAAATAGACTCTGCGCGAAAATCAGAGCAAATGGAATTTTCTGGGAGCTTTCGGCAAAATTTCGGATGAGAATTTGGCGAAATGGACAGCGGATTTGGACTCAGCACGCGAAAACGGTCAAAATGGTATATTTACTTGATTTTCGGCGCAAAATTACTGTTCACGCCGGAACAGTAACTCCGGCCGCCGGAATTACTGTTCCGGCGACCGGCGAGCGGCGGCGGGCGGCGGCGCACGGCGGCGGGCAGCGGCACAGCGGCGGAGTGCGGAGGCGCGCGGCGCGGGCAGCACGGGCAGGCGCGGGCAGGGGGCGCGGGTGCGCGGTCCATGGGCCTGGCGTGCACCAGGAGCACCGAATACCCCCCCCCCCGTGCCACGTGGCGGCTCCCGATTGGTTGGCCGGCTTCTAGAAACACGTGGGAAGGTGACACGTGGCAGCACCCGGTTGGCCGACATCTTCCGGAAGACCCGGCGCGGGGACCGGGCCTGTGCACCACGTGGACACGTGGCGGCTTCTGAGTGGCCCTTGCACAGGTTGTTTCCTGTTTTGTGGACACGTGGCACATTCTGGTTGGCCAATTTTGGTGTTTCCTGTTCGGATCCGATCCTGTGTGGAGCCTCAGCCCATTATAATAAGGGTCCCCTACCCCTCCTCATTCCCACCTCGATTTCTGTGCCGTAGAGAGAGAATCAGAGGTTGGGCCCTTTAGGAAAAATATTCCTCTCTCTCTGCTCTCTCTCTCCTCCAGATTTTAGAATTTTTCAAGATACCGATAGTGAGTTATCTGCGACGCGGCGCACTGCGACGGTTTTCTTTTTAGGCCCATTTCCCGTCGCAGTTCCGTCGGAAATTCCCTGAGTGCTAACCAGGAGGAATTTTAGGACGATTTTTGCGGCAGCGCGTTCCTAAGAGGTAAAGCTTTGATTTTCGTGTTGATCACCTTGTTCCATTTCGTACTTTTGGCACGATTCCCGAGGTCTCTTTGACCCCCCTTTTTGCTGTGGAAATTTCTGGACAGCATCGACTTCTCCGATTTTTATCTTGGCGTAGGAGCATCAGATCGAGACGTTTAAAGAGTCGATTTTGATCTACTCTTCGCGAGGAACGCAACCGTAATTTTTCTGGATTTTTCTGAGCACTATACAGAGGTGAAAAACTCCTCTCTTTTCGTGCTATTTGAAAAATAGCAAAAGCTGTATTTTTATGAATAATATAGTTACACCCTGTGCAATGTGTGTTGCTGTAGGGCACCGTTTTCGGCAGACAGCAGTTCCAGGGGACTGTGGACAGCCAGGAGACTATCTGGGTGTGATTTGAGCTGTTCGAGGTGGGCGGTTGTTGCTTACCTCATTTTTGACAAGCTCACTGGGATTACTGGAACTCCCATAAAATTTAATATGACAATTGATGAGAACCACTGGGACAAACTAATATGATAATTGATAAGAACCATTGGGACAAACTGACAGGACAACTAACAGGACAAACTAACAGGACAACTAACAGGACAATTGATGAGAACCGCTGGGACGAACTCTCCTAAAATTTAATATAACCCCACAGATAACTTATATTGTGACACTGTGATTCGGACAAAGGCTATAATCTCGCATGCAATAACTTTTATAACAATCAATCTTTTTAAAATAAATATTTAACACTTTTCTACAGCTTTTAAATAATGGCATGCTTTCTTGCTCATCTAGTTAGCCACTATTTATTGCTACACTATCATATTGGGATTTGTACATGTTTCATTGTTGTCCTGTGCATCCAGAGGTTTGTTGCTCAAGTGTGAGCAGGGGTTTGGGATAGTGTAGTCGAGATTGCATTAGATTGTGGATTTGTGGGGTATTGCGGTAACCACGGACAGTAGGCGGTCGACCAGATGTTTACCCTTGCATCAGATTGGGGTTGAGTCTGGTTTATTGCAGCAGCTGGGGATTGGGTTTCTGTAGTGGATGGAGTTTCCCACTTTGATCATAGTTATGATCCAGTCCTGCTATATTGAGATATGTGCTACAGAGATACTTGAGATACTGATGACAGAGATGCTTTACTCGTGTGGGTCGCTCCCCTCGAGTGCCACTCCGGAGGTGGGCTTTTTCAGACCCAGCCGTGTGTGCCGGTCTGATACTTATGTTGGGATGCGAGCCGTGCGAGCCGATCCCACGGTTTCGAGCCGTGTGTGCAGATTCCGCTGAGCAGGCAGTACCAGTTGTTACTGGTGGCTAGGTTGGATTTATTTGGACAGATACCATTTCTGATGCATGCATACAGTTTTGACAGCATAGTAGTGGTAGTTTTCCTGTTTTAGCATCTTATGTATTTTACCACTTCTCCCTTTTGCCTCTAGTAGTCCTAGTGGGTGCGTCAGAGTTGAGGTTTTACCCACTAGGGGAGGCTGCTGGTTTATCTGGTAGTTCTCACCCCCCATTGTTATTTTCTGTTTCTTTCTTCTCCTTTTTTTTGCAGAGTCATCTGCAGGAGCTGCTAGGCCTTCGGCAGCGGATCGAGGTAAGGAGATCGCCGAATAGATAGATCTCCTGTGAGATTGAGAGCTGTAAATAGACGTTGTACCCTTCACTCAGACTGTGGTATTCTCCTTTTATTTGGGTCTGGCTTCTGCCAGCAGGTTGTACTATTTGGTGAGCTGAGAGATTATTGTACTTATTACTGCTTTATTTGTAGTTCCAGTCTGAGATACTATGTGGTTATTCTACTTTAGCTCTGTATTATGCTCTTTTATTGTTCATATTATATCGGAGCAGGTTACCAGCGCTTCGTGTACTCGGGAAATCCCGTGTGCACGGCGGATCTGTTGGCGAGCCCGGGTTCCGGGGCGTGACAGATTAAGTTGGTATCAGAGCTTAGGGATAGGTCAGTTGGGACTTAGGAAACCCTAGGCTTTTGGTAGACCCTAGGATAATAAGGTACGAGAGACGTGATATTTGCGAAAGTCGTTGATTTATTGTTTGACTCTTCCAGTGAGAGAAAAGGGATCGACATGCCCAATTTCTGGTGAACCGTTATGTTGGCTGCAGACAACATAAAGTCACAGAAATATGGGGATGTCTTTGACTTTCGCTAGATTGGGTCGTGCGGGGATATGATACTGAGTGTGGTTTCTTGTGGTAGGATGCCTCCGCGACGTAGGATGTTGACGCGTTCTCAGCCTGATTCCCCTAAGCCCGACCAGGAGGAGTCCGGGCAGGGCCAGCAGAGTGATGTGCCAGAGCTACAAGCTCAGATAGCCCAGATGTCCGAGGCTGTTCGGCGTCAGGAGGAGGCTATGGGTCGGCTGACGCAAATGTTAGAGCAGAGGGCGCAGCCTGTTGTAGCACCCCCAGAGAGTTCTCCCGTACCTTCTTCCCCTGCTGTGAATCCTCCAGCTGTACCGGTGACCCCGGCATCCCCTGTTGCTCGGGGTACTGGTGGACAGCCGACTGGGCTGACAGGATCTCTGACCCCGGCAGAACAGCGGGGAGTGGTGGACCTGTTGATGAGGTTCCGCCAGTTTGACCCACCCCATTTTTCGGGGCAAAATACAGAGCCGTGGGAGGCAGAGTCGTGGATCACGGCGATGGAGCGACGTTTTGAGACGTTGTTTATCGAGGAGCGATATCAGGTGGTATTAGCGACGAACTTTTTGGAGCACAACGCCGAGGCTTGGTGGCGGCGTGTTCGACCGGCTGGTCCGCCTGGGGCTCAGCTCCTGACCTGGGCGGAGTTCCGCAGTCTCATTCTCGGGACTTTCTTCCCGGAAAGCGTCCGACAGAGATTGGAGGAGCAGATGAGAAACCTTCGCCAGGGGAATCGGCCCGTACACGAATACATTGCCAATTTCAATCAGTTGTTGGCATGTGTACCGAACATGGCCAGGGATGAGGCGCACCGGATTTACATGTTCGAGCGAGGGTTGCGCCGGGACCTTTTTCAACTTGTTCGCTCGCGAAGGTTGCAGACCTTGGAGGCCTCAATGGAGCAGGCACTCTACGTTGAGTGCGGGGAGGTAGTGATGGAGGAGGTAGCTCCAGCTCCCGTGGTAATCCCGGGGGCGAAGCGACCGGCATCGGAGGTTGGGGGACAAGCTAGTTCGTGGAGGCCGCCACGACCGCCTCTGCCACAGTCTTCCGGCCAAGGACGGTCTGAGCGGCGAGGGCCTGGTGGACCCCAGAGGCCCCAGCAGTGGCAGCAGCAACAGCAGAGATCCCAGCCATCACAGCGTGGGTCGCAACGACAGCCTCAGCGACAACGGCAGTCTCAACAGCAACAGCAATCACGACAGCCACGGGCTCCCGGCAGTTGTATTTTCTATGGAGGTCAGCATTTTTCCAACACCTGCGACCAGCGGTGGGGTCGCTGCTATAGATGTGGACAGCCCGGGCACATTCAAGCTTCGTGCCCCTTTTCGGCCCCCGCCACCCCTTCTTCAGCATCTGCTCCATCTTCATCTCAACAGCGGTCGACGGCTCAGCGGCCATATGCTCCAGCAAGCAGGCCATCTCTTCCCATCCCACGGAGTACCACCCTCCAGCTCAAAGTGGGCGGGTGTATGCGGCGCAGGTAGAGGACTCTTCAGCCGCAGATTATGTGGTGGCAGGTATCACCTTACTTTCTGACATTAGGACTCGTACTTTATTTGATACGGGAGCATCACATTCTTTTATTAGTAAATCATTTGCATCATTACATGGGTTAGAGGTAGGACCTTTACCACGTGCGCGAGAGGTTCAGATTCCCGATCACACCTTGCACGTAGAGGAGTGTTGTTGGTCCTGCCCGATGCAAATCGAGTCCTGGATTATGCCAGCAGACCTGTTGGTCCTGAGACAATTGAAGGACTTCGATGTGGTCCTCGGGATGGACTGGCTGGCTCGGTATTTTGCGACTATTGATTGTGCCGCAAGGACCGTCACTTTTAGAGAGCCAGGCCAGGAGATGTTGGTATATCGGGGATGTCAGAGTGCTTTCTTTGCCTCTATGGTTTCGACTTCCCGAGCAAAGCAGATGATCCGTCGAGGATGTGTAGCCTTTTTGGCTAGTGTTGTTGAGGGGCCTACGGCGGCGCCGGGACTCGGGGATATCCCTATTGCCCGCGAGTTCCCGGATGTTTTTCCCCCTGAGCTTACTAGCATGCCGCCAGATAGGGAAATTGAGTTTGTGATTGACGTAGTCCCAGGAACTGCGCCAATCTCTAAGGCTCCTTACCGGATGGCACCGGCTGAGTTGCGAGAGCTTAAGGCGCAACTTCAGGATTTAATGGATAAGGGTTTTATTAGGCCGAGTGTATCGCCTTGGGGAGCGCCGGTGCTATTCGTGAAAAAGAAGGATGGGTCACTTCGATTGTGTGTGGACTATAGGGAATTAAATAAAGTGACCATCAAGAACAAGTACCCTTTGCCGCGCATCGATGATCTTTTTGATCAGCTGCAAGGGTCTTCTGTCTTCTCTAAGATAGATTTGCAGTCCGGTTACCACCAGTTGAAGGTGAAGGCCGAGGATATTCCGAAGACGGCATTCCGATCACGGTACGAGCATTATGAATTTATAGTTATGCCTTTTGGGCTAACTAATGCCCCTGCCGCATTCATGGATTTAATGAACCGGATCTTCCGGCTATACTTAGATCGGTTCGTGGTAGTGTTCATTGATGATATCTTGGTCTACTCCCGAAGTGATGCCGAGCATGAGGAGCACTTAAGGATTGTGCTGCAACTTCTGCGAGAGAAGAAGTTGTATGCCAAGCTGGCAAAGTGCGAGTTTTGGCTTCGGAAGGTAGTCTTCTTGGGCCATGTGATTTCTGCCGCGGGTGTGGCAGTGGACCCAGCGAAGATTGAGGCAGTCCGTGATTGGCCCCGACCGACGACGGTTTCTGAGGTACGTAGCTTTATGGGTTTAGCTGGGTATTACCGTCGGTTTGTGGAAGGCTTTGCGAAGCTTTCCACACCCCTCACTCGCTTGATGCGTAAGGGAGTGAAGTTTATCTGGAGTGAGGACTGTCAAAAGAGCTTTGAGGAGCTGAAGAATAGACTGATGACCGCTCCTATCCTTTCCCTTCCTGTTATGGGAAAAGGATGTGTGATCTACAGCGATGCATCACACAGTGGACTCGGATGTGTGTTGATGCAGGAAGGGAGGGTAATTGCATATGCATCAAGACAACTGAAAGAATATGAGAAAAACTACCCTACCCATGACTTGGAGCTTGCTGCTGTAGTGTTTGCGCTGAAGCTCTGGCGCCATTATCTGTATGGGGAGCATTGTGAAATCTACACCGACCACAAGAGCCTAAAATACCTGTTCACACAAAAGGAGCTGAATTTGAGGCAACGTAGGTGGTTAGAGCTATTAAAGGATTATGATGTAGATATTCTCTACCACCCGGGCAAGGCTAATGTGGTCGCTGACGCCTTGAGTAGAAGAGCGGTGCAAAGTTTGTCTATGTTGATCACAGACCAAGCGCCGCTATTAGAGGAGATGAGACAACTCGAGATAGAGGTTGTGTCCCCTGGGGTCACTGCTAGACTGACATCTTTAGTCTTGCAGCCCACTCTGCTGGACAGGATCAGGGAGAAACAGAGTGAGGACCCCCACTTGACCAGGATTAGAGATCAGATTCCGAGTAATCAGTCTGGGGACTTTACGGTAGATGCCTCGGGAGTACTAAGGTACAGGAACCGAGCATGTGTGCCAATAGATGTGGAGATTAGAGAACAGATATTGCGAGAGGCCCATTATACACCTTATACCCTACATCCTGGTGGGACTAAGATGTATAAGGACCTCAAGGCACACTTCTGGTGGAAAGGCATGAAAAGGGATATTGGGAGATTTGTGGCCCAGTGTTTAACTTGTCAGCAGGTGAAAGCTGAGCATCGAGTGCCAGCTGGCAAGTTACAGAGTCTCCCAATTCCCGAGTGGAAATGGGACCACATTACGATGGACTTTGTGGTCGGACTACCGAAGGCACAAGGAGGAGCCGATGCGATCTGGGTAGTTGTAGATTGACTTACCAAGTCGGCGCACTTTCTGCCCATGCAGACTACGTGGCCACTTGAGCGACTAGCCCAGCTTTATCTAGACGAGATAGTTAGATTACATGGAGTACCAGCCTCCATTGTATCAGATAGAGACCCGAGGTTTGTTTCGCGTTTCTGGATGAGTTTGCAGACAACCTTGGGAACTCAGCTTAGGTTCAGTACTGCTTTTCATCCGCAGACGGATGGACAGTCAGAACGGACGATACAAATCCTGGAGGACATGCTGAGGGCTTGTGTCTTGGATTTTGGCGGATGGTGGATTCGACACTTATCCTTGGCTGAGTTCGCGTACAGCAATAGCTTTCAAGCAAGCATTCAGATGGCTCCGTTTGAAGCGTTGTATGGACGCAAGTGTCGATCACCGCTTTATTGGAGTGACGCGGGCGAGAGGCGGACCTTGGGACCAGATGTATTGATAGAGGCAGAGGAGAAGGTCCGAGTGATTCGAAAGCATCTTCAAACCGCCCAAAGTCGACAAAGGAGTTATGCCGATATTCGGCGACGAGACTTAGAATTTCAAGTTGGAGAGCACGTATTCCAGAAAGTCTCGCCGTCCAAAGGAATCAGGAGATTCGGCATTCGTGGAAAGCTTAGCCCCCGATACATTGGACCCTTTGAGATATTGGAGCGTATCGGGCCAGTTGCCTACCGACTTGCACTTCCTCCGAGGCTTGCTGGTGTCCATGATGTATTTCATGTTTCTACTTTGAGGAAGTATATCTTCGACCCATCGCACGTCATCGACTTCACACCGCTTGAGATTAGCGAAGATTTGAGGTATGAGGAGCGCCCACTGCGAATTCTGTACCGAGAGGTGAGAGAATTGCACAATCGGGCCATTCCCTATGTGAAAATCCAATGGGGCAATCATGACGAGCGCGAGGCTACATGGGAGCTCGAGTCGGAGATGAGGGATGCTCACCCCTACTTATTCGAGACATCGGACTGAGGATTATTGTTTAGTCTCGTTTCGAGGACGAAACTCTTTTAGTGGGGGAGGATGTGATGATCCGGACTCCCGCAGGAACTGTGCAACATTAAACAGTGACTGTAGGAAGCTTATTCGGTGAAACAGAGCTTGTAGAATCGAAATTGGACATTTAAAATAGACTCTGCGCGAAAATCGGAGCAAATGGAATTTTCCGGGAGCTTTCGGCAAAATTTCGGATGAGAATTTGGCGAAATGGACAGCGGATTTGGACTCAGCACGCGGGAAAACGGTCAAAATGGTATATTTACTTGATTTTCGGCGCAAAATTACTGTTCACGCCGGAACAGTAACTCCGGCCGCCGGAATTACTGTTCCGGCGACCGGCGAGCGGCGGCGGGCGGCGGCGCACGGCGGCGGGCAGCGGCACAGCGGCGGAGTGCGGAGGCGCGCGGCGCGGGCAGCACGGGCAGGCGCGGGCAGGGGGCGCGGGTGCGCGGTCCATGGGCCTGGCGTGCACCGGGAGCACCGAATACCCCCCCGTGCCACGTGGCGGCTCCCGATTGGTTGGCCGGCTTCTAGAAACACGTGGGAAGGTGACACGTGGCAGCACCCGGTTGGCCGACATCTTCCGGAAGACCCGGCGCGGGGACCGGGCCTGTGCACCACGTGGACACGTGGCGGCTTCTGAGTGGCCCTTGCACAGGTTGTTTCCTGTTTTGTGGACACGTGGCACATTCTGGTTGGCCAATTTTGGTGTTTCCTGTTCGGATCCGATCCTGGTGGAGCCTCAGCCCATTATAAATAGGGTCCCCCACCCCTCCTCATTCCCACCTCGATTTTTGTGCCGTAGAGAGAGAATTAGAGGTTGGGCCCTTTAGGAAAAATATTCCTCTCTCTCTCCTCTCTCTCTCCTCCAGATTTTAGAATTTTTGAAGATACGGATAGTGAGTTATCTGCGACGCGGCGCACTGCGATGGTTTTCTTTTTAGGCCCATTTCCTGTCGCAGTTCCGTCGAAAATTCCCTGAGTGCTAACCAGGAGGAATTTTTGGACGATTTTTGCGGCAGCGCGTTCCTAAGAGGTAAGGCTTTGATTTTCGTGTTGATCACCTTGCTCCATTTCGTACTTTTGGCACGATTCCCGAGGTCTCTTTGACCCCCCTTTTTGCTGTGGAAATTTCTGGACAGCATCGACTTCTCCGATTTTTATCTTGGCGTAGGAGCATCAGATCGAGACGTTTAAAGAGTCGATTTTGATCTACTCTTCGCGAGGAACGCAACCGTAATTTTTCTGGATTTTTCTGAGCACTATACAGAGGTGAAAAACTCCTCTCTTTTCGTGCTATTTGAAAAACAGCAAAAGCTGTATTTTTATGAATAATATAGTTACACCCTGTGCAATGTGTGTTGCTGTAGGGCACCGTTTTCGGCAGACAGCAGTTCCAGGGGACTGTGGACAGCCAGGAGACTATCTGGGTGTGATTTGAGCTGTTCGAGGTGGGCGGTTGTTGCTTACCTCATTTTTGACAAGCTCACTGGGATTACTGGAACTCCCATAAAATTTAATATGACAATTGATGAGAACCACTGGGACAAACTAATATGATAATTGATAAGAACCATTGGGACAAACTGACAGGACAACTAACAGGACAAACTAACAGGACAACTAACAGGACAATTGATGAGAACCGCTGGGACGAACTCTCCTAAAATTTAATATAACCCCACAGATAACTTATATTGTGACACTGTGATTCGGACAAAGGCTATAATCTCGCATGCAATAACTTTTATAACAATCAATCTTTTTAAAATAAATATTTGACACTTTTCTACAGCTTTTAAATAATGGCATGCTTTCTTGCTCATCTAGTTAGCCACTATTTATTGCTACACTATCATATTGGGATTTGTACATGTTTCATTGTTGTCCTGTGCATCCAGAGGTTTGTTGCTCAAGTGTGAGCAGGGGTTTGGGATAGTGTAGTCGAGATTGCATTAGATTGTGGATTTGTGGGGTATTGCGGTAACCACGGACAGTAGGCGGTCGACCAGATGTTTACCCTTGCATCAGATTGGGGTTGAGTCTGGTTTATTGCAGCAGCTGGGGATTGGGTTTCTGTAGTGGATGGAGTTTCCCACTTTGATCATAGTTATGATCCAGTCCTGCTATATTGAGATATGTGCTACAGAGATACTTGAGATACTGATGACAGAGATGCTTTACTCGTGTGGGTCGCTCCCCTCGAGTGCCACTCCGGAGGTGGGCTTTTTCAGACCCAGCCGTGTGTGCCGGTCTGATACTTATGTTGGGATGCGAGCCGTGCGAGCCGATCCCGCGATTTCGAGCCGTGTGTGCAGATTCCGCTGAGCAGGCAGTACCAGTTGTTACTGGCGGCTAGGTTGGATTTATTTGGACAGATACCATTTCTGATGCATGCATACAGTTTTGACAGCATAGTAGTGGTAGTTTTCCTGTTTTAGCATCTTATGTATTTTACCACTTCTCCCTTTTGCCTCTAGTAGTCCTAGTGGGTGCGTCAGAGTTGAGGTTTTACCCACTAGGGGAGGCTGCTGGTTTATCTGGTAGTTCTCACCCCCCATTGTTATTTTCTGTTTCTTTCTTCTCCTTTTTTTTGCAGAGTCATCTGCAGGAGCTGCTAGGCCTTCGGCAGCGGATCGAGGTAAGGAGATCGCCGAATAGATAGATCTCCTGTGAGATTGGGAGCTGTAAATAGACGTTGTACCCTTCACTCAGACTGTGGTATTCTCCTTTTATTTGGGTCTGGCTTCTGCCAGCAGGTTGTACTATTTGGTGAGCTGAGAGATTATTGTACTTATTACTGCTTTATTTATAGTTCCAGTCTGAGATACTATGTGGTTATTCTACTTCAGCTCTGTATTATGCTCTTTTATTGTTCATATTATATCGGAGCAGGTTACCAGCGCTTCGTGTACTCGGGAAATCCCGTGTGCACGGCGGATCTGTTGGCGAGCCCGGGTTCCGGGGCGTGACAGCAGAGGACGCAGATCCCCCGCCTAAGGGGCAGTTGCGGCGGAAGTGCCCCCGTTTGCCGCACCTGAAGCAGTGGTCGCCTCTTTGGGGGCACTCTCCCGGAATGTGCCCTCCCCCGCATATGACACAAGGCCTATTCCCCGGCCTCGGCCCTCCTGCTGGCGCGCTCCGGGGCCCCGCCTGTGGTCTCCACGGTTTGGGGGCCCCGCTCCCACTCCAAGAGCCTCCCCCCGAGTTCTGCTGTTGCCGCTTCCGGTCCTCCAGCCGCGTTGAGTTCTCCCTTCTGGCGCGGGTGACCGCAAAACCCCGCTCCACCGTAGTGGCTCTGTCGACCACTTTCTGGATGGTGTGCAGTTCGGCTGCTTGCACCACCTCGAAGATATTGCTCCGCAAGCCATCCACAAAGAGTTGCGCCTTGTGAGCCTCGTCCCTTATGACGAACGGGACGCAGTTTGCTCGCCGGACGAACTCCCGCTGATACTCCATGACCGTCCGGTTCCCCTACTGGATGTGGTTCAGGTCATCCTCCAACTTTTTCTTGACACTGCTGGTGAAGAAGGCCCCGAACAGCTCCTGTTTGAAAGTTGCCCAGGACGGAAGTGCGGTACCCTTAGCAGGATCGGGGCGTACCGTCTTCCACCACAAGCGGGCGTTCCCCTCCAAGCAGTGGACTGCTAGGGGAACCCGCTCGTCATCCTCTATGAGTAAGTCTTCAAAAAGTTTCTCCATCGACCCCACCCATTTCTCGACGACCCAAGGATCAGTCGTGTCCCCTTCGAACGTGGGTGGGTCGTATTTCTTGAAGTCCTTCAGGTTGGCCCGCACCCGATCCCGCTCGGTCATCACAACCGTCCCCTCCCTCGCGGCGGCGGCAGCCATGGTAGGGGTAGGTGTGACTATAGTCTCCTCCAGAGTAACCCTGCTGGTTGTCCCCGGCGCCGGTCCCGTAGCCGCCGCCGGCGGTGGCACTGTCGGTGGTGCCGCGGCCGGTGCTGTCGGCCCCTGTGGGGAAACCGGGGCGACCGTCACCGTCGCGGCCTGCTACTGTTGCGTCAACTGACGCACGTGCTCAGTGAGGTTTGCCAGATTCCCCGCCATCTCCCGCAATTGCTGCCGCAGGAGCTGGTTCTCCGCGGCCGTCGACGTCGTCGCGTCTGCCTCTGCGTCCCCGGCCGATGATCTAGTACGGGCCATGTCTGTCACACATCACAAGAGTCAACTTTAGACTACCCTACTAACAACAACCATAAAGTGAGAGAAAGGACTCAACATTTTCCCCCCCTCGGTCACTCACGTTCTACAGTCCTATGCCCTACCCATTTCATTCATGTGTAGGCAAGTGAGGTATTCCCACGGATGTCGGCACTAACTGTTGTGATTGAAAGAACTCTCTGATACCATTTAATCTGTCACGCCCCGGGGGTTTGTTTTAGCGGAAACGATTCACAAAAGTCAAACATTTGACGTATAAATTTTTTTTGATAAAAGAAAACCTCTCTTCCCCGGCGCGTGCCCAGACCCGCCGCATATACAGAATCTCTCTGTAAACGGACAGAGTCTCCTCTGTATATGCACGGCGTAGCGTTTAGTACATGTTCCCAACACAAGCAACCATTCAATCACAACAGTTACTAACACACAACTAGTACCATAATTTATTTAAAACGCATGGCCGATCAATTTGGAAAGGATAAATCCACAGTTTTAAAAGAGCGCCTACCCGGCACTTACATTTTGAAGACGAGTTTCGAAATCAGCATAAATCCACAAGGTTTTGAAAACAGTGCCCACACGACACTTAGATTTTAAAAACGGTTTTCGCAATCTTTTCTTTGGTTTTTTGCCTTTTTCATTTTCAAATGGCCAACAGAAATAAAAGGAAGAGTAACGCATAAGAGGATAACTAAATGCAACCCATACCGACATCCACGCCGACCCCACGAGGGTATCGAGAACCTCTCACATAACTACAATGTGAATGAAATGCAAGAATGAAAGAAGAAATACAGTCCAGGGTCCCCAGCGACCCAGCTGCTCCTGCCCCGTCCTCACCGCCGCCTACCTCTCCCCCCGTCTGAACCCTGTCACGAAGTGGGAAGTCAGTGACGAAAAATAGTAGAGCAGGAGAATATAATAAAACAAACCGTGAAGACAACCGGAGCAACCACCCTCTCAAGAAGGAAAGGCAACCTGTACACCTGTATCCTGTAATACCCGGCCACGTCGGACAACTAAACCGACGGCCCATACCGTACCTGCAGAAACCCGACCACGTCGGACAACTAAACCGACGGGTCGCACCGCTCGCACCTCGGCGCCTCAAACCCCACAACTAATAAGGGGCCCCACTACGTCACCTCGTGGGTATACACGGGTCATAGACCGCTTTTCCGGAAAAGCGCACCCTTTGCGGTGGCCAAACCGCGGGTGCGCGTGTTGCAGCCTCGAGCACAGTAACCACAATGCATGAACAAGAGTAAGATAGTAACATGTGTAATCAAGGTACTGTACTAACAAGTATAATCGAAGGTAAAACAGTAACACGTAACGTCAGGAGTATGATAACACATAACAACTAGAGTGCAGCGATAACATGTAGCATCTAAAGTAACGATAATAGGTAGCATTTAAAGTGGAACGACAATATGTAATATTTAAAGTAAACGGTCGTCGGAGATCGATGCTAAATACCACACTCAACCCACCTGTCGCTAGTAGAAATCAACGCTCGGCTCCCTCGCGTCCTGGTACGCCCGCTCGGACTCTCACACCCACCTGCCGCGAGGGAAAGTCAGCGCTCAGACTCGGATAAAAAAAACACGACAATCCGCCTGTCCCGGTTCGCGGCTCCCCGCCCGCACACGGGGCCGTCCGCGTGCCCAGCCCCATGCGGGTCACCCCCGCACGCGGGGCTGGGCGCGCGCCCGGCCCCGTGCGGGTCACCCCCGCACGCGGGGCTGGGCGCGCACCCGGCCCCGTGCGGGTCCCCCCCGCACGCGGGGCTGGGCTCGAGCCCGGCCCCGTGCGGGTCACCCCCGCACCGTGCGGGTCACCCCCGCACGCGGGGCTGGGCGCGAGCCCGGCCCCGTGCGGGTCACACGGGAACGCCGGTTTGGGGGAGGGGGGGTCTTCGCACATGCGGCGGATTCCGGAGAATCCGTCGCCTGTGCCCCCCCTCCGTCTCCCCTTGCCGATTGGAACGATCAAGAACCCAAAAAAACAAAAATGAAAACCTCTGTCTCACCTCGGTTTCGACGACGATGATTGGGAGGGGAGGGATCGTCCGTTCTTGCGTGCCCGGTTCCGGTAGAAAGCGTGCGGTGTTCTTCCCTCCTCTCGATCGCTTCGTCACGGTGCTCCTCGCCGATCAAAGGGAAGGTTTGGGGAAGGCGTTCTTGATCACGCTCGGGGTAACGCACGCCAAGGGTAAGAGGGAAAGAAAAGGGGTTCCCAAATCTAATTCCCCGAGCCTACTTAATTAGTCGTTTTGGCACAATTGGGTCTAAACCCAAAGTCGCAAAACAATAAATAAAACTTAAATTAAAATAAACCCGGGTCTGGTTTACCTCTAAGAAGGCGTGCTGAACGCTCGAACTGCTACCAACTTCAGAAATTTATTCCGGGAGATTCCGGGGTCGGAAGTCAGATCCGGTCGCGCCGCCGGTCTCCGTTTCGCGGGCTTTATTCTCCAAAAATACCCGCGAACCCCGACGGCCTCCCTAGAAACAACGAAACAATAATCGCACCCCAGCCCCTTAGCCGAAAAGCGGTTCAAGAAAAAACAAAGGTAAGACCAAAAAGGGAAATAAACCCGCGGTTATTACAGGACTGCTCCTCTTTGTGCATCACCTGGTAAAGAAGAAACTAAGCAATTTTCAATAACCTGGTAAACTTCATATCCTTCTGAGTGCATCACCTGCTAAACAAGAAACTGTTATCTCCAAATATGTTGAAATTTGATCCTTATATTTGCAAAATCACTTTAGATGAAATAACTGAAATCAATTTGAACTTAGTTTCCAGGGTACTTCTCAACCCACTGCTGGTAACAGAATACAAGGATACAAAGACGAGGAGAACAAAAAGAGGATGATGATGGAATTGAAGAATTAATCAAAAAACCAGCTGCTGCAACTACTGGTGGTTCCAACTGCTGATGCTACTTCTTCTCCCAGCTATTGTTGATTCTGATGCTGCTGAGCTGTTCCTGGATGAAGAATACAAAAGAAACATATTGCCCATCCTACATTTCATCCTAAAAAATTTCGTTTAATCCTAAAATATTAGTTCCCAAATGTAAGGTGGATTACATTGTGAGAAAGTACTTTGCGGAAGCATTACTTTGTGCAAGGAATTATTTTGTGTTAATAATTATTTTGGTGCTTTAAGTGTTTATTTGTAAATTCATAAGTTTATAAGCTTCCAGATGTTGACCCACTGATACTGTAGTTCCCAAATATAAAGGAGATTTGATTGTGAATAATTACTTTGTGGAAGTATTACTTTGTGTGATGAATTATTTTGTGTGGATGATTATTTTGATGCCTTAACTATTTATTTGTAAATTTAGTTCTTTATTACGATGGTCCTTTATGCTTAGTTTACTTATGTTTCTTTGTGTTTAGTTCCTTATTACAATGGTCCTTTCTGCTTAGTTTACTTATGTTTTTGTATTGGCACACTGCAAAGTTATTTTATAGGTTAAGTAATATTTATCAAAAAATATAAAATAAAAAATAATATTTATTAAAAAAATTATATCCGCGGCGTAGCGCAGGTACTTCAATAGTAATAACAATAACACCCATCACATGCCCGCTATTTTCCCACCACTAATCCAACCCCACTTGCCCTTTTTATAATACTAACCCTGTTCTCAGCATCCAAGAAAAAATAAAAAGAGAACGAGAGAGAGGGAGAAAGAGAGAGAGCAATTTTACATAAAAAATCCTAGGAGCGGTGGGGTTGGGTGGGGTGGGCTGGGGAGGTGAAAGATGGATCATCTCTCGGAGAAGAGGAAAGAGGAAACGGAAGAGAATTCCTCAGCAGAGGACGGAGAGGAGCTTCAACTTTCTCTCAAAGGCACAAACAACACCAATACTATGTATAAGCTTTACTTTTTAGATTTATTCCACATCTATTTATTCATTCCGCTTCAAGAACGAAGAACAAAATGGAACCTATGTTTCCTCTTATTAGAATATCCAATTGGTCTTCTTCTTCTTTTTTTTTCTTTTTTTTTTTTTTTTTTTTTTTTTAAATACATTTTATCCGCGTTTAAATTGGAATTGAGATTGTAGATTACTCCACCCATCAATTGGTACTGTAGATTTCTTACCATATAATTTGTTATCATTCATCATTTCCTTTCAAAACATTCTGGTTCTTGAATTGTGCTCTACCTGAATTACGCCCTATTATTGTTATTGGGGAAAATAGTTCTTGGGTGGCAATTTGCATTACTTTTATTCCTTTGGATCCTCTTCTGCTTTTAATGATGTTTTTGGGTAGGATGTCGGGCCACTCTGCGGTCCCTTCGCAGCTCACTATCTTCTACAATGGAGCTGTGAGTGTGTACGATGCCATCCCGCAGGAGAAGGTATTGAAAATTGCGATCTATTTGCTATTCTTGTGCTCTTAAATTTGCTTTTGCTTTTGCTTTTAAACACTGGCAACAATAATGGTTAAGCCTTACCTAAAGTGTAACTCATTTTGAAATGGGTTTCTGAATTTCAATTTTCTGATTTTACTACCTATCCTTGTATTCCTTCTGATTTCTGAAGAAATCTCAGAGAATTTTGTTGGATTCTGCTAAAATTTAATGGCTGTCGTTTAAAATCTTATTGATTTAGCATCTTCCATTTAATAACAGGATATTATACTAGATTAGAAAATATTTTCTTGTAAAAGTCAAATTTACTGTTAAATTCTGAGTAAGACACACTAAATCATACATATTATAAAATTAGATTGTAAAATCAGAATTCTAAAGTTCAGGTATCCATTTCAAAATATGGCATAGTTCACGTAAGGTCCTACAATTGTTACCGCATATTATGGTGATTGAAACAGGCCCAGGCAATCATGCTCATTGCAGCTGCAACTGCAGCCGCCGCTGCTGCTACCAAGACAAATAATAATGCCGCAGCTGTGGCCAAGCCGCAGGCTACGGTGGGGGTCAATGCTGCTGCTCCAGTGGCTGCCTCACCAGCACTCACGAGGTCTCTGTCACTGCAGAGCTCCTCTGCCGTGATGGCGCAGCCTCAGATTTCGGCTCCCCCTAATAGTTCGCTCTGCAAGCTCCAGGCTGGTCAGCTTGCCCTCTTGCTCTTTTTTACTTTGCTGGATTTCATTAGGCTTGTCTGTGCTCATATTATTTCAGCGTTGTACTTATCGGGATCAGATTTTGTGTCCAATGCAGAGCTCCCGATTGCAAGGAGGCACTCACTTCAGCGCTTTTTGGAGAAGCGCCGAGATAGGTCAATGCATTCTCTCCTTTTCTTTTCTTTCATAACCTAAGTGTGATTAGAGTTTATTTAGAATAGTTTTCTTCATCAATTTCACTTGCTATTGTTAAAGTTTATCACATCTATTGAATAACTTCTGGTTAATGCTAGATTTATTGATTTGTGAAATAGTATATAGTTAAACAAAGTTAGTTCAGAGAAATTCATTCTTCATTATTAGGAATGATAGTGGGCCGGGCTATGGGCTTGATAAATGAACGATAGGGCTCGGCTCTGACAGTAAGACCCAGCCTAGGCTTTGACCCTATTCTTTCTCCAGAACTGACGTAAGAGATCTTTTTTTTTTTTCTTTTCCTCCCTAAAAATGAGCATGACCAGTTGCTACAGAGACAGCGGATAGCAGGGAAGGGGTAGAGAGGGCAGTTCTTTAAGATAGATCGACCCTGTCCTATTTATGACCTGGGCCTTTTGAGTGCTAGGCTTGACCTGTCCGATGTAAGCTGGCTCTCAACAGCTTCTGGCGGTCTAGAGCCTATTATGAACCCTATCCATGATTGATTGGAGCCTTTTCGGGATAAGTATGCTTCCAAGGTGATTTAGTACTATACCCCTATTGTTAGTATTAGATCTTCCCATGTTTATCTCTGTTTATCATTATTCTTCTCTGTATTACCTCTGAATCAGAAGTTCTGTTTAAAATAAAATCCTTCTCTGTAGCTTGAGATTATATGTTGACATATTAGAAGATTTCTGGAACAGGTACTATGGAAGTACTGTGGGTGATTAAAATTTTTCGAATCAAATAATAATATGCTCTTGTTGTCTGAGAGGGTTTGACTGCACAAATAAGCACTGATTAGAGAATTCTTGCTCTTATGTACTGCCAACTTGCATAAGTTGGATTATCCATGAGTTGGATCCTTTGAAGGCAGTGCACATTCACTAGCTTTTTCTAGGCAGGAGTTCAATTTAATGCTGAATCTGTATCCACTGGCAACTTGCGAAAGTTAGATTATCCGTGAGTTGTATCTGTTGAAACCAGAGAACATTCACTAGCTTATTTCTAGACAGAAGTCCAATTTAATGCTGAATTCATATCCAGTATGAGATGTAGCAATCACAGTTTAAGAATCTTAATGAACTCCACTATTTGATCTCTCTTATTTGAAGTACAGAGAAGCAGCCAGGAGGACCAAGACAAATATAGTCAAATATCAGAAGGTTGAAATAGAGTATTGAAATGAAGTCTGGATGCCGAACCTGTATAGTAAAAGACTGCTTGAGTTGAGTGCCGAAAGGTGGTTGGATTTGAGCATGAAAGAATGACACAAGGTTTCAAAATCAAAAAATTGTCAAGTACATCTTTTTCAAAGGTTTCCAATAGAAACTAATTAGGAGTGTTGAGTTTGTCTAACCCAACTTTTGAGAGGAATGGAGCCAACCTTATTTCCATCTTGGCGAATCTCTCCTCTCTTTCCTCTTTCTCAGCTACTAGGAATCTGATTTTAGTGGATTGGCCAAATTGGTCCGCTTCTTCTATTGGATTCTGTGTCTCCGTCGTTTCTTTTGCTTTATGTTGACGGCTGTAAGTGTAAGAATTTCTTTCTAAGAATGCTGCAACGTTGCAGAGCAGGAGTGTTAAGAAGTCTAATTGGAGATTCAGAGTGAAAAGCTCTGGATATTTCTAAAGAAAGTTCTTTGTCATGACAGACACTTTCAATGGTATTGATTTTTGATATAGCAATGAGACTGGCATATGTGCCTGTGTCTGTTTGCATATGGATGTTTTCTTCTTCCTATTTCTGTGTGTCAGGTGTTACTGCCATTGCAATAAGTTTAATAGTCTACGCTTGCGGTGTTACTTTTTAACTACTGAACTTCTGATGAAAATTTAGGGGCTCTACCATCTTGATTTAGCAGTTAAACCTATGTTTTGTCTAGCCAAGCAAAGGATTAGAAAACCTTCAAAAAGCCAAGTTTTATAAAAAAAGAAGCTAAGTTTTATAAAAAAAGAAGAAAGGAATAACCAAGTAATCCCTGCTTCTCTTACACATTGCAGGTGTACCCTGCTTCCCCCATATAGTCATGTAGCAACAATATTCCTAATCTTTACTTATCTTTATCAGTACTTATAAATCTATATTTCTTGCGATACTAATTGCGCAAGCACTATAATAGTTGAAAGCTAGCTATTTCCTTGGTTTAAATTTTTTTTTTTTTTTTTTTTAGTAGATCTAAGGTTTTAAATATCAGTTTCTGCTAACGGAATATCAGTTTTGGCAGATTGACCTGCCCTATTCATGTGTATAATAGAAGTGTCCAAAATTTTCAAAGAAAATCAGAAAAGATATATAAAGGTACAAGTAATTATAATAAAATTCAATCTCACCGTGATGTAATGTATTATAGTGTTCCGGGCTGCCTTTTATGAAGAACATAGTTAACTTTCATGCGAAAAGATCAAAATGTAGATTGAAGAAGCTACAAAATAAAATGATATGTAAAGCAACTGTTGTTTCACAAGCTAGTTTCAACTAATTTGGGAAACACAAAAATGGAGTTAACTTTCATGTTTCCATGATCATTATCGTCACTGCCCGAAACCAGATTTCATCTTTAGTCTTTTTGCTCAGAATCTCACAGAGTTGTACACATTGCGATTATCCTCTGGAATTAAAAACATCTGATTGCTGAAGTTGGAACTTGGAAGCATGCAAAAGATAATTGTAGTAGAGTATCAGATTGCGTCTGATTAATGCTCATGTGCACTAGTGCCATGAACTTACCGGGATGGTCAGCTTGATAGATGACTTACATAACGAAAATATTAGTGAAAAATTAGAAATTGGCATCATTACTCACTAAACAATTGGAGTTTCGCTTTGGTTCCTGTACTTGGATATGTTGCATTATGCATCTTGAACTTCTATTAGATACTGATCTTTGCCTTATTGCCAACTTTCTGCTACTTAGAAAGATGAAACTCTGGCATCGCATGCCTAGTCATTATTGCTAAGCCCATTTATTATGTGTTAGCAGGAAAATCCTGGTGTAGAAATCCTAAAATGATTGGACAAGTAGCCATTTGCTGATTTGGGCCATAGACATTTTAGGGTTTCTATGGTGGTAGGTTTCTCGCACACGCACAAGTGAGAAGCTTAAGAATACTAATTGACATGCCATGTCAAATTTCTGCCTCTCTAGGAGATGAAGCTAACAGTGTGACTAAGCGTGAAACATTTTAAAAGTTCGACTTATAGTGCAACAAATAAAAGTTTAAAACTATACTAAAATTTGGCCAGTAGTCTAAGGACTAATGGCCTTGCTTGCCCTAAAAAATTGAAAGGGTAGAGACTTTGATTCTAAAAGTCTTACAGCGCATTCTGCAGATACTATCTTTGATTTCCCTATTCTCTTCTATAACCATGAGGGCACTGGCAGTTTTGATTTTTTCTTTTGCTGCCTATTATTCTTCTTAGATTCTTTGAGCCTGTTTATCTTCGTGTAGCTTCTTCATAAGTGCTGCTTGAATAAAGGAGTTCTGAGGGCACTCTTCATTTGATTAAAATGCCTTAACAGCTTCAAAATTAGGACCTCGTAAAATAGAGTTTCTGATTCTCTTGCAACATCAAAAACTTTTAAATCTTTTGTTTGACCAAACACCTCATTGCTACTTTGGGAAGTAGAAAAGCTGCTTCAGATGTTGAAAAGAGCATATAGTTGGCATGATTTGGTCTAACAAATTATCTTGAAGTGGGAGAGTTTTTTACGTGGGCTAACAATAAATGGAAGCGAGAAAATGAGAGCACATGAATCTAATTAGCTTGTTAAACTCCATAAGAATCTAATAGTGTATTACTCTTCTAAATGGTCTCCTTTCAAATTGCTTTTGTAAGCAGGTTGGTGAGCAAAGCCCCATATGCTTCAGCAAAATCACCAGACATGGGGGAATTGGCCGTGGAAGGAAAGCCTCAGCTCACTTAGGTCTATTTGCTTGTTTCCTCGGCTGCGCAGCGACTGATGGTTGTTATGTAGTAAACTATGTTACTGTAAGGACCTTGATTGGTAGTTGAACATCTAACCTTCTTAATTTTATGCTCTGAATGTGATGCATGTTATATCATCGTATGCACTGCTACCGTTTAATGACGACTTAAAGATTGTGATGTCTCTCTAATGAATGCTTTGTTGTTTCTTATTTAGTATGAGAATTTTCTTTTGTGATTGGAAGTTAAGAGGTTAGTTTTTGCTCCTTAAAGCTATATGTGGATCTATGAATATTTTATTCAAAATATTTCTTCCATTTGCGCAAGAAGCATGTAACATTTTGCTAAAATTTTTTAAGTTGAAAACATTTCTTAAAAAAGGAATTTAAAAGCCTTGTGAAAAGAACGGAAGTTTACAAACATGGATATTTTATTCAAGATTCGAATAAGGCGTAAAGGTTTTATTTAGATGTATGAATTTTTAGTTTGGTATTTTTTTGATTTACTCAATGATAAGAAGTGTGATAAAATATTTAAAGTATCATATTCAGACTTGAAGTTATTTTTTTAAGAATAAAATAAATCATCTTAGATATATTATGCTATTCTACCAAATTATTAGTAATAAGACTTTTGTTACATATTACACAAATCACTCGGTGGAGAGTAGAAGGATCGCTCGGTAGAGATGAGAAGGAGAGCTTGGTGGAGATGAGAGGAGGGTAAGCTCGGTGAGAGGAGATAGCTTGGAGATAGCTTGGAGAGCAAGCTTGGTGAAGGAAGGGATAAGCATCTGGATGTGTCTGGAGTCACAGCTGGGGTGGGAGACAGCTAGACAGTAGATATTTTGGTGAGCAGTGAACGTGCAGCTTGGATCAAAGGGGCCACATTGCAGTAGTGGATCGGCTACGAGCTAACTCAAGAGCCCAGAGGAAGCCCAGGAGAAGCCCAGAGAAGGCCCCAGAGATAGTTACAATAGTATAGCATTACATTTAATCACCTGAAATACTTTGTAATCTCCAATTAGTACTCAGTAGAGCTAGTATAAATAGCAAGTTGTAAATGAACAGATTAACAAAGAATATACTCATTCAACTTCCAACCTTTTCCCTCTCTTTCTCTCTCTTCTTTCCCATCTCGAGCTCGATTCCTCTCCGATCCCCTTCCTCATCTCATTCCTCCTTTCCTTCCCCGAATTTCCCGATCAATTGCCCAAATCCAATCCCAAGATTAGCATAGATCACCCCATCATCGTCTCCGCCATATCGGCCTCAGAGTAATCTCATCCTCGGCGATTGCGGATCGTCCGGGGTGTAACAGAGTGGTATCAGAGCAGTTCCGATCCCAGGGATCGTGAAGAACTGCACATCAACACCAGATCGAGGCAACGAGGCGATAGGCAACACCAGATCGAAGCAACGCAGCGCTAGGCAACATCAGATCAAAGCAACAATACGATAGGCAACACCAGATCAAGCAACACACGACAAGCAACATTACAATGGGGCAACAAGGCCCAATCAAGCAACAAGCAACAATCACCCACAAGTAGATTCAAGAGCAAATCGCTAGGATCTGCTCCAATTTCTGAAGGCAACCTCGATTCCAAGTATAGCAGATCTTATCTGGAGGGAGAGTACCCTGGTAGGAATCTGTATTCTCAGACAAAGAAAGCATCAGTTGTTGAGGTAATATCTGAACCAGCTTCATTTAGATATTGCAAGTAAGTAGTGGAATTAGCTGAGGAAGCATAATTGAACATTGTCAGTTGAGAGATAGTACTTTCCCAAATCAGTAGCCAGCTAGCATAAACTCAGTTCAAGATAGGGAAGAAGAAGGGCTCTAAATTCAGATATAATTGTGAAGATATATATTTTTAAGAAATGGCTGAGGGTACAAGGCTTAAAGATTTGAATGAACATCTTAAGGGGGTAGAGGAGAGAGTGCAAAACCTTACTGTGGAATGTAATCATGTGATGATCCGGACTCCTATAGAGACTGTTGCAGTGATTACAGTGACTATAGGAAGCTCACACAGTGTATCGGAGCAAGTAGCGTCGAAAACGGATTTCTAAAATGGATCCGGCACGAAAAAAGGAGCAAGTGGGCTTTTTTGGGGATTTTCGGCAAAATTTCGGATGAGAATTTGGCGAAATGGACAGCGGATTTGGACTCAGCGCGCGAAAAAGATCAAAATGGTATATTTACTTATTTTTTTCGGCGCAAAATTACTGTTCACCGGAACAGTAACTCCGGCGGCCGGAATTACTGTTCCGGCGGCCGGCGGCCGGCGGCGCAGCGGCGGAGCGCGGCGGAGCGCCGCGGAGCACGGCGCGGGCAGCGCGGGCAGGCGCGGGCAGGAGCGCAGGTGCGGGGCCCACAGGCATGGCGTGCACCGGGAGCACCGAAGATTCCCCTTGCCACGTGGCAGCTCCTGATTGGCTGGCCGGCTTCTAGAAGGCTGCGTTGTCTGTGACACGTGGCAGCACCCCATTGGCCGACATTTTCTGGAAGACCCGGCGCGGGGACCGGGCATGTGCACCATGTGGCCACGTGGCGGATTCTGAATGGCCCTTGCACAGGCTGTTTCCTGTTTTGTGGACACGTGGCGCGTCCTGGTTGGTCCATTTTGATGTTTCCTGTTTTGCCTGATCCCGTGTGGGAAGATTCCCTTGGCCCATTATAAATAGGATCCCTCACTCCCACCATTTCCCACCTCGGTTTTCGAGCTGTAGAGAGAGAAACAGAGGTTGGGCCCTTTAGGAAAATTCTTTCTCTCTCTCTTCTCTCTCTCTCCTAGAAATTTTAGAATTTTTGGAGTTACCGATAGTGAGTTATCTGCGACGCGGCGCATTGCGACGATTTTCTTTTTCGGCCCATTTCCCATCGCAGTTCAGTCGAAAAATCCCTGTGGGCTAACCAGGAGGAATTTTTGAATGATTTTCGTGGCAGCGCGTTCCTAAGAGGTAAGGCTTCGATTTTCGTGTTGATCACTTCGCTCTGTTTCGCACTTTTGGCGCAGTTTCCGAAGCCTCTTTGACCCCCCTTTTTGCTGTGGAAATTTCTGGACAGCATCGACTTCTCCGATTTTTATCTTGGCATAGGAGCATCAGATCGAGGCGTCTAAAGAGTCGATTTCGATCTACTCGTCGCAAGGAACGTAACCGTAATTTTTCTGGATTTTTATGAGCACTATACAGAGGTGAAAAACTCCTCTCTTTTCGTGCTATTTGAAAAACAGCAAAAGCTGTATTTTTATGAATAATATAGTTACACCCTGTGCAATGTGTGTTGCTGTAGGGCACCGTTTTCGGCAGACAGCAGTTTTAGGGGACTGTGGATGTGACACCCCCGGAATTTGGATTAGTCCTCTATATAAATGATATAATAGGACTAAATCTCTAACCCGGCTATAGCATTTTGGATGGTAGCAAGATCCAAGAGGAACATGAGAGTTAAGCGTGCTAGAGCTAGAGTAGTTCTAGGATGGGTGACCCCCTGGGAAGTGGGGCGTTACAATTGGTATCAGAGACATTCACCAGCCGGAAATGTGATATGAGTCTCGGCTGAGCCAGGGTCATATAGCGGGTAGAGCGAGGCTCCCCGGCTAATGACCGTTGTGAGTGGAGTGCAGCTCCTCACAAGGTCGGCTAAGGCTAGCGAGACGAGTCTCACATCGCCTGGTGCTTGTGAGTGTGTGCTTGAGCCTGACGTGGACGTCAGGGCTTAAAGGGGGGAAGAATGTGACACCCCCGGAATTTGGATTAGTCCTCTATATAAATGATATAATAGGACTAAATCTCTAACCCGGCTATAGCATTTTGGATGGTAGCAAGATTCAAGAGGAACATGAGAGTTAAGCGTGCTAGAGCTAGAGTAGTTCTAGGATGGGTGACCCCCTGGGAAGTGGGGCGTTACAATGGACAGCCAGGAGACTATCTGGGTGTGTTTTGAGCTGTTCGAGGTGGGCGGTTGTTGCTTACCTCATTTTTGACAAGCTCACTGGGATTATTAGAACTCCCCTAAAATATTGATAAGAACCATTGGGACGAACTAATATGACAATTGATGAGAACCATTGGGACGAACTAATATGACAATTGATGAGAACCGCTGGGACGAACTCTCCTAAAATTTAATATGACCCCACAGATTATATGATAACTTATCTTGGGACACTGTGATTGGGACAAAGGCTATAATCTCGCATGCAAATAACTTTTATATCAGTACAGTAAATCAATCTTTTAAAATAAATATTTGACACTTTTTTTTACAGCTTTTAAATGGTACAGTTGCATGCTCGACATCTAGTTAGCCACTATTTATTGCTACACTATCATATTGGGGCTTGACATGTTTTATTGCTCTCCTTTGCATTCAGATGCTTGTTGCTCGAGTATGAGCAGGGGTTTGGGATAGTGTAGTCGAGATTGTACTAGATTGTGGACTTGTGGGGTATTGCGGTAACCGCAGACATTAGGCGGTTGACCGAATATTTATCTTTGCATCAGATTGAGGTTGAGTCTTGTCGATCTTTGCATCAGATTGAGGATCGGGCTTTTTCTAGTGGATGGAGTTTTCCCACTTATTGAGTACTATTGCATCAGATTGGGTATCAGGTCTCTTTAGTGGATGGTTTTTCCCACTTTGATTTGAGTCCTGATCCAGTCCTGCTGTTTTATGGCACTTATGATACTTATCACTGAGATACTCTACTCGTGTGGGTCGCTCCCCTCGAGTGCCGCTCCGGAGTGTGCGACAGGCAGGCTTTGAGTCTTTGAGACTCCTTCTTTTCATCGGTGTTATGCGTCGGCCAGCATACCCGATACGACAAGGCATAGCAGGCAGTACCAGTTTTACTGGTGGCACTAGATTGGGTTTATTCAGGCAGGCATGTTAGATACTGATGCATACATACAGTCATTCCTTTTGGCACTGCATTTAGAGGCATGCTAGTGGTGGTTTCCCCTTTATTCAGCAGTTCTGTTTACAGCTTTACCACTTATTCCTTTCTTGCCTCTAGTAGTTCTAGTGGGTGCGTCAGAGTTGAGGCTTTACCCACAGGGGGAGGCTACTGGTTTACTAGTGGTTCTCACCCCCATTGTTGTTCCTCCCTTTCTTCTCTTTTATTTTGCAGAGTCGTCTGCGGGAGCTGCTAGGCCATCGGCAGCTGATCGAGGTAAGGGGATCGCTGAGTAGATAGATCTCCTGGGAGACTGAGAGCTGTTAAATAGATGTTGCACCCTTTACTCAGACTGTGGTATTCCTCTTTTATTTTAGGTCTGGCTTTCGCCAGCTGGTTGTACTACTTTGGTGAGCTGGGAGATTATTGTACTTATTACAGCTTTATTTGTAGTTCCAGTCTGAGACACTATGTGGTTCTTCTACTTCAGCTCTGTATTATGCTCTTTTATTGTTCATATTATATCGGAGCAGGTTACCAGCGCTTCGTGTACTCGGGAAATCCCGTGTGCACGGCGGATCTGTTGGCGAGCCCGGGTTCCGGGGCGTGACAGATTAAGTTGGTATCAGAGTTTAGGGATAGGTCAGTTGGGACTTAGGAAACCCTAGGCTTTCGGCAGACCCTAGGATAATAGGGCGTGAGAGACGTGACATTTTGCGAAAGTCGTTGATTTACTTATTTGACTCTTCCAGTGAGAGAAGAGGGATCGACATGCCCAATTTCTGGTGAACCGTTATGTTGGCTGCAGACAACATAAAGTCACAGAAATAAGGGGATGTCTTTGACTTTCGCTAGATTGGGTCGTGTGGGGTTTTGTTTTGCTGATTATGGCTTTTGGTGCCAGTATGTCGCCCCGTCGTCGTTTTTCCGCCGGGGGTATTCCCACCCCTTCTGAAGAGCCCGAGCAGGCGGTATCGGCCGAGCTGGGGGAACTGCGGGCCTTAGTGACCCATTTGGTGGCGAGGAGCTTTCGACAGGACCAACGCTTGGAGCAGCTGTTGGCGCAGAGGAGTGATCCGGCAGTCGGGGAGAGGGCCAGGGCTCCTGAGCGGCGTTTTGAGATAAAACGCCCAGCCCCGGATGTTTATGGACAGGCCAGTTCTCGGAAACGGCCCCAGCTTCGCGACAGAGACAGATGTATATTCTGTGAATGACCTCATTTGTCGCACACCTGTGACTTGAGGTGGGGTCGATGCTTTCGTTGTGGGCAGCCGGGCCACATCCGAGCTACATGCCCCCTCCCGACCTTTGTAGCACCGTCTTCAGTCTTGACTCCTATCATATCTCAGCCAAGGGCATGATCGAGGCAACAGAGATCGCAACGGCGATTTCAGCGGCAGCCGCAGTCACGACAGTTGCGAGTTCCTGGCAGCTGTATCTTTTGTGGAGGTCATCATTTTCCTGGTACTTGTGATCAACGGTGGGGACGTTGCTACCGGTGTGGACAGCCTGGGCACCTACGAGTTACGTGCCCTTCGGGGATAACTATGGCACCTACTTCAGCGTTTGTCCCTACCACTTCCCAGCTACGACCGGGAGCTGCACCGACAGACCTTCAAGTAGATCAAGTTTCGTTCCCCCGTTCTTCTGGAGTGAGGACTGTCAAAGGAGCTTCGAGGAGCTGAAGAGTAGACTGATGGCCGCTCCTATCCTTTCCCTCCCTGTTATGGGAAAAGGATATGTAATCTACAGTGACGCATCACACAGTGGACTTGGTTGTGTGTTGATGCAGGAAGGGAGGGTAATTGCTTATGCATCAAGGCAACTCAAAGATTATGAGAAGAATTACCCTACCCATGACTTGGAGCTTGCTACCGTGGTGTTTGCACTGAAGCTTTGGCGTCATTATCTATATGGGGAACACTGTGAAATCTATACCGACCACAAGAGCCTAAAGTATCTGTTCACGCAAAAGGAGCTGAATTTGAGGCAACGTAGGTAGTTAGAGCTACAAAAGGATTATGATGTAGACATTCTCTACCACCCAGGCAAGGCTAATGTGGTCGCTGATGCCTTGAGTAGGAGGGCGGTGCAAAGTTTGTCTATGTTGATCACAAACCAGGCACCGCTATTAGAGGAGATGAGACGGCTCGAGGTAGAGGTTGTGTCCCCTGGGGTCTCTGCTAGACTGACGTCGTTAGTCGTGCAGCCCACTCTGCTGGACAGGATCAAAGGGAAAAACAGAGTGAGGACCCCCACTTAACCAGGATTAGAAATCAAACTCCGAGTGATCAGTCAGGGGACTTTACGGTGGATGCCTCGGGAGTACTAAGGTACAGAGACCGAGCATGTGTGCCAATAGATGTGGAGATTAGAGAGCAGATATTGCGAGAGGCCCATTATACACCTTATACCCTACATCCTGGTGGGACTAAGATGTATAAAGACCTAAAGGCACACTTCTGGTGGAAAGGCATGAAGAGGGATATTGGGAGATTTGTGGCCCAGTGTTTAACTTGTCGGCAGGTGAAAGCTGAGCATCGAGTGCCAGCTGGCAAGTTACAGAGTCTCCCAATCCCCGAGTGGAAATGGGACCACATTACGATGGATTTCGTGGTCGGACTGCCTAAGGCATAAGGAGGAGCGGATGCTATCTGGGTAGTTGTAGATCGACTTACCAAGTCGGCGCACTTTCTGCCCATGCAGACTACGTGGCCACTTGAGCGACTAGCCCAGCTATATCTAGATGAGATAGTAAGACTACATGGAGTACCAGCCTCCATTGTATCAGATAGAGACCCGAGGTTTGTTTCGCATTTCTGGAGGAGCTTGCAGACAGCCTTGGGGACTCAACTCAGGTTCAGTACGGCTTTTCATCCGCAGACTAATGGGCAGCCAGAGCGGACCATACAGATCCTGGAGGACATGTTGAGGGCTTGCGTCCTGGATTTCGGCGGAGGGTGGATTCGACATTTATCTTTGGCTGAATTCGCGTACAACAATAGCTTTCAAGAGAGCATTCAGATGGCTCCGTTTGAAGCGTTGTATGGACGCAAGTGTCGATCACCGCTTTATTAGAGTGACATGGGCGAGAGGCGGGCCTTGGGAACAGATGTATTGTTAGAGGCAGAGGAGAAGGTCCGAGTGATTAGAAAGCATCTTCAGACCGCCCAAAGCCGACAGAGGAGCTATGCCGATGTTTGGCGACGAGACTTAGAATTTCAGGTTGGAGATCATGTATTCCTAAAAGTCTCGCCGTCCAAAGGAATCAGGAGATTCGGCATTCGTGGGAAACTTAGCCCCCGATATATTGGACCCTTTGAGATATTGGAGCGTATCGGGCCAGTTGCCTACCGACTTGCACTTCCTCCGAGGCTGGCTGGTGTCCACGATGTATTTCATGTTTCTACTCTGAGGAGGTACGTCTTCGACCCATCGCACATCATCGACTTCACACCACTCGAGATTAGTGAAGATTTGAGGTATGGGGAGCGCCCACTGCGAATTCTGGATCGAGAAGTGAAAGAATTGCGCAGTCGAGCCATCCCCTATGTGAAGATCCTTTGGAGCAATCATGACGAGCGCGAGGCTACGTGGGAGCTCGAGTCGGAGATGAGGGATACCCACCCCTACTTATTTGAGACATCGGACTGAGGATTGTTGTTTAGTTTAGTCTCGTTTCAAGGACGAAACTCTTTTTAGTGGGGGAGGTTGTGATGATCCGGACTCCTATAGAGACTGTTGCAGTGATTACAGTGACTACAGGAAGCTCACACAGTGTATCGGAGCTAGTAGTGTCGAAAACGGATTTTTAAAATGGATCCGGCACGAAAAACGGAGAAAGTGGGCTTTTCCGGGGATTTTCGGCAAAATTTCAGATGAGAATTTGGCGAAATGGACAGCGGATTTGGACTCAGCGCGCGAAAACGATCAAAATGGTATATTTACTTATTTTTTTCGGCGCAAAATTACTGTTCACCGGAACAGTAACTCCGTCGTCCGGAATTACTGTTCCGGTGGCCGGCGGCGCCGGCGGGCGGTGGTGCAGCGGCGGCGCAGCGACGGCGCAGCGGCGGAGCGCGGCGGAACGCAGCGGAGCACGGCGCGGGCAGCGCGGGCAGGCGCGGGCAGGCGCGCAGGTGCGGGGTCCACAGGCATGGCGTGCACCGGGAGCACCGAAGATTCCCCTTGCCACGTGGCAGCTCCTGATTGGCTGGCCGGCTTCTAGAAGGCTGCGTTGTCTGTGACACGTGGCAGCACCCCATTGGCCGACATTTTCCGGAAGACCCGGCGCGGGGACCGGGCATGTGCACCATGTGGCCACGTGGCGGATTCTAAATGGCCCTTGCACAGGCTGTTTCCTGTTTTGTGGACACGTGGCGCGTCCTGGTTGGTCCATTTTGATGTTTCCTGTTTTGCCTGATCCCGTGTGGGAAGATTCCCTTGGCCCATTATAAATAGGATCCCTCACTCCCACCATTTCTCACCTAGGTTTTCGAGCCGTAGAGAGAGAAACAGAGGTTGGGCCCTCTAGGAAAATTCTTTCTCTCTCTCTTCTCTCTCTCTCCTAGAAATTTTAGAATTTTTGGAGTTACCGATAGTGAGTTATCTGCGACGCGGCGCACTGCGACGATTTTCTTTTTCGGCCCATTTCCCGTCGCAGTTCAGTCGAAAAATCCCTGTGGGCTAACCAGGAGGAATTTTTGAACGATTTTTGCGGCAGCGCGTTCCTTAGAGGTAAGGCTTCGATTTTTTGTGTTGATCACTTCACTCTGTTTCACACTTTTGGCGCGGTTTCCGAAGCCTCTTTGACCCCCCTTTTTACTGTGGAAATTTCTGGATAGCATCGACTTCTCCGATTTTTATCTTGGCGTAGGAGCATCAGATCGAGGCGTTTAAAGAGTCTATTTCGATCTACTCGTCGCAAGGAACGCAACCGTAATTTTTCTGGATTTTTCTGAGCACTATACAGAGGTGAAAAACTCCTCTCTTTTCGTGCTATTTGAAAAACAGCAAAAGCTGTATTTTTATGAATAATATAGTTACACCCTGTGCAATGTGTGTTGCTGTAGGGCACCGTTTTCGGCAGACAGCAGTTTTAGGGGACTGTGGACAGCCAGGAGACTATCTGGGTGTGTTTTGAGCTATTCGAGGTGGGCGGTTGTTGCTTACCTCATTTTTGACAAGCTCACTGGGATTATTAGAACTCCCCTAAAATATTGATAAGAACCATTGGGACGAGCTAATATGACAATTGATAAGAACCATTGGGACGAACTAATATGACAATTGATGAGAACCATTGGGATGAACTAATATGACAATTGATGAGAACTATTGGGACGAACTAATATGACAATTGATGAGAACCGCTGGGACGAACTCTCCTAAAATTTAATATGACCCCACAGATTATATGATAACTTATCTTGGGACACTGTGATTGGGACAAAGGCTATAATCTCGCATGCAAATAACTTTTATATCAGTACAGTAAATCAATCTTTTAAAATAAATATTTGACACTTTTTTTTACAGCTTTTAAATGGTACAGTTGCATGCTCGACATCTAGTTAGCCACTATTTATTGCTACACTATCATATTGGGGCTTGACATGTTTTATTGCTCTCCTTTGCATTCAGATGCTTGTTGCTCGAGTATGAGCAGGGGTTTGGGATAGTGTAGTCGAGATTGTACTAGATTGTGGACTTGTGGGGTATTGCGGTAACCGCAGACATTAGGCGGTTGACCGAATATTTATCTTTGCATCAGATTGAGGTTGAGTCTTGTCGATCTTTGCATCAGATTGAGGATCGGGCTTTTTCTAGTGGATGGAGTTTTCCCACTTATTGAGTACTATTGCATCAGATTGGGTATCAGGTCTCTTTAGTGGATGGTTTTTCCCACTTTGATTAGTGTCGTGATCCAGACCTGCTGTTTTATGGCACTTATGATACTTATCACTGAGATACTCTACTCGTGTGGGTCGCTCCCCTCGAGTGCCGCTCCGAAGTGTGCGACAGGCAGGCTTTGAGTCCTTGAGACTCATTCTTTTCATCGGTGTTATGCGTCAGCCAGCATACCCGTGTGGTAACCACTGGTTTAGTGTTATCTTGGTGTTCTTTATTTGGTTTTATTTGCATCTTGTGCGCTTGAGGGGTCCGGTACGTGATCTTTTTTCTTCCCTTCTAGGCAGACCGTTGGGGCTCGCGGGTGTTTTTAGGCAATAGAGCTCGCGAAACGGAGAGCGGCGGCGCGAACGGATTTATTTTCCGACCCCAGATTCTCCCAGAATAAATTCCGGAAGTTTGTTAGCAGCCCAGGCGATCGGCACGACTTTCGAGGCATGCCGGACCCAGGTTCGAACCCGAAATCCTCATTCCAGTTGACCGGGGGTTTGGGTTTAATTTTCCCGCAACCCACTTCACGATCGTTTATTTTTGGTGGTTTGGGGATTTTGGGTTAAGCCCCATTTTGCACCAGACCAGCTAATTAATTCGTTCCTTTTGGGGAATTAGGGTTGGACCTTCATATTTCTCTACTACTCCCACCTTAGTTGAACCGTACCCCGAACGCGGACGAGGAACTGCTTCCCTTTCCTCTTCTTCTTCTTGCGATTGATCGGTGCGGGGATCTACGGCGGAGCGATCGAGGAACGATCGTGCACCCCCGGGACGATCCCTCTTCTTGCAACCCTGACGCCGCGACCAAGGTAAGCGGTGAATTTAATGTCTTTGTTGTTCTTGTTTTCGAAGATCGGGGAAGGGAGGGCACAGGCGCCGGATTCTTCGGAATCCGGCGCATGTGCACCGCCGCACACGCAGGCGGCGCGCCCGCGCGGCGCGCGCGGGGCCGGGCGCGCGCAGCTCGCATGCGGGCGGCGCGCCCGCGTAGCCCGCGCGGGGCCGGGCGCGCGTAGCCCTGCATGCGGGCGGCGCGCCCGCGCAGCCCGCGCGGGGCCGGGCGCGCGCAGCCCGCATACGGGTGGCGCGCCCGCGCAGCCCGCGTGGGGCCGGGCGCGCGCGCAGCCCGTGTGCGGGAGGCGTGCCCGCGCGGCCGCACGGGGGCCGCGCGCGCACAACCCGCGTACGGGCAGCGCGCTCGCGCGGCCCGCGTGTGGCCGGGCGCCGCGCGAGCCGCGTGAGCTGGGTAGGAGGGCCGACCACACCCTCGCCCTCGCCAGGGCCGTCGCCGCCGCCGCCGTCGCCGCCCGACGACGGGGTGTGCCCCACGGCCGGCCGGGAGGACCTTACGGTCCGCAATCTTTATTCCTCTTTTGGTTACTGACTTCCTTACGGCAGGTTCGTGTAGGGTCGGGCGGGCGCACCGGGACGCGAGGTGTTGAGCGTTGGTCTCCGCACGTAGCAGGTGGGTTTTATTTTGGGATCAAACGTCGGGTTCCCGACAGCCGTACTTCAACTTTAAGCGATTCTAGTCATTTTGATTTATGTTAAATTAAGTAAAATTGTAAGGTACTTGTTGATACTAATCTGGTAGTCCTTATGGTCACTATTATCTGGTATACTATTATTGTTCGGTTACTTGGCTCGAGGCTGCAGCACGCGCACCCGCGGTTTGGCCACCACAAAGGGTGCGCTTTTCCGGAAAAGTGGTCTATGACCCGTGTAAACCCACGAGGTGACGTAGTGGGGGCCCCCGCAGGTGGAGGGTTTGTGCACCGAGGTGCGAGCGGTGCGACCCGTCGGGGTAGGTGCCCGACGTGGTTTACCGAGGTAGGTGCTCGGTTGGATGCCGGGGTAGGTGCCCGGACTAGGTTGTGCAGGTGTGCGAGGTCTTGTCCCCGTGTTGGGGGGAGTGGTTGCTCCGGATAGTTTACGGTTGGGCGCACTTCTTTTTCCTGCTTTCCTTATTATTCTATATTGTCGCTGACTTCCCAGTTTGTGACAGGATCCTTCCGGGGGGAGTGATAGGCGACGGTGAGGCCGAGGCTGGAGTTTTCGGGTCTACGGAGACCCTGTATTATATTTTCCTCCTTTATTGTCGCTTTCCATTTATTACTGTAGTCTTATGTGTGGTTCTCGATACCCTCGTAGGGTCGGTATGATGTCGGCAACTTCTGCTTATTTATTAAACTTTCCTTTCTCTCTTTGTTGGTCGCTTTCAAACAGAAAAAATAAGAAAAAACAAACCCAAAAGGAATTCCGAAAACCGTTTTCAAAATCTAGGTGTCGTGTGGGCACTGTTTTCAAACCTTGTGGATTTATGGATCTTCGAAAAGGGATTTCAAAACCTAAGTGTCGTGTGGGCACTGTTTTCAAAACCCTGTGGTTTTATGTGGCTTTCGAAACCGTTTTTCAAAATATTCTAGGCGTCGAGTGGACGCCGTTTTTAACAATTGTGGATTTATCCTTTCAAACCAACCGACCGTGAAAATGCTTTAGTTTTAATGCATGTATGTATGTATGAATGAATGCTGAACTGTTGTGATTGAATTGTGGATTGTGTTTGGACACTGTACTGATCGCGACGCCGTGCATATACAGGGGAGACTCTGTCCGTGTGCAGAGTGACCCTGTGTATGCGGCGGGTCTGGGCACGCACCGAGGAAGAGAGCTTTTCAAAAAAAATTTATTTCGAGCCAAATGACCGCTTTTGTGTACTGTTTCCGCTGAACGAAAACCCTCGGGGCGTGACAGATTAAGATGGTATCAGAGACCTTTTTTTTGTTCAATCACAACAGTTGGTGCCGACATCCGTGGGGATACCTCACTGGACTGCAAATGAATAAATGGATAGGACGTAGGAGGTTAGGACGTGAGTGATCGGGGGGGGGGGGAGAGTCTGAGTCCTTTCTCTTGATAGGCGGTCCGTTGTTTATTAGCAAAGGCTAAAGCTGACCTTCTTTTTGTGTGAAGCAGACATGACCCGTACTAGATCATCCACCGAGGACACCGGAGCAGATGCCACGACGTCGGCGGCTGTGGAGAATCAGCTCCTGCGGCAGCAAATGAGGGAGATGGCGGGGCAACTGGTAACCCTCACGGACCACGTGCGTCAGCTGACGCAACAGCAGCAGGCTGCGACGGTGACGGCCGCCCCGGTCCCTCTGCAGGGGCCAAATGCGCCAGCAGCGGCGCCGCCGGCGGCGACTACGGCACCGGCGCCGGGGACCACCAGCAGGGTTACTCTGGAAGAGACTGTGGTTACGCCTTCCCCTACTGTGGCTGCTGCCGCCGCGGGGGAGGGGACAGCTGGGCTGACTGAGCGAGAGCGGCTACGGGCCAACCTGGCCGACTTCAAGAAGTACGATCCGCCCGTGTTCGAAGGAGAGACGACCGACCCTTGGGTCGTCGAGAAGTGGGTGGGATCAATGGAAAAACTGTTTGAAGACTTACTCATGGAGGACCACGAGCGGGTTCCCTTAGCGGTCCACTGCTTGGAAGGGAATGCCCGCTTGTGGTGGAAGACAGTACGCCCCGACCCTACCACAAGTACCGCACTCCCATCCTGGACGACGTTCAAACAGGAGCTGTTTGGCGCTTTCTTCACCAATAGCGTCAAAAAGAAGTTGGAGGATGACTTGAACCACATCCAGCAGGAGAGCAGGACAGTCATGGAGTATCAGCGTGAATTCGTGAGACTAGCTAACTGTGTCCCGTTCGTCGTAAGGGACGAGTCCCACAAGGCGCAACTCTTCGTCGATGGCTTGCGGAGCAACATTTTTGAGGTGGTGCAAGCGGCTGTGTAGTGGCCCAGGTTTTCGTACTGTGTTTCCCGTGAATCCTGGGTGAGAAACATCTATCATTGGTGTATTAGGTCCACAGTGCATCAAAGGGATGCTACGGATGGACACAGTGTGGTATTTACTGTTGGTTTGACATTCGGAGGTAATTGCCGAATTTTAGAAAATGATTTGGGCCAATCGGAGGCCGTATTTGAATTCAGCGCGGAAAAACGCTTGAAAACGGCTATTTACTTATTTATTTTGGAGTCCGGATGCCCAAAAACGGACCCCCAGAAGTTTTCTGCGCAAATTGGTGCATGGGGGGACCGGTGGACCGGCCAGGGACATGTGGCGGCTCCTCATTGGGCCGGCGCACGCCTCCCGGTCCACGGAAAGGGCCGCCGGTGCATGGTGGACCGGCGGGCCACGTGGCGGCACGCGGTTGGGCCGGTGCAAGGCGCGCGGCGCACGGGAGGGTGCGCGGGCAGCGCGGGCAGGCCGGGCAGGCGCGGAGGGGGGCGCGGTGCACGGTGGACCGGGGCGCGCCACGTGGCGGCCCCGGGTTGGCTGGTCCATGTGCGCGTGGCGCACGCGGCGTCACGCGGGGCGGCCGTACGCGCACATGGGCGCACGTGGGCTCACGTGGCGGCGGCACCCGCCGACCGCCGTGTCGGGCGGGGCCACGTGTCGCCACGCCGTTGGCTGGCGCACCCACGCTGCCGCCAATCACGGGGGACACGTGGCGCTTCCCCGTTGGGCCCGCACGGCTGCCGCCTGTTTGGCGGACACGTGGCGGGCCGTGGGCCGGGTCGGACGGCCGGTTGGACGGGAAGGGATCCCGTGCGCGGGCGGGCTGGGCCGGGCCGCACTGTGCGCGCCCGGAAACCCCTGGGCCGGGCCGCACTGTAGCCGCCCGAAACGTGGCCTGGGCCGCACTGTTCACGCCCGAAAGTGGGCCTGGGCACTGTAGCCGCCCGAAAGTTGGGACATGAAGGTCATTTTCCCAATTGTTTTATTGGGCCTATAAATAGCCCTTCCCCTCCCTTCTTTTCTCCATTTTCCGAGAGAAAGAGAGAGAATCTGGGAGAGGTCATTGAAGAGAAGTTGTTCCTCACTGATTTTTCTACCTTGTGGTGCGTTCCCAGATTTTCTGGAAGTTCGACAGCGGCGATCCGGATTTTACAGTGTGCCTCGTTTTTCCCCAAGCTTGGCCCGTTATCGTCGCATTTCAGTCCGAGGAGTCCCCTGCGCAGTACAGGAGTCCTTTTTCGACGATTTCTTCGCCAGTGTGTTCCTTAGAGGTAGGGCTTCGTTTTTCGTGTTGGTCGTTTCTCTGGATTCAGATTCCTTGGCACGATTCCCGAGGTGTTTTGACCCTCTCTTTTGCTGTTTGGGTTTTTGGACAGCGGCGACTTCGACGAATTGTTTCTCCGCGTAGGAATATCAGATTGAGGCGATTCAAGAGTCGATTTTGGGCTACTTTTCGCGTGGAACGCAACCGTGCTTTTTCTGAGATTTTAGGAGCTCGGGACAGAGGTGAAATTCCTCATTTTGCGTGCTGATTATAAAAACAGCGAATCTGTTTTGAGACTTGTAGTTTTTACACCGTATACACTTATGTGATGTTGTAGGATACTGTTTCAGCTGACGGTGTGCATAGAGGACAGTGGGTATTTTCTTGGGTATTGGGCACGCTTTTCGAGGTGGGTGGTTGTTGCTTACCTCATTACTGACTATCTCACTAGGAGTATTAGAGATTCCCGACTTTAAACAGATAATCGGTACTTGTACTCATGAAATGCATAAGTAAACCCCACAAATAATATGACAGCTCATTTATGGTAAACTGGGACACTGTTGTTGGACATATGCTGTAAACTATCATCGCATGCTAAAGTATTATCATAAAATCATCTTTTCTAAATAAATATTTAAATACTTTCCTTCTGTTTCTAAATGCGAACCTTTGCATGCTTGTTTGGACATCTAGATAGGCTACTATTTATTGCTACACTATCTTTGGGACTTGACTTAGGAGAAACCATGTTTCACTATTCTCCTTCGTATTCGGATATATGTTGCTCGGTTTGAGCAGGGTTTGGGATAGTGTGGTTAAGGCTGGAGTCTGGGACAGGTTTGACTCGATAATATATTGTGGGGCATGGTAGTAACCGCGGACTTGAGGCGGTTAGCCAGCTGTTGATTACTCTATCAGATCTTGGGCTTATCGGGTGTTGCGGCAGCCGCGGACATTAGGCGGCAGACCGGGTGTTCACTTATGCATCAGATCGGGTTTCAGATTTTCCTAGTGGATGGTGTTTCCCACTTGATTACTATTGCATCTGATTGGGGATCAGGGTTACTTTAGTGGACGGATATTTCCCACTTTGATCATAGTCATGATCCAGTCCTGCTATTGTGAGATATTGGTTACAGAGATGCTTGATACAGAGATACTTGATACAGGGATACTGTACATACTTTACTCGTGTGGGTCGCTCCCCTCGAGTGCCACTCCGGAGTAGGCTTTACACCGTGCCGAGCGCCGGGCACCTTGATGAGTTGCGATTGGTGACAGAGCAGGCAGTGCCAGTACTTCCTGGCCCTTTGATTGGGTTTCTTTGGGCAGTTAGATTTACAGTTGCATGCATATACCGTAACCTTTGGCACAGCATCTAGAGGCATAGTAGTGGTAGTTTCTCTTTTTCCAGCAGTCTTTATTGCATATCACTGTTCCTTCCTTTTTGCCTCTTATAGTCCTAGTGGGTGTGTCAGCATTTGAGGTTTTACCCACTAGGGGAGGCTACTGGTTTATCTAGTAGTTCTCACCCCCATTGTTGTTTTCTGTCTTCTTCCCTTTGTTTTACAGAGTCATCTGCGCGAGCTGCTGGGCCATCAGCGGCTGATCGAGGTAAGAGGATTGCGGACTAGCTAGATCATCTACCCCGACTGTGAGAGTAGCTGGACTTTTATTGCACCCCTTTTGTATCTCAGATTACAGTAGTTTACTTTTGGGACTGGTTTAGCCAGCTGTTTGTATTTTGGTTAGTGAGCTGGGAGTTTATTGTACTTTATTTCAGCTTGTATCTTATTTCCATTCTGAGATTACTTATAGTTCTTTTAGTTCAGCTCTGTTTATGCTCTTCTATTGTATATCTTATATCTGAGCAGGTTACCAGCGCTTCGTGTACATGGAAAATTCTGTGTGCACGGCGGATCTGTTGGCGAGCCCGGGTTCTGGTTTACACCCGGGGCGTGACAGATTAAGTTGGTATCAGAGCTTAGGGATAGGTCAGTTGGGACTTAGGAAACCCTAGGCTTTTGGCAGACCCTAGGATGATAGGGCGTGAGAGGCGTGAGACTTCGCGAAAGTCGTTGATTTATTTATTGGACTCTTCCAGTGAGTGAAGAGGGATCGACATACCCAATTTCTGGTGGACCGTTATGTTGGCTGCAGACAACATAAAGTCGCAGAAATTGGGGGATGTCTTTGACTTTCGCTAGATTGGGTCGTGTGGGGTTATGTTACTTATTCGTGATTTCTTGTGGCAGGATGCCTCCCCGACGTCGGATCCCTACTCGGGGTGTCCCGTTACCCCCTGATGAGCCAGAGCAGCCTACACCCCCCGAGCTTACTGAGTTGAGGGCCTTGGTGGCCCAATTGGCGGAGGGTCAGCGCCGCCACGGGCAGAGGATCGATCAGCTGCTTGCTCAGAGAGAGGCACCACCCCCAGCTGTTCCTGAGGCCCTTGTGCCTCCTGTTGCACCTTTTGTGCCGTCAGCGCCATCTTCGAGTAGCGGGCTCCTGGAGCTATTCAGCCTTTGACTGCGGAGGAGGAGCAGGATATCGCTAACAAACTCTCCAAGTTTGTTCAGCGGGGACCCCCTAGATTCTCAGGGCGGGATGCGCAGCCCTGGGCTGTTGGGAGATGGATTTCTGCGATGGAGAAGCTTTTTCGGGACTTCTTCATCGACCCGAGGTATCGAGTGCACATGGCGGTGCACTGTTTGGACGGAGATGCTGATTTTTGGTGGCAGCGGGTAGAGCCCCTGGAGTTCCGGATTACTCGGCAGCTGCCTTGGGAGGAGTTCCGACGGATGGTGCTGGACACCTATTTTTCGACCAGTGTGAAGAAGAAGTTGGAAGACGACTTGAAGAACCTGCAGCAGGGCAATCGATCGGCTCATGCCTATTTCCAGGAGTTCATGGAGTTGCTGAACTGTGTGCCTTTCGTCGCTCGTGACGGTCCGCACCAGGTTGAGTTGTTCGAGGGAGGCCTTCGTCCAGAGATTTACACACTGGTGCATGCTCAGAGATTTCAGACTCTGGAGGCAGCCGCAGAGCATGCACAGTGGGTGGAGAGAGGAGATTTGGTGGTGGCCAGACAGAGGGCCGCGGTCGCTCAGAGCTCCGACAGAAAGCGACCAGCCCAGGACGAGGGAGGACAGGCCAGTACTTGGAGGCCGCCCCGACCGCCACCGCCTCAGTTCCCAGGCCGTGGGCGTTTGGAGCGGCGAGGGCTTAGTGGGTCCCAGAGGCCCCGCAGCAGCAGCAGCAGAGATCGCAGTCGTCGCAGCGCGGGTCTCAGCGGCAGCCACAGCGACAGCGACAGTCTCAGCAGCAGCAGTCCCGACAGTCACGGGCTCCCAGTAGTTGTATCTTCTGTGGAGGTCCGCACTTCCCCGGCACTTGCGATCAGCGGTGGGGTCGCTGCTACGGATGTGGACAGCCAGGGCACATTCGAGCTGCGTGCCCCTTTTCGACCTCAGCCGCTCCTTCTTCAGCATCTGCCCCAGCATCATCGCAGCAGCGGTCGACGGCTCAGCGGCCTTTCGCTCTGGCGAGCAAGCCATCTTCTTCCCATCCCACCGATTATCGCCCTCCAGCTCAGAGTGGGCGAGTGTATGCTGCACAGGTAGGGGATTCTTCAGCAGCGGACCATGTGGTGGCAGGTATCACCTTACTCTCTGGCATTAGGACTCGTACCTTATTTGATACTGGAGCATCGCATTCTTTCATTAGTAGATCTTTTGCATTATTACATGGGTTAGAGGTAGGATTTTTGCCACGTGCACGAGAGGTTCAGATTCCCGAACACACTTTGCACGTGGAGGAGTGTTGTTGGTCCTGCCCGATACAGATCGAGTCCTGGATTATGCCAGCAGACCTGTTGGTCTTGAGACAGCTGAGGGACTTTGATGTGATTCTTGGGATGGACTGGCTGGCTCAGTATTTCGCGACTATTGATTGTGCCGCGAGGACTGTCACTTTTAGAGAGCCAGGCCAGGAGATGTTTGTATATCGGGGATGTCTGAGTGCTTTCTTTGCCTCTGTGGTTTCGACTTCCCGAGCGAGGCGGATGATTCATCGAGGATGTGTAGCCTTTTTGGCTAGTGTTGTTTAGGGGCCTACGGCGACACCGGGACTCGGGGATATTCCTATTGCCCACGAGTTTCCGGATGTTTTTCCACCTGAGCTGACTAGTATGCCGCCAGACAGAGAGATTGAGTTTGTGATTGACGTAGTTCCAGGAACTGCGCCAATCTCTAAGGCTCCTTATCGGATGGCACCGGCTGAGTTGCGAGAGCTTAAAGCACAGCTGCAAGACCTGATGGATAAGGGCTTTATTAGACCAAGTGTGTCGCCTTGGGGAGCACCGGTGCTATTCGTGAAAAAGAAGGATGGGTCACTTCGGTTGTGTGTGGACTATAGGGAATTGAACAAAGTGACCATTAAGAACAAGTACCCTCTGCCGCGCATCGATGATCTCTTTGATCAGCTGCAAGGGTCTTGTGTATTTTCCAAAATTGATCTACAGTCTGGTTACCACCAACTAAAGGTGAAGGCCGAGGATATTCCTAAGACTGCTTTCAGATCACGGTACGGGCATTATGAGTTTTCAGTTATGCCGTTTGGATTGACTAATGCCCCTGCCGCCTTTATGGACTTGATGAACAGGATATTTCGGCCCTTTCTGGATCGTTTTGTGGTGGTGTTCATTGATGATATCCTTATTTACTCCCAAAGCGAGGCCGAGCACGAGGAGCACTTGAGGACTGTGCTACAACGTCTACGAGATAAGAAGTTGTATGCCAAGTTGTCAAAGTGCGAGTTTTGGCTTCGGGAGGTAGCTTTCTTGGGCCATGTGATTTCCGCCGCCGGTGTAGCAGTAGACCCGGCGAAGATTGAGGCAGTTCGAGATTGGCCCCGACCGACGACTGTATCTGAGGTGCGCAGCTTCATGGGGTTAGCTGGTTATTATCGTCGGTTTGTGGAAGGCTTTGCGAAGCTCTCCACACCCCTCACTCGGTTGACGCGTAAAGGAGTTAAGTTTATCTGGAGTGAGGACTGCCAGAGGAGCTTTGAGGAGCTAAAGGATAGATTGATGACCGCTCCTATCCTTTCCCTCCCTGTTATGGGGAAAGGATATGTGATCTACAGTGATGCATCGCACAGTGGACTTGGATGCGTGCTGATGCAGGAAGGGGGGGTAATTGCTTATGCATCGAGACAGCTTAAGGATTACGAGAAGAATGACCTACCCATGACTTGGAACTTGCTGCCGTGGTGTTTTGCACTGAAGCTTTGGCGCCATTACCTATATGGGGAGCACTGTGAGATCTACACCGACCACAAGAGCCTAAAGTACCTGTTCACGCAGAAGGAACTGAATTTGAGGCAGCCGCAGATGGTTAGAGCTACTAAAGGATTATGATGTGGGACATTCTTTACCACCCAGGCAAGGCTAACGTGGTCGCTGACGGCATTGAGCCGGAGAGCAGGTACAGAGTTTGTCCATGTTAAATCACAAACCAGGCGCCACTGTAGAGGAGTTGAGACGGCTCGAGATAGAGGTTGTATCCCCTGGGGTCTCTGCTAGACTGATGTCTTTGGGTCGTGCAGCCCACTCTGCTGGAAAGGATCCGGGAGAAACAGAGCGAGGACCCCATTTGACCAGGATTAGAGATCAGATTCCGAGTGATCGATCAGGGGATTTTTCAGTGGATGCTTCGGGAGTACTGAGTACAGGACCGAGCATGTGTGCCAGGGGATGCTGAGATCAAGAACAGATATTGAAGGAGGCCCATTATACACCTATACCCTTCATCCTGGGGGGACTAAGATGTATAAGGGACCTCAGGCACACTTCTGGTTGGGAATGGCATGAAAAGGGATATTGGGAGGTTGTGTCGCAGTGTTTAACTTGTCAGCAGGTAAAAGCTGAGACATCGAGTGCCCAGCTGGCAAGCTACAGAGTCTCCCGATTCCCGAGTGGAAATGGGACCACATTACTATGGATTTTGTGGTCGGGTTGCCGAGGGCACATGGAAGTGCAGATGCTATCTGGGTAGTTGTGGATCGACTACCAAGTCAGCGCACTTTTTTACCTATGCAGACTACTTGGCCACTCGAGCGACTAGCCCAGTTGTATTTGGATGAGATAGTGAGATTACATGGAGTGCCAGCTTCTATAGTATCAGATAGAGACCCGAGGTTTGCTTCGCGATTCTGGAGGAGTTTACAGACTACCTTGGGACTCAGCTCAGATTCAGTACGCCTTCCACCCACAGCCGATGGACAGTCGAGCGGACGATTCAGATCCTTGAGATATGCTGAGGGCTTGTGTCCTAGATTTTCGGGGTGGATGGATTCGACACTTATCACTGGCTGATTTGCGTACAACAACAGCTTTCAAGCAGCATTCAAATGGCTCCGTTTGAAGCGTTGTATGGACGCAAATGTCGATCACCGCTATATTGGAGTAGTGGGGAGAGACGGACTCTGTGACCAGATATATTGCTAGAGGCAGAGATAAGGTCCGTGTATTCGAAGCATCTTCAGACCGCTCAGAGTCGACAGAGAGCTATGCTGATGTCGGGCGACGAGACTTAGAGTTTCAGGTTGGAGATCATGTATTTTGAAAGTCTCGCCGTCCAAAGGGATAGGAGGTTTGCATGCCGCGGGAAACGTAGTCCCCCGTTATAGGGACCCTTTGAGGTAGTGGAGCGCATCGGGCCAGTTGCTTATCGACTTGCTCGTTCCCCCGAGGCGGCCGTGTCCACGATGTCGTTCATGTTCCCTTTGAGGAGGTACGTCTTCGACCCCGTCGCACGTCATCGACTGTGCACCACTGCCTCGAGGTCGCGAGGATTTGAGATATGAGCGAGC
>CM055060.1:34252120-34285837 GCA_029204045.2 Tillandsia leiboldiana
CGGTGTGGACAGCCAGGCACATTCGAGCTGCGTGCCCCTTTTCGACCTCACGCGCTCCTTCTTTCAGCGCTTGCCCCACCCAGCATCATCGCAGCAGCGTCGACCGGCTCAGCGGCCTTTCGCTCTGGCGAGCAGAGCCCCTTCTTCCCATCCCACCGATTATCGCCCTCCAGCTCAGAGTGGGCGAGTGTATGCTGCACAGGTAGGGGATTCTTCAGCAGCGGACCATGTGGTGGCAGGTATCACCTTACTCTCTTGGCATTAGGACTCGTACCTTATTGATACTGGAGCATCGCATTCTTTCATTAGTAGATCTTTTGCATTATTACATGGTTAGAGGTAGGATTTTTGCCACTGCACGAGAGTTCAGATTCCCGAACACACTTTGCACGTGGAGGAGTGTTGTTGGTCCTGCCCGATACAGATCGAGTCCTGGATTATGCCAGCAGACCTGTTGGTCTTGAGACAGCTGAGGGACTTTGATGTGATTCTTGGGATGGACTGGCTGGCTCAGTATTTCGCGACTATTGATTGTGCCGCGAGGACTGTCACTTTTAGAGAGCCAGGCCAGGAGATGTTTGTAATCGGGGATGTCAGAGTGCTTTCTTGCCTCTGTGGTTTCGACTTCCCGAGCGAGGCGGATGATTCATCGAGGATGTGTAGCCTTTTTGGCTAGTGTTTTAGGGGCCTACGGCGACACACGGACTCGGGATATTCCTATTGCCCACGAGTTTCCGGATGTTTTTCCACCTGAGCTGACTAGTATGCCGCCAGACAGAGAGATTGAGTTTGTGATTGACGTAGTTCCAGGAACTGCGCCAATCTCTAAGGCTCCTTATCGGATGGCATGGCACGGCTGAGTTGCGAGAGCTTAAAGCACAGCTGCAAGACCTGATGGATAAGGCTTTATTAGACCAAGTGTGTCGCCTTGGGGAGCACCGGTGCTATCGTGAAAAGAGATGGGTCACTTCTTCGGTTGTGTGTGGACTATAGGAATTGAACAAAGTGACCATAAGAACAAGTACCCTCTGCCGCGCATCGATGATCTCTTTGATCAGCTGCAAGGTCTTGTGTATTTTCCAAATTGATCTACTTCTGGTTACCACCAACTAAGGTGAAGGCCGAGGATATTCCTAAGACTGCTTTCAGATCACGGTACGGGCATTATGAGTTTTCAGTTATGCCGTTTGGATTGACTAATGCCCCTGCCGCCTTTATGGACTTGATGAACAGGATATTTCGGCCCTTTCTGGATCGTTTGTGGTGGTGTTCATTGATGATATCCTTATTTACTCCCAAGCGAGGCCGAGCACGAGGAGCACTTGAGGACTGTGCTACAACGTCTACGAGATAAGAAGTTGTATGCCAAGTTGTCAAAGTGCGAGTTTTGGGCTTCGGAGGTAGCTTTCTTGGGCCATGTGATTTCCGCCGCCGGTGTAGCAGTAGACCCGGCGAAGATTGAGGCAGTTCGAGATTGGCCCCGACCGACGACTGTATCTGAGGTGCGCAGCTTCATGGGGTTAGCTGGTTATTATCGTCGGTTTGTGGAAGGCTTTGCGAAGCTCTCCACACCCCTCACTCGGTTGACGCGTAAAGGAGTTAAGTTTATCTGGAGTGAGGACTGCCAGAGGAGCTTTGAGGAGCTAAAGGATAGATTGATGACCGCTCCTATCCTTTCCCTCCCTGTTATGGGGAAAGGATATGTGATCTACAGTGATGCATCGCACAGTGGACTTGGATGCGTGCTGATGCAGGAAGGGGGGGTAATTGCTTATGCATCGAGACAGCTTAAGGATTACGAGAAGAATTACCCTACCCATGACTTGGAACTTGCTGCCGTGGTGTTTGCACTGAAGCTTTGGCGCCATTACCTATATGGGGAGCACTGTGAGATCTACACCGACCACAAGAGCCTAAAGTACCTGTTCACGCAGAAGGAACTGAATTTGAGGCAGCGCAGATGGTTAGAGCTACTAAAGGATTATGATGTGGACATTCTTTACCACCCAGGCAAGGCTAACGTGGTCGCTGACGCATTGAGCCGGAGAGCAGTACAGAGTTTGTCCATGTTAATCACAAACCAGGCGCCACTGTTAGAGGAGTTGAGACGGCTCGAGATAGAGGTTGTATCCCCTGGGGTCTCTGCTAGACTGATGTCTTTGGTCGTGCAGCCCACTCTGCTGGAAAGGATCCGGGAGAAACAGAGCGAGGACCCCCATTTGACCAGGATTAGAGATCAGATTCCGAGTGATCGATCAGGGGATTTTTCAGTGGATGCTTCGGGAGTACTGAGGTACAGGGACCGAGCATGTGTGCCAGTGGATGCTGAGATCAGAGAACAGATATTGAAGGAGGCCCATTATACACCTTATACCCTTCATCCTGGGGGGACTAAGATGTATAAGGACCTCAAGGCACACTTCTGGTGGAATGGCATGAAAAGGGATATTGGGAGGTTTGTGTCGCAGTGTTTAACTTGTCAGCAGGTAAAAGCTGAGCATCGAGTGCCAGCTGGCAAGCTACAGAGTCTCCCGATTCCCGAGTGGAAATGGGACCACATTACTATGGATTTTGTGGTCGGGTTGCCGAGGGCACAGGGAAGTGCAGATGCTATCTGGGTAGTTGTGGATCGACTTACCAAGTCAGCGCACTTTTTACCTATGCAGACTACTTGGCCACTCGAGCGACTAGCCCAGTTGTATTTGGATGAGATAGTGAGATTACATGGAGTGCCAGCTTCTATAGTATCAGATAGAGACCCGAGGTTTGCTTCGCGATTCTGGAGGAGTTTACAGACTACCTTGGGGACTCAGCTCAGATTCAGTACAGCCTTCCACCCACAGACTGATGGACAGTCAGAGCGGACGATTCAGATCCTTGAGGATATGCTAAGGGCTTGTGTCCTAGATTTTGGCGGTGGATGGATTCGACACTTATCACTGGCAGAGTTTGCGTACAACAACAGCTTTCAAGCAAGCATTCAAATGGCTCCGTTTGAAGCGTTGTATGGACGCAAATGTCGATCACCGCTATATTGGAGTGATGTGGGGGAGAGACGGACTCTGGGACCAGATATATTGCTAGAGGCAGAGGAGAAGGTCCGGGTAATTCGACAGCATCTTCAGACCGCTCAGAGTCGACAGAGGAGCTATGCTGATGTTCGGCGACGAGACTTAGAGTTTCAGGTTGGAGATCATGTATTTTTGAAAGTCTCGCCGTCCAAAGGGATAAGGAGGTTTGGCATTCGCGGGAAACTTAGCCCCCGTTATATTGGACCCTTTGAGGTATTGGAGCGCATCGGGCCAGTTGCTTATCGACTTGCTCTTCCCCCGAGGCTAGCCGGTGTCCACGATGTCTTTCATGTTTCCACTTTGAGGAGGTACGTCTTCGACCCGTCGCACGTCATCGACTTTGCACCACTCGAGGTCGGCGAGGATTTGAGATATGAGGAGCGCCCGCTGCGGATTCTAGATCGGGAGATGAAAGAATTGCGCAATCGGACCATCCCCTATGTGAAGATCCTCTGGAGCAATCATGATGAGCGCGAGGCGACGTGGGAGCTCGAGTCAGCAATGATGGACGCCTACCCCTACCTGTTCGAGGCTCAGGATTGAGGTATGATCTTCGTTTCGAGGACGAAACTTTTGTTAGTGGGGGAGGATGTAGTGGCCCAGGTTTTCGTACTGTGTTTCCCGTGAATCCTGGGTGAGAAACATCTATTATTGGTGTATTAGGTCCACAGTGCATCAAAGGGATGCTACGGATGGACACAGTGTGGTATTTACTGTTGGTTTGACCTTCGGAGGTAATTGCCGAATTTTAGAAAATGATTTGGGCCAATCGGAGGCCGTATTTGAATTCAGCGCGGAAAAACGCTTGAAAACGGCTATTTACTTATTTATTTGGAGTCCGGATGCCCAAAAACGGACCCCCGGAAGTTTTCTGCGCAAATTGGTGCATGGGGGGACCGGTGGACCGGCCAGGGACACGTGGCGGCTCCTCATTGGGCCGGCGCACGCCTCCCGGTCCACGGAAAGGGCCGCCGGTGCATGGTGGACCGGCGGGCCACGTGGCGGCACGCGGTTGGGCCGGTGCAAGGCGCGCGGCGCACGGGAGGGTGCGCGGGCAGCGCGGGCAGGCCGGGCAGGCGCGGAGGGGGGCGCGGTGCACGGTGGACCGGGGCGCGCCACGTGGCGGCCCCAGGTTGGCTGGTCCATGTGCGCGTGGCGCACGCGGCGTCACGCGGGGCGGCCGTACGCGCACATGGGCGCACGTGGGCGCACGTGGCGGCGGCACCCGCCGACCGCCGTGTCGGGCGGGGCCACGTGTCGCCACGCCGTTGGCTGGCGCACCCACGCTGCCGCCAATCACGGGGGACACGTGGCGCTTCCCCGTTGGGCCCGCACGGCTGCCGCCTATTTGGCGGACACGTGGCGGGCCGTGGGCCGGGTCGGACGGCCGGTTGGACGGGAAGGGATCCCGTGCGCGGGCGGGCTGGGCCGGGCCGCACTGTGCGCGCCCGGAAACCCCTGGGCCGGGCCGCACTGTAGCCGCCCGAAACGTGGCCTGGGCCGCACTGTTCACGCCCGAAAGTGGGCCTGGGCACTGTAGCCGCCCGAAAGTTGGGACATGAAGGTCATTTTCCCAATTGTTTTATTGGGCCTATAAATAGCCCTTCCCCTCCCTTCTTTTCTCCATTTTCCGAGAGAAAGAGAGAGAATCTGAGAGAGGTCATTGAAGAGAAGTTGTTCCTCACTGATTTTTCTACCTCGTGGTGCGTTCCCAGATTTTCTGGAAGTTCGACAGCGGCGATCCGGATTTTACAGTGTGCCTCGTTTTTCCCTAAGCTTGGCCCGTTATCGTCGCATTTCAGTCCGAGGAGTCCCCTGCGCAGTACAGGAGTCCTTTTTTGACGATTTCTTCGCCAGTGTGTTCCTTAGAGGTAGGGCTTCGTTTTTCCTGTTGGTCGTTTCTCTGGATTCAGATTCCTTGGCACGATTCCCGAGGTGTTTTGACCCCCTCTTTTGCTGTTTGGGTTTTTGGACAGCGGCGACTTCGACGAATTGTTTCTCCGCGTAGGAATATCAGATTGAGGCGATTCAAGAGTCGATTTTGGGCTACTTTTCGCATGGAACGCAACCGTGATTTTTCTGAGATTTTAGGAGCTCGGGACAGAGGTGAAATTCCTCGTTTTGCGTGCTGATTATAAAAACAGCGAATCTGTTTTGAGACTTGTAGTTTTTACACCGTATACACTTATGTGATGTTGTAGGATACTGTTTCAGCTGACGGTGTGCATAGAGGACAGCGGGTATTTTCTTGGGTATTGGGCACGCTTTTCGAGGTGGGTGGTTGTTGCTTACCTCATTACTGACTATCTCACTAGGAGTATTAGAGATTCCCGACTTTAAACAGATAATCGGTACTTGTACTCATGAAATGCATAAGTAAACCCCACAAATAATATGACAGCTCATTTATGGTAAACTGGGACACTGTTGTTGGACATATGCTGTAAACTATCATCGCATGCTAAAGTATTATCATAAAATCATCTTTTCTAAATAAATATTTAAATACTTTCCTTCTGTTTCTAAATGCGAACCTTTGCATGCTTGTTTGGACATCTAGATAGGCTACTATTTATTGCTACACTATCTTTGGGACTTGACTTAGGAGAAACCATGTTTCACTATTCTCCTTCGTATTCGGATATATGTTGCTCGGTTTGAGCAGGGTTTGGGATAGTGTGGTTAAGGCTGGAGTCTGGGACAGGTTTGACTCGATAATATATTGTGGGGCATGGTAGTAACCGCGGACTTGAGGCGGTTAGCCAGCTGTTGATTACTCTATCAGATCTTGGGCTTATCGGGTGTTGCGGCAGCCGCGGACATTAGGCGGCAGACCGGGTGTTCACTTATGCATCAGATCGGGTTTCAGATTTTCCTAGTGGATGGTGTTTCCCACTTGATTACTATTGCATCTGATTGGGGATCAGGGTTACTTTAGTGGACGGATATTTCCCACTTTGATCATAGTCATGATCCAGTCCTGCTATTGTGAGATATTGGTTACAGAGATGCTTGATACAGAGATACTTGATACAGGGATACTGTACATACTTTACTCGTGTGGGTCGCTCCCCTCGAGTGCCACTCCGGAGTAGGCTTTACACCGTGCCGAGCGCCGGGCACCTTGATGAGTTGCGATTGGTGACAGAGCAGGCAGTGCCAGTACTTCCTGGCCCTTTGATTGGGTTTCTTTGGGCAGTTAGATTTACAGTTGCATGCATATACCGTAACCTTTGGCACAGCATCTAGAGGCATAGTAGTGGTAGTTTCTCTTTTTCCAGCAGTCTTTATTGCATACCACTGTTCCTTCCTTTTTGCCTCTTATAGTCCTAGTGGGTGTGTCAGCATTTGAGGTTTTACCCACTAGGGGAGGCTACTGGTTTATCTAGTAGTTCTCACCCCCATTGTTGTTTTCTGTCTTCTTCCCTTTGTTTTACAGAGTCATCTGCGCGAGCTGCTGGGCCATCAGCGGCTGATCGAGGTAAGAGGATTGCGGACTAGCTAGATCATCTACCCCGACTGTGAGAGTAGCTGGACTTTTATTGCACCCCTTTTGTATCTCAGATTACAGTAGTTTACTTTTGGGACTGGTTTAGCCAGCTGTTTGTATTTTGGTTAGTGAGCTGGGAGTTTATTGTACTTTATTTCAGCTTGTATCTTATTTCCATTCTGAGATTACTTATAGTTCTTTTAGTTCAGCTCTGTTTATGCTCTTCTATTGTATATCTTATATCTGAGCAGGTTACCAGCGCTTCGTGTACATGGAAAATTCTGTGTGCACGGCGGATCTGTTGGCGAGCCCGGGTTCTGGTTTACACCCGGGGCGTGACAGGCTGACTTGCACACTTTTCAGAAAGTGGTCGACGGGGCCACTACGGTGGAGCGCGGGTTTGCAGTCACGCGCGCTAGAAGGGAGAACTCGGCGCGACAGGAGGACCGGAAACGACAACAGCAAAGCCCGGGGGGAGGTTCTTCGAGCGGGAGCCGACCCCCCAAACGGTGGAGACCGCAAGCGGGACCTCGGGGCGCACTAGCAGGAGGACCGAGGCCGGGAGATAGGCCCTGCGTGATATGCGGAGGCGCGCACCGAGCACCCGAGTGCCCCCAGCGACATGATCATTGCTTCCGCTGCGGCAAACAGGGGCACTTCCGCCACAACTGCCCCTTGGTCCTGGGAGGGGTTACTGCAGCAGCCACGGCACCGTCATCACAGTTTTCTGGACGAGGGAAGGCACCTATGGGGTCAACCTCTAGACCCCCTGCACCACGGCGAGAGGGGGAGAAACAACCGCAGACAGGCGGGCGGGTTTACTCAATGACCCGCCAGGAGTCGGACCCACCAGAGGATGTACTTGCAGGTATTATTTCCGTTTCAAATTCCCGCGCTAGAACCCTTTTCGACACTGGAGCAACACACTCTTTCATTTCTTGTGACTTCGTGTTCATGCATGACCTTGGGGAGACACCGCTTCCGGATCGGATGACGGTCCAAACGGCAGCTGGGGCCCTGGAGGCGGTTAACTTCGTGGCCACCTGCCCGATTCGGTTAGGGCGGCGACTCCCTTGCCCGTGGGATTTGGTGGTGATACCTTTGAAGGAATATGACGCCGTGTTGGGCATGGACTGGCTCTCGAGGTACCGAGCGCTCATCGATTGCGAGAAAAGGCAGGTGCGACTACAAGAACTGGGTTTCCCTGAGCACGTGTACCTGGCGTGCAAGAGTACTACCTTCCCTATGGTCATCTCAGCGGCAAGAGCCAGAAGAATGGTAGAAGGTGGGTGTGTAGCCTATTTGGCATCGGTGGACCTGATCGCCCGACCCTCGGGGACACCATCAGACTTTGCAGTGGTGAAGGACTTTCCCGACGTTTTCCCGACAGATTTACCCGGGATGCCCCCCGAGCATGAAGTGGTTTTCCCTATCGAACTCCTACCGGGCACACAGCCTATTACGAAGGCGCCCTACCGAATGGCCTTCGCAGAATTGAAGGAGCTCAAGGCACAACTTGAAGACCTCTTGGACAAAGGATTTATCAGGCCGAGCGTATCACCTTGGGGTGCGCCGGTACTCTTTGTGAGAAAGAAGGACGGAAGTCTACGACTCTGTATCGACTACAGAGGGATCAACAAGGTTACAGTGAAGAACAAGTACCCTCTGCCCAGAATCGATGACCTCTTCGACCAACTGCGGGGTGCGACGGTTTTTTCCAAAATTGATCTACAATTGGGCTACCACCAGCTTCGGGTTCGGGACGAGGACATCCCAAAGACTGCCTTCCGGACCCGGTACGGCCACTATGAGTTCACGGTTATGCCCTTCGGACTGACAAACGCCCCCGCGGTGTTTATGGATATGATGAACCACATCTTCAGGCCCTTCATCGACCGGTTCGTGGTGGTCTTCATCGACGACATCCTGATCTATTCGACCACCGACGAGGAGCACGAGGACCACTTGCGAAGCATTCTCCAGACTCTCCGGGAACAGAAACTTTTCGCTAAGCTCAAGAAGTGTGATTTTTGGCTGCGCGAGGTGGGCTTCCTGGGACATGTGATTTCGACGGAAGGGATCGCAGTGGACCCCAAGAAGGTGGAATCGGTACTCAGCTGGCAGCCGCCAACCACAGTGACGGAGATCCGCAGCTTTCTGGGCCTGGCGGGATACTACCGACGTTTCGTCGAGGGTTTCTCGAAGATAGCCGCCCCTCTGAACCGGTTGACCAGAAAAGGGGAAAAATTCGTTTGGACGGACCGATGTCAGGAGAGCTTCGAAGAACTAAAGAGAAGGCTGACAAGAGCGCCCGTACTCGTTTTACCGATCCCCGGCGAAGACTACGAAGTGTACTGCGACGCGTCCAGGATCGGCCTTGGAGGTGTGTTGATGCAACAAGGGAGGGTAATAGCCTATGCCTCCAGACAACTAAAGGAATACGAGAAGAACTACCCAATGCACGACTTGGAGTTGGCCGCAGTAGTCTTCGTTTTGAAACTCTGGAGGCACTATCTCTTTGGTGTCCACTGTACTGTATTCTCGGATCACCAAAGTCTGAAATACCTGTTTACCCAGAAGGAGCTAAACCTACGACAGAGACGATGGTTAGAACTACTAAAGGATTACGACTTGTCAATCCAATACCACCCCGGAAAAGCCAACGCGATAGCGGATGCGTTGAGTAGGAAGGCGCAGCAAGGAGAGACACCTGCAGGCGGGTTAACTGAACAGGACAGCTTGATCGCGGAATTTGCGCGTATGAAATTGGAAGTGGTACCGGCGGGCACAGTTGCACGACTGCTAACCTTGGTAGTCAAGCCGACACTGTTCGAGAGGATTCGGGAAGGGCAACAAACTGACCCTCACTTGCAGCTCGTGCGTGACAAGATCTTCCCCAACCAAGAGAACGACTTCTCAGTGGAAGCCGACAACACCCTACGTTTCCGTGGACGGATTTGTGTGCCAGATTCGAAAGAGTTGAAGGAGGAAATCTTAGCAGAAGCACACCGCGCCCCTTATGCGGCGCATCCGGGGGGTACGAAGATGTACAGGGACCTTAAGCAGACCTTCTGGTGGCCAAAATTGAAGATGGATGTGACACGACACGTAGCCCACTGCCTGGTGTGTCAACAGATCAAGGCGGAACATCAGCGACCCGCAGGAAAACTACAGCCGCTACCAGTGCCAGAATGGAAGTGGGATCAAATCACCATGGATTTTTTCACAGGGTTCCCACGCTCGCAGCAGGGCCACGACACGATCTGGGATGTTGTAGACCGCTTAACCAAGTCAGCGCACTTCCTACCGATTCATACGACGTGGACCCGGGACCGACTAGCCCAAGTTTACCTCAGCGAGATCGTGAGATTACATGGAGTTCCAACATCCATTACCTCAGACAGGGACACGCGTTTTGTCTCAAAGTTCTGGCAAAGCCTACAGCGGGCTTTAGGGACGAGACTGCAGTTTAGCACAGCCTTCCACCCCCAGACGGATGGACAGTCTGAGCGGGTGATCCAGACCCTAGAGGACCTGCTATGCACCTGTGTACTTGACTGGGGAGACGGTTGGTCACGCTACTTGCCCCTCGTGGAATTTGCCTACAACAACAGCCACCAGGCCAGCATACAGATTGCGCCCTTCGAAGCCTTATATGGAAGACATTGTCGTTCCCCGATCTGTTGGGACGACTTGGGAGAGCGGAAGTTCTTGGGACCCGACTTAGTGGAAGAAACTGAAGCAAAGATACGATTCATCCGGCAGCGCCTACTCACCGCCCAGAGTCGACAGAAAAGCTGCGCAGACCGTAGGCGATGCGACTTGGAATTCCAAGTGGGAGATCACGTGCTCTTGCGTGTCTCGCCAACCAGGGGGATCAAACGCTTCAGACTGAAGGGCAAGCTGAGCCCGCGGTTTGTTGGGCCATTCGAGATCCTAGAGCGCATCGGTCCGGTGGCTTACCGCCTTGCACTACCACCTAACCTCGACCGTGTCCACGACGTGTTCCACGTCTCGATGCTCAGAAGATACCTCTCCGACCCGTCACATGTTCTGGACGTCTCTACACTAGATCTGAAAGAGGACCTAAGCTTCGAGGAAACCCCAGTGTGGATCCTAGCAAGGGAAAGTAAAGCGCTGAGAAACCGAGCCATTCCCTACGTGAAGGTCCTCTGGAGCAACCACGAGGAGCGAGAAGCGACGTGGGAGTTGGAGTCGAAAATGAGGGAGTGCTACCCCAATCTCTTCACCGCAACCCAGGATTGAGTTTCGGGGATGAAACTCATTTTTAAGAGGTGAGTGGTGTGGTAACCACTGGTTTAGTGTTATCTCGGTGTTCTTTATTTGGTTTTATTTGCATCTTGTGCACTTGAGGGGTCCAGTACGTGATCTTTTTTCTTCCCTTCTAGGCAGGCCGTCGAGGCTCGCGGCTATTTTTAGGCAATAGAGCTCGCGAAACGGAGCGCGGTGGCGCGACCGGATTTATTTTTCGACCCCGGATTCTCCCAGAATAAATTCCGAAAGTTTGTTAGCAGCCCAGGCGACCGGCACGACTTTCGAGGCATGCCGGACCCAGGTTCGAACCCGAAATCCTCATTCCGGTTGACCGGGGGTTTGGGTTTAATTTTCCCGCAACCCACTTCACGATCGTTTATTTTTGGTGGTTTGGGGATTTTGGGTTAAGCCCCCTTTTGCACCAGACCAGCTAATTAATTCGTTCCTTTTGGGGAATTAGGGTTGGACCTTCATATTTCTCTACTACTCCCACCTTAGTTGAACCGTACCCCGAACGCGGACGAGGAACTGCTTCCCTTTCCTCTTCTTCTTCTTGCGATTGATCGGTGCGGGGATCTACGGCGGAGCGATCGAGGAGAGGAGGAACGATCACGCACCCCCGGGACGATCCCTCTTCTTGCAACCCCGACGCCGCGACCAAGGTAAACGGTGAATTTAATGTCTTTGTTGTTCTTGTTTTCGAAGATCGGGGAAGGGAGGGCACAGGCGCCGGATTCTTCGAAATCCGGCGCATGTGCACCGCCGCACACGCAGGCGGCGCGCCCGCGCGGCCCGCGCGGGGCCGGGCGCGCGCAGCCCTGATGCGGGTGGCGCGCCCGCGCAGCCCGCGCGGGGCCGGGCGCGCGCAGCCCTGCATGCAGGCGGCGCGCCCGTACAGCCCGCGCGGGGCCGGGCGCGCAGCCCGCATACGGGTGGCGTGCCCACGCGGCCCGCGCGGGGCCGGGCGCGCACGCAGCCCGTGTGCGGGAGGCGCGCCCGCGCGGCCGCACGGGGGCCGCGCGCGCACAACCCGCGTATGGGCAGCGCGCTCGCGCGGCCCGCGCGGGGCCGGGCGCCGCACGAGCCGCGTGAGCCGGGTAGGAGGGCCGACCACACCCTCGCCCTCGCCGGGGCCGTCGCCGCCGCCGCCGTCGCCGCCCGACGACGGGGTGTGCCCCACGGCCGGCCGGGAGGACCTTACGGTCCGCAATCTTTATTCCTCTTTCAGTTACTGACTTCCTTACGGCAGGTTCGTGTAGGGTCGGGCGGGCGCACCGGGACGCGAGTGTTACGGAATTTGAGTTGGCGTAGTTTTGTGAAAGGTTCAAGTCTTGAAGATTGAAGGTGAAGAAAGTTGGATCATTTAACTCAATCTCAAGAAAGAAGAATTCAAAAGGATCAGGTATGTTTAACTAAAGATTATTGGTGATCCGAATACTTCTTGTAGTGTAGAAACACCTGGAAGAATTTTTAACTGCATAAAAATCAAAAACTGGTGTTCGGACATGTTCAGGATTCGGATCAGAGCCAGCGATCCGGATCCCGAAGGTTGTTGTTTCATACATTACTTCAATCCGGATCGCAGCATCTCACGATCCGGATCCCGAACGTTGAGTTCTCAGAATTGTATGAACGATCCGGATCAGGCATTTCGATCCGGATCCCGAACGTTTGTTTTCTGGAAACCGTCTTTATTGCTACTGCAATCCGGATCGCCCAAATCCGATCCGGATCGCCGTCCGTCTCCAGAAATGTTAGGTTTTTGATTCTTATCTCCTTCCAAATGTTTCTAACCTATAAATAGACCTTATGACTCTTTTTCTAGGGTTAATCCAAGAATCCAAAATCCACATAATTGATATAGAGCCGTCATATTCAAATATCATCATATACGGCCCTAGATCCACATATAGAGAAGAAAGGAAATCATTAGAGAATACTCTATGTTTCTTCATCTATATTGATTAGTTTGATTCTAGGTTTTCATACTCACATCTTGAGTTGAATCAAACTAATGAATACTTAGATGGTATTTCCGATCTATCTTTGATCTAAGTATTCGGCGGATCATCACCCAAAAAACAATGATTTCCCCAAAATCGGCGCGTGGATTCGCGTGTCCTTGTGGATTCAAGGTTCAACCGCTCTCGTGGATTCGGAGCGAGGCACGTTCGTGGATTCGAAGGGTGCTATTGGGTGCAGACCGTGGATTCGGTCGGACGTCGTGGATTCGACGTTGGACGCCGTGGATTCGGCGTTGGGCGCAGATCGTGGATTCGAGAAGCGTCGCGGAGCGAGCGGAGAAGATCCTCTAGGTGCGTATGGAAAAGGTTGAGTCATAAGTGTGTACGGTAAATCACCTTGTACGTGTTTTAATTCTAGTGGATTTCTGCCGTGCTATCGGTCCCGTGGTTTTTTACTCCGGTGATGGAGTTTTCCACGTAAAAATCTTGCGTGTTATTTTTATTTCCGCATTGGGTTTTTATCGCAACGATTTTTGAGTGTTTATACGTTTACACCTATTCACCCCCCTCTAGGTGTTTTTTCCCCTATTTAGATCTACATTACATATAACCCAACAAGTGGTATCAGAGAGGGAATAGGGTTGTGTTGGGTTATATGTAATAAGGATCTAAATAGGGGAAAAAACACCTAGAGGGGGGTGAATAGGTGTAAACGTATAAACACTCAAAAATCGTTGCGATAAAAACCCAATGCGGAAATAAAAAATAACTCGCAAGATTTTTACGTGGAAAACTCCATCACCGGAGTAAAAAACCACGGGACCGATAACACGGCAGAAATCCACTAGAATTAAAACACGTACAAGGTGATTTACCGTACACACTTACGACTCAACCTTTTCCATACGCTCCTAGAGGATCTTCTCCGCTCGCTCCGCGACGCTTCTCGAATCCACGATCTGCGCCCAACGCCGAATCCACGGCGTCCAACGTCGAATCCACGACGTCCGACCGAGTCCACGGTCTTCACCCAATAGCACCCTTCGAATCCACGAACGTGCCTCGCTCCGAATCCACGAGAGCGGTTGAACCTTGAATCCACAAGGACACGCGAATCCACGCGCCGATTTTTGGGGTAAATCGTTGTTTTTGGTGGTGATGATCCGCCGAATACTTAGATCAAAGATAGATCGGAAATACCATCTAAGTATTCATTAGTTTGATTCAACTCAAGATGTGAGTATGAAAACCTAGAATCAAACTAATCAATATAGATGAAGAAACATAGAGTATTCTCTAATGATTTCCTTTCTTCTCTATATGTGGATCTAGAGCCGTATAAAATAAGATATGAATATGACGGCTATTTACCTTTTCGGCCTCATTTGGATTAACCCTAGAAAAAGAGTCATAGGGTCTATTTATAGGTTAGAAACCCTAGGAAGGAGATAAGAATCAAAAACCTACTATTTCTGGAAATTTTACGGACGGCGATCCGGATCGGATTAGCTGTGATCCGGATCGTCGTAACGAGTCAGGTAGTTCCAGAAAAACGAAGGTTCGGGATCCGGATCGAAGTGCTTGATCCGGATCGTTCATACAGTTCACCAAACATCAACGTTCGGGATCCGGATTGCGAAGCCTGATCCGGATCGTTCAAGGAAAATGGTAAACTCAGTGTTCGGGATCCGGATCAAGAGAGGCTACGATCCGGATTGAACTGGTGTATGAACGAACATGTCCCAAGTCCAGTTTTTGATTTTTATGCAATGAAAGATTCTTCCAAGTGTTTCTACACTACAAGAAGTATTCAGATCACACAAAATCTTTAGTTAAACATACCTGATCCTTTTGAATTCTTCTTTCTTGAGATTGAGTTAAATGATCCAACTTTCTTCACCTTCAATCTTCAAGACTTGAAACTTTCACGAAACTACGCCAACTCAAATTCCGTAACAATCTCCCCCTTTGGCGGTTTCGTGACAAAACACAGATCCACTAAAGAAAATTCAAAAAGATATTTTTGTTGCTATCACCATACAACAAAAATTTACAATGGAGATCCAAAAATTTAAAAACATGAGATAAACTCCTAAAACAGACTCTAGACTTAGACATCTGTACTCTCTGCACAAAGAAATCATTCTTGACAAAAAGAGATCGTTAGATACCTCAAGAATATTTAACATTCAAAACCTAGTACAGAGATAGAGTTTATCTGATCATCATGACATTTGAGAATTCAGATATGTAAGAGAATCATAGTCAAAAACCAACATATCTTCTATGCAATCAAAAACCAAATGTCGCGAAGTGTTAGTCCAACATCAATTTGTTAGTCATATTACATGCCCAAATAGTTAGTCGAATAGTTAGAAGAGGCATGCACACAAACCACAAGATAAAAACCAAAGTTGAAGTTGAAGTGATACTTACCTTGATGTTCACACATTCACACAGTTTCACAGTTTTCACATCGTCATTGTTCAAGTTCTCTCTAAACTTTCTCCCCCTTTTTGTCACAAACAAAGCCAAAAATTACAGAAGTGGAGAGAATGGTTAACAGTTCAAGTTGGAGAACTAAAGACTAAAACTAAAACTTAAAAAAACCTGCACAAAAGAAAGATTTAAACATATGCATAATAAACAAAAATTGGAAGGATACGGATTATTCAGACTCGTCTGAACTGATACAGCCGAGAATTTGGAATATTTTCTTTAATCGCTTGTTCATTGATGATTGATTCTTATTTACCTTCTTTATTTCTTCCTTTACCTCAATTATTTCATTTGATATACGTTCTTGCTCGTTGGAGAGCCTTTGCTGTTCTTTATAGATTGAGGTAACAGATGCATCATCATCAGAAGTTGATTGAGGTGCTTGTTGTGCCGGATGTGCTGGTTGGACTGGAGGAGTTGCTGCCGGTGCAGAGGTTGTCGCTTGTTGTTGTTGTGCTCGTTGCCGGTGAGGAGGTATTATGGGTTCATCTGGCTTCGTCGAGAGAGACTTTACAATTGTTGTTTCATTGATCGTTCCTAGACTGTGCATATAGGAACTTGCATTTGTGTCAGCTTTAAATTTGCGAAGAATGCGCATGATGATCATTGGATAAGGTAGTCTCTCAGAAGGATGAGCATGCTCCACATATCGCGCCATCTTTGTCCAGATGATGTAAGGAATGTTTAGGTTAGCTCCCATTGCTGCTGTGGGGTTTCCAAGTAGATAGAGGAATATCATTCTCTCCCACCGAAGAACCTTTGTGTTCATGTTTGGAATGACATTATAACAAACAATTAGGTTTAAGAAGCGGTACTCTGGTCGAAGTTCTTTCGAGAAAACGGAGTTTCCTGTCGACCGAGTATTTGGAAGACAGATTCCATCAACTACCACTCTCCAGGAGTAGGTGTTGAAGACTTGATTCTTCAGGTAATGAGTGCCATCGGCTCGGGCGTCCATCCCTAATACCTCTCCAATCAGTTGGGGCGTCACTTTGATCTTAACATTCTTGACCAATGTTTGAAAATCTCGGCGACCGCTCTCCTGATCAACTAGATAGCAAGCATTCTGATAAAACATTCTCACGGAGTGAAGACAATAACCAGTGGTTTCCGGGAAGTTGCAAATGGGAGCAAGACCTATCTGGTCAAACAGGGTCCCAAATGTCCGAGAATGCTCCTTTAAGGCTTTTACATCAACATGCCTTTCTCCAATGCATTCTCTGTTTTCAAAATCCTTTATTCTAGCCGAGCTGATAAAGTCTTGTGGAGGTGCTTGGCTATCAACTGGTTGCTCAATGGAGATTCCTTGAGCACTCCCTCTTTTGCGAGCAACACTTTTTCTTCTTGTCTTCCCAGAAGTTTCTTCCATTGGAGCTTTGCCTTTCTCAGCAGCAGTGGGCGGAGCCTTCGATGTTTCTGCAGGTGCTTTTCCCATTGAAGCAGTCGGAACAGTCGTTGCCTCAACTTGCAGTTCATCCCAATTAATTGATTCCGTTTCAGATTCTGTATCGGAATCATCTTTAGCTTTCTTCGCTTTCTTAGCCTTCTTAGCCCTCTTGGGCTTCACAGTGTCCTTGACATGAACCATGGCAGTAAGTAAGAAAATAATCCATGTGATCACCATAGATATTGGTTTCTTGTGAGAAGAAAATCCTGTGAGCAACAACTCAGGAACACGAAAAATTGTTAATTTTCAGAAATTAGAAAAATTGTACCCAAACAATCATTATCGTGTAGAGAGACTAAGAATCAAATTAGTTTTGCAAAAGGAATTTTAAAAATAGATCAAATGCATGATTTTCGAAAATCCTTATTATATGCCCTAAAACCGAAATTTTTGAAATCGAAGACCAAAAATCCGTTTATCTTGAGAATACCTAGCATATAATCAAAACTAATCTACCCAGAGTTCTTATTTCAAAAGAAATTTGATCAAAAACCATCCACAAACAAAATTGATCCAAGAAAATCATCACGTTTGAGGAGGAATAGAGAAAAACGGTGAAAAATCGAGATTTTGATCAATAAAACTTACTTGGAGTTGAAGAACTTGAGTTTGAAAGCTTCCAAGAAGGATGAAATCCAGAGAGAGAGGCTCTGAAAACTTTGGAACAAAAGATTGGAGTAAGAGAAATCAAAACCCTTTTGTTCTTTATAAAACCCTAGCCGCGATCCGGATCAGACCATGCTTGCGATCCGGATCGGCTACCCGCAGTGAGAAACTGCGTTCGGGATCCGGATCGGCAGGTCCAATCCGGATCGTCAGCCCGCAGAAGAATACCTGTGTTCGGGATCCGGATCATCTTGCCCGATCCGGATCGGCTCCAACTTTTTCTTTAGAAAATTTCAGAGAAATTCAAGAAAAACCAGAAAAAGATTGTAAGCACAAATGTGTATCAACTTTAAACAAAAATCATCGTTTCATACAACAAGAATTAGATTATGCCAAATCTATCAATAATATCCAAAAATAAAACGAGAATTTACAAAAATTAAATCCCTTAAAGTTGAACACCTTCAATTACATCTAATTGATCTTATGAGTAATGCCTTTATCAAATCATCAATTCAGTAAAGAAAATGAAATACAAAGATCAATAGATGTTTGAAATCCCAAATATAGTAGATAATGTATCTAGACAATCTGTTGAAGAGAGTGGCTCTTTGAGCATCTTTCTTTAAAAACCCACCTTATACCAACCTTGAAATTTGACGGAGTCAAGTTGTGAGGTCCCGGAATCCCCCGCGTAGAGTTTGCTGGTTGTTGGGCAGGTTTTGGTGGCCGTTGGGTGTGTTTGTGGGCATGTCGGGCCCGAGAAATGGATTTGTGGTGCAATTTGGGTTTTAGTTTGCATCACTGGGGGCCTGCGTGATGTGTCGGTGGTGTTTGTGCACAATTTGGACACAAGTGTTGGACCTTGGGCTTAAAAGGAGATCCCGTGGGAATTGGAGGACCCGTCGAGTGTTTAGAGTGGTTTCGCGCGTTTCAGATGTCAATTTGGACTCCGGGCGAAGTTTGGATAAAAGATTACCCCTCCGGTTGCCTTCGGGAATTTTTAGAGTTGCAATTTGGCAAATCGGACTTCAGAATTGGGCCCGGCGCGGAAATCGGATCAAGTTGGCTATCCGGGGGCACTCCGCAATTTTCGGATCAGAATTTGGAAAAATGGACATCGTTTTTGGATTCAGCGCGCGAAATCGCTAGGAATGGACTATTTACTTGTTTGATTTGGAGCCCGGTTGAAGTGCACGTTTTTCGAGGCGTAGCGTGACGGCGCGGATCCCGAGGTCGGCTCGGATCCCGAGGGCTTGCGCGAAGGGCGGCGGCGCGCGGTTCGAGGCGCGCAGCAGGGTCGCGCTTCCGGCGCGGAACGCGCGGGGGCCGCCACGTGGCGGGCCCCCACTCGCGCCCGCGTGGGCGAGGGTGACTCGCGCCCGTGTGGCGCGCGGCATGTCCCGCGCCTGCGCGGTGCTGGGTGTCACGCGCCCGTGTGGCGCGTGACTGTCGCGTGCCGCGTGGCGCGCGGTGACGCGGCCGCGTGGACGGGCAGGCGTGTGCCTGCGCCGGGTGCACGCGCCTGTGTGCCGTGGACCGCGGCTGGGGGCTCCCCCATTGGCCGGTCCACCGTGCACCCTTGAGCCGTGGACCACCCCCTTTCCCTTTTTTTTCTTCTTCTTCTTCTTCTTCCTCCCCCGAGCGCCATTTCTCTTCCTTTTTCTTTTCTTTCTTCTTCACCGAGCGAGAGAGGGAGTGAGGAGGGAATTTTTGGGTGTTGTGGCGGTGCGCCGTGGACCTCGCGGAGCGCGCGAGGTGTTCCAAACGGGTCGGTTGGGCGGTGCGACGCGTCGAGGTTGGTCCCGCACTTCGTTTTTTCGGTGTTTTTAGCACAGTTTTGGAGCGTTCTTTTGAACAGTGTTTTTACCCTCTTGCTCTTATCTGTGTTAGGGACTGTGTTTTACTGCACCGTTTTGCGTGCGGTCCCCGACGGCGTGCACCGTTTTGCGTGCAGACTCCGTTTTGCGCGCGGGTTTCGGCACCGTGCTCCGTTTTGCGTGCAGACTCCGTTTGGCGTGCGGATTCTGGCACCGTGCACCGTTTTGCGTGCAGTCTCCGTTTGGCGTGCGGATTCTGGCACCGTGCACCGTTTTGCGTGCAGTCTCCGTTTGGCGTGCGAATTCTGGCACCGTGCTCCGTTTTGCGTGCGGACTCCGGCAGCGGACTTCGTTTTGCGTGCGGATCGCGTGGAGGCCAATTGCAAGTGTCTACGAGCAATTGGTGGCAAATCGAGGTGGGTGGCTTTGCTTTCAAGATCTATGGACTGTGCTCTAATTCTATTGATATAGAATCATGCATGATAGTGGTTGGACTTGGTAGCATGCTAGAATTTGAATGTTATTATTCCTTGTTTTATCTGTTGATCGTTGATCTCTTCTACTTCCTACCGCCTGTTAAATATCTGTTATCTTGGAACCTGACCTAGCACCCCTGTCATATGTTGCATGTGTAACCAGACCAGTAGAAAACCCTCACTTGGGCTAGGGTTATTTATGTTTAGACATCCACACTTTATGTTTCATTCCTGGACTTAGTGTTATCCTCGCCCGGGTAGTGGGCCGAGCGGTCGGGACTTTTTTTAGTGTGGGATGCATTTGCACTCGTGCTTGGGAGCAGAGTGGAGTCTGGTAGATGTAGGGGTTCGCTTGTCTGTATCGGGAACCGTTTGGGGTAAACGGTGGACCCGAGAGATCTTGTTTTCCCCTGTTTGGGTTGTCGCCACTGTGTTAGTGGCAGCAGTTTACTAGTGTTAGCCGGACCTAGAACCCAGAACCCTTTTCGACATATACATGATTTTAGTCTACCAATGTTTTCTTCCAAACATCGAAGGGCCGCTGGAGTCTGTTCTTGTTTGATTGGACAAAGGCATCAGCCCTTCGGGGTTTGGGTAAAAGACTTGTTTTCTAACTGTTTTCCTAAAAAGAACTAAAATCATTAAATATGGATTTCTTCTAGATCAAATGATTTTCAATAACAAATGTCACCTTTTTCTTGTAAATCTCCCCACTCGAAAGGATTCGAGTGATCCGGGTTCTAGGGGCCGTTCCGTTGTCGGGACGAAAGCCACGGGGGCCGAGCCTGGAACCTGTTCTTGTTTGATAGGGTTGTAGGTGTAGGTCTCCCGGGACTTTCGGGCCCTGTTGGTGTTTTCTGCGTGTCGTACCGAGGTTATTGTGTTCCCGAACTATAAGGGATCGGGAACTTCGATAGGCGGAGCCTAGAGTCTGTTCTTGTTTGATAGGGTTCTTAGCACCGGTCTATCGGGATTCCGAACCCTTATGGTGTCGGTCTTTCCTGAGAGTTTAGTGTTCTGTTTTGGGAGCCGTCTGGTGGACGGTGGCCCCAGCTGTGTGACTTCCAGCTTGTGGTTGAGAGTTGGTGTTGTTGGTCGATCTTGTTGATCGTGGTTTGGACTATAGCCTGCATGAGCCATATTTGAGCTCGACAGAGATACGCGGATACTTTCCTCGGTGGGGTCGCTCCCCTCGAGAGCCACTCCGGAGTTGGGCCTGTTACTTGCTTTCGCGACTTGTCGACGCCGTTCCCTCTGACTGTGCCAGTTAGTGGCAGTCACGGACACCCTACGGTAGACCCGTCCTGTTGAGGATGTGCGGCAGTAGGTGGGCGCAGGTTTGACTGGACCCTTTGAGGCAGTCAGTATAGATTTGGTGAGTTACTGTGTGTGTTAGTAGATGCATCATGTTCCGTCTGTTCCTTTTCTTGAGCATCTAGATAGAGGCATAGTAGCTGTAGAGTTACTTTTCCAGCCATTTCATTTCAGTATTATATTGCTACTTTATGCCTCTAGTAGACTTAGTGGGCAGACCGTCGGGTTTGTTGGCGGCACCCACTGAGAACTACTTGGGACGTAGTTCTCACACCCGTCGTGGTGTATTTTCCCACAGGGACTTCTTCTCCTGTTCCTGCTGCTCCTGTTGCTGCTTCTTCTGATCGAGGTAAGGGAGTCGCGAGATAGTTCCCTACCAGTCATCTTCCAGAGAGTAGATGTACCCCCGGTCTTGTTTGAGAGTTTATGTTGAGCGACCTTGTAGTGAGGTATAGAGTTGTATTTTATTTTACTGCTTGAGAGACTTATGTACTTTTGGGTGAGGACCTTATGTTGTATATAACTTTTATTTCTAGCAGTTTACTTTCAGCTCTGATATCTGTATAGTATAGATGCTCTTTTGCAGGTTAGTCGCTTCGTCTATACGGGGCTTCCCGTATGGGCGGCGGATCTGTTGGCGAGCCCGGGTCGCAGTTTCGACCCTGGGGCGTGACAGATTAGGTGGTATCAGAGCCTAGGTTGTAGGTCGTGGTGGACTTAGAAACCCTAGGCTTGTGGTTGGACATTAGGATGACTACGTGAGAGTCGTGACTTATAGCGAGAGTCCTGATTGAGTTTCATACCTCTCCCAAGAGACGGGATGAGTGATTGGCATGTTTATTCTCCTAAGTGATTATGTTGGCTGCAGACAACATAATGCTATGGAATGGGTGACATGTCTTAGACTTTCGCTGGATTGGGTCGTATGGTTGTTGTGTCCTGATGTTTGTTATTGTGCAGTGGACTACTATGCCTCTGAGACGTCGTGCAGTGTGGTGAAGAGGACACACCCCGCATCTGATGGGTACCCGAGCAGCGGGAGGCAGAGCGAGACCCAGGGTTATGGACCCAGATGTTACCGATGTCGGAGGCTGTCCGATGCCAGGAGTAGGCCATGGAACGTTTGATGCGCCTGTTGGAGCAGAGAACACAGCCAGTTGCAGTACTGCTTGAGAGTCCTCCAGCACCTCCTTCCTATGCAGTGGCATATGCAGTTGTACTAGTGGCACCGATGGAGCGAGCAACCCCCTCCGTGTCGACGAGTAGTGCCGAGGCACCGAGGCAGGGTGGATAGCGGTTGTAGATGAACTTTGGGACATCATCGGTCGATAGGGCCAGTCCCGGCAGTCTGATCCGCCCTGATTTGCAGGTTTGAGCTTGGAGCAGTGGGAGGCTGAAAACTGGATAGCAACAATGGAGAAGCTTCAGGTACACGTGGCTACGCACTTTTGGGAAGAGGACGCCGAGGTTTGGTGGCGTCGAGTTCGTCCTGCTGGACCACCGAGAGTGCAGTTGTTGACTTGGAACCAGTTTCGTGCTTAACTGCTCAAGGCCTTCTTTCCTGACAGTGTAAGCAGAAACTGGAAGGGGATCCTAGACGCCTGCAGCAGGGGAGTCGACCTCTTCTGGAGTATGTTCGCGAGTTTTGCGATTGTTGAGCAGGCTCGGTGGGTTGACCGAGGATCAGTGATCACGTCAGAGAGAGACGGAGCGCCAGGGACCAGCTCCGGGGAGAGACATTCAGTGCCGCCTGAGTTTGGATAGTTGAGTAGATCGAGACCCCCGGGGCCGCCATGACCCCAGTCTGAGGGTCGTGAGTCTCAGAGGAGACAGAGACCAGGAGGTTCTCCACAGCCGATGTATCAGCAGCAGCAGTGGGATGACTGTGTCATTTGTGGTAGGCCGCATTCTGCGTCGCAGTGTGACCACAGGCGGAGGCGATGTTTTTCGTGTGGACAGTCGGGGCATTTTCAGGCAGCATGCCCTCGAGCAGTACTTACAGCAATACCGCTTGCGACGGCACCCCCTCTACCTCTTCGGGATGAAGGAACTCCGCCGATTTACCGCCAGGCAGATAGGGATACGACGTCGGGGCAGACTGAGCGACGACCACCTACATCGAGCGGATGAGTCTGTACCGCCCGGTTGGAGGGCGCTACGGCAGTGGACCAGGTTGCCGCGGGCATGTTTTCTTTACAGCAGTTTGGGTTGAGTGTTTTTGGCTTTCCTGTCTGGACTGGAGGTAGAGTTGTTACCACGTGCACTAGAGGTACAGGTTTCTGTTGGTGTTGTGCTTGTGGGGGAGCCTTTTGGATTGTGTCCAGTACTGTCGAGACTTGGAATTATACCGGCAGGTGTTACAGTTTAGGGGCAGCTCCACGACTCAGACTGAGCACACTGGATGGACCAGTTGTTGCGGTATTGTTCAACGGCTGATTGTGGAATGAGATCAGTTAACCTTCCGCGAGTTGGACTAGAGGAGTTCATTTTCATAGATCACCAGGGTATCCTTCCTTCAGCTGTGGCTTCAGCGGTTTGCGGCTTGGTGCTACTTTTGGATCGTTGGCGACGATTAGGACTAGAGGTGGTGTCCGTAGGGGTCGCGTTTAAATCGTAGCTTTCGTTTTGTTGCCACGGCAGGAACGACTTCAACACTTCTCTCCCTTTTCTCGCCGGTGTGCTGAAATTTTCGAACAGAACGAAAAACTTCGAAGGACTGCTCCAGAAATGGAGACGGTGCCCGAACCTGTTCTTGTTTGATTGGGGCAAGGGCATTGGTGCTTTCAAAATTTTCGGACTTTTCGTTAATTTCAGCCGTTTTCTAAATTGAGAGTTGTGGTTGACGACTTTCCGGCTGGTGGGGCCTTTACCCTTCTTGTTGGTTGTGTTGGCGTAGTACGTGTAGTTTTGGACGAGTAGAGTTGGTCGTTCTTCCTTGTCCTCTGTCCTTTGGAACTTCGGAGTTTTTCCAGCTTTCGGACTCCTGGCCGTGTGGAACTCGCTTTGCGGAGTGTGCGTAGCGACTGGGGAGATGGAGACGGTGTTGATGGATACTTACTTGTGGCTTCGGAACTCCCCTTTTGGGCTGTGTTAGTTTCGAGGACGAAACTTTCTTTTAGTGGGGGAGAGTGTGAGGTCCCGGAATCCCCCGCGTAGAGTTTGCTGGTTGTTGGGCAGGTTTTGGTGGCCGTTGGGTGTGTTTGTGGGCATGTCGGGCCCGAGAAATGGATTTGTGGTGCAATTTGGGTTTTAGTTTGCATCACTGGGGGCCTGCGTGATGTGTCGGTGGTGTTTGTGCACAATTTGGACACAAGTGTTGGACCTTGGGCTTAAAAGGAGATCCCGTGGGAATTGGAGGACCCGTCGAGTGTTTAGAGTGGTTTCGCGCGTTTCAGATGTCAATTTGGACTCCGGGCGAAGTTTGGATAAAAGATTACCCCTCCGGTTGCCTTCGGGAATTTTTAGAGTTGCAATTTGGCAAATCGGACTTCAGAATTGGGCCCGGCGCGGAAATCGGATCAAGTTGGCTATCCGGGGGCACTCCGCAATTTTCGGATCAGAATTTGGAAAAATGGACATCGTTTTTGGATTCAGCGCGCGAAATCGCTAGGAATGGACTATTTACTTGTTTGATTTGGAGCCCGGTTGAAGTGCACGTTTTTCGAGGCGTAGCGTGACGGCGCGGATCCCGAGGTCGGCTCGGATCCCGAGGGCTTGCGCGAAGGGCGGCGGCGCGCGGTTCGAGGCGCGCAGCAGGGTCGCGCTTCCGGCGCGGAACGCGCGGGGGCCGCCACGTGGCGGGCCCCCACTCGCGCCCGCGTGGGCGAGGGTGACGCGCGCCCGTGTGGCGCGCGGCATGTCCCGCGCCTGCGCGGTGCTGGGTGTCACGCGCCCGTGTGGCGCGTGACTGTCGCGTGCCGCGTGGCGCGCGGTGACGCGGCCGCGTGGACGGGCAGGCGTGTGCCTGCGCCGGGTGCACGCGCCTGTGTGCCGTGGACCGCGGCTGGGGGCTCCCCCATTGGCCGGTCCACCGTGCACCCTTGAGCCGTGGACCACCCCCTTTCCCTTTTTTTTTCTTCTTCTTCTTCTTCTTCCTCCCCCGAGCGCCATTTCTCTTCCTTTTTCTTTTCTTTCTTCTTCACCGAGCGAGAGAGGGAGTGAGGAGGGAATTTTTGGGTGTTGTGGCGGTGCGCCGTGGACCTCGCGGAGCGCGCGAGGTGTTCCAAACGGGTCGGTTGGGCGGTGCGACGCGTCGAGGTTGGTCCCGCACTTCATTTTTTCGGTGTTTTTAGCACAGTTTTGGAGCGTTCTTTTGAACAGTGTTTTTACCCTCTTGCTCTTATCTGTGTTAGGGACTGTGTTTTACTGCACCGTTTTGCGTGCGGTCCCCGACGGCGTGCAGCGTTTTGCGTGCAGACTCCGTTTTGCGCGCGGGTTTCGGCACCGTGCTCCGTTTTGCGTGCAGACTCCGTTTGGCGTGCGGATTCTGGCACCGTGCACCGTTTTGCGTGCAGTCTCCGTTTGGCGTGCGGATTCTGGCACCGTGCACCGTTTTGCGTGCAGTCTCCGTTTGGCGTGCGAATTCTGGCACCGTGCTCCGTTTTGCGTGCGGACTCCGGCAGCGGACTTCGTTTTGCGTGCGGATCGCGTGGAGGCCAATTGCAAGTGTCTACGAGCAATTGGTGGCAAATCGAGGTGGGTGGCTTTGCTTTCAAGATCTATGGACTGTGCTCTAATTCTATTGATATAGAATCATGCATGATAGTGGTTGGACTTGGTAGCATGCTAGAATTTGAATGTTATTATTCCTTGTTTTATCTGTTGATCGTTGATCTCTTCTACTTCCTACCGCCTGTTAAATATCTGTTATCTTGGAACCTGACCTAGCACCCCTGTCATATGTTGCATGTGTAACCAGACCAGTAGAAAACCCTCACTTGGGCTAGGGTTATTTATGTTTAGACATCCACACTTTATGTTTCATTCCTGGACTTAGTGTTATCCTCGCCCGGGTAGTGGGCCGAGCGGTCGGGACTTTTTTTAGTGTGGGATGCATTTGCACTCGTGCTTGGGAGCAGAGTGGAGTCTGGTAGATGTAGGGGTTCGCTTGTCTGTATCGGGAACCGTTTGGGGTAAACGGTGGACCCGAGAGATCTTGTTTTCCCCTGTTTGGGTTGTCGCCACTGTGTTAGTGGCAGCAGTTTACTAGTGTTAGCCGGACCTAGAACCCAGAACCCTTTTCGACATATACATGATTTTAGTCTACCAATGTTTTCTTCCAAACATCGAAGGGCCGCTGGAGTCTGTTCTTGTTTGATTGGACAAAGGCATCAGCCCTTCGGGGTTTGGGTAAAAGACTTGTTTTCTAACTGTTTTCCTAAAAAGAACTAAAATCATTAAATATGGATTTCTTCTAGATCAAATGATTTTCAATAACAAATGTCACCTTTTTCTTGTAAATCTCCCCACTCGAAAGGATTCGAGTGATCCGGGTTCTAGGGGTCGTTCCGTTGTCGGGACGAAAGCCACGGGGGCCGAGCCTGGAACCTGTTCTTGTTTGATAGGGTTGTAGGTGTAGGTCTCCCGGGACTTTCGGGCCCTGTTGGTGTTTTCTGCGTGTCGTACCGAGGTTATTGTGTTCCCGAACTATAAGGGATCGGGAACTTCGATAGGCGGAGCCTAGAGTCTGTTCTTGTTTGATAGGGTTCTTAGCACCGGTCTATCGGGATTCCGAACCCTTATGGTGTCGGTCTTTCCTGAGAGTTTAGTGTTCTGTTTTGGGAGCCGTCTGGTGGACGGTGGCCCCAGCTGTGTGACTTCCAGCTTGTGGTTGAGAGTTGGTGTTGTTGGTCGATCTTGTTGATCGTGGTTTGGACTATAGCCTGCATGAGCCATATTTGAGCTCGACAGAGATACGCGGATACTTTCCTCGGTGGGGTCGCTCCCCTCGAGAGCCACTCCGGAGTTGGGCCTGTTACTTGCTTTCGCGACTTGTCGACGCCGTTCCCTCTGACTGTGCCAGTTAGTGGCAGTCACGGACACCCTACGGTAGACCCGTCCTGTTGAGGATGTGCGGCAGTAGGTGGGCGCAGGTTTGACTGGACCCTTTGAGGCAGTCAGTATAGATTTGGTGAGTTACTGTGTGTGTTAGTAGATGCATCATGTTCCGTCTGTTCCTTTTCTTGAGCATCTAGATAGAGGCATAGTAGCTGTAGAGTTACTTTTCCAGCCATTTCATTTCAGTATTATATTGCTACTTTATGCCTCTAGTAGACTTAGTGGGCAGACCGTCGGGTTTGTTGGCGGCACCCACTGAGAACTACTTGGGACGTAGTTCTCACACCCGTCGTGGTGTATTTTCCCACAGGGACTTCTTCTCCTGTTCCTGCTGCTCCTGTTGCTGCTTCTTCTGATCGAGGTAAGGGAGTCGCGAGATAGTTCCCTACCAGTCATCTTCCAGAGAGTAGATGTACCCCCGGTCTTGTTTGAGAGTTTATGTTGAGCGACCTTGTAGTGAGGTATAGAGTTGTATTTTATTTTACTGCTTGAGAGACTTATGTACTTTTGGGTGAGGACCTTATGTTGTATATAACTTTTATTTCTAGCAGTTTACTTTCAGCTCTGATATCTGTATAGTATAGATGCTCTTTTGCAGGTTAGTCGCTTCGTCTATACGGGGCTTCCCGTATGGGCGGCGGATCTGTTGGCGAGCCCGGGTCGCAGTTTCGACCCTGGGGCGTGACAGATTAGGTGGTATCAGAGCCTAGGTTGTAGGTCGTGGTGGACTTAGAAACCCTAGGCTTGTGGTTGGACATTAGGATGACTACGTGAGAGTCGTGACTTATAGCGAGAGTCCTGATTGAGTTTCATACCTCTCCCAAGAGACGGGATGAGTGATTGGCATGTTTATTCTCCTAAGTGATTATGTTGGCTGCAGACAACATAATGCTATGGAATGGGTGACATGTCTTAGACTTTCGCTGGATTGGGTCGTATGGTTGTTGTGTCCTGATGTTTGTTATTGTGCAGTGGACTACTATGCCTCTGAGACGTCGTGCAGTGTGGTGAAGAGGACACACCCCGCATCTGATGGGTACCCGAGCAGCGGGAGGCAGAGCGAGACCCAGGGTTATGGACCCAGATGTTACCGATGTCGGAGGCTGTCCGATGCCAGGAGTAGGCCATGGAACGTTTGATGCGCCTGTTGGAGCAGAGAACACAGCCAGTTGCAGTACTGCTTGAGAGTCCTCCAGCACCTCCTTCCTATGCAGTGGCATATGCAGTTGTACTAGTGGCACCGATGGAGCGAGCAACCCCCTCCGTGTCGACGAGTAGTGCCGAGGCACCGAGGCAGGGTGGATAGCGGTTGTAGATGAACTTTGGGACATCATCGGTCGATAGGGCCAGTCCCGGCAGTCTGATCCGCCCCGATTTGCAGGTTTGAGCTTGGAGCAGTGGGAGGCTGAAAACTGGATAGCAACAATGGAGAAGCTTCAGGTACACGTGGCTACGCACTTTTGGGAAGAGGACGCCGAGGTTTGGTGGCGTCGAGTTCGTCCTGCTGGACCACCGAGAGTGCAGTTGTTGACTTGGAACCAGTTTCGTGCTTAACTGCTCAAGGCCTTCTTTCCTGACAGTGTAAGCAGAAACTGGAAGGGGATCCTAGACGCCTGCAGCAGGGGAGTCGACCTCTTCTGGAGTATGTTCGCGAGTTTTGCGATTGTTGAGCAGGCTCGGTGGGTTGACCGAGGATCAGTGATCACGTCAGAGAGAGACGGAGCGCCAGGGACCAGCTCCGGGGAGAGACATTCAGTGCCGCCTGAGTTTGGATAGTTGAGTAGATCGAGACCCCCGGGGCCGCCATGACCCCAGTCTGAGGGTCGTGAGTCTCAGAGGAGACAGAGACCAGGAGGTTCTCCACAGCCGATGTATCAGCAGCAGCAGTGGGATGACTGTGTCATTTGTGGTAGGCCGCATTCTGCGTCGCAGTGTGACCACAGGCGGAGGCGATGTTTTTCGTGTGGACAGTCGGGGCATTTTCAGGCAGCATGCCCTCGAGCAGTACTTACAGCAATACCGCTTGCGACGGCACCCCTCTACCTCTTCGGGATGAAGGAACTCCGCCGATTTACCGCCAGGCAGATAGGGATACGACGTCGGGGCAGACTGAGCGACGACCACCTACATCGAGCGGATGAGTCTGTACCGCCCGGTTGGAGGGCGCTACGGCAGTGGACCAGGTTGCCGCGGGCATGTTTTCTTTACAGCAGTTTGGGTTGAGTGTTTTTGGCTTTCCTGTCTGGACTGGAGGTAGAGTTGTTACCACGTGCACTAGAGGTACAGGTTTCTGTTGGTGTTGTGCTTGTGGGGGAGCCTTTTGGATTGTGTCCAGTACTGTCGAGACTTGGAATTATACCGGCAGGTGTTACAGTTTAGGGGCAGCTCCACGACTCAGACTGAGCACACTGGATGGACCAGTTGTTGCGGTATTGTTCAACGGCTGATTGTGGAATGAGATCAGTTAACCTTCCGCGAGTTGGACTAGAGGAGTTCATTTTCATAGATCACCAGGGTATCCTTCCTTCAGCTGTGGCTTCAGCGGTTTGCGGCTTGGTGCTACTTTTGGATCGTTGGCGACGATTAGGACTAGAGGTGGTGTCCGTAGGGGTCGCGTTTAAATCGTAGCTTTCGTTTTGTTGCCACGGCAGGAACGACTTCAACACTTCTCTCCCTTTTCTCGCCGGTGTGCTGAAATTTTCGAACAGAACGAAAAACTTCGAAGGACTGCTCCAGAAATGGAGACGGTGCCCGAACCTGTTCTTGTTTGATTGGGGCAAGGGCATTGGTGCTTTCGAAATTTTCGGACTTTTCGTTAATTTCAGCCGTTTTCTAAATTGAGAGTTGTGGTTGACGACTTTCCGGCTGGTGGGGCCTTTACCCTTCTTGTTGGTTGTGTTGGCGTAGTACGTGTAGTTTTGGACGAGTAGAGTTGGTCGTTCTTCCTTGTCCTCTGTCCTTTGGAACTTCAGAGTTTTTCCAGCTTTCGGACTCCTGGCCGTGTGGAACTCGCTTTGCGGAGTGTGCGTAGCGACTGGGAGATGGAGACGGTGTTGATGGATACTTACTTGTGGCTTCGGAACTCCCCTTTTGGGCTGTGTTAGTTTCGAGGACGAAACTTTCTTTTAGTGGGGGAGAGTGTGAGGTCCCGGAATCCCCCGCGTAGAGTTTGCTGGTTGTTGGGCAGGTTTTGGTGGCCGTTGGGTGTGTTTGTGGGCATGTCGGGCCCGAGAAATGGATTTGTGGTGCAATTTGGGTTTTAGTTTGCATCACTGGGGGCTGCGTGATGTGTCGGTGGTGTTTGTGCACAATTTGGACACAAGTGTTGGACCTTGGGCTTAAAAGGAGATCCCGTGGGAATTGGAGGACCCGTCGAGTGTTTAGAGTGGTTTCGCGCGTTTCAGATGTCAATTTGGACTCCGGGCGAAGTTTGGATAAAAGATTACCCCTCCGGTTGCCTTCGGGAATTTTTAGAGTGCAATTTGGCAAATCGGACTTCAGAATTGGGCCCGGCGCGGAAATCGGATCAAGTTGGCTATCCGGGGGCACTCCGCAATTTTCGGATCAGAATTTGGAAAAATGGACATCGTTTTTGGATTCAGCGCGCGAAATCGCTAGGAATGGACTATTTACTTGTTTGATTTGGAGCCCGGTTGAAGTGCACGTTTTTCGAGGCGTAGCGTGACGGCGCGGATCCCGAGGTCGGCTCGGATCCCGAGGGCTTGCGCGAAGGGCGGCGGCGCGCGGTTCGAGGCGCGCAGCAGGGTCGCGCTTCCGGCGCGGAACGCGCGGGGGCCGCCACGTGGCGGGGCCCCCACTCGCGCCCGCGTGGGCGAGGGTGACGCGCGCCCGTGTGGCGCGCGGCATGTCCCGCGCCTGCGCGGTGCTGGGTGTCACGCGCCCGTGTGGCGCGTGACTGTCGCGTGCCGCGTGGCGCGCGGTGACGCGGCAGCGTGGACGGGCAGGCGTGTGCCTGCGCCGGGTGCACGCGCCTGTGTGCGTGGACGCGGCTGGGGGGCTCCCCCATTGGCCGGTCCACCGTGCACCCTTGAGCCGTGGACCACCCCCTTTCCCTTTTTTTCTCTCTTCTTCTTCTTCTTCCTCCCCGAGCGCCATTTCTCTTCCTTTTTCTTTTCTTTCTTCTTCACCGAGGATAGCAGAGGGAGTGAGGGGGGGAGGAGAAGGAATTTTTGGGTGGTTGTGGCGGTGCGCCGTGGACCTCGCGGAGCGCGGCGAGGTGTTTCCAAACGGGTCGGTTGGGCGGTGCGACGCGTCGAGGTTGGTCCCGCACTTCATTTTTTCGGTGTTTTTAGCACAGTTTTGGAGCGTTCTTTTGAACAGTGTTTTTACCCTCTTGCTCTTATCTGTGTTAGGGACTGTGTTTTACTGCACCGTTTTGCTGTGCGGTCCCCGACGGCGTGCACCGTTTTGCGTGCAGACTCCGTTTTGCGCTGCGGGGTTTCGGCACCGTGCTCCGTTTTGCGTGCAGACTCCGTTTGGCGTGCGGATTCTGGCACCGTGCACCGTTTTGCGTGCAGTCTCAGTTTGGCGTGCGGATTCTGGCATCGTGCACCGTTTTGCGTGCAGTCTCCGTTTGGCGTGCGAATTCTGGCACCGTGCTCCGTTTTGCGTTGCGGACTCCGGCAGCGGACTTCGTTTTGCGTGCGGATCGCGTGGAGGCCAATTGCAAGTGTCTACGAGCAATTGGTGGCAAATCGAGGTGGTGGCTTTGCTTTCAAGATCTATGGACTGTGCTCTAATTCTATTGATATAGAATCATGCATGATAGTGGTTGGACTTGGTAGCATGCTAGAATTTGAATGTTATTATTCCTTGTTTTATCTGTTGATCGTTGATCTCTTCTACTTCCTACCGCCTGTTAAATATCTGTTATCTTGGAACCTGACCTAGCACCCCTGTCATATGTTGCATGTGTAACCAGACAGTAGAAAACCCTCACTTGGGCTAGGGTTATTTATGTTTAGACATCCACACTTTATGTTTCATTCCTGGACTTAGTGTTATCCTCGCCCGGGTAGTGGGCCGAGCGGGTCGGGACTTTTTTTAGTGTGGGATGCATTTGCACTCGTGCTTGGGAGCAGAGTGGAGTCTGGTAGATGTAGGGGTTCGCTTGTCTGTATCGGGAACCGTTTGGGGTAAACGGTGGACCCGAGAGATCTTGTTTTCCCCTGTTTGGGTTGTCGCCACTGTGTTAGTGGCAGCAGTTTACTAGTGTTAGCCGGACCTAGAACCAGAACCCTTTTCGACATATACATGATTTTAGTCTACCAATGTTTTCTTCCAAACATCGAAGGGCCGCTGGAGTCTGTTCTTGTTTGATTGGACAAAGGCATCAACCCTTCGGGGTTTGGGTAAAAGACTTGTTTTCTAACTGTTTTCCTAAAAGAACTAAAATCATTAAATATGGATTTCTTCTAGATCAAATGATTTTCAATAACAAATGTCACCTTTTTCTTGTAAATCTCCCCACTCGAAAGGATTCGAGTGATCCGGGTTCTAGGGGCCGTTCCGTTGTCGGGACGAAAGCCACGGGGGCCGAGCCTGGAACCTGTTCTTGTTTGATAGGGTTGTAGGTGTAGGTCTCCCGGGACTTTCGGGCCCTGTTGGTGTTTTCTGCGTGTCGTACCGAGGTTATTGTGTTCCCGAACTATAAGGGATCGGGAACTTCGATAGGCGGAGCCTAGAGTCTGTTCTTGTTTGATAGGGTTCTTAGCACCGGTCTATCGGGATTCCGAACCCTTATGGTGTCGGTCTTTCCTGAGAGTTTAGTGTTCTGTTTTGGGAGCCGTCTGGTGGACGGTGGCCCCAGCTGTGTGACTTCCAGCTTGTGGTTGAGAGTTGGTGTTGTTGGTCGATCTTGTTGATCGTGGTTTGGACTATAGCCTGCATGAGCCATATTTGAGCTCGACAGAGATACGCGGATACTTTCCTCGGTGGGGTCGCTCCCCTCGAGAGCCACTCCGGAGTTGGGCCTGTTACTTGCCTTTCGCGACTTGTCGACGCCGTTCCCCTCTGACTGTGCCAGTTAGTGGCAGTCACGGACACCCTACGGTAGACCCGTCCTGTTGAGGATGTGCGGCAGTAGGTGGGCGCAGGTTTGACTGGACCCTTTGAGGCAGTCAGTATAGATTTGGTGAGTTACTGTGTGTGTTAGTAGATGCATCATGTTCCGTCTGTTCCTTTCTTGAGCATCTAGATAGAGGCATAGTAGCTGTAGAGTTACTTTTCCAGCCATTTCATTTCAGTATTATATGCTACTTTATGCCTCTAGTAGACTTAGTGGGCAGACCGTCGGGCTTGTTGGCGGCACCCATGAGAACTACTTGGGACGTAGTTCTCACACCCGTCGTGGTGTATTTTCCCACAGGACTTATTCTCTTTTCCTGCTGCTCTCTGTGCTGCTTCTTCTGACTTGAGGTAAGGGAGTCGCGAGATAGTTCCCTACAGTCATCTTCCAGAGAGTAGATGTACCCCCGGCTTGTTTGAGAGTTTATGTTGAGCGACCTTGTAGGAGGTATAGAGTTGTATTTATTTTACTGCTTGAGAGGACTTATGTACTTTTGGGTGAGGACCTTATGTGCTATATAACTTTTATTTCTAGCAGTTTACTTTCAGCCTCGATATCTGTATTAGTAATAGATGCTCTGTTGCAGGTTAGTCGCTTCGTCTATACGGGG
>CM055060.1:34285937-34387281 GCA_029204045.2 Tillandsia leiboldiana
CACATTTAAATACACCATATGAGCTGTGGTTTAGTAGAAAACCGGATATCAAATACTTTCGTATCTTCGGGAGTCGATGTTACATTTTACGTGACCGTGAAAATCTTGGAAAGTTCGACTCTCGAAGTGATGAAGGGATCTTTTTGGGTTATTCTACGAATAGCAGAGCATATCGAGTATTTAACATTGAATCTAAGACGATCGTAGAATCTATAAATGTTAAAGTAGATGAAGCTTTTCACTTTGGATCTGGAAAATCTACCCTCGATATCTCTCTAGATGATGATTCTCCTGTTAGTGCATCTTCTCATGATAATACTTCCAATATTAATGATGCATCTAATGGCTCTTCTAGTTTATCTGATGTGCAGGAATCATCTCATGTATCTCCGAGTACTCCGTTTCAACAAACGTTACGAATCTCCAAGGATCATCCGGAATCGAACATCATTGGAGATCCACAAGAAGGAGTTAGAACTCGGAAGCAGTGGTTTGTGGATTCGCTTGCTACGTATCTTTAATCGAACCAAAGAACATAGATGAAGCTCTTCAGGATGACTACTGGATTAAAGCAATGCAGGAAGAGCTCCATCAATTTGAGCGAAACAAAGTCTGGGAATTAACGAAGCCTCCAAAGCAACATAATGTGATAGGTACCAAATGGATCTTCAAGAACAAGAAAAATGAGGATGGTACTATCATCAGGAACAAGGCACGATTAGTTGCTCAAGGTTATTCTCAAGTAGAAGGTATAGACTTTGACGAAACATTCGCCCCTGTAGCTAGACTCGAGTCCATTCGTATACTATTTGCTATTGCTTGTCATTTTTAAAATCAAATTATTTCAAATGGACGTTAAGAGCGCATTTCTAAATGGTTTTTTAAATAAGGAAGTTTATGTGGCTCAACCGAAAGGTTTTGTAGATCATAAACAACCTAACCATGTTTTTCGTTTGAAAAAGGCTCTTTACGGTCTGAAACAAGCACCGCGAGCATGGTACGAAAGGTTAACAAAGCACCTTTGGAGAAGGGCTATACTCGAGGGGGAGCTGATAGGACTCTCTTTGTGAAGCATTATCAAAGCAATTTCATTGTAGCACAAATCTATGTCGATGACATTGTATTTGGCGCAACAAGAGATAATGATGCTTCTAAATTCGCGGAGACCATGGAAAGCGAATTTGAGATGTCCATGATGGGCGAATTGACTTATTTTCTTGGATTGCAAATTAAACAAAATGATGAAGGTATTCACTTGAGTCAATCCAAGTATGCAATGGAGTTGGTCAAAAAGTTTGATCTAGAAAATTGTAAAGATTTTCCAACTCCAATGGGAACTAGCCACAAGGGACTTGGAAGTGAATCACATAGTGAGATGTAGACGAGAAACTGTATAGAAGTATGATTGGAAGTCTACTTTACCTCACGGCTAGTCGCCCGGATATATCCTTTAGTGTTGGGATTTGCGCGAGATATCAATCAGCACCAAAGGAGGTTCACCTGAAAGCGGTGAAACGGATCATCCGGTACATCAAAGGATCAATTAATTTCGGAATTTGGTATCCTATGGGAACAAGTCTGGATATTGTTGGATACTCAGATGCCGATTGGGCAGGATCAGTGGATGATCGGAAAAGCACGAGTGGTGCATGCTTCTATCTTGGCCATTGCCTTGTTGCATGGCACAGTAAAAAGCAGAATTGCATAGCACTCTCGACTGCCGAAGCGGAATACATTTCAGCTGGAAGTTGCTCAACTCAACTCATTTGGATGAAAAGCGTATTGAGCGACTTCCGCATTTCAGCATCTTCGGTAACAATTCCTTGTGACAACACAAGTGCAATTAACATTTCTAAAAACCCTGTGTTGCACTCTAGAACAAAACATATTGAACTTAGATATCATTTTCTTAGAGAGCTAGTTGAATCAAATACTCTTCAACTTTCATATATTTCAACTGAGGATCAATTGGCTGACTTTTTAACAAAACCTTTGGATCAAAAACGTTTTATTCATTTACGAAAAGCAATTGGAATGCTTTCCTTGAAATAAACTTCTTTTTGAAACCTTTGCTTAGGATAGGTTTTGTATTTGTTTTTGTTTTGTTCATTATCTATGTTTGTACATAGGACATTAATTGAGCATAGATCATAATTGACTTTAATTGCATCTTTTCGCACATTTAGAAATTTATTATGCTTTTGCCATCATAATATTTCACTGTTGCAATGATCATTTATGTTAATTAAATCATCTTCTAAGTGATCAAAGTCAATTTCTCTCTCTCAATGATCTCTTGGTATAGTCATTATCTTATTTGACTGCTTAGTCGAGTATGAAATCGAGATCAATATTTGGTTGAATACTTTTTATCTTAAATAATTGATAGCCAATTGAGGGGGAGTCATAGAAAAAGTAAAATGCTCAAAAGATGTGGAAAGAGTTACATCCCAATGAGGAGTGTGAAAACTACCACCACATGGAGGAAAGAGTTACCACCTCGGTCGTCCGAGTATTGTGTGCAGCTACCACATGTATACCAAGCATGGTTGTTCAAATTTTGATTAAGTAAAATACATGTTGAAATACTTGACTTCGTCAAATTTCAAGGTTGGTATAAGGTGGGTTTTTAAAGAAAGATGCTCAAAGAGCCACTCTCTTCAACAGATTGTCTAGATACGTTATCTACTATATTTGGGATTTCAAACATCTATTGATCTTTGTATTTCATTTTCTTTACTGAATTGATGATTTGATAAAGGCATTACTCATAAGATCAAGTTAGATGTAATTGAAGGTGTTCAACTTTAAGGGATTTAATTCTTGTAAATTCTCGTTTCATTTTTGGATATTATTGATAGATTTGGCATAATCTAATTCTTGTTGTATGAAACGATGATTTTTGTTTAAGGTTGATACACATTTGTGCTTACAATCTTTTTCTGGTTTTTCTTGAATTTCTCTGAAATTTTCTAAAGAAAAAGTTGGAGCCGATCCGGATCGGGCAAGATGATCCGGATCCCGAACGCAGGTATTCTTCTGCGGGCTGACGATCCGGATTGGACCTGCCGATCCGGATCCCGAACGCAGTTTCTCACTGCGGGCAGCCAATCCGGATCGCAATCATGAACTGATCCGGATCGCGGCTAGGGTTTTATAAAGAACAAAAGGGTTTTGATTTCTTTTACTCCAATCTTTTGTTCCAAAGTTTCCAGAGCCTCTCTCTCTAGATTTCATCCTTCCTGGAAGCTTTCAAACTCAAGTTCTTCAACTCCAAGTAAGTTTTATTGATCAAAATCTCGGTTTTTCACCGTTTTTCTCTTTTCCTCCTCAAACGTGATGAATTTCTTGGATCAACTTTGTTTGTGGATGGTTTTTGATCAAATTTCTTTTGAAATAAGAACTCTGGGTAGATTAGTTTTGATTATATGCTAGGTATTCTCCTGATTAACGGATTTTTAGGCTTCGATTTCTAAAATTTCGGTTTTAGGGCATACAATAAGAATTTTCGAAAATCATGCAATTGATCTATTTTTAAAAGTCTTTTTTGCAAAACTAATTTGATTCTTAGTCTCTCTACATGATTATGATTGTTTGGGTACAATTTTTTTTCAAATCTTTGAAAATTAACAATTTTCTCATGTGTTCTTGAGTTGTTGCTCACAGGATTTTAATCTTCTTAAAGCACTTGGATCAATGGGATTCTCATGGATCATTCTTTTATTGGTCACTATGGTGCACACTCGGGCCACAAACAAGTTAAAAAGAGCTAAGAAAACACAACAAAAGGGTAAGTTTCATGTGATCAGCGACACAGAAGTAGATTGTCACGAGGTAGATTGGACTGAATTGACAGATGATGATGACTCATTGCCTGAACAAAAGGCGTCTGATGGTTCAAAAGGAAAAGCGTCCGATGCATCGAAAGAAAAAGCACCCATGGACAAAGGTAAAGCACCTATGACTGCACCAACCATCTCGGTGAAAAGGAAACGACTCGCTCGACGGTTTGGATGAGCACGAGGTTTCATGTCTAACGAACCGATTATTCCGGATTCTCCACCTCGGGAGGAACAAGTGTTCGTTAATGCGGATCGCCTAAGGGCATTTGAGAATCGTGAATGCATTGGTGAGAGGCATGTCAATATTGAGGCTCTACGAGATCACTCTCCTGAGTTTGGCGTTCTGATTGAACAAGCAAACCTTATTCAAGTTTGTCGATTTCCAGAAGTGCTTGGATACTGTCTGCATCTTGTAAGGGCCTTCTATACAAATGCACGGCACCTTCGTGAAATTGAAAACGGTCCAATGGAATTTTACACGAACATCCAAGGCACAAGATTCAAAATTACTCCACAATTGATTGGCGAGGTTTTGGGAATGCCTGCCAGCAAGACAGGAGTTAATTACTTGAAGGGAAAGGTTTTGACGAACACTGTGTGGCAAATGGTTATAAAGGGAATTTGTTTGGAAGGAACGCAATCAACGGAGAAATCGATCAGATCCAAGGAACTTCGTCTTGAGTACCGATTTCTAAACTTCATCACTTGTTACAATATCCTTCCAAATATGCAGACGAAAGTCTTGAGATGGGATCGAATGCTATTTTTGTATCTCTTAGGACATCCGTCTGAGGCAATGGGATTGAATATCAACATTCCATACATTATTTGGAATAGAATGACAAGATATGTTGAGCACCCTCATCCCACAGAAAGAATTCCATTTCCACTGATTATAATGAGGATCTTGAAGAAATTTCAGGTTGACATTACCTCACCGACTTATCATCAATGTTTGGGTATGATCGATGAGTCCACCGTTGTGAAGTCACTTCACAAATTGCCCCATGTCACTCCAGTCCCTCCGTGCGGAACGAAACCTAGTAGCGGCACTTCCGCGTCACCATCACAACCAGCACCCACACCAGCGGATGAAGCATCAGTCTCATCCATCTACAAAGAACAACAACGATTATCTGTTGAGCAGGAACAGATTTCGAAGGCACAGACGAGAATCTCCAATGAGCTCAAGCTCATCACGGCAGCTCACATTACCATAACTAAGAAGGTCAATTCAATGAACAAGCTGGTGAAAAAGATGTTTTCTAAGATGGGCTGCACGAGCTCTGAAGACTCCGAATCTGATGACTGATTCCCTTCTTTTTATTCTTTTGCAGATTTTTAACCTTGTCTTGTGCAGGTTTTTCAGTTTTTAGGACTTACTCTTAGTTCTAGTTCTTAAATTTCGGAACATTTTCTTTGAAATTTTTAACTCTCCTTCAATTTTTGGTAATTTTGGCTTTGTTTGTGACAAAAAGGGGGAGAGAGTTTAGAGAACTTGAACAATGATATTGTGAAAATTGTGATCTTGTATACATCAAGGTACAATGATGAACAATGATGACTGCATCAAGGTACAATGATGAACAATGCTGATGTGAAAATTTTGTATACATCAAGGTAAGTATCACTTCAACTTCAACTTTGGTTTTTATCTGGTGATTGTTTGCATGTCTCTACTAACTATTCGACTAACTATTTGGGCATGTAATATGACTAACAAGTTGATGTTGGACTAACATTTTATGACATTTGGTTTTTGATTGCATAGAAGATATGTTGGCTTTTGACTATGATTCTCTTACATATCTGAATTCTCAAATGTCATGATGATCAGATAAACTCTATCTCTGTACTAGGTTTTGTATGCTAAATATTCTTGAGGTATCTAACGATCTCTTTTTGTCAAGAATGATTTCCTTGTGCAGAGAGTACAGATGTCTAAGTCTAGAGTCTGTTTTAGGAGTTTATCTCATGTTTTTAAATTTTCGGATCTCCATTGTAAATTTTTGTTGTATGGTGATAGCAACAAAAATATCTTTTTGAATTTTCTTTAGTGGATCTGTGTTTTGTCACGAAATCGCCAAAGGGGGAGATTGTTACGGAATTTAAGTTGGCATAGTTTCGTGAAAGTCTCAAGTCTTGAAGATTGAAGGTGAAGGAAGTTGGATCATTTAACTCAATCTCAAGAAAGAAGAATTCAAAAGGATCAGGTATGTTTAACTAAAGATTTTGTGTGATCCGAATACTTCTTGTAGTGTAGAAACACTTGGAAGAATCTTTCATTGAATAAACATCAAAAACTGGTGTTCGGACATGTTCAGGATCCGGATCAGAGCCAGCGATCCGGATCCCGAAGGTTGTTGTTTCATACATCACTTCAATCCGGATCGCAGCATCTCACGATCCGGATCCCGAACGTTGAGTTTTCTGAAATGTATGAACGATCCGGATCAGGCATTCCGATCCGGATCCCGAACGTGTGATTTTCTGGAAACCGTCTTTATTGCTACTGCAATCCGGATCGCCCAAATCCGATCCGGATCGCCGTCCGTCAAATTTCCATAAATGTTAGGTTTTTGATTCTTATTTCCTTCCTAGGGTTTCTAACCTATAAATAGACCCTATGACTCTTTTTCTGGGGACAGCGAGAATCCAAAATAATCCACATAGCCGTCATTTTCATATATCATCTTATACGGCTCTAGATCCACATATAGAGAAGAAAGGAAATCATTAGAGAATACTCTATGTTTCTTCATCTATATTGATTAGTTTGATTCTAGGTTTTCATACTCACATCTTGAGTTGAATCAAACTAATGAATACTTAGATGGTATTTCCGATCTATCTTTGATCTAAGTATTCGGCGGATCATCACCACCAAAAACAACGATTTACCCCAAAAATCGGCGCGTGGATTCGCGTGTCCTTGTGGATTCAAGGTTCAACCGCTCTCGTGGATTCGGAGCGAGGCACGTTCGTGGATTCGAAGGGTGCTATTGGGTGAAGACCGTGGATTCGGTCGGACGTCGTGGATTCGACGTTGGACGCCGTGGATTCGGCGTTGGGCGCAGATCGTGGATTCGAGAAGTGTCGTGGAGCGAGCGGAGAAGATCCTCTAGGAGCGTATGGAAAAGGTTGAGTCGTAAGTGTGTACGGTAAATCACCTTGTACGTGTTTTAATTCTAGTGGATTTCTGCCGTGTTATCGGTCCCGTGGTTTTTTACTCCGGTGATGGAGTTTTCCACGTAAAAATCTTGCGTATTATTTTTATTTCCGCATTGGGTTTTTATCGCAACGATTTTTGAGTGTTTATACGTTTACACCTATTCACCCCCCTCTAGGTGTTTTTTTTTCCCCCTATTTAGATCCTTATTACATATAACCAAACACTCTGCACGCACGCGCCCCGAGGCGATCTGCACCGGCTCCGTGGACCCGGCGCACAGAACCGCACCAATGATACTCTGCCACGTGTCACCCACCGGTCCACCGTACACCCGCGATCTATTCCGTGGACCAAGCCTGCAGAGCCAACCAATCCTGCCATGCCATGTGGCCCGCCTCCGGTGCACGACGGCGCGGTGGACCGCGCGCCTGCCCGCGCGCCTGCCCGCGCGCTGTGCGCTGCCCGCGCCTGCCCGCCGTCGCTCCCGTGCCTGCCCGCCGTCGCGCCGCCGCCCTCCGCCGTCGCCGGTGCTGCCCACCGGTGCCGGAGTTACTGTTCCAGCGATGAACAGTAACTTTACTGTAGCCAACTCTGAAAAATACATGTAAATAGCCCATTTTGACCGTTTTCGCGCGCTGAGTCCAAATCAGGCGTCCATTTTGCCAAATTCCAATCCTAAAAATTGCCGAAGGCTCCCGGAAAGGCATTCTTAATCCGAATTTCACGCTGAGTCTAAATTTGATATCCATTGCGCGCAAAACCAATTCTAAGCACTCGACGGGGTCATCTGACTATTCTCATGATCCATTAAACACTTTGAGTCCATCTCTAGTGTCCAATTGATGCACAAACACCACCGACGCGCCATATAGGCCTCCAGAAGCTGCTGGTCAACCAGTAATCACATCGTGGGGATCCAGGTCCTCACAAAAAACCCAATGCGGAAATGAAAATAACACGCAAGATTTTTACGTGGAAAACTCCAAAACCAGGAGTAAAAAACCACGGGACCGATAACACGGTGAAATCAACTAAGATTATAACACGTACAAAGGTGATATAACGCACTCACAGACGACTCAACCTTTTTCCATACGCTCCGAGTTGATCTTCTCCGCTCGCTCCGCAACGCGCCTCGAATCCACGATTTGCGTCCAACGCCGAATCCACGGCGTCCAACGTCGAGTCCACGACGTCTGACTGAATCCACGGTCTCCACCAGGTAGTACGTCTCGATCACACGAACGTACCTCGCTCCGAATCCACGAGAGCGGTAGCACCTTGAATCCACAAGGCCACGCGAATCCACGCGCCGATTTTGGGGAAAAATCGTTGTTTTGTTGGTGGTGATGATCCGCCGAATACTTAGATCAAGGATAGATCGCAAATGCCATCTAAGTATTCATTAATTTGATTCTACTCAAAATCTGAGTATGAAAACCTAGAATCAAATTAATCAATATAGATGAAGAAACATAGATTTAAATCTAGTTATTTCCTTTCTTCTCTATATGTGGATCTCTAAGTTTTTCTCCGTTAATTTTTATTTGTCATTTCCCAGAGATAAAACTTAGTGTGGATTACCCTAAAAGATAGAATTAGGGTTTACTTATAGGTTAGAAACCATTGGAAGAGTATAAGAATCAAAAACTGATTGTAACAGAATTTTTCCCGCACGACGGTCCGGACCGGATTAGCTCGTTCAGGACTGTCGTTGTTTTTCAGAGAATTCCTGAAAAATCAAGGTTCGGGGTCCGGAACGAAATCCACGGTCCAGACTGTTCATGCAGTTTCAGTAAACTCCACATTCGGGGTCCGGAACAAAATCCTATGGTCCGGACTGTTTATGCAGTTTCACCAAAATCCACATTCGGGGTCCGAAACAAAAAGAGGGATGTTCAGGACTGGATTTGCGCATGAACTACCAACGTTCGGGGTCCAGACTGTAGTCCCCTATTCCGGATCCTGAACATGTAACTTGTCCAGTTTTTGATTTTTATGCGATTAAAAATCCATCCAAGTGTTTCTACATTATAAGAAGTATTCAGATCACCATTTAATGTTTGGTTAAACTTACCTGATCATTTTGAATTCTTCTTTCTTGAGATTGAGGTATATGATCCAAGCTTCTTAATCTTCAATCTTTAAGACTTAAACACTTTCACGAAATATGCCAAAACTAAAATCCTTAACAATCTCCCCCTTTGATGGTTTCGTGACAAAACAGAGATCCACTTAAGAAAATTCAAAAAGATATTTTTGTTGCTATCACCATACAACAAAAATTTACATTTGAGATGTGAAGATCCGGACCTTCGTGGTCATTACAGTGTGATCGACAGCTTGCGGAGGCCCATTTCTGTGGATAGTGTTGATTGCGCGCAAATCGGACCCCAGAAACGGACTCAATGCGAGAAATTGATCAAGATTGGTTAATTGGGAATTTCGTCGAGAAATAGAGGTGGTTTCGCACAAAATGGACACCGTATTTGGATTCAGCGCGGAAAAACGATCAAAACGGCTATTTAGTTGCATTATTTGGAGTTTTGGGCGTCGGAATTGGACTCAGTGCGCGAAAACAGCAAAAATGGGCATTTTTGGAGCTTATTTGGACTTATTTAAGGCGGCCGGTCCATGGAGCGCGCGTGCACCAGGTGCATCGACTGCGGAAGCTCCACGTGTCGGCGCAGGAGAGGTGGGCGCGGGCCACGCGTCGCGCCCATGTGCGCGCGCCGCCTCGCGCGTTCCCGCGCAGGGGACACGCGGCACCTCTCCACTGGCGGGCGCCGCGTCGGACGTGGCCCCATCCGGGCCGTCCGCCCGGGGGCGGGGCGCCCGGATGGGCGCCACGTGCCCCCGCCAGCACGCGGGCTGGGCCGGGGTTGGGCCTGGCCCAGCACTGTGCCTTGCACAGTGAACCGAAGGGGGTTTTTTCCCCTTCACACCTTCTCCTTCCTCTTCTAGTTAGGAGCTCATGCCACCTCCTTCTCCCTCTTTTGATGCTTCCAACCTTGGGGACTTCTACAGAGGAATTATTGGAAACCCTCCTTCATCTTCATCAGCAAAGAGGTGGATTATAGAGGCTTTATCACCATCATCTTCTCCTTGAGGCAAGCACCACCATTGTTGCAGTTTGTGAACCTCTCCGTCGCGTTTCAGTGCGAAAATTCCCCAGGACTCATTTCATGGAAATTTGAGCTCATTTTTGGTTCTACGTTCTCACAAGAGGTAAGGCTACAATTTTTGTATTCAACTCTTCCCCCAGATCTCATGTTTTTATAGAGTTTTAAGGCCATCTTTGGAACCCTTCATTTCAGTCTGGAATCCTGAACAGTCCTCAGTGTGTTGGCCTTTCTGGGCAGTAGGATGGGAATATTTGGATGATTTTTGCGGGAACATTTTCAGGACTTGAAGATCTACAATATTGGTATGTATAATTCTCCCCAGCTCTGAGTTTTTATTAGGGTTTATTCATGATCTTTGGAGCACCTTGCTGCAGTCCTGTACAGATGGAACTTGGTGATAGTTCAAAGTGTTTATGGGTTTTCTCCTTCATCCGAGCACGAAAATTGGAGTTCGTTAGCTCAATTTGTATCTACTCTCGACAAGGAATCCAATGGTACCTCTCTTGCAGGATTTAGAGCACGTTTGATTAGGTAACTTTAATGATCTTTTTAAGTGTTGTTATATGGTTTACTGCAGTCCCTGTTTTAGTTTTGATTTGAGCAAGGCACCTTGGAATGCAGATAACTTTGTGGATATAAGGTCTTTTTCAGAAATTCAAGTTGGGACTTCTTATTAACTTAAAGGTGAGCAAATTCTCTTTTGTGATCTGTGGATGAATCCCTTTGGAAAAGCCCCTAATTAAGCTTGGAAATGCTAGCAAGTTTATGTTAGCAATTTTGGACAGCATTGTGATTTTGTTGTATTTGAATGTCAAAGGAAAATTAATGGTGGATTTTGAGGACTTAAAGATATTTGTATGAAAGAGGATATCTTTGCTTTACTGCTGGGAACTTTATTTTGAGGTATTTGTGGTTGCACATACATTTTAATTAACCTTGTTGCACATGCCGAAATTCTGGAATTTGAATGCGCAGTGTGCATTGTTTCAGTGATTGCGCCCAATCCGTGAGGCGGATTTGGATGATTTTTGTGGCATCGGACTCCTGGGAGGATAAGGATTACTCACGCCAAAATTCAGCCAGATCGGGCATCGGATCGTCAAGTTTCAGGTGGGTGGTTGTGCTTAGCCGAAAACATCGATTTACCCACTCGGGCTATTGGTTTCCCTCATGGCATTGCGGTTGATGTTCTCTTTTCCTTGGTATAATATGCTTGGATATCCATGTCTAGATTAAGTTAATTGATCCTCAATGTATACATGAGTGAATGAATAGCTTGATTGATGTTATATTATCTCATATGAAGTTCATTATAAGTGATCATTCTTAAACCTATGCTATGTGAGGGTAATTGGGAAATTAATCTTTAACCTACACCTTGTGATGAATGGTTAACCTAATCATGGTGAATAATGGTGATTGTTATATGTGACTGGTTGATTGATTTATGTGAGGACTTGATGGGGTTATGTGAGAAGTGCTCGGTTGCTTATGTGAGAAGGACTTGGTTGATTTATTTGAGAATGGCTTATATGAGAGTAGTTGGTTTTGCTGATCCTTAACTTGCAATGTTTGATGTTGGGAATAGATGTTAATTCATAACCTATCTATGTGAGAATAATTAGTGGATTGATCATTGATCTAACTTATATGAAAATGGGTGATGATGTGGGTTGTTGATCTAGTTGATGTGAGAATGACCTAGGCTTTTGATTCCTAATTCCTTCATAAAAAGATAGATATCATTGTTGAGTTGAGGCCTATTCCTTATGAGACAAAGCAATTTCATGACTCCTATCACTTACAAATGAGATTGGACGTGGTTGGTAGATCCTATGTTCATCCTATGTAAGATCAATGAAGGTTGTTGAACCTTAAGCTATTCATTGGTGATACTTGATTGAATGTCCCTGTTTAAGTGATGTTAAATGATCTTGGGCTTATTCCTATATGAATGTGAGGGTTGACCAGCGTTGTACCATCTTATGAGATTTGTGATTAGGTGTGGCACTTCCTTATTTTCATACTTTGTGAACATCGTGTATGTGGTATTGGCAGGCATAGGCTATGTTTGTCACGCCCCGGGGTCGAAACTGCGACCCGGGCTCGCCAACAGATCCGCCGTCTGTACGGAAACTGCCGTACAGACGAAGCGTCTAACCTGCAGAAAGAATCAACTACAGTATACAGATATCAGAGCGGAAAGTAAACTACTAAAAAATTGAAAACCAAACACTGTACAACTGAAAATAATACAATATCCATCTCCCAAATACGATCGTATACAAAGTCCTCTGATACAAAACTCAAAAGGGAGGTATCTCCAATAAATACATCAGTGTACAGACTCTCGATACAAGAATATCCTCACTACATCAGTCTCTCAAACTGTAAAATAAAGTACAACTCTATACCTCACAACAAAGGTCTCTCAACAGAGGAAAAAGAAGTAAACTAATCTACTGAAGCACTCCTCTGAAGGGGTACCGCTACACTCTAGTGACGGGTAGGGAACTAGCTCGCGACTCCCTCGCCTCGGTCAGAAGGATCAGCAACTGGAGCAACAGGAACAGGAGAAGAAGTTCCTGGGGAAATGACACCACGACGGGTGTGAGAACTACTTCCCACAGTAGTTCTCAGTGGGTGCCGTCAACAAGCCCAACGGTCTGCCCACCAAGTCTACTAGAGGTAAAAGATAACAGTGCAATGAAATCTGAACAAGAAAAGCTGGAGCTACTCTACAGCTGCCATACCTCTATCTAAATACTCAAAAAGTGGAACAGATGAAAGTAAAAGAGACCACTCGCACCCAAGGTGCTCAATAGACCCAATCGAACTGACTGCCTCATAGGGTCCAGTCAAGCCTGCGCCTGTCGACTAGGAACGCGCCTGCCCACTACCACACATCCCCATGAGGACGGGATTTACGTGGGGCGTCCTGCCCGACTAACTCACCCCTCGCGCAAAACTGCCTCAACAGGCCCATCGTATCCTCAGTGGCATCTCAGGGACGCGACTCTAACTGAGGAAAACGGCGCGGCATAGAGTATCACAAATTGGCATAAGCAGGCTATAGTCAAAAACCACGCTCACTCCCAGAACGGTAGGACTCAAGATCCCCAAATATCTCGCACAACAGTCGGAGCACTCTCTACGACTCAGCTGATCAGCTCACACGGAACACGAGACACTAGCCTCTCCAACAGCTCGCAGCACAAGGCACACTAGCTGGAGGTACTCCACAGCCAGGAACGACCCACAACTCAAGCTAACAATACTGGTCGGACAACACTCAACGACCTGGGATCACCGTTAACCCCAACGGTTCCCAACAACACTGGCCGGAAGATACTCGACGGCCCGGGACTACCGCCTGCTCAACGGCTCCCTCCCACGACAGCGCAACAGGGATACTAGACCTCCCGGGACTACCGTTTACCCAAACGGCTCCCGGCACAGATAAGCAACCCGCTATAACTACCAGACTCCACTCTGCTCCCAAGCACGAGTGCAAACGCATCCCACACTAAAGAAAATCCCGACCTCTCGGCCCACTACCCGGGCGAGGATAACACTATGTCCGGGGATAGCAAAACAGTGTGGGTGTCTAAACATAATTAACCCTAGCCTAAGTGAGGGTTTTCTACTGGTCTGGTTACACATGCAACATATGACGGGGGTGCTAGGTCAAGTTCCAAGATAGCTGTATTAACAGATGATAAAGAGGAATAACCATTCCAACAATCTAGCATGCTACACAAGGAAATAAACTACCATGCATAGTCCTACATCAATAGAATTAATGTACATTCCATAAAACTTGGAGATAAGGCCACCCGCCTCGATTTGCCCCCAATTGCTCGTAGACCCTTGCAATCGGCCTCCACGCGATCCGCACGCAAAACGATGTCCGCTGCCGGAGTCCGCACGCAAAATGGAGCACGGTGCCGGAATCCGCACGCCAAACGGTGTCGGCACGCAAAATGGTGCACGGTGCCGGAGTCCGCACGCAAAACGGTGCACGGTGCCAGGATCAGCACGCAAAACGGAGTTCGCACGCAAAAAGGTGCACGGTGCCGGAGTCCGCACGCAAAACGGTGCACGGTGCCAGGATCCGCATGCCAAACGGAGTCCGCACGCAAAACGGTGCACGGTGCCAGGATCAGCACGCAAAACGGAGTTCGCACGCAAAAAGGTGCACGGTGCCGGAGTCCGCACGCAAAACGGTGCACGGTGCCAGGATCCGCATGCCAAACGGAGTCCGCACGCAAAACGGTGCACGGTGCCAGGATCCGCACGCAAAACGGAGTCCGCACGCAAAAAGGTGCACGGTGCCGGAGTCCGCACGCAAAACGGTGCACGGTGCCAGGATCCGCACGCCAAACGGAGTCCGCACGCAAAATGATGCACGGTGCCAGGATCCGCACGCAAAACGGAGTCCGCACGCAAAAAGGTGCACGGTGCCGGAGTCCACACGCAAAACGGTGCACGGTGCCAGGATCCGCACGCAAAACGAAGTCCGCACGCAAAACGGTGCACGGTGCCGGAGTCCGCACGCAAAATGATGCACGACGCCCAACACAGAAAAGAGCAAGAGGGTCAATAACAGTCTAAAAGAACGCTCCAAAAACTGTACAAAAATACAGAAAAACCAACATACGGGACCTACCCGTTTGCGCCGCCGTCGCCGAAACGCTCCGCCGGGCGACCTCGCACGCAAAACGAGGTCCACGACGCGCCGCCGTACCTCACGTAACCTCCTCCCTGACTCCCTCTCGCTCTCGGGTGCAGAAGAAAGAAAGAAAAGGAGAAAATGGCGGTGCGGGGAGGAGGAAGAAGAAGAAGAAAAAGGGGAGAAAGAGGGTGGTCCACGGTGCCGGTCCACGGAGCCGGTCCACCGCGCCAACCAACCAGGAAGGCCCAAACCCCGGTCCACAAGGCTGGGCGCGTGCGCCGGGTCCACGCACGCGCCCAGCGCGCCACGTGGCGCGTGGTAACGTGCCCGCCACACGGGCGCGTTACACCGCGCCCCCCCCCCCCCCCCCCCCCCCAGGCGCGGGACACGCGCCCGTCACACCGGGCGCGCGTGCCCCCGCGCCCGCGCGGGCGCGAGTGGGAGCCCGCCACGTGGCGGGCTCCCCGCGTTCCGTGCCGGAGCGCGGTTCCCAGCGCGCGTGTGAGGACCTGGATTCTCACGACGTGACTACTGTTGCATCTGCAGCTCCTGGAGGCCAATGTGGCGTGTCGGTGGCGTTTGTGCACCAATCGGACACTAGTGGTGGACTCGGTGGGTTTAATGGATCACGAAAGTAGTCTGATGACCCCGTCGAATGCTTAGAAGTGGTTTTGCGCGCTATGGATATTAAAATTGGACTCAGCGCGAAGTTTGGACCAAGAAACATCTTCCCGGATGCCCTTGGCAATTTTTAGAGTTGGAATTTGGCAAATTGGACTTCGGATTTGGATTCAGCGCGCGAAAACGATGAAAATGGACTATTCACTTGCTTTTTTCCGGAGTCCGGGTGATTCGGCACGTTTTTCGAGGCAAGGGTACTGTTCCGGCACCGGCGGCGGCGGCGCGCGGCGGCCGGCAGCGGCGGAGCGCGGCGGAGCAGGCTCTGGCGGGTGCGCGGTCCACCGCGGAGGCGTGCACCGGTCGCGGGCCAGGTGGCGGTTCCCGGTTGGGCCGGCGCAGCGGGCGCGGTCCACGGGAAGGGCGGGTGTACGGTGGACCGGTGCGGGGACACGTGGCGCAAACCGGTTGGCCGGTCCATGTGCACTCGGTCCACGGTGCACCTGCGGGCGCCTCGGGAAGCGTGCGTGCAGAGGCGCAGGCGGCGGGCGCAGGCGGCACGTGGGCGCGTTGACCGGGTTTTCCCGCGCTCGGGGCCGCCACGTGTCGTCGCAGCGTTGGTCCACGCGTCGCGCAGGGTACGGCCAGCGCGGCTGTCCGCTGTTGCGGGGGCGACGTGGAGGCCCAGGGGACTTCCGGGCTGCTACAGTGCGCGCCTTTGGGATTTTCGGGCTGCTACAGTACGCGCCCGAAAGTGGCATGCGCCCGGAAATCCGGACATATCCGGTATTTCGTGAATTGTTTCCTGGAGCCTATAAAAGCGATCCGAGCTCCCTTTCTTCCCCTTTTTTCGCCATTTCCGAGCCTCCTCTCGCCTGGGTGCCTTCAGCAAAGATGATCCCCGAGTTTGGCTGCATCCTTCTGCAAAGTTTTGGGATTTTTGGTGGCACGCTTATCGAGGTTTCTATTTTTACGGCGCGGCGCGACGCTCGTCCTTTTGGGTTCCCCTTCGTCGCGTTTCGGTGCGCGAGCTCCCCCGGCCTACTCCGACCACCTTTTCGAGTGATTTCTTCGCCGCTGGATTCGCGACGGACAGATCTACGATCTTGGTATTTTCAGCTTTCCCTCATTTCGCGCTTTTCGAGGTGTTTGTTCAAGCTTACTGTGACCCCATTTCTGTGAAGGAGATTTGGACAGCGGCTTCGTATTTTGGCGTTATCTCCGCAACCGGGCATCGTTTGACGACGTGCTTATACACTTTTTTCATCTACTCGGCGCAAGGAATATCACAGTATTTTTATTGGATTTTTCTGAGCACTTTCGGCAGGTGAAATAAGCACGACTTTGGGACTGATTTTCAGATTGTGTATACTTGGTTAATTTTGGAATAAAAGTGTAATGTTGAGCCTTATTGATGTACTCAGGGGTGTTTTCAGTCGTTTGGAGCCAAGGCTTGCGCGACTTGTACCGAGGGTGTTATGTTGGCAGATTTTGGACCCTGAGCGTCTACCCACTTCACCGACTTCAGGTTTGCCTTGGTTTAAGCGCTTCAGGTGGGTAAGCTTATTATCAGTAACTATTTAAGGCAATGAATATGTTGTGGTAAATATAAGTGCACTTGTGGGGATGTCACCCCTCTATGACTGATGCATGCATGTTTAGGGTACATGGTTTATGTTGGTAAGTAGGTAAGCTTGATAATGATATTTGTATAATGATTGCAAGAATAGTATTTATGAGGTATACTGAGGATTTGCATGACTTGGACATCTATGTGATGACTAGTGTAAGCTTACCTAGGATAATGTTACCCTATGAGATTATGTAACATGCCATGTTAGCACATAGCCTTTCATGTGGTTGGTTTATGCTTTGGGACAGGATTTCGTAGCTATGTGCGGATTTGTACTCTGAGGAGTTATTATGATCATTCTGTTGATGAACCCTGAATTGTGGACATATCTAGTTTTGGGATTCCGGCATGTTGTTTATTCCTAAAGGATCTATTATTATGCTTTACCCCCCTTTATTTCCTTGAGGACATTTGCATGCTTGTATGGTCATGTAGTTAGGCCATCTTTTACTGCTGCACTACTTATGGGAACTTGACTTAGGAGAAACCATGCTTTTCCTTTCTCCGCCTTTGCTAGTCAAGTGGTCAGTGTTGCTCGGGTTCGAGCAGGGGTCTGGATAGGGTAGTCAGGACTTCGTGTCTGGGACAGGTTGGCTTAGTTGTGGGGCTTTGCGGCAACCGCGGATATTGGGCGGTTGACCGGATGTTTCTCTATGCACCTGATTGGGTATCAGTTTTCTTTAGTGGATGGAGTTTCCCACTTATCGTTTAGTGCATCCGATTGAGGTCGGGTCTTTCCTTGGTGGTTGAGTTTTCCCACTTTGATCAGATTGATGATCAAGTCCTGCCGATTAGTGATACTGGTGACATTGATGACAGAGATGCTTTACTCGTGCGGGTAGCTCCCCTCGAGTGCCGCTCCGGAGTAGGCTTCAGACCGTGTTGGGTTCCGGTCAGACCGTGTTGGGTTCCGGTCAGACCGTGTCGGGTGCCGGTCAGACCGTGTTGGGTTCCGGTCATTTGGACAGTGGAGATACTGAGTTCGGGAGATTGGTGACAGAGCAGGCAGTACCGGGTTTATACCCGTTCATTCGATTGAGTTTATTTCGGTCAAATACTTTTATTGTTACACTCGTGCCTGGGGGCCGAGTGCAGACTGGTAGTTGAGTTTAGAGCAGTGCTAGTATTGTTGAGAGCCGTCTGGTTGACGGTGGTCCCGTGTTGTTGCGTGTACTTTGACCGCTGTGTGAGAGGTTGAGCATCATGATTCTATCCGTTCTGAGAGAGAGCGTGGATTTTGACCATAGCCTGCATGATCCTCTACTCGATAGCGAGCTAGTCCGTTTGGACGCCCTACGTAATTCCTGCCCGTCAGCGGGAGGTGGTTGTAGGTAGGCGCAGGTTTGACTGGACCAGATGTGGCAGTCAGCTCGATTGGGTCGATGGTGCACTTCATGTGCTAGTGGTTGCATACCACTGTTTGGTTCTCCCCCTTTTAGCCTTTAGTTAGGGGCAGGGTAGCTGTCGAGAGTCTCCAGCCTACTCATTTCAGTCTTATGACTTGGGTTAGTTTTTGTCTCTTGAGGACTTGGTGGGCAGACCGTCGGGTCTGGCGGTGGTACCCACTGAGAACTCCCTTTTTGGTGTAGTTCTCACACCCTTTGGGGGTTTCCCCCCCTTTTTCCTCTCCTCTCCTTTGTTTTGCAGAGTCTTGCGGGTGTTGCCGACTGTGCGGATGTTGATCGTGCGAGGGAGTCGCGAGCTAGATCCCTACCCGTCGTTGGAGAGTAGCGGTACCCTTCAGAGGAGATCATCAGTGGATTAGTTGTTTCTTTTTCCTCTTTTGAGAGACTATTGTAGTGAGGATATTTTGTATTGAGAGACTGTACACTGTTGTATATTGGAGTTACCTCCCGGTTGGGTTTAGAGCTTGTACTTGAGGATTTTGTATTATTATTATTATTTTGGGAGGCAGACAGTGTTGTTTTATTTCCAGTTGTACAGTGATTGATTTTAGTTACAGCAGATTTTTATTTATAGCTCTGATATCTGTTTAGTTATAGTACTTTTCTTGCAGGTAGGACGCTTCGCCTATGCAGGTTGGCATAGGTGGCGGATCTGTTTGGCGGGCCCGGGTCGCAGTTTCGACCCCGGGGCGTGACAGATTAGAGTGGTATCAGAGCCTAGGTTGTAGGTCATGGTGGACTTAGAAACCCTAGGCTTATGGTTTGACCCTTGGTTGACTTTGTGAGAGTCGTGATTTTTTTGCGAGAGTCCTGATTGAGTTTTATACCTCTCCCAAGGGACGGGAGGAGTGATTGGCATGTTTATTCTCCTAAGTGATTATGTTGGCTGCAGACAACATAATGCTGTGGAACGGGTGACATGCTTTAGACTTTCGCTGGATTGGGTCGAGTGTTGTTGTGTGCTGTTTTGTTGTTTCGTCGTGGTGAGCGGTGTCTCCCCGTCGCTGGGTTTTGACCCGTGTGCATACTGTCATAGCTGTTGAGCTTGAGCAGTTGGTTTTGGGCCGGATACCTGGATTAAGGTCAGAGAACCCCGGACCCAGATGACGGGATTGTCTGAGGCTTGTCAGCGGCAGAGTGAGCAGCTGGTCTTGGTGACACAGTTGTCGGAGCACTGAGTAGCCCCCTCTGTGCCAATGTTTAGTGTCGAGGCACCGAGGCAGGGTGGGTGGTTGACAGCTGGTGAGCAGTGGGACATGATCGACCTATTGAGCCATATTTGGCAGATGAACCACCCCGACTCGTAAGATTGAGTTTGGAGCCTTTGGAGGCAGAGTCGCGGCTGGTGGTGATGGAGTGATTAATTGAGAGCCTCCCTGTGCTTGTGAGTGTATGCAGTTGTTGAACTGCGCGCTTCAGATTCGAGGGACGAGGCGCATAGGATATATGAGACTGGGAGTGGATTGCGCCAGGACACCTTTCTGTTATTCAGTCCCTCCATTGTAGATTTAGACGCCTCGCTGGAGCAGGCATTATGTATGGAGCGTGGCATTGCAGTTCCTTTGGATAGGGATCTGCCGCCAGAGGTGAGTTCTGGATTTTGGCGCTTGGCGCCGGGTGATGGAGGACAGATCGGCCGGCAGGGGCATGTCTAATTTCTTTTCCGGATAACGAGTTCCCGAGATGTCAGAGGTCGGGTGGACCCCGAAGGCAACATCAGTATTTTTATTTGAGTGGCACAGCGATAGCGTGAATTTGTTATCTGCGGAGGATCTTGTTCGTCGCCTCAATGTGATCAGAGACAGAGGTCGTGCTTCCTTGTGATAGCCCCGATTTTCAGGCAGATTGAGCGACAACCACTTGCTTTGAGCGGATGAATCTGTGCCGCCCGGTTGGAGGGCGCCACGGTAGTGGATTGAGTGTCGCAAGTGGGATTTCACCACGGTAGTCGGAGTTAGAGCATGTTCCACTCTTACATGGGTTAGAGGCAGATTTGTTACCACGTGCACAAGAGGTACAGGTTCCTGTTGTTGTTGTGCACGTGGAGGAGGCTTTTGGATCATGTCCAGTGCGGCCGAGACCGCGAGATACCGGCAGAATTATTGGAAATTATAGCAATTAGGTGTTTTGACCTGATGCTTGAGATTGTTTGGCACAATACCACAGAATGTTTGACTGCGGCGAGAGAAGACTTTGATCTTCGGCAAGGCAGACAAGAGGAGGCTTGCTTGTTGAGATTGTTAGAGCACTCGGGTTTTAGCGACAGGGTGAGAGGTGCTTACGGCGGCACCGGGACTCAAGGATATCTCTGTTGCCCACGAGATCCCGGGTGTGATTTCACCTTAGCTGTTGGTAATGCCGCCGGTTAGGGAGATAGAGATTGCGTTTGACGTGGTTCGGGGAACCGCGCCACCCTGGACAGCACCTCATTGGATATCGCCGGTAGAGCTGAGAGAGCTGTTGGCACAGTTGCAGGATCTGATGGATCGAGGGGTCTGTTTGACCTAGTGCCACGCCGTTGGTATACGGTGGTGATGCCACGTCGTTGATACACGACTGTGAGGGTCTTTTTATGGTTCGAGTGTAGACAGGTCCGGGTGGTATCTATGACCTTTCGATGGAACTATAGTCAGGCTGTTAGTGTATGATGCGAGTACCTACTTGGAAGTAGATAGTTGAGGACTTCGCCTAGATGGCGTTCAGGACACGGTAGGGGCATTATGAGTTGTTAGCGAGGCCCAATGGAATGACGAATGCCCTGTGGACTTCAAGATCTGAGGGATTGTATGTCCCAGTTGTGCTTGGACGGACTGGGAGTGGTGTTTTCCGAGGATATTTTGATTCCCTCCCAGAGTGACTTGGAGCACGAGGAGCACTTTGTGGATGTGCTACCATGCCCGTGTGGATGAAGTGGTATGCCAAGTTATTGAGGTACAAGTTGTAGCTGCAGAAGCATACCCTCTTGGGTCGCTTTGTTCGAGCCGTAGGGGCGGCGGTGGAACCCGACCTAATGGATGTTATTCAAGTTGGCTGAAACCGACTTTTATCCTTGAGGTGAGGAGTTTCTTAGACTTAGCAGTGCCGGAAGAGCTTGGCCAATGGATAATGAGACTGATGCCAGCGCCAATGCTTGTGTTTCCAGTGTTGGGAGACGGATTTGTGTGTTTTAGTGATGCCTCCCATTGTGGCTGTAGAGTTACCGTGGGTCGATTTTCGGTCCACACTTCATTAGTCCAACCTTATGAGTATTATGGCAGGACGAACCGCTGTTTTGCAGGCAGCTTGGATCCCACAGTTGAGCCTTTCAGTACGCCTTTTATTCCCAGCTTTGATTGATATACCTGGGCGTAGGCCATGCCTGCTTGGCTATCGGTGTTGATTACTCAGCATTTCCGTTCTTTACCATGTGATAGATCAAGATTTCAGCTTCAGTTTACAGTATTCGCCATGCGGTGCCGATGGAGATTACAGCTTTCAGCATGTTGAATGGGATTTATGCGGATTGTCGTTGCTGGTTCGGATTTTTGACCGCGAGTTTGGGCATCAGCATTATGATCGCCTTTCGAGCCAGTTTTCAGTCCCGTTCACTGACGGTTTGGTCCCCGTCAGGGTGTCCTTTATTAGTTGAGAGATCGACTTCGACTCGTGGGTCTGTTGGGGTTTTGTTGGCATGTTGAGTGACCAACTGTGGCATGAGATTGTGTCTCTTGAGGACCCCTTTTGAGGGTAGCCCGTGGGTGAGTAGCCCACTCGGGTGATTTTGGATCGGGAAGCAACCGAGAGAAGACCCCAGCTTATTGGATGAATGCGTGGGTATGCTTCGGGTCACCTTGTTGAGATTTAGACCAGGATGTGGTTTGGTGCGTGTTGCACCGATGGTTATTCTGTTTTTCCCCTAGCTTTTGATGGAGCCTCTGTGTTGTTTTACGTCTCAGCTCAGGTGTGTTTTACTTTTGGATCCCTCGCCCGTGATTGACTTGTCCATTGAGATCTGTGATTGTTGGAGTACGAGGAACGCCCGTTGCGAATTCTGGCTCGAGAGATGAGGGAATTGCGCAATCGGGCCATGCCGTACTGGGTATTGTTGTTATTGGGGAGTGATCACGGGGAGTGTGTGGTGTGTGGGGAACTGGAGGCGTGATTGATGGATACCTACCCGTGGTATTTGTGACTCCTGGTGGATCTGAGCTAGTTTCGAGGACGAAACTTTCCTTAGTGGGGGAGGATGTGAGGACCTGGATTCTCACGACGTGACTACTGTTGCATCTGCAGCTCCTGGAGGCCAATGTGGCGTGTCGGTGGCGTTTGTGCACCAATCGGACACTAGTGGTGGACTCGGTGGGTTTAATGGATCACGAAAGTAGTCTGATGACCCCGTCGAATGCTTAGAAGTGGTTTTGCGCGCTATGGATATTAAAATTGGACTCAGCGCGAAGTTTGGACCAAGAAACATCTTCCCGGATGCCCTCGGCAATTTTTAGAGTTGGAATTTGGCAAATTGGACTTCGGATTTGGATTCAGCGCGCGAAAACGATGAAAATGGACTATTCACTTGCTTTTTTCCGGAGTCCGGGTGATTCGGCACGTTTTTCGAGGCAAGGGTACTGTTCCGGCACCGGCGGCGGCGGCGCGCGGCGGCCGGCAGCGGCGGAGCGCGGCGGAGCAGGCTCTGGCGGGTGCGCGGTCCACCGCGGAGGCGTGCACCGGTCGCGGGCCAGGTGGCGGTTCCCGGTTGGGCCGGCGCAGCGGGCACGGTCCACGGGAAGGGCGGGTGTACGGTGGACCGGTGGGGGGACACGTGGCGCACACCGGTTGGCCGGTCCACGTGCACTCGATCCACGGTGCACCTGCGGGCGCCTCGGGAAGCGTGCGTGCAGAGGCGCAGGCGGCGGGCGCAGGCGGCACGTGGGCGCGTTGACCGGGTTTTCCCGCGCTCGGGGCCGCCACGTGTCGTCGCAGCGTTGGTCCACGCGTCGCGCAGGGTACGGCCAGCGCGGCTGTCCGCTGTTGCGGGGGCGACGTGGAGGCCCAGGGGACTTCCGGGCTGCTACAGTGCGCGCCTTTGGGATTTTCGGGCTGCTACAGTACGCGCCAGAAAGTGGCATGCGCCCGGAAATCCGGACATATCCGGTATTTCGTGAATTGTTTCCTGGAGCCTATAAAAGCGATCCGAGCTCCCTTTCTTCCCCTTTTTTCGCCATTTTCGAGCCTCCTCTCGCCTGGGTGCCTTCAGCAAAGATGATCCCCGAGTTTGGCTGCATCCTTCTGCAAAGTTTTGGGATTTTTGGTGGCACGCTTATCGAGGTTTCTATTTTTACGACGCGGCGCGACGCTCGTCCTTTTGGGTTCCCCTTCGTCGCGTTTCGGTGCGCGAGCTCCCCCGGCCTACTCCGACCACCTTTTCGAGTGATTTCTTCGCCGCTGGATTCGCGACGGACAGATCTACGATCTTGGTATTTTCAGCTTTCCCTCATTTCGCGCTTTTCGAGGTGTTTGTTCAAGCTTACTGTGACCCCATTTCTGTGAAGGAGATTTGGACAGCGGCTTCGTATTTTGGCGTTATCTCCGCAACCGGGCATCGTTTGACGACGTGCTTATACACTTTTTTCATCTACTCGGCGCAAGGAATATCACAGTATTTTTATTGGATTTTTCTGAGCACTTTCGGCAGGTGAAATAAGCACGACTTTGGGACTGATTTTCAGATTGTGTATACTTGGTTAATTTTGGAATAAAAGTGTAATGTTGAGCCTTATTGATGTACTCAGGGGTGTTTTCAGTCGTTTGGAGCCAAGGCTTGCGCGACTTGTACCGAGGGTGTTATGTTGGCAGATTTTGGACCCTGGGCGTCTACCCACTTCACCGACTTCAGGTTTGCCTTGGTTTAAGCGCTTCAGGTGGGTAAGCTTATTATCAGTAACTGTTTAAGGCAATGAATATGTTGTGGTAAATATAAGTGCACTTGTGGGGATGTCACCCCTCTATGACTGATGCATGCATGTTTAGGGTACATGGTTTATGTTGGTAAGTAGGTAAGCTTGATAATGATATTTGTATAATGATTGCAAGAATAGTATTTATGAGGTATAATGAGGACTTGCATGACTTGGACATCTATGTGATGACTAGTGTAAGCTTACCTAGGATAATGTTACCCTATCAGATTATGTAACATGCCATGTTAGCACATAGCCTTTCATGTGGTTGGTTTATGCTTTGGGACAGGATTTCGTAGCTATGTGCGGATTTGTACTCTGAGGAGTTATTATGATCATTCTGTTGATGAACCCTGAATTGTGGACAGATCTAGTTTTGGGATTCCGGCATGTTGTTTATTCCTAAAGGATCTATTATTATGCTTTACCCCCCTTTATTTCCTTGAGGACATTTGCATGCTTGTATGGTCATGTAGTTAGGCCATCTTTTACTGCTGCACTACTTATGGGAACTTGACTTAGGAGAAACCATGCTTTTCCTTTCTCCGCCTTTGCTAGTCAAGTGGTCAGTGTTGCTCGGGTTCGAGCAGGGGTCTGGATAGGGTAGTAAGGACTTCGTGTCTGGGACAGGTTGGCTTAGTTGTGGGGCTTTGCGGCAACCGCGGATATTGGGCGGTTGACCGGATGTTTCTCTATGCACCTGATTGGGTATCAGTTTTCTTTAGTGGATGGAGTTTCCCACTTATCGTTTAGTGCATCCGATTGAGGTCGGGTCTTTCCTTGGTGGTTGAGTTTTCCCACTTTGATCAGATTGATGATCAAGTCCTGCCGATTAGTGATACTGGTGACATTGATGACAGAGATGCTTTACTCGTGCGGGTAGCTCCCCTCGAGTGCTGCTCCGGAGTAGGCTTCAGACCGTGTTGGGTTCCGGTCAGACCGTGTTGGGTTCCGGTCAGACCGTGTCGGGTGCCGGTCAGACCGTGTTGGGTTCCGGTCATTTGGACAGTGGAGATACTGAGTTCGGGAGATTGGTGACAGAGCAGGCAGTACCGGGTTTATACCCGTTCATTCGATTGAGTTTATTTCGGTCAAATACTTTTATTGTTACACTCGTGCCTGGGGGCCGAGTGCAGACTGGTAGTTGAGTTTAGAGCAGTGCTAGTATTGTTGAGAGCCGTCTGGTTGACGGTGGTCCCGTGTTGTTGCGTGTACTTTGACCGCTGTGTGAGAGGTTGAGCATCATGATTCTATCTGTTCTGAGAGAGAGCGTGGATTTTGACCATAGCCTGCATGATCCTCTACTCGATAGCGAGCTAGTCCGTTTGGACGCCCTACGTAATTCCTGCCCGTCAGCGGGAGGTGGTTGTAGGTGGGCGCAGGTTTGACTGGACCAGATGTGGCAGTCAGCTCGATTGGGTCGATGGTGCACTTCATGTGCTAGTGGTTGCATACCACTGTTTGGTTCTCCCCCTTTTAGCCTTTAGTTAGGGGCAGGGTAGCTGTCGAGAGTCTCCAGCCTACTCATTTCAGTCTTATGACTTGGGTTAGTTTTTGTCTCTTGAGGACTTGGTGGGCAGACCGTCGGGTCTGGCGGTGGTACCCACTGAGAACTCCCTTTTTGGTGTAGTTCTCACACCCTTTGGGGGTTTCCCCCCCTTTTTCCTCTCCTCTCCTTTGTTTTGCAGAGTCTTGCGGGTGTTGCCGACTGTGCGGATGTTGATCGTGCGAGGGAGTCGCGAGCTAGATCCCTACCCGTCGTTGGAGAGTAGCGGTACCCTTCAGAGGAGATCATCAGTGGATTAGTTGTTTCTTTTTCCTCTTTTGAGAGACTATTGTAGTGAGGATATTTTGTATTGAGAGACTGTACACTGTTGTATATTGGAGTTACCTCCCGGTTGGGTTTAGAGCTTGTACTTGAGGATTTTGTATTATTATTATTATTTTGGGAGGCAGACAGTGTTGTTTTATTTCCAGTTGTACAGTGATTGATTTTAGTTACAGCAGATTTTTATTTATAGCTCTGATATCTGTTTAGTTATAGTACTTTTCTTGCAGGTAGGACGCTTCGCCTATGCAGGTTGGCATAGGTGGCGGATCTGTTTGGCGGGCCCGGGTCGCAGTTTCGACCCCGGGGCGTGACAGCGCGCCAGCGCGCCTTTTGCGCGCCTCGGGGAGCGTGCCGCCGCGCCACCTCGGGATCCGCGCCGCGCCTCGCCTCGGTTTACGTGCCACGTCGCCTCGAAAAACGCGCACGCCTACCGGACTCCAAAACCAACAAATAAATAGTCCCTTCCTAGCGATTTCGCGCGCTGAATCCAAAAACGATGTCCATTTTCCCAAATTCTCATCCGAAAATTGCGGAGTGCCCCCGGATAGCCCACTTGATCCGATTTTCCACGCCGGGTCCAAATCTGAAGTCCGATTTGCCAAAATACAACTCTAAAAATTCCCGATGGCAGCCGGAGAGGTAACATTAATCCAGAATTTGCCCGGAGTCCAATTTTGACATCTGAATCGCGCGAAATCACTTCCAAACACCCGACGGGTCCCCCAAATTCCCACGGGGTCTCCTTATAAGCCCGAAGTCCAACACTTGTGTCCAAAATGCGCGCAAACACCACCGACACATCACGCAGGCCTCCAGTGATGCAACTAAATCCCAAATTGCATCACAAATCCATTTCTTGGGCCCGACACGCGCACAAACACCCCCAACGGCCACTAAAAGCTGCCCAACAACCAGCAACTCCTACGCGGGGAATTCCGGGACCTCACAATGTTGCACTTAATGTTCTTATGCAATCATCAATATTATGGAATAGCATACTCTAATAAATGTAGAACATCGACACCTGTTTTCTTTTTATCATCTTGGGACATTTGCATGCTTGTATGGTCATTTAGATAGGCCACCTTTTTCTGCTACACTATCATGTTGGACTTGACTTAGGAGAAACCATGTTTCTTGCTTTTCTCCTTTCATACTAGGCTCAGGGCATTTGTAGCTCGTGCGCGAGCAGGTGGTTTTGAGATAGTGTAGGCAGACTCTTGGGATCTGGGATAGGCTGGCTTGAGAGCAGGGTATTGCGGCTACCGCGGACTTTGGGCGGTTGACCGGATGGTGACTTGTGCATCGGATTAGGGATGACAGGTCGGGCTTGATTTGGGAGATTGGTGGGATATTGCGGCGACCGCGGACTTTGGGCGGCCGACCGGATATTTACAGTGCATCAAATTGGTGGGATCGGGCTCTCTTTAGTGGATGGGTTTTCCCACTTTGATCAGTGTCATGATCCAGTCCTGCTGACTTATTCTACTATGATACTTGTTACTACGACCTTGAGTCCTTGAGACTCCTATCCCCTATCGGTACTATGCATTGGCCGGCATACCCGATTTGGCAAGTATAGTGTGCACGTTATACAGACCTTGAGTCCTTGAGACTCCTATCCCCTATCGGTGTTATGCGTAGGCTGGCATACCCGATTTGGCAGGCACCGCAGGCAGTACCAGTGTTCACTGGAGTATAGATTGGGTTTATTCAGGCAGGCTTTGATATTCTGATGCATACATTTAGCTATACTTCTTAGCACGGCATTTAGAGGCATATTAGTGGTAGCTTCCTCTTATCAGTATTTCTGTTTATAGCTTACCACCTCTCTTACTCCTTCTCTTGCCTCTGGTAGACTTAGCGGGTACATCGGGGTTTGAGGCCTTACCCACAGGGGGAGGCTACTGGTTTTACTAGTGGTTCTCACCCCCATTGTTGTTTTTCCCCTTTCCTCCCTTTGTTTTGCAGTGTCTGCTGCGGGAGTTGCTGACCTTACGGTTGGAGGTTCGAGGCGAGGGAGTCGCGAGATAGATCCTTACCAGTGTTGATTTCTACAGTGGGATAGATGTACCAGCCCTGATTGTGGGTTTCACTGTACTCAGTTGTATTTTATTACTTCTGTTTATCTCCCTTTTTGGATTTGTAGATGATGTATAGGTGGCTTTTACTTGTTTTACTGTTTCGGTGGACCGGATTATTGTATTACTATTTTTGGGAGATGGATATTGTACCTTTATTTTTGCATTGTACAGTGATTCAGGTTTTTATTACAGCAGTTTTTCTTCAGCTCTGATATCTATTTAGTTGTTAGATGCTACTTTGCAGGTTAGACGCTTCGCTTATGCGGGGTTCCGCATAGGTGGCGGATCTGTTGGCGAGCCCGGGTCGCAGTTTCGACCCCCGGGGCGTGACATGAGATCCAAATATGCTAAATACATGAGATAAACTCCTAAAATAGACTCTAGACTTAGACATCTGTACTCTCTGCAAAAAGAAGTAATTTTTGACAAGAAAGATCGTTAGATACCTCAAGAAATTTTTGCATTCAAAAACCAAACAGAGATAGAGTTTATACTCACCATGACATTTATGAACTCAGATATGTGTTAAAATAACAATCAGAGATAGACATATCTTCTAAGCAATAAAATCCAAATGTCATAAGTTTGTTAGTAATCAAACAACTTGTTAGTAATAATACATGCCCAAATAGTTAGTCAAATAGTTAGTCGAGGCATGCATTCAATTACAAGACAAAACCAAAAGTTGTTTTGATACTTACCTTCCAGAGTTCAAAGTTCAGAGTTCCAATTGTTCATATCTCTCTCCCCCTTTTTGTCACTAAAGTAGCCAAAATTACAAAAATTAAAAGGGAGTCAAAGGTTCAAAAAGATAGAGAACTAAGACAAAAAAACCTGCAAAACAGATTAAAAGTTAGAACAACAAAATAAGGATTTATTCAGAATCCTCAAAACTGGTACAGCCGAGTTTTTGAAAGATTTTCTTTATTAGCTTGTTCATAGAAACCTGTTCCTTTTTTACTTCTCGTATTTCTTCCTTCATTTCAATGAATTTATTCGCTATTTGTTCCTGTTCAGAGGAAAGTCGTTGTTGCTCTCTATAAATAGAGGTAACTGAAGCATCATCCTCTGAAGTTGATGGAGGTGCAGGTTGTGCTGCTGGTGCTGGTGGTACTGAAGCTGTAGCTGCTGTTTTTGCTGTTGCTGTTGATGTTGAGGGTCGGCGTCTACGAGGAGGTGAAGGAGGCTCATCTTGTCTTGTTGAGAGGGACTTTACGATAGTTGTATCGTTGATAGTTCCCAAGCTATGCATGTAAGCCGATGATGAAATATCGACTTTGAATTTCTTCAAAATTCGCATAATTATTATTGGGAAGGGAAGTCGCTCTGTAGGATGGGCATGTTCCACATACCGCGTCATCCTCGACCAGATGAGATAAGGAGTGTTTAAGTTTGATCCCAAAGCCGCTGTGGGGTTTCCAATAAGATAAAGAAATAACATCCTATCCCATCTAAGAATTTTTGTTTGCATGTTAGGAAGAATGTTGTAGCAAACAATAAAATTCAAGTAGCGATACTCCGGTCGAAGTTCTTTTGAAAAGACTGAGTTCCCCGTCGACTGAGTATCTGGAAGACAAATTCCATCCACGACCACTCTCCAAGAGGTGGTGGAGAAGATATGACCTTTCAGGTAATGTGCTCCTTCAACCCGGGCTTTCATCCCTAACACCTCTCCAATCAATTGAGGTATGACTTTAATCTTAACATTTCTAACCATTGTTAGAAACTCTCGATTTCCGTCCTCTAGATCAACCAACCTTGATGCATTCTGATAAAACATCCTCACTGAGTGAAGACAATATCCAGTAGACTCAGGGAAATGACAAATGGGGGCAAGACCCGCATGGTCAAAAAGAGTGCCAAAAAGTGCAGATCGCTCCTTCAGAGCTTTGACATTGACATGTCTTTCACCAATGCATTCCCTCTTTTCGAAATCCTTGATTCTCTCCGAGTTTATAAAGTCTTGTGGAGGAGGCAGGCTTGCTAGTGGCTCTTCAATTGATATTCCTCGAGCACTCCCTCTTTTGCGTGCAACGCTCTTTCTTTTTGGTTTAAGAGGAGTTTCTTCCATTGGAGCTTTGCCCTTTTCTGCAGCAGTTGGCGGAGTCTTCGCCTTTGAGGATGCAGCAGGGGCTTTCCCTTTTGAAGCAGTAGGAGCAGTCGCTTCTATCAACAGCTCATCCCAATCAATGTACTCTGTCTCCGATTCCGTCTCAGAATCATCTCGAGTTTTCTTAGTCTTCTTAGCCTTCTTAGGCTTGTTTGTTGCTCTTGTATGAACCATGGCAACTAAAAGCACAATGATGAATGAGAACACCATTTTTGCTATTGCCTGTGAACGAGAGAAACCTGCGAGCAAAGACTCAAGAACACGAAAAAATTGTTTATTTTCAAAAATTTGAAAAATTGTACCTAAACAATCATTATCATGTAGAGAGACTATGAATCAAATTAGTTTTGCAAAAAGAATTTTAAAAATAGATCAATCCCATGATTTTAAAAAATTCTTATTATATGCCCAAAAACCGAATTTTCAGAAATAGAAGCCCAAAAATCCGTTAATCAGGAGAATACCTAGCATATAATCAAAACTAATCTACTCAGAGTTCTTATTTCAAAAGAAATTTGACCAAAAACCATCTAGAATTGAGTTCCACCCATGATTTCCACTCACGTTTATGAAGAACAATGCAAAACAGTGGAAAACAGAAATTTTGATCAAAGAAACTTACTTTAATCCGAAGAACTTGAGTTGGAAAGGCTCCAAATCGGTTGATTTCTAGAGAGAGAAGCTCTGGAGACTTGGAAACAAAAGATTGTTGTAAAAAGAAATTAAATCCCTTTTGTTTCTTATAAAACCCTAGTCGCGGTCCGGAACGGAGCAAGAATTCAGTCCGGAATGGCTACCCGCAGGAAATTCCTGCGTTTGGGATCCGGAACGGATATTCCGGTCCGGATCGGCTCAAAACTTTGTCTTCAGAAAAATTTAGGAAAATTCCAGAAAATCCAAAAAAAATATGTAAGCACTTTTGCATGTCAACTTTAAACAAAAATCATCATTTCACATCAAAAGAAATAGATTATGCTAAATCTATCAATAATATCCAAGTAATGAAATGAAAATTTATGAAAATTAAAACCTTTAAAGTTGAGCAAGTTCAATGACATCTATCATGATCTTATGAGTAATGCGTTTATCAAATCATTAATCTTGCAAAGAAAATGAAGTACCAAGATCAATAGATGTTTGAAATCCTAAATAGCTTAGATAATATATCTAATCAATTTATTGTAACGAGTGGCTCTTTGAGCATCTTTCAATAAAATCTCCACCTTATACCAACCTTGGAATTTGACAGAGTCAAGTATTCCAAAAAGCATTTTATCTTATCAACTTGAAAAACCATGCTTGGTATACATGTGGTAGCTGCACACAGTACTCGGACGACCGAGGTGGTAGCTCTTTCCTCCATGTGGTGGTAGTTTTCACACTCCTCAATGGGATGTAACTCTTTCCACATCTTATGAGCATAAATATTTTAACAAACTCCCCCTCAATTGGTTATCAATTATTTAAGATATAAGGTATTCAACAAAAAATTGATCTCGAGTTTCATACTTAACTCAATTTTCAAATATGATAAAAACTATACCAAGAGATCATATGAGAGAGAAATTGACTTTGATCAATTAAAGATAACTTAATTGACATAAATGATCATTGCATCAAATGAATTATTATGATATCCAAAGCATAATAAATTTCTAAATGTATGAAAGGATGCAAGTAAAGTCAATTACATATGCTCAATTAATGTTCTATGTACAAACATAGACAAGGAACAAAAACACAAAACAAAACCTAACCTAAGCAATGATTTCAAAAAGTGTTATTTCAAGGAAAGCATTCCAATTGTTTTACGTAAATGAATAAACCGTTTTTGATCCAAAGGTTTTGTTAAAATGTCAGCTAATTGATTCTCAGTTGAAATATAGGAAATTTGAAGTAAATTTGATTCAACTAGCTCTCTTAGAAAATGATATATAAGTTCAATGTGTTTTGTTTTCGAGTGCAACACAGGATTTTTAGAAATATTTATAGCACTTGTGTTGTCACAAAGAATAGTTACCGAAGTTGCTGAAATTCGGAAGTCGCTCAACACGCTTTTCATCCAAATGAGTTGAGTTGAACAACTACCTCCTGAGATATATTCCGCTTCGGCAGTCGAGAGTGCTATGAAGTTTTGCTTTTTACTATGCCATGCAACAAGGTAGTGGCCAAGATAAAAACATGCACCACTCGTACTCTTCCGATCATCCACAGATCCTGCCCAATCGGCATCTGAATATCCTATAATGTCAAGCGTTGTTCCCATAGGATACCAAATTCCGAAGTTCAGTGTTCCCTTAACGTACCGGATGATCCTCTTCACCGCTTTTAGGTGAACCTCCTTTGGTGCTGATTGATATCTCGCGCAGATCCCAACACTAAAGGATATATCCGGGCGACTAGCCGTGACGTAGAGTAGACTTCCAATCATGCTGTCACGCCCCGGGTGTAAACCAGAACCCGGGCTTGTCCATAGATTCGCCGTGCACACGGTATTTCCCGTGTACACGAAACGCTGGTAACCTGCTCAGATATAAATGAAGTAATAAGGGAGCATAAAAACAGAGCTAAACTAAAACTAGTACATCTCAGACAAATGCTGGAAATAAAAGTACAATAAACTCTCAAAAATATACATGTGTCTCTCCCAGCTCACGAAATAAATACAACCAGCTGGCCGCAGCCATACCCAAAATAAAGAAAATACAACCGTCTGAGTGTACAGGGGATACATCAAAACTACAAAACTCGAGCTCGGGGTAGTAGCTATCTAATCGGCGATCCTCTTACCTCGATCCTGGGCAGAGGGTCCTGCAGCTCCAACATAAGACTCTGCAAAACAAATGGGAAAGGAAAAGGGAAAAACAGTGGGGGTGAGAACTACTATAAAGACAGTAGCCTCCCCTAGTGGGTAGACCTCAAACTCAGACATGCCCACTAGGACTACCAGAGGCGAAAATAAAATAAAGGTGGAAAGCTATAAGTAAATCTACTGATGATAAAGCTACCACTAATATGCCTCTAAAATGCCCAGCTAAAAGAATAGCTAAATGTATGCATCAGAATGTCAAAGCCTGACTGACCAAACCCAATCAATACACCAGTCAACACTGGTACTGCCTGCTCTGCTGTCAACTCAAGAACCCAGTATCTGATCGGCACACGGCACGATCCTCAAAGTATCCAATCGACCGGCACACGGCTCGGCCCTAAGCCTACTCCGGAGTGGCACTCGAGGGGAGCGACCCACACGAGTAAAGTATGTAACCATAAGTATCTGATATAGCAGGACTGGATCAAGACTCTAAGTAAGTGGGTAAGACCATCCACTAAGGAAGCCCGATCCCTCACCTCCAATCTGATGCAATAATAATAATAGTAATAATCCGGTCGACCGCCCACAGTCCGCGGTTGCCGCAATACCCAACCATCGATCCCCAACTGTCCCAAACTATGAATGTCTGACTACACTATCCCCTAAGACTAGACAACAGGAGAAAGAATAAAAATCATGGTTTCTCCTAAGTCAATTCCAGCATGTTTGTGTAGCAGAAAAAGGTGGCCTAGCTAGATGACCATACAAGCATGCAAAGTCCTTTACTTGATAAAACCATTTTAAGTACTCTAACTTTCACAAAACTAAGAGCCTAGAACCTCCAATGTACATGTTGCGTAATACGTGATACATGATACAATCTTGATACACGATCTACTAACAATAAGCTTTTCAAAATGTGAATTCTAACCACATGACCAAACCCTCCATTATACATACAACATGATATGGATTTAGCATGATTTCCAAGTGTTTGAACTACACATCTAAAGCAAGGGAACACCACTTACTAACATTAGTTCTCTAACAATGCAAATAGTAACAATGAAACCATGATCTCATACAAGCATCTCATACAAGCATGCTAGGTCCATTTCACAATTCTAACTAGCAACATGATCAAACAGCACTCTAATATGCCTAGTGACAAATCACAAGTAGGAGGTTTACAACAACACCAACCTCGAGCGCTAAATCCCTGTCCAAAAGAGAATCCCACGCTCGGTCCAAACGGTCTCCACAGTACTGCACCACAATCCCCAAAGAAAGAATACATAAATTAATATAATATTCCAACCAAATATGTCCAATTTTACAACAGTCCACTATTTGTCTGTTTTCACCTGTGAAAAATGCCCAGAAAAATCCAAGATAAATACTGTCACGATCCTTGCGACGAACCCGTCGAAACGAGTACCTGCACGTTCAAATCCGAGTTTTCTACGCTGAGTTACAAATTCTGTAAGGGAAGCACCCCAAACCAAACTGTCCAGAAAATCTGTGTCAAAGAACTACAGTGAAAGGAGACTTTCACCTTCGGAAATTATTCCAAAAATTCAGGGAAAAATCCAGGAGATTTCTTGCGAAGTGTAGATGAAAATTGCCTTTTGAATCGCCTCGATTCGTCGCCTGTGCGCAAAGATACGGCAAGAACACCGCGGTGCTGTCCAAAAATCCGCGAAGAAAAATGGGTCAAATGGGTGCTCAGAAAACTCCAAGGTCAGCATAGAAAAAGAGGAACCTCAAAACACAGGAGTTGAAGTCCTACCTGTCGTGAGTCCGATGGCGCAAGAATGGTCGGAAAAGGAGGTCGGGGTGAGTTGGGGGAGCCCAAACACTGAGAAGGGACGAAGCGGGTCGCCGGAGAATGAGCATCGCGCCGCGCCGTAAAATCCTGAACCTTGGGATGCGTGCCTCCGAAAAATCCCCGGGATCCACCAAAGTGTAGGGCACTGGGAGAGGAAAAACTCTTCTGAAGGGGCCACTGCGAAAAGAGGTCTAAAAAGCCCAAAAGAAATGCAAGGAAGCCTATTTATAGGTCCAGCCCAAAGCAGCATTGGGCCGGATTCGGGCGCAGAATTCGGGCGCATTGCGCCCGAAAACCCGGTCGGATGGTCCCCGTCCGACGCGCCCGGAAGTCCCAGGTGATGCCACGTGCCCCTGCAACAGGGAACAGCGGTGAAAAGGCTCCGCTGCGCGCCACACGTCCCCCCGCGGTCAGCGGGGGTAGGTACGGCCCGCCAATGGTGGGCCGACGCGTGGCCCGCACTCGAGTGGCCCGACAGCGCCGCCTGCGCCATAGTGCGCTCCGTACCGAGGCGCCCCCACCGTGGACCACGACTACCTGAGCTAGCCAATACCATGCCGCCACGTGTCATGCGCCCGGTCCACTTAGGCCGCGCAAAGTCACTGAGCCGCGCCGCGTGTGCCATCCACTACGCGCGCGCCACGTGGCCCGCCCGCGCGGTTCATGCACCAGCCCGCTTCCCCCGTGGACTGAGCTGCGTGACCCGGCCAATGACAGGCCGCCACGTGGCTCAGGCCGGTCCACGGTCACCTCCCATGCACCAAAAATCTCCGAAAACTTCCGGAAGTCCGTTTTTGGTCATCCGGACTCCAAATTTAACAAGCAAATAGCCGTTTTCAAGCGTTTTTCCGTGCTGAATCCAAATCCAACCTCAGATTGGCCCAAAACCTTTTCTAAAATTCAGCAAATGCAGCCGAAGGCCGAATCAGCTATCAATGTCTCACAAGGTCCATCTGTGGCATCCCTTTGATGCACCATGGGCCAGACACACCAACACTAGGTGTTCTACACAGTGGATTCATCGGAAAGTTGCATGGGAAAAACCAGAACACTACACATGCTGCGATAAAGCTTCTCGTCTACAATTTCACTAAGAGATTCACTTCTTAATCCCTTATTGCCAGTTCCCATTGGAGTCAGAAAATCTTTAGAGTTTTCTAAATCGAATTTCTTCACCAACTCCCTTGCATACTTGGATTGGCACAAATGGATGCCTTCTTCACTTTGTTTCACTTGCAATCCAAGAAAGTATGTTAGTTCCCCCATCATAGACATCTCAAATTCGCTTTTCATGGTTTCTGCGAATTTAGAAGCATCATTGTCTCTAGTTGCACCAAATACAATGTCATCGACATAGATTTGTGCTACAATGAGATTATCCTGATAATGCTTCACAAAGAGAGTCTGGTCTGCTCCCCCTCGAGTATAGCCCTTTTCCAATAGGTGCTTTGTTAACCTTTCGTACCACGCTCGCGGTGCTTGTTTTAGACCGTAAAGAGCCTTTTTCAAACGAAAAACATGGTTAGGTTGTTTATAGTCTACAAAACCTTTCGGTTGAGCCACATAAACTTCCTCGTTTAAAAACCCATTTAAAAACGCGCTCTTAACGTCCATTTGAAAGAGTTTGATTTTAAAATGACAAGCAATCGCGAACAAAATACGAATCGACTCGAGTCGAGCAACTGGGGAGAACGTCTCATCAAAGTTTATACCTTCAATTTGTGAGTAGCCCTGAGCAACTAGGCGTGCTTTGTTTCTGATGATGGTACCATCCTCGTTTTTCTTATTCTTGAAAATCCATTTAGTACCAATCACGTTGTGTTGCTTCGGTGGCTTCGTTAGTTCCCAGACTTTGTTCCTTTCGAACTGATGGAGCTCTTCCTGCATTGCTTCAATCCAGTTGTCATCCTGAAGAGCTTCATCAACGTTCTTTGGTTTTACCATGGAGACGTAACATGCGACTCCACAAACCAACTGTCTCCGAGTCCTGACTCCTTCTTGTGGGTTTCCAATAATGTTTGATTCCGGATGATCCTTGGAGATCCGTAGCGTTTGAGGTAACGGAGTACTCGGAGGTATCTGTGATGATTCCTGTATTTTAGATAAACTAGAGGAACCATTAGATGCATCAACTTTATCAAAAGATTTATTATGAGAAGATGCATTTACAGGAGTATCATCATCCAGAGACATATCAGGGGTAGATTTATCAGATGCAAAATGGAAAGCTTCATCTACTTTAACATTAATAGATTCTACCATCGTTTTAGATTCCAAGTTAAATACCCGATATGCTCTACTGTTTGTAGAATAACCCATGAAAATCCCTTCGTCACTTCGAGAGTCGAATTTACCAAGATTTTCGCGATCACGCAAAATAAAACAACGACTCCCAAAGATACGAAAATATTTGATATTCGGTTTTCTACAAAACCACAGCTCATATCGTGTATTTAAAGTTCCCGGGCGCAAATACACTCGATTAATTACATAGACGGCGGTGTTCACGGCTTCAGCTCAAAAATGTAACGGGAGATTCCGGCTATGAAGCATCACACGCGCCATTTCTTGAACAACCCTGTTTTTGCGCTCGACTACACCATTCTGCTGAGGTGTATAGGGTGCGGAGAATTCATGTTTTATACCGTTGGAAGTGCAAAAATCAATGAATTTAGAATTAATGAATTCTCCACCTCTATCACTTCGAACACGAACGATCTTTTCATTTCTTTCAATCATAATACGATGACAAACCTCATGAAACGAGTCGAAAGTATCCGCTTTCTCTTTTAAAAATGTTACCCATGACTATCTAGAGAAATTATCAACTAAAAGAAAAATATACCATTTACCTCCCAAAGATGGTTGACGAGTCGGCCCCATTAAGTCCATATGCAGTAATTCCAAGGGCCGATTGGTACCAACGTGGTTCAAGTTCTTGTGTGCAACCCTTGATTGTTTTCCCTTTTGACAACCTCCACACACAATGTTATCTTCAAAAGAAAGTTTAGGAACCCCCTTAACCACGTCTTTATTTGAAATCCTTGCTAGTTCTTTAAAATTTATGTGACCTAATCTTTCATGCCAAAGAGTTTCATTATCTAAAGAAACTAGGTTACATTTTTCAGAAATTTTATTTTGAACTACATAGCAATTGTTTTCCGATCTAACCCCTTTCAAAAAGAATACATGGTCCTTATCAGTTACAATACATTCTACAGAAGAAAAATTAACTGAAAAACCATTGTCACAAAGTTGACTTATACTAATGAGGTTAGTCTTAAGGCCTTCAACAAATAGGACATTATTCAAAACCGGGCCTTCTGGAATAGCGATTGTTCATTTTCCAACAATTTTGGAAGAACGACCGTCTCCGAAAATAACATGTCCTCCGGAGATTTTCTTTGAAGTTTGAAAATTGTTTTTGTCACCGGTCATGTGACGGGAACATCCACTATCCGGATACCAAGACGAGTTGTCATAAGCATGTAAGGAAGTATGAACAACAAGACAAGGGAAAATTTCACCTTTGCGCACCCAAACCTTTTTGGACTGCGTCGACAATGAATGTGAAGTTATTCTCCTAGGTGAAAGCGTCTTGATTGATTCATCGCTTTTTCTTGACGATGTCGTCTTGTTGGGTGAACTACCAAGGCTCATTTCCTTTGAAAAGTTCTCCTTTGATTTCCGAGGAATCATCTTTTTGGTAGTCGTTGCAAGAGGTGCTTGATGTGATCTTTTTGCTCCAATCTTGCAATTTCTTCTTATGTGCCCTGCATAACCACAACGAAAACATACCTTTGTACTTGACGATCCCGAAGTAGGTGAGGTAAGGTTGTTGTCGTTGATTGCAGTGAATTCCGTCGTCGGGGGAGGAGTTACCGACTGGGGCACAAAAACTGTCCCAACCGAACTAGAATTATCTTCAGTTCGATTGTATCCAAGGCCGAAACCGTTTGTTTGACCAAGACCAAGCATCTTATCCAACTTGCTCCTTCCAGAAGAAAATTGCTTTAAGTCATCCTTGAGTTGGAAAATGGTCTCCGTCATCTCCATTTTTTCTTGTCGAGCCTCGGAGTAGAGCTTCAAGAGGTAACTTGCTTTATCCACCATTTTTACGTGTACCTTCTCGAAATGCTCATTTTTCTCTTGAAGGGAAACATTTGCTTTGATCAGGTTATCCCTTTCCACTTGAAGAGCGTTTGAGAGAGAAGTTGCCCCTTTTACTTCTTCTTCGAGATCCTACAATCTCCCTCTCAAACCCTTGTTTTGCTTTGCCAATTTCTTTGAATCCTTTAAGAGTTTATGGTAGGCAAAAGCAAAGTCTTCACCTTCGGAGTTGCTCGATTCGTTGTCCGTTGCATTCTTTTCAACTTGGGAGGAGTTGGGCAGGGAATCAGATGTACTTCCCATAAAGCACACGAAGGGTGAAGTTGTGGACGCGTGGAATGCCGTTGCGTTATTTTCTTCATCACTGGAAGATGACTCATTTGACGTTGAGGTGTCATCCCAAGTGACGGCTTGCATCGTTTTCTTCTTTGACGGATTCTTATTGGGACACTCCGTTGAGATATGGCCGTATCCTCGGCACTTGAAGCATTGGACTTGTCCCTCCGAGCTTTTCTTATCCTTTTAAAAACTCTCTTGCTTTCTTGACTTGTGGCTTGAAAAACCTTTGCCTTTCTTCGACTTTACGAAGGATGAAGTTTTACTTGAATTACCCCTTCGAAAGTTTCGGCGAAATTTTCTTGTCAAGAGAGCAAGCTGCTTCTCAAAATCCTCCATAGATAGGTTCTCGTCATCGTCTGAGGAGGATGAATCCGCGTCTTCTTCTTTTGTTGTTTTCAACGCAAAACCTGGAGACTTAGAAGTAGATGCCTTTCTAGAAGAATAGTTAGTAGGAAATGTCATTTCATATGTTTGAAGTGCACCAACTAATTCTTCGACACGGATTTCGTCCGGGTGTTTAATTGTTTCAATGGTCGTAACCTTGGAACGAAATCTTTCAGGAAGAGTCCATAAAATCTTTCTTACAATTTTAAATTCTGGAATTTTCTCTCCCAAGTTAGCATATGTGTTCACGATGTCTTACAATCGCGTATAATAATCTGTGAAAGATTCATTTTCTGCCATGAAAATAGAGTCAAACTTGCTCGTAAGCATTTGCAGTTTTTGAATCTTCACAAGGTTTGTTCCCTCATGTGTAACTTGTAGAACATCCCAGATTTCTTTCGCAGTCTCACATGCCGAGATGCGAGAGAACTCAGTTTGCGACAAATCATTAAATAAGGCGTTAATTCCTTTGCCATTGTAAGAAGATGAGTCAATCTCTTCCTTGGTCCATTTCGACCTAGGTTTGATGGTGTGAACATCAACAATAACTTCAGTTGGATTTGACCATCCTAACTTGATAGATTGCCACACCCGTTCGTCCATGGAAATTAAAAATGCTTTCATCCGTACTTTCCAGTAGGCATAGTTTGTTCCATCGAAGAACGGGGGTCTGTTGATGTTTCCACTTTCAACCATTGTTTACAACTCTATTCCCGCTCTGATACCAATTGTTGGGTTATGCTTATAATGGATCTAAATAGGGAAAAAACACACCTAGAGGGGGGTGAATAGGTGTAAACAATAAACACTCAAAAATCTTTGCGTAATAAAAACCCAATGCGGAAATGAAAATAATACGCAAGATTTTTACGTGGAAAACTCCTAAACCAGGAGTAAAAAACCACGGGACCGATAACACGGTGAAATCAACTAAGATTATAACACGTACAAAGGTGATATAACGCACTCACAGACGACTCAACCTTTTTCCACACGCTCCGAGTTGATCTTCTCCGCTCTCTCCGCAACGCGCCTCGAATCCACGATTTGCGTCCAACGCCGAATCCACGGCGTCCAACGTCGAGTCCACGACGTCTGACCAAATTCACGGTCTCCACCAGGTAGTACGTCTCGATCACACGAACGTACCTCGCTCTGAATCCACGAGAGCGGTAGCACCATGAATCCACAAGGCCACGCGAATCCACGCGCCGATTTTGGGAAAAAATCGTTGTTTTGTTGGTGGTGATGATCCGCCGAATACTTAGATCAAGGATAGATCGGAAATCCCATCTAAGTATTCATTAATTTGATTCTACTCAAAATCTGTGTATGAAAACCTAGAATCAAATTAATCAATATAGATGAAGAAACATAGATTTAAATCTAGTTATTTCCTTTTTTCTCTATATGTGGATCTCTAAGTTTTTCTCCATTAATTTTTATCTGTCATTTCCCAGAGATAAAACTTAGTGTGGATTACCCTAAAAGATAGAATTAGGGTTTACTTATAGGTTAGAAACCATTGGAAGAGGATAAGAATCAAAAACTGATTGTAACAGAATTTTTCCCGCACGACGGTCCGGACCGGATTAGCTCGTTCAGGACTGTCGTTGTTTTTCAGAGAATTCCTGAAAAATCAAGGTTCGGGGTCCGGAACGAAATCCACGGTCCGGACTGTTCATGCAGTTTCAGTAAACTCCACATTCGGGGTCCGGAACAAAATCCTATGGTCCGGACTGTTTATGCAGTTTCACCAAAATCCACATTCGGGGTCCGGAACAAAAACAGTGATGTTCAGGACTGGATTTGTGCATGAACTACCAACGTTCGGGGTCCGGACTGTAGTCCCCTGTTCCAGATCCTGAAGATGTAACTTGTACAGTTTTTTATTTTTATGCGATTAAAAATCCATCCAAGTGTTTCTACATTATAAGAAGTATTCAGATCACCATTTAATGTTTAGTTAAACTTACCTGATCATTTTGAATTCTTCTTTCTTGAGATTGAGGTATATGATCCAAGCTTCTTAATCTTCAATCTTCAAGACTTAAACACTTTCACGAAATACGCCAAAACTAAAATCCTTAACACTATCTACCTATCTATTTGATGCCTCCAGTAGACTTAGTGGGCATACCGTGGACTTTAGTGACGGTTCCCACTGAGAGCTACCTTCTGCAGTAGTTCTCACACCCGATGTGGTGACAGGTTTTCCTGAGGCGGCTAATCCGGGATTAGCTCGTGCGGAGTCGTCAGACCGAGGTAAGGGCGTGGCCGACTAGTTGCTTACCTGTGTCTGTCGAGTCAGAGGTAGAGTCGCCCTGTATTTTTTTTTTGGTTTCCACTTTTGTACTGGTCAGTGATATTATACTTATGTCAATTACTGGATTTTGTATTTTGGACTTTGGATTTATAGTGATTTCTGTTGTTCAGTTTTACTTCTTGGCGTAGTTTCTTTTCGGCTCTGATATTCGTTTAGCTATAGATCTTATTTGCAGGTTAGACGCTTTGCCTGTACGGGAAGTTCCGTGCAAGCGGCGGATATGTTGGCGAGCCCGGGTCGCAGTTTCGATCGCGGGGTGTGACACCCCAGCCCCGTGCGGCGCGTGCCGCGGCCGCGCGGGCACCAGCCCCGCGCGGCACAAGCTGCGGCCGCGCGGGCGCTAGCCCCACGCGGTGCATGCCGCGGCCGCGCGGGCACCAGCCCCGCTCGGCACGTGCCGCGGCCGCGCGGGGGCCAGCCCCGTGCGGCACAAGCTGCGGCCGCGCGGGAGCTAGCCCCACGCGGTGCATGCCGCGGCCGCGCGGGCCCCAGCCCCGCGTGGCGCGTGCCGCGGCCGCGCAGGCGCCAGCGCCGAGCGGCACAAGCTACGGCCGCGCGTGCGCTAGCCCCACATGGTGCATGCCGCGGCCGCGTGGGCGCTAGCCTCGCGCGGCACAAGCTGCGGCCGCGCGGACGCTAGCCCCGCGTGGTGCATGCCGCGGCCGCGCGGGCACCAGCCCCGCGCGGCGCGTGCCGCGGCCGCGCGGGCGCCACCCCCGCGAGGCTCAAGCTGCGGCCGCGCGGGCGTCGGCCCCGCGCGGCGCATGCTGGGACCGCGCGGCTCCAGCCCGCGCACTGCATGCCGCGCGGCCGCGCGGGCTCCAGCCCCGCACGGCGCACACGTGCGCCGCGTGCGGTGCAGCAGTGCGGGTGCCTGCCCCGCGCGGCGCCGCGCGCGGTGCGGCGGCGGCCGCGCGGGCTCCAGCCCGGGCGGCGCATGCGGCGCGGCCGCGCGGGCTCTAGCGCCGTGCGGTGCAGCCGCGCGGGCGCCTGCCCCGCGCGGCACCGCACGCGGTGTGGCAACGGTGGTTGCCCTAGGGCTTTGCGGCGGCGGCGACGACGACGGTAAGGTTAACAAGAACGGCAAACCAAAACAAAACTCGAAACTAAACCGAAAGGAACATCGCTTACCGCGATTCGTCGGAGAAGGTGATCCGTTTACGCTCCCGGCTCCGGCACCTCGTCGGGGATGATCGGGTCCCTCCGCTTTCTCCTTCTTTCTTCCTTTACTCTTCCGGTTAGGGTTTCGCTTTTTCCTCTTTCTTTTTTTTTTTTTTCGGGAGGATTAAATTCTTTTTCTTGGTACATACCGTCGAAATCCACATCGGGTATTTAAATCTTTAATTAACTAATTATTTATTTATTTATTTATTCCTTAGAGATAATTCCTTATCTCCTCGAAAAGCGTGCACGATCACTTGCACGGATTTCGATGCACGTCCCGGTTTTTGCGATCCTAACAACCCCTTTCTGGGGGATCCGTAAGTCGGAATCCGGATCCGGTCGCACCGCCGTTCACCATTTTTCGAGCTCTATCACAGAAAAATACCCGCACCTCAGGATTATCAACTTAAGTAAACCCATTAATTCAATTTCCCATAACCTAACTTTATTAGCAGGAGGGTAAAACGTTACATGAAAAATTATGATATTACACTTGGTGATGATAATCCACCGAATACTTAGATCAAAGATAGATAAGAAAATACCATCTAAGTATTCATCAATTTGATTCTACAAGAAATAGGAATTTGGAAACCCTAGAATCAAATTGATCAATATAGACGAAGAAACATAGATTAGATCATGTTTTCCTTTTTCTCTATATATGTAGATTTTTTATATTTTTCCTGCTTTATTCGGTTACCCTAGATGTGAAATTAGGGTTTATTTATAGGTTAGAAACCTTTGGAAAGAGATAAATATCAAAAACTGACTTAACAAAATTTTTCCCACACGGCGGTCCGAACTGGATTTGATTGATCCGAACTGTCGTCTTTTTCAACAAATTTCCTGAAAAAACAATTCGGGGTCCGGACTGGAATTCTCTGATCCGGACTGTTCATGCGATTTCAGCAAACACATAGTTCGGGGTCCGGACTGATTGGGGACTGTTCCGGACTGGAATTCCGCATGAACAAACCTATGTTCGGGGTCCGGACTGACTGGGGACTGTTCCGGACTAGAATTCCGCATGAACATACCTATGTTCGGGGTCCGGACTGGATGGTCCTGATTCGGATCCTGAACACTCAAATTGTCCAGTTTTTGATTTTTATGCAATGAAAAATATTCCAAGTGTTTCTAAACTACACAAATGTATTTGGATCACCAAAATAATTTAGTTAAACGTACCTGATCCTTTTGAATTCAATTTTCTTGAGATTGATGTATATGATCCATAATTATTCATCTTCAATCTTCAAGAGTTAGAACACTTCACGAAATACGGCAATACAAATTCCTTAACATTAGTGGTCAGATCGTTGGTCTTGGAGACGATACCCACTGAGAACTGTTGTAGGATGTGTTAAGGATTTTGTTTTGGCGCATTTCGTGAAAGTGTTAAGTCTTGAAGATTGAAGATGAATGAAGTTTGGATCATATACCTCAATCTCAAGAAAGAAGAATTCAAAAGGATCAGGTAAGTTTAACTAAATATTTTTGGTGATCCGAATACTTCTTGTAGTGTAGAAACACTTGGAAGAATTTCTTATTGCATAAAAATCAAGAACTGAACATGAGACTTGTTCAGGATCCGGATCAGATTGTTCAATCCGGATCCCGAAGGTGGTTCGTTCATACACCAGTTCAATCCGGATCGTAGCTTCCCTTGATCCGGATCCCGAACATTGAGTTTAACATTTTCCTTGAACGATCCGGATCAGGCTTCGCAATCCGGATCCCGAACGTTGATGTTTGGTGAACTGTATGAACGATCCGGATCAAGCACTTCGATCCGGATCCCGAACCTTCATTTTTCTGGAATTGCCTGACTCATTACGACGATCCGGATCACAGCTAATCCGATCCGGATCGCCGTCGTAAAAATTTCCAGAAACGACAGTTTTTGATCATTATCTTCTTCCTAGGGTTTCTAACCTATAAATAGACCCTATGATTCTTTTTCTAGGGTTAATCCAGAGAAGCCGCATAAGCCGTCATAATCAAATATCTTTTATACGGCCTAAGATCCACATATAGAGAAGAAAGGAAATCATTAGATATTACCCTATGTTTCTTCATCTTCTTCATCTATATTGATTGGTTTGATTCTAGGTTTTCATACTCACATCTTGAGTTGAATCAAACTAATGAATACTTAGATGGTATTTCCTATCTATCTTTGATCTAAGTATTCGGCGGATCATCACCACCCAAACAAACAACGATTTACCCCAAAATCGGCGCGTGGACTCGCGTGGCCTTGTGGATTCAAGGTGCAACCGCTCTCGTGGATTCGGAGCGAGGTACGTTCGTGGATTCGAAGCGTGCTACTGGGTGAAGACCGTGGATTCGGTCAGACGTCGTGGACTCGACGTTGGACGCCGTGGATTCGGCGTTGGACGCAGATCGTGGATTCGAGACGCGTTGCGGAGCGAGCGGAGAAGATCAACTAGGAGCGTATGGAAAAGGTTGAGTCGTCTGTGAGTACGGTATATCACCTTGTACGTGTTTAATTCTAGTGGATTTCACCGTGTTATCGGTCCCGTGGTTTTTTACTCCGGTTTGGAGTTTTCCATGTAAAAATCTTGCGTGTTCATGTATATTTCCGCATTGGGTTTTTATTGCGCAATGATTTTTTGAGTGTTTATTGTTTACACCTATTCACCCCCCTCTAGGTGTTTTTTCCCCTATTTAGATCCATTATTACATATAACACAACATGTGACACCCCCGGAATTTAGAGATTTAGTCCTATTATATCTAACTGTGACGCCCCACTTCCCAGGGGGTCACCCATCCTAGAACTACTCTAGCTCTAGCACGCTTAACTCTCATGTTCCTCTTGGATCTTGCCACCATCCAAAATGCTATAGCCAGGTTAGAGATTTAGTCCTATTATATCATTTATATAGAGGACTAATCCAAATTCCGGGGGTGCCACATTCTTCCCCCCTTTAAGCCCTGACGTCCACGTTAGGCTCAAGCACACTCACAAGCACCAGGCGATGTGAGACTCGTCTCGCTAGCCTTAGCCGACCTTGTGAGGAGCTGCACTCCACTCACAACGGTCATTAGCCGGGGAGCCTCGCTCTACCCGTTATATAACCCTGGCTCAGCCGAGACTCACCTCACATTTCCGGCTGGTGAATGGCTCTGATACCAACTGTGACGCCCCACTTCCCAAGGGGGTCACCCATCCTAGAACTACTCTAGCTCTAGCACGCTTAACTCTCATGTTCCTCTTGGATCTTGCCACCATCCAAAATGCTATAGCCAGGTTAGAGATTTAGTCCTATTATATCATTTATATAGAGGACTAATCCAAATTCCGGGGGTGTCACACAACAAGTGGTATCAGAGCGGGAATAGGGTTGTAAACAATGGTTGAAGGTGGAAACATCAACAGACCCCCATTCTTTGATGGAACAAATTATGCGTACTGGAGAGTACGGATGAAAGCCTTTTTAAGTTCCATCGACGAACGGGTGTGGCAATCAATTGAATTAGGATGGTCTAATCCAACTGAAATTATTGCTGATGTTCGCACCATCAAACCTAGGTCGAAGTGGACCAAGGAAGAGTTAGATTCTTCTTCTTACAATGGCAAGGGAATTAATGCTATTTTTAATGCCTTATCTCAAACTGAATTCTCTCGCGTCTCGGCATGTGAGACTGCGAAAGAAATCTGGGATGTTCTTCAGGTTACACATGAGGGAACTAACCTCGTGAAGATTCAACAGCTGCAAATGCTTACGAGCAGATTTGACTCTATTTTCATGGCAGAAAATGAATCTTTCACGGACTACTATACACGATTGCAAGACATCGTAAACTCATGTGCTAACCTGGGAGAGAAGATTCCAGAATTTAAGGTTGTAAGAAAGATCTTAAGAACTCTTCCTGAACGATTTCGCCCAAAGGTTACAGCCATTGAAACTATTAAACACCCGGACGAAATGCGTGTAGAAGAACTAGTTGGTTCATTACAAACTTATGAAATGACATTTATTACTAACTATTCTTCGGGAAAGGCATCCTCTTCTAAGTCTTCAGGTTATGCTTTGAAAACAACAAAGGAAGAAGACACGGATTCATCCTCCTCAGACGATGACGAGAACCTATCTATGGAGGAATTTGAGAAGCAGCTCGCTCTCTTGACAAGGAAGTTTCGCCGCAACTTTCGAAGGGGCAATTCAAGTAAAACTCCATCCTTCGGAAAGTCGAAGAAAGGCAAGGGTACTTCAAGTTACAAGTCAAGAAAGCAAGAGAACTTTTCAAAGGATAAGAAAAGTTCAGAGGGACAAGTCCAATGCTTCAAGTGCCGAGGATACGGCCATATCTCAACGGAGTGTCCAACTAAGAATCCGTCGAAGAAGAAAGCGATGCAAGTCATCACATGGGATGACAACTCAACGTCAAATGAGTCATCCTCAAGTGATGAAGAAGAAAGCGCAACGGCATTCCACGCGTCCACATCTTCACCCTTCATGTGCTTAATGGCAAGTACTTTAGATTCATTGTCCAACTCCTCCCGGGCTGAAAAAACTGCAACGGATGATGAATCAAGTAACTCTGAAGGTGAAGATTTTGTTTTAGCCTACCACAGACTTTTGAGGGATTCAAAAAAACTGGCTAAACAAAACAAGGGGTTGAGAGGGAGATTACAGGATCTCGAAGAAGAAGTAAAAAGGGTAACTTCTCTCTCGACCGATCTTGAAGTGGAAAGGGATAATCTGATAAAAGCAAATGTTTCCCTTCAAGAGTCCAATGAGCAATTCGAGAAGAATTATATAGATATGGTGAACAAAGCGAATTACTTCTTGAAGCTCAACGGCGAGGCTCGACAAGAAAAACTGGAAATGACAGAGACCATTCTCCAACTCAAGGATGACTTACAGCGATTTTCATCAGGAAGGAGTAAGTTGGATAAGCTTCTTGGTCTCGGTCAAACAAACAAGTTCGGCCTCGGATACAATCGAACTGAAAACAACTTTAGTTCGGTTGGGACAGTTTTTGTGCCTCAGTCGGTATCTCCTCCTCCGACACCGGAATTCACGACAAGCAACGACAACAAGCCTACTTCACCCTCTTCGGAATCGTCAAGCACTAAGGTATGTTTTCGTTGTAATGTTGAAGGGCACATTGAAAGAAATTGCAAGATTGGAGCTCAAAGATCAAATCAATCACATCTTGCAACTGCTACCAATGAGTTCACTCCCCGGAAATCAAAGAAGGACTTTTCAAAAGAAAAGAACATTGGTAGTACTTCAAGCAAGACGATGACAAAAGAAAAAGATCAATCATACAAGACGTCTTCATCAAGGAAAATTTCTCAACCATTGCCAACATACTCTAAAACTCAAAAGGTTTGGGTATGCAAAGGTGAAATCTTTCCTTGCCTTTAATCTTCCTACGATTAAATGTTGTGTAGTTTATGTAGACTATTTTTCTTTCTTTGGACCAACCCGTCAACCATCTTTGGGAGGTAAATGGTATATTTTCTTATTGGTTGATGATTTCTCTAGGTTTTCTTGGGTAGCATGTTTAAAAGAGAAAGCTGATACGTTTGATTCTTTTCATGAGATTTGCCATCGTATTATGATTGAAAAGAATGAAAAGATCATTCATGTTAGAAGTGATAGAGGTGGAGAATTCATTAATTCTAAATTCATTGATTTTTGCACTTCCAACGGCATAAAACATGAATTCTCAGCACCCTATACACCTCAGCAGAATGGTGTTGTTGAGCGCAAAAATAGGGTTGTTCAAGAGATGGCGCGTGTGATGCTTCATAGCCGGAATTTACCGCTACATTTTTGGGCTGAAGCTGTGAACACCGCTGTCTATGTCATTAATCGAGTGTATTTGCGCCCAGGAACTTTAAATACACCATATGAGCTGTGGTTTAGTAGAAAACCGGATATCAAATACTTTCGTATCTTTGGGAGTCGATGTTTTATTTTGCGTGATCGCGAAAATCTTGGTAAGTTCGATTCTCGAAGTGACGAAGGGATCTTTTTTGGGTTATTCTACAAATAGCAGAGCATATCGGGTATTTAACATGGAATCTAAAACGATTGTAGAATCTATAAATGTTAAAGTAGATGAAGCTTTTCACTTTGCATCTGAAAAATCTACCCTCGATATCTCTCTTGATGATGATACTCCTGTAAGTGCATCTTCTCATGATAATACTTCCAATATTAATGATGCATCTAATGGTTCTTCAAGTTTATCTGATATGCAGGAATCATCTCATGTACCTCCGAGTACTCCGTTACAACAAACGTTACGAATCTCCAAGGATCATCCTGAATCAAACATCATTGGAGACCCACAAGAAGGAGTCAAAACTCGGAGACAGTTGGTTTGCGGATTCGCTTGCTACGTTTCCTTGATCGAACCAAAGAACATCGATGAAGCTCTTCAGGATGACTACTGGATTAAAGCAATGCAGGAAGAGCTCCATCAGTTTGAGCGGAACAAAGTCTGGGAATTAACAAAGCCTCCAAAGCAACAGAATGTGGTAGGTACCAAATGGATTTTCAAGAATAAGAAAAATAAAGATGGTACCATCATCAGGAACAAAGCACGTTTAGTTGCTCAAGGCTACTCTCAAGTAGAAGGTATAGACTTTGATGAAACTTTCGCCCCTGTAGCTAGACTCGAGTCCATTCGTATCTTATTCGCGATAGCTTGTCATTTTAAAATAAAATTATTTCAAATGGACGTTAAGAGCGCGTTTTTAAATGGGTTTTTAAATGAGGAAGTTTATGTGGCTCAACCGAAAGGTTTTGTAGACTGTAAACTACCTAACCATGTTTTTCGTTTGAAAAAGGCTCTTTACGGTTTAAAACAAGCACCGCGAGCATGGTACGAAAGGCTAACAAAGCACCTATTGGATAAGGGCTATACTCGAGGGGGAGCTGACAGAACTCTCTTTGTGAAGCATTATCAAAATAACTTCATTGTTGCACAAATCTATGTCGATGACATTGTTTTTGGAGCAACAAAGGAAAATGATGCTTCTAAATTCGCTGAAACCATGGAAAGCGAATTTGAGATGTCAATGATGGGCGAATTGACTTATTTCCTTGGATTGCAAGTGAAACAGAGTGACGAAGGCATCCATTTGTGTCAATCCAAGTATGCTTTGGAGTTGGTCAAAAAGTTTGATCTAGAAAATTGTAAAGATTTTCCAACTCCAATGGGAACTAGCAATAAAGGATTAGGAAGTGAATCTTTTAGTGAGAATGTAGACGAGAAACTTTATAGGAGTATGATTGGAAGTCTACTTTACCTCACGGCTAGTCGCCCGGATATATCTTTTGGTGTTGGGATCTGCGCGAGATATCAATCTGCACCAAAGGAGGTTCACCTGAAAGCGATGAAACGGATCATCCGATGTAGTGTACCGGTTTTTGGGTTGAGCTTTCTGACTCCACCAATGAGCTTTCTGACTGAGGAAAGGCGTGAGCGCGTGTATTTTCGATTTACAGCGGTGTTCGGGTGGTTCCGGGCGGCGGCGGAGGTGCCGGGGTCGAAAATGCTGCTGTGAGGGTGAGGCCTGGCAGTGAAGTGGGTGGAGCTAATTAAGGGGATTGGAAGGTAGAAATTAATTAACTCCTTTAATTAATTTCTTCTTACACCTTAATTAGCTTTGGTGCTTGTATTTAATTAGCAGCCACCACCCCTTTGCCACCTCACTTTTCTTTTTCCATAAAGCAAGGCAGCAGCTTCAGCTTTGGGGTTTGGTCTGAAGCAGAGGAAGAAGGAAGGAAGAAGGGAAGAGAAGGAGAGGTGTTCTTGTGCCGTTTTCGTCGCCGCAAGGGCGTGGAGCCGAGCGTGGGCGCGGCGAGCCTCGTGGAGGTGTGTTTTAATTATTTAATCATTTTATTTTTTGAATCGTGGGTTTTGGGCTATCTCCTTGTCTTTTCTTTTCTTTCTTTTTGCTGCTGGCGGCGTGGGACTTGTTGTCCGGTTCGTGGCAGCGAGAGGCGTGGGAGGCGGGCCGCTGCGTGGTCGGGTTGGGGCGATGTTCGCAGCTGCCGCCGCTGCGCGGGCGCGCATGAGCGCCGCGCGCAGCTGGCGCCCTGCTGCTGTTATTTTGCAGCAGAGCGCCAGGCCACCTGCAGCCTCGCCCTGGGTGCCCCGCCAGGGCAGGCGCGCGCGCAGCTCTGCTGGCGCGCGCAGCTCTGCTGGCTCGCGCAGCGGGCTGCGCGCAGGCCGCGCAGCGCCGCGGGCCGCGCGCGGCACTGCGGTGCGCGCGCAGTGCCGCGGGCACTGCGCGGACCGCGCGCAGTGCCGCGGGCCCCGCGCGGGCCGCGCGCGGCACTGCGGTGCGCGCGCAGTGCCGCGGGCACTGCGCGGACCGCGCGCAGTGCCGCGGGCCCCGCGCGGGCCGCGCGCGGCACTGCGATGCGCGCGCAGTGCCGCGGGCACTGCGCGGACCGCGCGCAGTGCCGCGGGCCCCGCGCGGGCCGCGCGTGGCACTGAGGTGCGGGCGCAGTGCCGCGGGCACTACGCGGTCCGTGGGCGGTGCCACGGGCCCGCTGCGGGCCAGGCGGGCGGCCAGGGGCCGCGCGGGCTTGCAGGCCGCGCGCTTGGCGCGCGGGCCTGCAAGGCCCCGCGCGGGCCTGCAAGGCCCCGCGCGGGCGGCCATGGGCCGCGCGGGCTTGCAGGCCGCGCGCTTGGCGCGCGGGCCTGCAAGGCCCCGCGCGGGTGGCCATGGGCCGCGCGGGCTTGCAGGTCGCGCGCTAGGCGCACGGGCCTGCAAGGCCCCGCGCGGGCGGCCATGGGCCGCGCGGGTTTGCAGGCCGCGCGCTAGGCGCGCGGGCCTGCAAGGCCCGCGCGGGTGGCCTTGTGCCGCGCGGGCCTGCAAGGCGCCGCACGGGCGGCCTTTGTGCCGTGCGGCTGCGAGCGGCGCTGTTGCCGCGCGGGCTGCGGCCCGGCAACGCGCCGCGGCGTGGGTGCGATGGGTTTTCCGCGCCACACGCGGCGTTCTCGTCGCCGGATGAGGTTTTTGTCGCCTTGTGGGCGTAGTCTTCGTCCGCGGCTTTTCTGATCCCTGTTTCCACCTTTTTCTCAGTGTGCCTCCGTGTCAGCTTGGCTACGTGATTGGTGGTGAGCGCTGTGCCGCGAGGAGTTGTGAGATCGCGCCGAGACCTTCATTGGGCGCGCGGCTTTTGCGGGTTCTTCACAGGTGGGTTGGTTTCTCCCGAAAGGATACGGGATGCCCATTTTCTTTCCAAGCGCAAAGGTATGGTGACCTGGTGCTATCAGGCAAGTGCAGGTCGGCCGCGCAGATCGCGGGTTATGGTTCCGACTAGGACACGTGTTATGCTAATTGGTGTTCGCTCTGGATTTCACAGCTGTATTCGAAGCCCCTGGCCGTGTTACCGGGAGGGCGTCTACCCTGGCCGAGTTACCAGGAAGGTATTTTCCCCGGCCGAGTTACCGGGAGGGCAATTTCCCTGGCCGAGTCACCAGGAGGGTACCTTTCCCCGGCCGAGTTACCGGGAGGACTTTATCCCTGGCTGAGTTACCAGGAGAGCACTTCCCTGGCCGAGACACTAGTGGAAGTTCGCCCCTGGCCGAGTTACCGGGTGGCTGCGGGGGAATGACATGTGCGGGTGGTCATTTCATATTATGCTAGATGTCATTTAGTACAGCATTGCATTGAGGCATATAGTGATAGATTTACTTACAGCTTTCATTTCAGTATTATCTATCTATCTATCTATCTGTTTTTGCCTCCAGTGGACTTGGTGGGCTACCGAGGATAGGACATCGGTACCCACTGAGATCTGACTTTTCAGTTGATCTCACACCCGCCGTGTGTGACAGGTGTTTCTGAGGCGGCCGTTCCAGGGCCGGCACGTGCGGAGTCTTCAGACCGCGGCAAGGGCTTGGCCGACTAGTGCCTCCTGGGTCTGTAGAGTCACAGGTAGATCTACTCGGGTATTTTTGGTTTCCCACTTTTGTATTTGATAGTGGTGGTGTACCCCATTTTGGAAGGTAGTGGATGTTGTACCTGGATTATGTACTTAGTGACTCTTGTATGCAGTTTACTTTCTTCAGTGTTGCATCTCTTGTGCTCTGATACTTGTATGGCTAGATCACTTTTTACAGGTTAGACGCTTCGTCTGTGCGGCAGTTTCCGCACAGACGGCGGGTCTGTTGGCGAGCCCGGGGCGCAGGCTCGACCCCCGGGGCGTGACATCCGATACGTTAAAGGAACCATAAATTTCGGAATTTGGTATCCTATGGGGACAAGTTTAGATATTATTGGATACTCAGATGCCGATTGGACAGGATCTGTGGATGATCGGAAAAGTACGAGTGGTGCATGTTTTTATTTAGGCCATTGCCTTGTTGCATGGCACAGTAAAAAGCAAAACTGCATTGCACTCTCGACTGCCGAAGCGGAATATATTTCTGCGGGTAGTTGTTCAACCCAACTCATTTGGATGAAAAGTGTGTTGAGCGACTTCCGGATTTCAGCAACTTCGGTAACAATTCTTTGTGACAACACTAGTGCTATAAACATTTCCAAAAACCCTGTGTTGCACTCTAGAACAAAACACATTGAACTTAGATATCATTTTCTTAGAGAGCTAGTTGAATCAAATACTCTTCAACTGTCATATATTTCAACTGAAGATCAATTAGCTGATATTTTAACAAAACCTTTGGATCAAAAACGTTTTATTCATTTGCGTAAAGCAATTGGAATGCTTTCCTTGAAATAAACTTCTTTTTGAAACTTTTGCTTAGGTTAGGTTTTGTTTTTGTGTTTTTGTTCATTATCTATGCTTAGACATAGAATATTAATTGAGCATTAGTTTGATTGACTTTAACTGCATCCTTTTATATATTTAGAAATCTATTATGCTTTAGATGTCATAATATTTCATTTGATGCAATGATCATTTATGTCAATTAACTCATCTTTGTTTTGATCAAAGTCAATTTCTCTCTCGATGATCTCTTGGTATAGTTTTTATCTTATTTGACTGTTTAGTCGAGTATGAAATCGAGATCAATGTTTGGCTAAATACTTTATATCTTAAATAATTGATAGCCAATTGAGGGGGAGTCAAAGAAATGTAAAATGCGCAAAAGATGTGGAAAGAGTTACATCCCAATGAGGAGTGTGAAAACTACCACCACATGGAGGAAAGAGCTACCACCTTGGTCGTCCGAGTACTGTGTGCAGCTACCACATGTATACCAAGCAAGGTTTTTCAAGTTTGATTAAATAAAATGCATGTTGAAATACTTGACTCTGCCAAAATTTCAAGGTTGGTATAAGGTGGGATTTTTAATGAAAGATGCTCAAAGAGCCACTCTCTTCAATAAATTGACTAGATACATTATCTAATTTATCTGGGATGTTAGACATCTATTGATCTTTGTATTTCATTTTCTTTACCAAATTGATGATTTGATAAAGGCATTACTCATAAGATCAAGTTAGATGTAATTGAAGTTGTTCAACTTTAAGGGATTTAATTTTTATAAATTTTCGTTTCATTTGTTGGATGTTATTGATAGATTTGGTATAATCTAGTTCTTGTTGTATGAAACGATAATTTTCATTTAAAGTTGATACACAAAAGTGCTTACATACTTTTTCTGGATTTTATTGAATTTTTCTAAATTATTCTGAAGAAAAAGTTGGAGCCGATCCAGATCGGACATGAATGATCCGGATCCCGAACGCAGGTGTTTCCTGCGGGTAGCCGATCCGGATCGAAATCTCGATCCGACCCGGATCACGGCTAGGGTTTTATTAGAACAAGAGGGTTTTTGATTTCTTTTATTCCAATCTTTTGTTCTTAAGACTCCAGAGTTTCTCTCTCTAGAATTCATCCTTCTTGGAGCCTTTCAAACTCGAGTTCTTCGATTCCAAGTAAGTTTTATTGATCAAAATCTCGGTTTTTTCACTGTTTTTCCTTGTTTGCTCAAAACGTGAGTAGAAATCATGGAACTTTTTCATTTGTGAATGGTTTTTGGTCAAATCTCTTTTGAAATAAGAACTCTGGGTAGATTAGTTTTGATTATATGCTAGGTATTCTCTTGATTAACGAATTTTTGGGCTTCGATTTCTGAAAATTCGGTTTTAGGGCATATAATGGGAATTGTTGAAAATCATGCGATTGATCTATTTTTAAAAATTCTTTTTTGCAAAACTAATTTGATTCTGAGTCTCTCTACATGATTATGATTGTTTGGGTACAATTTTTCAAAATTTTCAAAATTAACAAGTTTTCATGTGTTCTTGAGTTGTTGCTCACAGGATTTCTTTCCTCAAGAAACCAATAGCAATGGTGATCACGTGGATCATTCTCCTTCTGGCTGCTATGGTAAATACGAGAGACACTGTCAAGCCCAAGAGGGCTAAAAAGGATGAAGTCAATTGGGATGAGTTGTCAGATGATGAAACACATCCTGGAAAATCGCCACAGAAAACCTCTGTTGCATCGAAAGGGAAAGCCTGTGCAGAGACATCAAAGGAAAAGGCTCCGCCCACTGCTACGGAAAAAGGAAAAGCACCAATGACCTCTTCATCCATACTAAAAAGAAAAAGACTCGCTCAACGACCTGGACGAGCTCGAGGTATTGAAATAAATGAACCATGTCAAGAGAATCCAAAGAATATCTCTCAAATTGACACTGAATCTGAAGACGAAGAAGATTGGGACACATTTCTTGATGAAGTACAACAAGGTATTGATGAAGAAAATAAGGTTTACCTAAAGAACAAGAAGCTACTAAAGTCTTCCTCAATACTTAAGCAGCAAGCAAGGAAAAAGAATGTGCCAAGCAATGAACATCTTGACAATTTACCCTCTTTGCCAAGACGATCTCCTCGGAATGAAGGACAGACTGCTCCGTCAATCGTCACACAACGTTCTTCAACTTCCAGAAGAATTGACCAAAAGGGAAACCTGGAGTCTTCCATCAAACAAGAACAAGACAAAATGGCTCTAGGACTCAGAAAGATGTCCAAGGACATACATCAGATGAAACAAGAGTGTTCTACGATTTCGGGATTACTTAAAGGAATTTTGAAAAAGTTGGGTTGCACGAGCTCTGAGGACTCCGCCTCGGATGACTCAGATTCAGATGCTTGAATTGTTTGCTCTATCCTTCTCTTGTGCAGGAACTTCATTTTTTTTACTTTCTTTTGTGCAGGTCTTTAAAGTTTTTAGTTTTACTTTTTAGTTCTCAAACTTGAACTGTTAACCATTCTCTCCATTTTGGTAATCTTTGGCTAATTTTTGTGACAAAAAGGGGGAGAGAGTTTGTGACGCCCCACTTCCCAGGGGGTCACCCATCCTAGAACTACTCTAGCTCTAGCACGCTTAACTCTCATGTTCCTCTTGGATCTTGCTACCATCCAAAATGCTATAGCCGGGTTAGAGATTTTTAGTCCTATTATATCATTTATATAGAGGAATAATCCAAATTCCGGGGGTGTCACATTCTTCCCCCCTTTAAGCCCTGACGTCCACGTCAGGCTCAAGCACACTCACAAGCACCAGGCGATGTGAGACTCGTCTCGCTAGCCTTAGCCGACCTTGTGAGGAGCTGCACTCCACTCACAACGGTCATTAGCCGGGGAGCCTCGCTCTACCCGCTAAATAACCCTGGCTCAGCCGAGACTCATCTCACATTTCCGGCTGGTGAATGGCTCTGATACCAACTGTGACGCCCCACTTCCCAGGGGGTCACCCATCCTAGAACTACTCTAGCTCTAGCACGCTTAACTCTCATGTTCCTCTTGGATCTTGCTACCATCCAAAATGCTATAGCCGGGTTAGAGATTTTTAGTCCTATTATATCATTTATATAGAGGACTAATCCAAATTCCGGGGGTGTCACAGAGTTTAGAGTGAACTTTGTGAGAACTTTGAACAAACCTTGAACATTGACTTTGGTGAAAGGTAAGTATCACAACTTCTGGTTTTTATCTTGTGATTTGTTGCATGTCCCTACTAACTATTCGACTAACTATTTGGACATGTATTATTACTAACAAGTTGTTTGATTACTAACAAAGCAAAGTTATGACATTTGGAATCTTATTGCTTAGAAGATATGTCAATGTTTGATTGTGATCTTATTACATATCTGAATTACTCAATGTCATGGTGAGCATAAACTCTATCTCTGTTAGGTTTTGAATGATATAAAATTCTTGAGGTATCTAACGATTTCTTTTGTCAAGAATGATTTCTTTTTGCAGAGAGTACAGATGTCTAAGTCTAGAGTCTGTTTTGGGAGTTTAACTCATGTATTTTATTTTGGATCTCCATTGTAAATTTTTGTTGTATGGTGATAGAAACAAAAATATTTTTTTTTGAATTTTCTTTAGTGGATCTGTGTTTTGTCACGAAACCGCCAAAGGGGGAGATTATTAAGGATTTTGTTTTGGCGCATTTCGTGAAAGTGTTAAGTCTTGAAGATTCAAGATGAATGAAGTTTGGATCATATACCTCAATCTCAAGAAAGAAGAATTCAAAAGGATCAGGTAAGTTTAACTAAATATTTTTGGTGATCCGAATACTTCTTGTAGTGTAGAAACACTTGGAAGAATTTCTTATTGCATAAAAATCAAGAACTGAACATGAGACTTGTTCAGGATCCGGATCAGATTGTTCAATCCGGATCCCGAAGGTGGTTCGTTCATACACCAGTTCAATCCGGATCGTAGCTTCCCTTGATCCGGATCCCGAACATTGAGTTTACCATTTTCCTTGAACGATCCGGATCAGGCTTCGCAATCCGGATCCCGAACGTTGATGTTTGGTGAACTGTATGAACGATCCGGATCAAGCACTTCGATCCGGATCCCGAACCTTCGTTTTTCTGGAATTGCCTGACTCGTTACGACGATCCGGATCACAGCTAATCCGATCCGGATCGCCGTCGTAAAAATTTCCAGAAACGACAGTTTTTGATCCGTATCTTCTTCCTAGGGTTTCTAACCTATAAATAGACCCTATGATTCTTTTTCTAGGGTTAATCCAGAGAAGCCGCATAAGCCGTCATAATCAAATATCTTTTATACGGCCTAAGATCCACATATAGAGAAGAAAGGAAATCATTAGATATTACCCTATGTTTCTTCATCTTCTTCATCTATATTGATTGGTTTGATTCTAGGTTTTCATACTCACATCTTGAGTTGAATCAAACTAATGAATACTTAGATGGTATTTCCTATCTATCTTTGATCTAAGTATTCGGCGGATCATCACCACCCAAACAAACAACGATTTACCCCAAAATCAGCGCGTGGACTCGCGTGGCCTTGTGGATTCAAGGTGCAACCGCTCTCGTGGATTCGGAGCGAGGTACGTTCGTGGATTCGATGCGTGCTATTGGGTGAAGACCGTGGATTCGGTCAGACGTCGTGGACTCGACGTTGGACGCCGTGGATTCGGCGTTGGACGGAGATCGTGGATTCGAGACGCGTTGTGGAGCGAGCGGAGAAGATCAACTAGGAGCATATGGAAAAGGTTGAGTCGTCTGTGAGTACGGTATATCACCTTGTACGTGTTTAATTCTAGTGGATTTCACCGTGTTATCGGTCCCGTGGTTTTTTACTCCGGTTTGGAGTTTTCCACGTAAAAATCTTGCGTGTTCATGTATATTTCCGCATTGGGTTTTTATTGCGCAATGATTTTTTGAGTGTTTATTGTTTACACCTATTCACCCCCCTCTAGGTGTTTTTTCCCCTATTTAGATCCATTATTACATATAACCCAACAGGATGTAGTTCTCACACCCTCTGTCGGTGACAATTTTGTAGAGGTTTACCCTTCCGTTGCTGCTCTAGCTGGCTTGACGGATCGAGGACGGGGAGTCACGAGATAGATTCCTACCAGGGTAGTTCATTTTGGTGAGGTTGATGTACCATCCCGGACTGTGAGATTTAGTGTACACTGTTGTATTTCTTGTTTTGAATATCTCCCTTTTTGGATTCATAGATGTTGTATAGGAGGATCTTCTATTTGTACTATTCCTGTGGATCAAATTTTGTATCATTTATATTTGGGAGATGGATCTTGTACTTTTCCAGTTGTATAGTAGTTGGATTTTATGTTTACAACAATTATTTTCCGCTCTGATATCTGTATAGCTGTAGTACTATCTTTTGTAGGTTTGACGCTTCGTCTATGCGGGGCTTCCTGTATGGGCGGCGGATCTGTTGGCGAGTCCGGGTCGCAGTTTCGACCCCGGAGCGTGACAATTAGTGTCCTAGGGGCACCCAAGCTATCCTAGAGCAAATAACCTAAGGTGAAGGAAAAAAGTCAAGCTTTCGGAAGCGGGTGAAAAGTGTCAACGGGAGGGGTGAGCATATATTGACTCCCAAGGGAAGTGAGCGAGTAAGACTCGGCTTCCCGAGTGAATGCGTGTCAAGGTGCATTAAACTCATTCGAGGCAAGTGGGAGAGTGAGCGAGCAAGATTCGTCTCTCCGTTGAAAGATGGCTCAAAAAGGGCCCAAGCAACCGCCTAGTAGAGAGGGTTCCGCGCATAAGTCGACTCTCTACGAAGCACAGCTATGAATTCTAAATCATAATATGATTAGTGTGACTCGGTGCGCTCGGGATAGTTGTGACCCTTTTATAGCGGTATAGTGGCCGGGATATGGTTTTAGTAGCCTAGTGTAGCATGGCATAGTAGCATTGTGGCATCGAGCATGGACTAGTAGTGTAGTGGTTTTCATATCAGCATGCTAGTATAGCATTTACAGCTTTCCATATATATATATATATATATATATATATATATATATACTAATGCTTCTATTGGACCAAGAGGTGTAGAGCATATTTCTCGGTGGATGAACCCACTGGGAGCTATTCATAGTTCTCACACCCTGTGGTTTACATCTTTTTACATATCTAGGTGCTGCCGGCGAGGCACGTGAGCAAGAGCCCTGTAGTATAGAGACCTAGAGGGTCTAGCAGTGTTTACCATTTTGTATTTTGAGAGAGTGAACATTGTATTTGTTGAGGTTAAACAAAAGATAAATTGTAACTATTTGTTATATGACAATGTTCATTCCAGTACTTCATTCCAGCTTTATTTAGTTGAATGTTTAGTTTAGTAGTTGATTTACTTTGATATTGTATCTCGTTATACTCATTGTATTGCTTGAGATATTGTTTCGTTCCTTTCAGGTAGTAGAGAGGTCATACCCGATAGGCAAGCCTGTTAGCGTGCCCGAACTGACCAAATAGGCGGTCTCAGGGCGTGACAGTAATCATAGAGTCGGTATGGGATGTCATCGAATTATTTGACTCTTGAGGTATACCATAACCGTGGATTATGGACGGCTGGACCGGATTGTTTGTTATGCATTAGTTTGGGCCAAGACTATGTATTAGTGGTTAGGGTCCATCCACTTTGATCATGAGCATTGACTTTAGTCTGCGACATATTTGACCTGGTTACTTTATCCTTGAGCAGGTCGCTCCCCTCGAGTGTCATTTCGAAGTTAAACGGCTTGATTAATTTTGGGTATGTTTCCACATTGGCGATCTACGGATTATTAGTGAGATCAGATGTGAGGCTAGTGCAGGCGAGACTGGGCTTTTGAGCCATTTGGTTGATTAGGTTATTCTCGGTGGTTTATTGTAGTTGATGCATATTATTTCATTCCATACTAGTGTAGAGGCACTGTTGTGATAGTTTCCTTTCAACAGTTTCTACATGTTCTTTTCTGCTTTCTTTATACCTCTAGTAAATCTAGTGGGTAGGTTGTAATTGCCGATGACGTACCCACTGAGGACTACTAATTTTTAGTAGTTCTCGCACACTCTATAGTCCCCCTTTTTGCATAGTCTTCTGTAGCAGCAGCAGCGACTGCAAACCGAGGTAAGAGGTTCGCTAGTTAGATAGGGTGATTAGTAGTGGACCCGAATGTTATTTTGAATTTAGACTACTGTACTCTTTGGTTTAACTTTCACTAGCTGGTTGTATTTATTTATACTTTTAAGAGATGGATTATGTATTTAGTTGGTATTTGTACAGTTTAGTCTAAGTCTATTAGCTCTCTTTACCTTCAACTCTGTTTTGCTCTCTTGTATGATTTTATATAATTAAGTACTAGTGCTTCATGTGTGGTGACCCGGATCTTGGCAGGGCTTCTACAGTGTGACCAGCAGCTTCTGGAAGCCTACGTGGCATGTCGGCGGTGTTCGTCGGCCAATTTGGACACAAGTGATGGACTCGGGGCTTAAAATGGATCACGTGGGTGATCGAGGGACCCTGTCGGATGTTTAGAGGTGTTCCCGCGCAAAATGGATATCAAATTTAGGCTCAGCGCGAAACTCGGATCAAAAATACCTTTTCGGGAGCCTCCGGCAATTTTTAGGATTGGAATTTGGCAAAATGGACACCGGATTTGGACTCAGGGCGCGAAAACGGTCAAGGTGGGCTATTTACTTATATTTTTCGGGGGTTGCTACAGTATTTTTCACTGTTCCGGCCGCCAGAACAGTGATTCCGGCAATCGCCGGCGCCGGTGGCGGCGGCGGGCAGCGCCGGCGGGCGGCGGCGCAGCCTCGGGCAGGCGGAACAGCGGCGGCGCGCGGCGCGGGCAGGGCGCGGGCAGCGCGCAGGGGCGCGGGCAGGCGCGCGGTCCACTGCGGCGGCCGTGCACCAGGGCGGTGCCACGTGGCGGCTGGTGAGTGGAGGGCTCACAGCGCGCGGTCCACGGAGCAGGGATCGGTTACCTCGGTTTGCGTGCACAGTATGGGCGCGGCAGCAGCGACGCGCGCGCACGTGGGCGCGGATCCCGAGGCGCGGGTGAGCGGGAAGGCGGGCCACGTGTCGCAAGGGGAGTGGCCGAGTTCGGTGTTTTGCTGTTCGGATGCCACGTGGCGTTCAAGGAGTGGATCGTTTCGGTGTTTCGTGTTTTGGGGACACATCGGGTATTTTCTAAAATGTTGGATTTGGATTTTTTTTCCCTTAAGTAGGGAACCCGAGTTTGGGAGGGGATTTTCGACCCCTTCGAGCCCTCTGCTCGAAGGGGGACTTGAAGAAGAAATCCTCTCCATGAAGTAACGATTAAGCCTACCAAGTTTCAGATTTTTGGGCGGCACGGATTTCGAGATTTTGATTTTACGGCGCGGCGCGACGTTGCATTTCCTGTGTTCTTCTTCGGCGTAGCTGCAGTGTTTTAGCTCCCCTGGTCTACCCCGAGCTCCTTCTTCTGTGATTCTTACGCCGACAGACTCCTAACAGGTAGGGCTTCAATTTTGATTTTGATCACGCTTTCCGATTTTGAATCTTTGGCTCGGATCCCGAGGTAAACATGGTCCCCCTTTTTCTGTGTGGGATTTTGGGACAGCAGCGGATTGGGGAGGCGATATCTTCGCGCACGAGCGTCAGACGGAGACGAGCTTTTACAACTTTTTCATCTACAGATCGCAAGGAACGCGTTCGTATTTTTCTTGGAATTTCCTGAGATTTATTTCGAGGTTAAAATCCCTGTTTTCTCTGTGTTCAGTGCTACAGTATTTTTGATACAGATTGTGTTGAGTGTACTACCTTGTCGAATTAATATTTTGACTTACCGAACTCAGATTTGGACGTGCAAGCTACCGTTGCGAAGCTATCGACGCGAGGATCGCTGTGGTATTTTTCTGGGAATTTTCTGGGCACTTTCTGCAGGTGAAAATTTAGCAGTTTTGGGACTGTTGTTGTATGTGGACTGTATGAGCATTATTTGGGAAATCAAGTGTTTTGGTGGACTTTGTATTGTGCCAGGAGAGTTACGGGTGTTGCTGGACTTGTTGGAGCTAGAGATTGGTTTATCTGTTTGGGCGAGTACACTCTGTGGATAGCAAGAAGGATTTTACAGACTTGGATTGCGCAATTCCAGGTGGGTGGTTGCTTTGCTCCTCTTTTCTGATATACCCACTAGGAATATTAGAGTGATCCCCTTTAATGGACATGCATGCTGAACTAAATAATTGTGAGCCTATCATATGGATAATATCTTAGTGGAAAACGTGATAGTGGTTGGAACTTACACATGCTTATGGGAATATTATTGGCATTTAACTTAGCATGGGAGATTTACTTTTATGCTGGAATATTATGATATGTCTTGCGGGAGGGTACCACTTGAGGATATTTTTGACAGGCTTAGGGGGATGGTTTATATGATGGTGATTAGCAGATTATGGACAGGTGTGGTCGGATTATGATTTTAGCATGATGATTATACCCAGGTGGAGCTATCGATTGATACACTGGTCGAACCACTATTGGTCACATCTTCTCCTATCTTTCATGAGGACATAGGCTGGCTTATTTGGACATTTTGTAGGGCCATTTCTTATCGCTACTCTTTATATTGGGATTGATTTAGAAGAAACCTATTTGCTTCTTCTCCCCCTATTCTTTAGTCAGGTGACTATTTGTTGCTCGGGTTTGAGCAGGGAATTGGCATAGTGTAGCCGGGGCCTGGATTTTAGCTTTTGGGATATTATGGCTACCGCTTATAGTAGGCGGTGGACCAGATGTCATATGTGGGACATGTTTGTGATCATGGGTGTTGTTGTGAACCCTACTTTTGATTACCCACTAGGTGTTGAAGTAGCTTCTATGATTAGAAGGCTGATTACTAAAGTGGGAACTTTGGGCATGCAGTTTAGACAGGCTATCTCTTATTTCCTATCCTTATATATTTTATCAGCATGCTTTAGCAAGGTAAGATCTTATCGATATCTGCTTTATTTCTATATATACCATCTTGGGACATTTGCATGCTTGTATGGTCACCTAGATAGGCCACCTTTTTCTGCTACACTATCATGCTGGAATTGACATAGGAGAAACCCTTTTTGTTATTCTTTTCTCCTTTCATTTGAGGCTCTGGGTATTTGCAGCTCGTGCGCTAGCAGGTGGATAGGATAGTGTAGTCAGGTTCTTGGTTTTGGGACAGGCAGGGTATTGCGGCAACCGCGGACATTGGGCGGTCGACCGGAGATTTCCTATGCATCAGATTGGGTATCGGGTCTCTTGTGGATGGAGTTTCCACGGTTTGTGTGACACCCCCGGAATTTGGATTAGTCCTATATATAAATGATATAATAGGACTAAATCTCTAACCCGGCTATAGCATTTTGGATGGTAGCAAGATCCAAGAGGAACATGAGAGTTAAGCGTGCTAGAGCTAGAGTAGTTCTAGGATGGGTGACCCCCTAGGAAGTGGGGCGTCACAGTTGGTATCAGAGACATTCACCAGCCGGAAATGTGAGATGAGTCTCGGCTGAGCCAGGGTTATATAGCGGGTAGAGCGAGGCTCCCCGGCTAATGACCGTTGTGAGTGGAGTGCAGCTCCTCACAAGGTCGGCTAAGGCTAGCGAGACGAGTCTCACATCGCCTGGTGCTTGTGAGTGTGCTTGAGCCTGACGTGGACGTCAGGGCTTAAAGGGGGGAAGAATGTGACACCCCCGGAATTTAGATTAGTCCTATATATAAATGATATAATAGGACTAAATCTCTAACCCGGCTATAGCATTTTGGATGGTAGCAAGATCCAAGAGGAACATGAGCGTTAAGCGTGCTAGAGCTAGAGTAGTTCTAGGATGGGTGACCCCCTGGGAAGTGGGGCGTCACAGTTTGTCTACCTTGCATCGGGTTGAGATCGGGTCTTTCTTTAGTGGATGGGTTTTCCCACTTTAATCAGAGTCTTGATCCAGTCCTGTTGATTTATGATACTTGGGTTACTGAGATACTTTTCCTCGTGTGGGTCGCTCCCCTCGAGTGCCACTCCGGAGTGCGCGGCTGATAGGTTTTGAGTCCTTGGGACTCCTTTGCTTCGGTGTTATGCGTAGGCTGGCATACCCGTCGCGGCAGAGCAGGCAGTACTAGTGTTTACTGGTGGTTAGATTGGGTTATTCTGGTAGACATTTATTTTCTGATGCATACATTTAGCTATTCTATTAGCTCGGCATTTTAGAGGCATTCTAGCTTTTCATCAGGAGTCTTATTCTTTTTAGCATACCACCTTTGTTTCCTTTTGCCTCTGGTAGACCTAGTGGGCGTGTCAAAGTTTGAGGTTTTACCCACTAGGGGAGGCTACTGGTTTACTAGTAGTTCTCACCCCCATTCTTCTTTTCTCTTTTTCTTCTCCCTTGTTTTGCAGAGTCTTCTGCGGGTGCTACTGGGCTTTCAGTGGCGGGTCGAGGAGAGAGGACGGCTGAGTAGATAGATCTCGTGGCAGGATGAGCGTGTTAGCTGGACTGTTGATGTACCCATGTTTTCCTCAGACGGTTGTACTTTCACTTTTGGGACTGGCTTTTGCCAGCAGGTTGTATTTTATTTCCAGCTTCAGTCTGAGATGTATTAGTTTTAGTTCAGCTCTGTTTTTATTGCTCTTTTATTATATCTTTTATATCTGAGCAGGTTGTTGACGCTTCGTGTACACGGGAAATACCGTGTGCACGGCGGATCTATAGACGTGCCCGGGTTCTGGTTTACACCCGGGGCGTGACAGATTAAGTTGGTATCAGAGCTTAGGGATAGGTCAGTTGGGACTTAGGAAACCCTAGGCTTTTGGCGGACCCTAGGATGTTAGTGCGTGAGAGACGCGACATTTTGCGAAAGTCGGTGATTTATTTGTTTGACTCTTCCTGTGAGTGAAGAGTGATTGACATATTCTATTTCTGTGGGACAGTTATGTTGGCTGCAGACAACATAAGGTTACAGAAATAGAGGGATGTCTTTGACTTTCGCTAGATTGGGTCGAGTGTTTGGGGTGTGCTGATTTGTGGTTTGTCGTGGCGAGCGGTATCTCCCCGACTTTGGGCCCTGACCCGGGTGCACTTTGGTGCAGCAGTTGGGTCTGAGCTAGTTGTTCGGGCCGAATACCAGATTGGAGTCAGAGAGCTCCGGACCCAGATGATAGGATGGTCAAAGGCTTATCAGTGGCAGAGTGAGCGAGCATCTAGTTTTGTGACACAGTTGTCGGAGCAGCGGACAGCTCGACAATGCTTCCTTCTGAGACCACCCGGTTGCAGTATCCTTAGGGACGGAGATTTCTGCAGTACTGATGGAGCAAGTAGCCCTCCGTGCCAATGGTTAGTACCGAGGCGCCGAGGCAGGGTGGATAGTTGACAGCTGATGAGCTATGGGACACCATTGATCAGTTGAGCCAGTTTCGGTAGATAAACCACCCCGATTCATAGGATTAAGTTTGGAGCCTCTTGGGGTAGGATCGTGGTTGGTGGTGACGGAGAGACTTCTTGAGAGCCTCCTGGTGTCAAAAAGGTTTATGCAGTTATCGATCGGCGCGCTCTATGATTTGAGGGACGAGGCGCATAGGATATGCGTGGCTGAGAGTGGATTGCGCCAGGATACCTTTCCGTTTGTTCGGACCATCTTTTGCAGGTTTTGGACTTTGGGGTGCTTCGATGGTGGAGGCAGTGTTTATGGAGCTGGCGCTCCAGTTCTTTTGGATGGGTATCTGCTGTCAGAGGCAAGTTCTGGTTAGAGGCGCTTGATGCCAGATGATGGAGGATAGATCGGCCGGCAGAGACATTTTCGTTTTCCCTTCCAGGATGGTGGATATCCTTGTGGATGGATTATGTAAAGCTTACCCAAGGGGGATGTTACCCTGTGTGATTGATAACTGGCATGTTCGGGGTGTAACATATGTGATTGAGGAGTGAGCTTAGTAAGGATAATTGTATAAGAAATTGCATGAATCAATTGTGCTTGGTCGTATGACGATGATATCCAGGTGAATTTTTGAGACATCAGGGGTTGGGTGGACCCCGATGACAGCAACAGCCCTTTTATCAGAATGGCGCAGTGGTAGCGTGGATTGGCTGTCTGCGAGAGACCACATTCGGCACCTCAGTGTGAGCATGGACAGAGGTCGTGCTCCCTTTGTGATTGGTCTAGATATTTCAGCAGGCTTAGCGACGACCACTTGCATCGAGTGGATGAATCTGTGCCGCCCGGTTGGAGGGCGCCATGGTAGTGGATTGAGTTGTCGCAGGTATGATTTCATCACAGCAGTCGGAGTTAGAGCATAATGCATTCCTGCATAGACTACAGGTAGAGTCGTTACCACATGCACTTGAGGTACAGGTTACTGTTGGCATTGCGCTGGTGGGGGAGGCTTGTGGATTATGTCCAGTGCAGTAGAGGCCGTGAGTTATGCCAGCAGACATATTGGTATTTGTGGCGGCTTAGTGTTTGACCCAGTGCTTGGGATTGGTTGGCGTAGTGCCACAGGAGGTTTGACTGCTGAGATAAAGGACTTTGATTCTCTGCAAGGCAGATAATGGAAGGCATTTTGTTAGTTGAGACTGTTAGAGCACACAGGTTACAGCGACAATGTGAGAGGTGCCTACGGCGACAGCGGGACTTAAGGATATCCCTATTGCTCGTGAGATCCCGGGTGTAAGACCACCTGAGTCGATGATTATGCCGCCAGAAAGGGAGATTATGATTGTGGTTGACGTGGTTCTGGAAACCGCGCCAACTTTAATAGCACCTCGTTGGATATCGCCTATAGAGCTGCGAGAGTTGATGGCATAGGTACGGGGAGCCGATGGATCGAGGGTCTGTTTGACCTAATGCCGCGTCGTTGATACACGACGGTGAGAGCCCTTTGGGATTGGAGCTATACTCCGGCAAGCCCAGGTATTGTTTAGGACCTTTGGATGGAGCTATATTCCGGCAGTTATTGTATGATGCCTACACCAATTTGGAATTTCAGCTGAGGGCTTTGTCTAAATGGTGTTCAGGTTACGATAAGGGGCATTATGAGTACAGTGAAGCCAATGGAATGACTAATGCCTTGTTGCCTTTAAGATTGAGGAACTCTGTATTCCAGTGGGACTTGAACGGATTGATAGCGGCATTCTCTAGGGATATTTTGGTTTTTACCCCCTTCCCGAGTGATTTAGAGTTGTGAAGCATTTGTAGATGATGTGATAAGGTCTGTGGGGAAGAAGCTTTATGCCAAGTTGTTTTGGTACAAGTTTTAGCTTCGAGAGCATATCTTCCTGGATTACATATTCTAGCCATAGGGGCGGCTATGGAAATCCGGCCAAAATGGATGTTATTTAAGACTGGCCTAGATCGACGGTTATTGTTGGGAAACGACGGTTATTGCTGAGGAGCTTTTGGACCGGATAGTGCTAGCAGAGCTTGACGAGCGGATGATGAGATTGGTACCAGCGCCGATTTTAACCTGGTCAGTGGTGGGAGATGGATTTGTGAGTTATAGTGATACCTCCCATAGTGGCTGTAGAGCTACCATTGGATTTTGATGAGCATCCTGTATCACCCCGACAGGGCCACCGTGGTGGCGGATACCTGGAGTAGAAGAGCTATTTGGGAGTTGAGTTTGACAGTTCCATAGCTGGCGCTGTGTGGGGCCATTCTGGTGTACAGAGTTTGAGTTTGTGTCCTAGTGGATCCCTTTTGATGAGAGGCTGCGGCTGAGCAATCCAATTAGGTGGTTGAGTTTTGAGGGCGACCGAGTGTGAACCCCTGCTTGTTTGGGCCCCTTTTCTGTGCAGGTGTTTGTGTGGATGTGTTTCGGGTCGCTTTGGTTGAGTCGGCTCTTGGGAGTGTTTTTAGAGCGTGTTGCACTGGCTGTCATTCTGTTTCCCACGGACTTTTGTTGGAGTTTTGAGGTTTTTCTGCGTCTCAGCTCAGGAGTGTTATGCTTTGGACCCCTCGCCCGTGATTGACTCGTTCCTTTTGAGGTCTGTGAGAGTTTGGGGTACGAGGGACGCCCGTTGCGAATTCCGGCTCGTGAGGTGAGGGAATTGCGCAATCGGGCTATGCCGTTCTGGTTATTGCCGATGTTGTTGCTGAGGAGTAATCACGGGGAATGATAGGTGACTTGGGAGCTGGAGACGGCGGTATTGAGTATTGATCCCTCGTTTCTGAGACTCCTTGGGAGTTGCTTTAGTTTCGAGGACGAAACTTTCTTTTAGTGGGGGAGGATGTGGTGACTCGGATCTTGGCAGGGCTTCTACAGTGTGACCAGCAGCTTCTGGAAGCCTACGTGGCATGTCGGCGGTGTTCGTCGGCCAATTTGGACACAAGTGATGGACTCGGGGCTTAAAATGGATCACGTGGGTGATCGAGGGACCCCGTCGGATGTTTAGAGGTGTTCCCGCGCAAAATGGATATCAAATTTAGGCTCAGCGCGAATCTCGGATCAAAAATACCTTTTCGGGAGCTTCCGGCAATTTTTAGGATTGGAATTTAGCAAAATGGACACCGGATTTGGACTTAGCGCGCGAAAACGGTCAAGATGGGCTATTTACTTATATTTTTCGGGGGTTGCTACAGTATTTTTCACTGTTCCGGCCGCCGGAACAGTGATTCCGGCAATCGCCGGCGCCGGTGGCGGCGGCGGGCAGCGTCGGCGGGCGGCGGCGCAGCCTCGGGCAGGCGGAACAGCGGCGGCGCGCGGCGCGGGCAGGGCGTGGGCAGCGCGCAGGGGCGCGGGCAGGCGCGCGGTCCACGGCGGCGGCCATGCACCAGGGCGGTGCCACGTGGCGGCTGGTGAGTGGAGGGCTCACAGCGCGCGGTCCACGGAGCAGGGATCGGTTACCTCGGTTTGCGTGCACAGTATGGGCGCGGCAGCAGCGACGCGCGCGCACGTGGGCGCGGATCCCAAGGCGCGGGTGAGCGGGAAGGCGGGCCACGTGTCGCAAGGGGAGTGGCCGAGTTCGGTGTTTTGCTGTTCGGATGCCACGTGGCGTTCAAGGAGTGGATCGTTTCGGTGTTTCGTGTTTTGGGGACACATCGGGTATTTTCTAAAATGTTGGATTTGGATTTTTTTTCCCTTAAGTAGGGAACCCGAGTTTGGGAGGGGATTTTCGACCCCTTCGAGCCCTCTGCTCGAAGGGGGATTTGAAGAAGAAATCCTCTCCATGAAGTGAGGATTAAGCCTACCAAGTTTCAGATTTTTGGGCGGCACGGATTTCGAGATTTTGATTTTACGGCGCGGCGCGACGTTGCATTTCCTGTGTTCTTCTTCGGCGCAGCTGCAGTGTTTTAGCTCCCCTGGTCTACCCCGAGCTCCTTCTTCTGTGATTCTTGCGCCGACAGACTCCTAACAGGTAGGGCTTCAACTTTGATTTTGATCACGCTTTCCAATTTTGAATCTTTGGCTCGGATCCCGAGGTAAACATGGTCCCCCTTTTTCTGTGTGGGATTTTGGGACAGCAGCGGATTGGGGAGGCGATATCTTCGCGCACGAGCGACAGACGGAGACGAGCTTTTACAACTTTTTCATCTACAGATCGCAAGGAACGCGTTCGTATTTTTCTTGGAATTTCGTGAGATTTATTTCGAGGTTAAAATCCCTATTTTCTCTGTGTTCAGTGCTACAGTATTTTTGATACAGATTGTGTTGAGTGTACTACCTTGTCGAATTAATATCTTGACTTACCGAATTCAGATTTGGACGTGCAAGCTACCGTTGCGAAGCTATCGACGCGAGGATCGCTGTGGTATTTTTCTGGGAATTTTCTGGGCACTTTCTGCAGGTGAAAATTTAGTAGTTTTGGGACTGTTGTTGTATGTGGACTGTATGAGCATTATTTGGGAAATTAAGTGTTTTGGTGGACTTTGTATTGTGCCAGGAGAGTTACGGGTGTTGCTGGACTTGTTGGAGCGAGAGACTGGTTTATCTATTTGGGCGAGTACACTCTGTGGACAGCAAGAAGGATTTTACAGACTTGGATTGCGCAATTCCAGGTGGGTGGTTGCTTTGCTCCTCTTTTCTGATATACCCACTAGGAATATTAGAGTGATCCCCTTTAATGGACATGCATGCTGAACTAAATAATTGTGAGCCTATCATATGGATAATATCTTAGTGGAAAACGTGATAGTGGTTGGAACTTACACATGCTTATGGGAATATTATTGGCATTTAACTTAGCATGGGAGATTTACTTTTATGCTGGAATATTATGATATGTCTTGCGGGAGGGTACCACTTGAGGATATTTTGGACAGGCTTAGGGGGATGGTTTATATGATGGTGATTAGCAGATTATGGACAGGTGTGGTCGGATTATGATTTTAGCATGATGATTATACCCAGGTGGAGCTATTGATTGATACACTGGTCGAACCACTATTGGTCACATCTTCTCCTATCTTTCATGAGGACATAGGCTGGCTTATTTGGACATTTTGTAGGGCCATTTCTTATCGCTACTCTTTATATTGGGATTGATTTAGAAGAAACCTATTTGCTTCTTCTCCCCGTATTCTTTAGTCAGGTGACTATTTGTTGCTCGGGTTTGAGCAGGGGATTGGCATAGTGTAGCCGGGGCCTGGATTTTAGCTTCTGGGATATTATGGCTACCGCGGATAGTAGGCGGTGGACCAGATGTCATATGTGGGACATGTTTGTGATCATGGGTGTTGTTGTGAACCCTACTTTTGATTACCCACTAGGTGTTGGAGTAGCTTCTATGATTAGAAAGCTGATTACTAAAGTGGGGGCTTTGGGCATGCAGTTTAGACAGGCTATCTCTTATTTCCTATCCTTATATATTTTATCAGCATGCTTTAGCAAGGTAAGATCTTATCAATATCTGCTTTATTTCTATATATACCATCTTGGGACATTTGCATGCTTGTATGGTCACCTAGATAGGCCACCTTTTTCTGCTACACTATCATGCTGGAATTGACATAGGAGAAACCCTTTTTGTTATTCTTTTCTCCTTTCATTTGAGGCTCTGGGTATTTGCAGCTCGTGCGCGAGTAGGTGGATAGGATAGTGTACTCAGGTTCTTGGTTTTGGGACAGGCAGGATATTGCGGCAACCGCGGACATTGGGCGGTCGACCGGAGATTTCTTATGCATCAGATTGGGTATCGGGTCTCTTGTGGATGGAGTTTCCATGGTTTGTCTACCTTGCATCGGGTTGAGATCGGGTCTTTCTTTAGTGGATGGGTTTTCCCACTTTGATCAGAGTCTTGATCCAGTCCTGCTGATTTATGATACTTAGGTTACTGAGATACTTTTCATCGTGTGGGTCGCTCCCCACGAGTGCCACTCCGGAGTGCGCGGCTGACAGGTTTTGAGTCCTTGGACTCCTTTGCTTCGGTGTTATGCGTAGGCTGGCATACCCGTCGCGGCAGAGCAGGCAGTACCAGTGTTTACTGGTGGTTAGATTGGGTTATTCTGGCAGACATTTATTTTCTGATGCATACATTTAGCTATTCTATTAGCTCGGCATTTTAGAGGCATTCTAGCGGTAGCTTTTCATCAGGAGTCTTATTCTTTTTAGCATACCACCTTTGTTTCCTTTTGCCTCTGGTAGACCTAGTGGGCGTGTCAGAGTTTGAGGTTTTACCCACTAGGGGAGGCTACTGGTTTACTAGTAGTTCTCACCCCCATTCTTCTTTTCTCTTTTTCTTCTCCCTTGTTTTGCAGAGTCTTCTGCTGGTGCTACTGGGCTTTCAGTGGCGAGTCGAGGAGAGAGGACGGCTGAGTAGATAGATTTCGTGGCAGGATGAGCGTGTTAGCTGGACTGTTGATGTACCCATGTTTTCCTCAGACGGTTGTACTTTCACTTTTGGGACTGGCTTTTGCCAGCAGGTTGTATTTTATTTCCAGCTTCAGTCTGAGATGTATTAGTTTTAGTTCAGCTCTGTTTTTATTGCTCTTTTATTATATCTTTTATATCTGAGCAGGTTGTTGACGCTTCGTGTACACGGGAAATACCGTGTGCACGGCGGATCTGTAGACGGGCCCGGGTTCTGGTTTACACCCGGGGCGTGACATCATGTATCGGGCTTTTCATGTATACGACGGATCAGTTGGCGAGCCCGGGATTCGGTATAACCTTGGGCATGATAGTTTGTATGCATGAATATCTTGTTTATATATCTTCTTAATTAACTTAGCCTTTGTTTAGATACATAAATATTTTATTTGGTATATTTTCTTAATTTTATTAAAAAAATTTGTATATTTGATTGACTAGGAGTGTGATCAAATGTCTATAATTAGATACTATATCTAAACTTCAAGTCATTTTTTTTTATAAGATAAATGATCTCTAGATGAAATATACTATACTAAATCATATATAGCAAAATCTTTAGTGATGCAAAAAATCAAACTCCTTAACATCATATTAGAAAATTCAAATACAGAATGAATTATTCTTAAATATTTTATTTCGATATCCAAACATAGCCATAAGAAATTTATAGGGAATGATCAAATATTTAGAATAAGATATTATATTTGAATTTTCAATTATTTTTTTAAAATAAGATAAATATTTCATAATAAGATAAATATATTGTTCTATCAAATTATGAATAGCAAGATGTTCGAAGAGATAAAAATCAAATTCTTTATTTACAATAGTACTAGAAAATTCTTACATCGATTCCTTAAAAAAAAAATTAGTAAAGATCATAAGGAGGATTTTTTAGTTAGATAGTGAGTTTGATTTTTATTTCTTAAAAGTTATTACACCCCGGGCGATTCGCAATCGCCGAGGATGAGATTACTCTGAGGCCGATACGGCGGAGAGGATGATGGGGTGATCTATGCTAATCTTGGAATTGGATTTGGGCAATTGATCGGGAAATTTGGGGAAGGAAAGGAGGAATGAGATGAGGAAGGGGATCGGAGAGGAATTGAGCTCGAGATGGGAAAGAAGAGAGAGAAAGAGAGGGAAAAGGTTGGGAGTTGAATGAGTATATTCTTTGTTAATCTGTTCATTTACAACTTGCTATTTATACTAGCTCTACTGAGTACTAATTGGAGATTACTAAGTATTTCAGGTGGTTAAATGCAATGCTATACTATTGTAACTATCTCTGGGGCCTTCTCTGGGCTTCTCCTGGGCTTCCTCTGGGCTCTTGAGTTAGCTCGTAGCCGATCCACTACTGCAATGTGGCCCCTTTGATCCAAGCTGCACGTTCACTGCTCACCAAAATATCTACTCTCCAGCTGTCTCCCACCCCAGTTGTACACCACCACCTCTTCAATGCTCCTCGGGACTCCAGACACATCCAGATGCTTATCCCTTCCTTCACCAAGCTTGCTCTCAAAGCTATCTTCGAAAACCCAAGTTAGTGTCTCCTCTCACCGAGCTTACCCTCCTCTCATCTCCACCAAGCTCTCCTTCTCATCTCTACCGAGCGATCCTTCTACTCTCCACCGAGCGATTTGTGTAATATGTAACACTCCCTCCCACTTCAAACGATCCTTGTCCTCAAGGATCAAAACCCGGAAACCATTTCTTTAGCTTCCAATAGTCCTCCCAAGTAGCCTCTTCAGGGCTCATGTTACTCCAGGTTACCAGTACTTGGGTAACGGCGCGTTTACCCTTGGGAATCAGCCTTCGACCTAAGATCTGCTCAGGTTGGGCCAGTAGTTGGCCTTCTTGCCCTACTGTTGGCTCAACTGTGGATAGCTGCTCCGGTTTCGGAACCCCCTGCTTGAGCTGTGAAACGTGGAAGACAGGATGCACCTTGGACCCCTCTGGTAAGCGAAGTTTGTAAGCCACCGGGCCAACCCTCTCTAGAATCTGGTAAGGACCAAAATATCTTGAGCTGAGCTTCATACATCGCCTCACTGCAACACTCCTTTGTCGGTAAGGTTGAAGTTTGAGATACACTATCTCACCCACTTGGTAATTCTTATCCACCCTCTTTTTATCTGCATTCTGCTTCATCCTGTTTTGCGCCTCCTGTAGTCTTTCTCTTAGGACTTTCATCATTTGGTCTCTCTCTACCTTCCACTCTTGGACCGAAGGGTGTAAATCATCCTTTTGGTTGACCATAAAGCTTGTCGGTGGAACATACCCATATAAGGCTTGGAATGGGGATATTCCTAAGGTGGAATGATATGTGGTATTGTACCACCATTCTGCCAGGGATAGCCATCTATGCCATTTACTGGGATGCTGTGAACACATACAGCGTAGATAAGTTTCGAGGCATCGATTAACCCTTTCGGTTTGCCCATCTGATTGGGGATGATAAGCTATGCTCATCTGTAGTCTAACCCCCATTAGCTTGAACAGGTCTCGCCAAAACTGACTGGTGAAAATTTTGTCTCTATCATAAATTATGCCCTCTGGTAACCCATGTAGTTTATATACTGAGTTAAAGAAGAGTTTAGCTACCTCCTGAGCTGAGTAGGGATGGACAAGAGAACCAAAATGAGCATATTTAGTGAAATTATCCACCACAACCAGGATAGTATCCCTTCCTTCTGTGAGTGGTAGAGCTTCTATAAAATCCATACTAACCAACTGCCAAGCCTGTAGAGGAATAGGCAGTGGTTGTAGTAACCCTGCGTAGGGAGTCCCATCAACCGTGTTTTTTATGCAGACCTCACAAGATTTCACTGCCCTCTCTACATCTCCTTTCATCCCAGGCCAATAGAAAGATTGTTTAATCCTTTTGTAAATGTTATCAACACCAGAGTGACCCCCCAAGGATGAAGCATGTAACTGATTGATCAATTCTTTTCTCAAGTTTCCATTACTACCCAAGTACAGCTTACCCTGATACCTCAATATGCCATGCTGATATGAGTAATTAGGTTGAGACTGGGGTTGTAATAGCAGTGCTATAATGATTGATTGTAGCTTAGAATCCCCATCATAGCTAGCAGTGACTTCACTTGCCCAAGTAGGAACAGCAGTGGTTATTGCCAATATTTGCCCTTCTTCTGTTACGGAATTTGTGTTGGCGTATTTCGTGAAATTGATTAAGTCTTGAAGATTGAAGATGAAGAAGTTTGAATCATATACCTCAATCTCAAGAAAGAAGAATTCAAAAGGATCAGGTACGTTTAACTAAATATTTTTGGCGATCCGAATACTTCTTATAGTATAGAAACACTTGGATGAATTTTTAATTGCATAAAAATCAAAAACTGGACATACTACATGTTCAGAATCCGGACCTGACATTACAGTCCAGACCCCGAACATAGGATAGTGTTACGGCATTTTGGTGTTGGCATATTTCGTGAGTCAAGTCAGTGAGTTGAGTCAGAGTCTTAAAGGGATCAAATTGTCAATCAGCAATCAAAGACTTAGAGAAGATTCAACAAGAGCTCAAGTTGACACTCAGTGTCTTGAGTCTTGAAGATTGAAGTTGAAGAATTGTGGATCAGTTACATCAATCTCAAGAAGAAAGTATTCAAGAGGATCAGGTATGTTTAACTAAATAATTATGGTGATCCGAATACTTTCTTATAGTGTAGAAACACTTGGAAGAATTTTTAATTGCATAAAAATCAAAAACTGGACATGGGGCATGTTCAGGATCTGGATCAGATGATCCAATCCGGATCCCGAAGGGTATTAGTTCATGTGCAAATCCAATCCGGATCCAAGCCTATTCTGATCCGGATCCCGAACATTGGATGTTGCTGAAATTCATGAACGATCCGGATCGGGAAGTTCCAATCCGGATCCCGAACCCTTGTTTTTCTGGAATCGTCAATCTCGTTACGACGATCCGGATCGCAGTAAATCCGATCCGGATCGCCGTCCTGAAAATTTCCAGATAATGTATGTTTTTGATTCTTATCTCTTTCCAAAGGTTTCTAAACTATAAATAGACGTTTAGGGTTTCTCAAAAACGTGGGAGCTACGGCCGATCATTTTATAAAACTCTTGAGAGCAACCCTAGAGGCTAGGTTTTTATCGATCTTCTTTATAGCCTCTTTTAGGTCAATTCGATGGTTCTTTCAAGAACATATCTTTTGTCGAATTGATCTAATCTTTGCTTAGAGATTTCTTCTACAGTTCCTCAATGAGAATCTAAGCAAAGGATCACCATCGAAGTCAATATTCTTATCGACTGAGTTTGCGTCGTGGATTCGACGTGGCATTGTCGATTCGGTGTGCTAAAGGCGTTTCGTGGATTCGAAACGTGTGCTCGTGGATTCGAGTGGCGTTCGTGGATTCGAACGTGTGCAGTGGACGTGCAAAATCGGTGGAGCGTGAGGTCCAAGAAATTGAAGGAGGGGTTAAATCCGTGGAGACGGTAATCACCTTGTTATTCTTCTTTTTTTAGGGATTGTTATTGCGTGGATATCCAACCGGTCAGCGCAAGGTCCGAAGAAGCTGAAGGAGGGGTTGAGTCCGTGGAGTCGGTAATCACCTTGTTATTCTTCTATTCTTAGTGGATTGTTATTGCGTGTTGGTCCCGTGGTTTTTCTCCTGGATTGGAGTTTCCACGTATATCTCGGTGTGCTGTTTTTATTTTCCGCATTGGTTTTTATTTTGCACTGAGATTGTGTTTTTAAGTATTACACCTATTCACCCCCCCTCTAGTTGTTTGATAGTACCTATTTAGATCCTTGTGGATCCTTAATATATAAAAACCTACAATTGGTATCAGAGCGGGTTTTAGGTTTATCTGTCATGTTGGGTGAAAGTGGTAATATTTTTAGACCTCCTCTTTTTGATGGGACTAATTATGCTTATTGGAAAGTGCGGATGAGGGCTTTTCTCATCGCAATTGATGAGCGGGTATGGCAATCCGTGGAATACGGTTGGGTGCATCCTGTTGAGGAAGTAGGAAATTCTACTACCCCAAAACCTCGCTCTAGATGGTCCAAAGAGGAATTTGAAAGATCTTCTTACAATGGAAAAGGTATGAACGCTTTATTTAATTCTCTTTCCTCGACTGAGTTCACACGAATTTCCGCGTGTGAAACTGTAAAGGAGATTTGGGATATTCTCAAAATTACACATGAGGGTACTAATCTAGTAAAAATTCAAAAGCTCCAGATGCTTACAAGTCAATTTGACTCTATTCATATGGATGAGCATGAATTGTTTACTGATTATTACACAAGACTTCAAGATATAATCAACACTTGTGCTAATTTAGGAGAAAAGATCCCGGAGTCGAAAATTGTAAGAAAGATACTTAGGACTCTTCCGGAACGGTTTAGGGCAAAGGTTACCGCCATTGAAACCGTTAGTCATCCGGATGAGATAAGTGTAGAGGAATTAGTAGGTGCTTTGCAAACTTATGAGATGACTTTTCCTACTAATCAAGTTTCTTCCAAGTCTTCTTCTAAGCTTACAGGTATTGCATTCAAATCCACAAAGGAAGAAGATAGCGAATCAAGTTCCGACGATGAAATCTCTTTTGCCGATTTTGAAGAACAATTGGCGCGGATCACAAAGAAATTTCGTCGGAAATTTTGGAAGAATCGAACCGATGGATCTTCATCCACGAAACCATCTAAAGGATCATCGGGTTCTAAATCCTCTTACCTCAAAGGGGTTGCAAAACTTTCTAAAGAAAAAGAAAAATATGATTTCGAAGGGGAAATCCAATGCTATCGATGCAAAGGCTACGGCCATTTTTCAACGGATTGTCCTTCTTCGAAATCATATAAAAAGAAGGCTTTGCAAGCGAAAACTTGGGACGATTCTACTTCTAATGAATCGACCTCAAGTAAAGAGGAAAAAATCGTTGCTTCTCATGCCTCTCATTTTTCCTCTTCTAATAATTGTTTATCATCTTTAGTCACTGACTCTACTCCTTTGATTTTGTATGAAACATCAACAACCGGCGGAGAGTCATCAAGTGAGGGGGAGTCGGACGAGGAAGAACTCGTTGAGGCATATCAACAACTTCTTGCGGAATCTAAGAAGATGGCCAAACATATCAAGAAGTTGAGAAAGCAACGACTTGAAGATCAAGACGAGAATCATGCTTTAAAGATAAAACTTCATGATCTCGAGGAGGAACGAGAACGTTTATTGGAAAACAATAAAATCCTCCAAGAAGAGCGAAACCAATCGGAGACAAACGCTAAATCATATATGGACAAGATTGGTTTTCTAGAAAAACAGTTTGAGGATATTCATGTCACCAATCAAGCTTTGACCAAGCAAGTTCATCAACTTAAATCCGACATACAAAGGCTTTCAACCGGTTCCAAGAAACTAGATTGTATGTCCGGATTAGGTCAAACAAGCAAGGTTGGTTTGGGATTTAAAAAGGATCAAACTGTGCATGCTTCAAGTTCCACATTCAAATTGAAAGGAAGAACGTGTCACCTTTGTGGACTTGAAGGACATTTGGTGAAGGATTGCCCGAAAAAGAGAAAGAAAAATTCTTCGGCAACTTCATCTACGGAGCGAACTCAACGGAATCAAAAGACACATCAAGTCAAAGGAGTTCACTCAACCCACCAAAGGTCCGAGCCACAACATCAATCATACAAGTGGATCACTACGAGGCAAAGACCTAAGGTGGACCAACAGTCAAAGCGGACAACCCCCGGCCACAACGAATCAAGACAACCCAAAATCCAGCGATTTTGGATTCGGAAAGGTGATATCTTTCCTTGTCTTAAGTTCTAAATAGCTTATGACTGTATGTAATGCTTTGATTGGTTTTCCTTTCATATTTTTCTGAATCTCTACATTACATGTTTTCAATGCTCTTCGTTTTTATACTTTGTTTTTGAACAAAAGGGTTTTTACTGAACAAGTGCATTGAATAAAAAGGGCTTCACGTTTATTCACTCCAAATTAATTTTATTTGGATTATCAACTTTACTCCATAATCATAATCTTGAAGATACTTCATTATAGGAGTTTTTGATATTATAAGCATCAAATTTTAGAAATCATGTGTGATCTTTAGATGCTTAATCTATCTCGGTTGTGTGAATTCATTGTGATAAACGTGAGACAACCGATAGACTAAAATTTGGGATTTAATTCTTTCACGTAAGAGATTGCATTCTTACAAGGGTAATGAAATGATTTGCAAAAGATGTGGAAAGAGTTACATCCGTAAGGAGTGTGAAAACTACCACCACATGTTGGAAAGAGCTGCCACCCCGGTCGTCCGGTCTGTGTGTGAAGCTACCACATGTTTTGATGCTTGAAAAATATTTCTTGAAATTTTTAGTTGAAGCATTTGGAGATTCTATATGCAAAGCTCTTATATTTTGAACAATCTCCTGGTTGGTATAAGGTGGGATAGTTGAAAGATGCTCAAAGAGCCACCCTTAGGTATTTTAGTGCTTATCTCAAATTTGAAAGGGTAAGAAATCAAATTGATGTCATTTGGAAATCTCTGTAAGTCATCTTTGTAAATCCGTTACATCTTGATAGAGTTTGGATCTCAAGATTATTTTTGATGACTTGTGTTTGATGAATATAACATGAAAAACAGTTTATAATGTTTTACCTTTATTTTTCATGATTTTGGAGTAAATCTTTTTAATTTTGTGAAATTAATTGGATTGAATGGCATCTGTGTGAATTCATTGTTTAAAACACTTAAATTGTTTTCTTGATGGAATACAAATCGGTAATTCAAATATTTCAAAATCTGGATTTGTTTCAAGAAATTATTTGATTTTTGCTTTCTGGTACAGGTACGCAATCTGCATTTTTGTTATATACCGGAACTGAGCCTTTATCTCTCTTTCTCTATGAACTAATGCTGTTAGTGATTTCCTTTTGTCTAGTATGTTCACTGTTTGATAATTTGTGACAAAAAGGGGGAGAACAGAAAATAATGATCGTATCACAAAGGGGGAGAACATAAATGCTCAAGACAGGGGGAGAACATGGAGAACATGGAGAACATGTTAGAGATGCTCATGATAGGGGGAGATAAAGAAAAGATTGAAAAAAGAGCCGAAAAACAAAAGAACCAAAAGGACGAATCAAATGTAGGATTCTAATTTCTAACGACTAACGTTTGATTTTGTTTGGAGTTTTGTTTTGCAGGAATTACATCACTTTAAGACTCCAAGTCCTAAGTCATAAAGTATGTTCTAGGACTGTTTGTAATTTTGTATTTACTGGATCTTTCACGCAAAGAAAATCAATGTTTTGCTGATAACATTGAATTTCGACTTTTTGGTTTAAGATGAGTGACTTGAGCGCTTTTATGTATTTTTGGGTTTTGTCACGAAATTGCCAAAGGGGGAGATTGTTACGGCATTTTGGTGTTGGCATATTTCGTGAGTCAAGTCAGTGAGTTGAGTCGGAGTCTTAAAGGGATCAAATTGTCAATCAGCAATCAAAGACTTAGAGAAGATTCAACAAGAGCTCAAGTTGACACTCAGTGTCTTGAGTCTTGAAGATTGAAGTCGAAGAATTGTGGATCAGTTACATCAATCTCAAGAAGAAAGTATTCAAGAGGATCAGGTATGTTTAACTAAATAATTGTGGTGATCCGAATACTTTCTTATAGTGTAGAAACACTTGGAAGAATTTTTAATTGCATAAAAATCAAAAACTGGGCATGGGGCATGTTCAGGATCCGGATCAGATGATCCAATCCGGATCCCGAAGGGTATTAGTTCATGTGCAAATCCAATCCGGATCCAAGCCTATTCTGATCCGGATCCCGAACATTGGATGTTGCTGAAATTCATGAACGATCCGGATCGGGAAGTTGCAATCCGGATCCCGAACCCTTGTTTTTCTGGAATCGTCAATCTCGTTACGACGATCCGGATCGCAGTAAATCCGATCCGGATCGCCGTCCTGAAAATTTCCAGATAAGGTATGTTTTTGATTCTTATCTCTTTCCAAAGGTTTCTAAACTATAAATAGACGTTTAGGGTTTCTCAAAAACGTGGGAGCTACGGCCGATCATTTTATAAAACTCTTGAGAGCAACCCTAGAGGCTAGATTTTTATCGATCTTCTTTATAGCCTCTTTTAGGTCAATTCGATGGTTCTTTCAAGAACATATCTTTTGTCGAATTGATCTAATCTTTGCTTAGAGATTTCTTCTACAGTTCCTCAATGAGAATCTAAGCAAAGGATCACCATCGAAGTCAATATTCTTATCGACTGAGTTTGCGTCGTGGATTCGACGTGGCATCGTGGATTCGGTGTGCTAAAGGCGTTTCGTGGATTCGAAACGTGTGCCCGTGGATTCGAGTGGCGTTCGTGGATTCGAACGTGTGCAGTGGACGTGCAAAATCGGTGGAGCGCGAGGTCCAAGAAATTGAAGGAGGGGTTAAATCCGTGGAGACGGTAATCACCTTGTTATTCTTCTTTTCTTAGGGATTGTTATTGCTTGGATATCCAACCGGTCAGCGCAAGGTCCGAAGAAGCTGAAGGAGGGGTTGAGTCCGTGGAGTCGGTAATCACCTTGTTATTCTTCTATTCTTCGTGGATTGTTATTGCGTGTTGGTCTCGTGGTTTTTCTCCTGGATTGGAGTTTCCACGTATATCTCGGTGTGCTGTTTTTATTTTCCGCATTGGTTTTTATTTTGCACTGAGATTGTGTTTTTAAGTATTACACCTATTCACCCCCCCTCTAGTTGTTTGATAGTACCTATTTAGATCCTTGTGGATCCTTAATATATAAAAACCTACAGATAGTTCATGCGCAATTCCAGTCCGGACCTTGGTCACTTCAGTCCGGACCCCGAATGTGGAATTTGCAGGAATTGCATGAACAGTCCGGACCGTGGAAATTACAGTCCGGACCCCGAAGGTATGTTTTTCTGGAAAAAGTCTGTTTCGCTACAACAGTCCGGACCACCATAATTCCAGTCCGGACCGTCGTCCTGTAAAATTTCAGAAAAGGTTAGTTTTTGATCTTATCCTCTTCCAACGGTTTCTAACCTATAAATAGACCCTATGATTCATTTTTTAGGGCAGATCCATATACGACCAAAATAGAAAAATCCATATATAGAGAAGAAAGGAAATAACGAGATTAAATCTATGTTTCTTCATCTATATTGATTAATTTGATTCTAGGTTTTCAAACTCAGATTTTGAGTAGAATCAAATTAATTAATACTTAGATGGTATTTCCGATCTATTTCTAATCTAAGTATTCGGCGGATCATCACCACCCAAAAATAACGATTTTCCCAAAATCGGCGCGTGGACTCGCGTGGCCTTGTGGATTCAAGGTGCAACCGCTCTCGTGGATTCGGAGCGAGGTACGTTCGTGGATTCGAGACGTGCTACTGGGTGAAGACCGTGGATTCGGTCGGACTTCGTGGATTCGACGTTGGACGCCGTGGATTCGGCGTTGGACGCAAATCGTGGATTCGAGGAGCGTTGCGGAGCGAGCGGAGAAGATCTACTAGGAGCGTATGGAAAAGGTTGAGTCGTAAGTGAGTACGGTATATCACCTTGTACGTGTTTTAATTCTAGTGGATTTCGCCGTGTTATCGGTCCCGTGGTTTTTTACTCCGGTTTGGAGTTTTCCACGTAAAAATCGTGCGTGTTATTTTTCATTTCCGCATTGGGTTTTATTGCGCAACGATTTTTGAGTGTTTACTGTTTACACCTATTCACCCCCCCTCTAGGTGTTTTTTCCCCTATTTAGATCCAATTAATCATAACCCAACAAGTGGTATCAGAGCGGGAATAGGGTTGTAAACAATGGTTGAAGGTGGAAACATCAACAGACCCCCGTTCTTCGATAGAACAAATTATGCCTACTGGAAAGTACGGATGAAAGCTTTTTTAATTTCCATCGACGAACGGGTGTGGCAATCAATCGAGTTAGGATGGTCTAATCCAACTGAAATTATTGCTGATGTTCGCACCATCAAACCTAGGTCGAAATGGACCAAGGAAGAGGTTGATGTATCTTCTTACAATGGCAAAGGAATTAACGCTGTATTTAATGCCTTGTCACAAACGGAATTCTCTCGCGTCTCGGCATGTGAGACTGCGAAAGAAATCTGGGATGTTCTTCAAGTTACACATGAGGGAACTAACCTTGTGAAGATTCAAAAGCTGCAAAAGCTTACGAGCAGATTTGACTCTATTTTCATGGCAGAAAATGAATCATTCACAGACTACTATAAACGATTGCAAGACATCGTAAATTCATGTGCTAACTTGGGAGAGAAAATTCCAGAATTTAAAATTGTAAGAAAAATTCTAAGAATTCTTCCTGAAAGATTTCGTTCCAAGGTTACGGCCATTGAAACAATTAAACACCCGGACGAAATCCGTGTAGAAGAATTAGTTGGTTCTTTACAAACTTATGAAATGACATTTTCTACTAACTATTCTTCGGGAAAGGCATCCTCTTCTAAGTCTTCAGGTTTTGCGTTGAAAACAACAAAAGAAGAAGACGCGGATTCATCCTCCTCAGACGACGACAAGAACCTATCTATGGAGGACTTTGAGAAGCAACTTGCTCTCTTGACAAGAAAGTTTCGCCGAAAGTTTCGAAGGGGTAATTCAAGTAAAACTCCATCCTTTGGAAAGTGGAAGAAAGGCAAAGGTTTTTCAAGCCAAAAGTCAAGAAAGCAAGAAAGTTTTTCAAAGGATAAGAAAAGCTCAGAGGGACAAGTCCAATGCTTCAAGTGCCGAGGGTACGGCCATATCTCAATGGAGTGTCTAAATAAGAATCCGTCAAAGAAGAAAGCGATGCAAGCCGTCACTTGGGATGACACCTCAACGTCAAATGAGTCATCTTCAAGTGATGAAGAGAATAATCCAACGGCGTTCCACGCGTTCACATCTTCACCCTTCATGTGCTTAATGGCAAGTACATTCGATTCATTGTCCAACTCCTCCCAGGTTGAAAAAATTGCAACGGACGACGAATCGAGTAACTCTGAAGGTGAAGATTTTGCTCTAGCCTACTATAAACTTTTGAGGGATTCAAAGAAACTGGCTAAGCAAAACAAGGGGTTGAGGGAGAGATTGCAGGATCTCGAAGAAGAAGTACAAAGGGCAACTTCTCTCTCGACCGGTCTTGAAGTGGAAAGGGATAACTTGATAAAAGATAATGCTTCACTTCAAGAGAAAAATGGGCATTTTGAGAAGGAACATGTAAAAATGATTGATAAAGCTGGTTACTTCTTGAAGCTCTATACCTGTTACGGAATTTGTGTTGGCGTATTTCGTGAAATTGTTTAAGTCTTGAAGATTGAAGATGAAGAAGTTTGGATCATGTACCTCAATCTCAGAAAGAAGAATTCAAAAGGATCAGGTATGTTTAACTAAATATTTTTGGTGATCCGAATACTTCTTATAGTGTAGAAACACTTGGTTGAATGTTTGATTGCATAAATATCAAAAACTGGACATACTACATGTTCAGAGTCCGGATCGGGCATCACAGTCCGGACCCCGAACGTAGATTGGTTCATGCGCAATTCCAGTCCGGACCCCGAACGTGGAATTTGCAGGAATTGCATGAACAATCCGGACCGTGGAATTACAGTCCGGACCCCGAATGTCCTCTTTTCTGGAAATTGTCTATTTAAGCTACGACAGTCCGGACCGCCAATTCCAGCCCGGACCGTCGTCCTGTAAAATTCCAGAAATGGTTAGTTTTTTATCCTTATCTTCTTCCAAGGGTTTCTAACCTACAAATAGCCTCTATGATTCAATTTCTAGGGCATCCGCATAAAATAAAAAGACGGCCGAAATTGAAAAATCCACATATAGAGAAGAAAGGGAATCAATAGATTTAATTCTATATTTCTTCATCTATATTGATTGATTGGATTCTAGGTTTCAAACTCAGATTTTGAGTAGAATCAAATCAATGAATACTTAGATGGTATTTCCGATCTATTTCTAATCTAAGTATTCGGCGGATCATCACCACCCAAAAAACAACGATTTTCCCAAAATCGGCGCGTGGACTCGCGTGGCCTTGTGGATTCAAGGTGCAACCGCTTTCGTGGATTCGAAGCGTGCTATTGGGTGAAGACCGTGGATTCGATCGGACGTCGTGGACTCGACGTTGGACGCCGTGGATTCGGCGTTGGACGCAGATCGTGGATTCGAGAAGCGTTGCGGAGCGAGCGGAGAAGATCTACTAGGAGCGTATGAAAAAGGTTGAGTCGTCTGTGAGTACGGTATATCACCTTGTGTTGGGTCGTATATAATACGGATCTAAATAGGGGAAGAAACACCTAGAGGGGGGTGAATAGGTGTAAACGTATAAACACTCCAAAAATCGTTGCGATAAAACCCAATGCGGAAAATAAAATAACTCGCAAGATTTTTACGTGGAAAACTCCATCACCGGAGTAAAAAACCACGGGACCGATAACACGGCAGAAATCCACTAGAATTAAAACACGTACAAGGTGATTTACCGTACACACTTACGACTCAACCTTTTCCATACGCTCCTAGAGGATCTTCTCCGCTCGCTCCGACGCTTCTCGAATCCACGATCTGCGCCCAACGCCGAATCCATGGCGTCCAACGTCGAATCCACGACGTCCGACCGAATCCACGGTCTTCACCCAATAGCACCCTTCGAATCCACGAATGTGCCTCGCTCCGAATCCACGAGAGCGATTGAACCTTGAATCCACAAGGACACGCGAATCCACGCGCCGATTTTTGGGGAAAATCGTTGTTTTTGGGTGGTGATGATCCGCCGAATACTTAGATCAAAGATAGATCGGAAATACCATCTAAGTATTCATTAGTTTGATTCAACTCAAGATGTGAGTATGAAAACCTTGAATCAAACTAATCAATATAGATGAAGAAACATAGAGTATTCTCTAATGATTTCCTTTCTTCTCTATATGTGGATCTATAGCCGTAAAAGATGATACATGAAAATGACGGCTATGTGGATTGACCCTAGAAAGAAAGACATAGGGTCTATTTATAGGTTAGAAACCCTAGGAAGGAGATAAGAATCAAAAACCTGCCATTTCTGGATTTTTACGGACGGCGATCCGGATCGTGATAACTGAGATCCGGATCGTCATAACGAATCAGCCAATTCCAGAAAAACGAAGGTTCGGGATCCGGATCATGTGACTACGATCCGGATCGTTCATACAGTTCACCAAACATCAACGTTCGGGATCCGGATTGCGAAGCAAGATCCGGATCGTTCAAGGTAGATGGTAAACTCAACGTTCGGGATCCGGATCAATAGACTACGATCCGGATTGCGACGATGTATGAACGAACCACCTTCGGGATCCGGATCGAACAACCTGATCCGGATCCTGAACATGTCCCAAGTCCAGTTTTTGATTTTTATGCAATGAAAGATTCTTCCAAGTGTTTCTACACTACAAGAAGTATTCGGATCACACAAATTCTTTAGTTAAACATACCTGATCCTTTTGAATTCTTCTTTCTTGAGATTGAGTTAAATGATCCAACTTTCTTCACCTTCAATCTTCAAGACTTGAGACTTTCACGAAACTACGCCAACTCAAATTCCGTAACAATCTCCCCCTTTGGCGGTTTCGTGACAAAACATAGATCCACTAAAGAAAATTCAAAAAGATATTTTTGTTGCTATCACCATACAACAAAAATTTACAATGGAGATCCAAAATACAATACATGAGTTAAACTCCTAAAACAGACTCTAGACTTAGACATCTGTACTCTCTGCAAAAAGAAATCATTCTTGACAAAAGAAATCGTTAGATACCTCAAGAATTTTGTATCATTCAAAAACCACAAACAGAGATGAAGTTTAAACTCATTCATACTTACCATGACATTTATACATTCAGATATGTAAACAGATCATAGTTAAAACACCAACATATCCTCTTTGCACGTAAAAACCAAATGTCATGAACATGTTTGTGACAAACTTATATATATATAGATATGTAATAGATCAGAGTTAAGAACCAACATATCTTCTATGCAATCAAAAACCAAGTGTCACAAACTTGTTAGTCCAACATCAACTTGTTAGTTATATTACATGCCCAAATAGTTAGTCGAATAGTTAGTCGAGACATGCAAACAATCACAAGATGAAAACCAAAAGTTGAAGTTGAGATCATACTTACCTTGAAAGATCATACTTACCTTGATGTATACAAAACCTTCATCATCAAGATTTTCACAATCATTGTTCAAGTTCCCTTACCTTGATGTTCATTCACATCTTCATTGTTCAAAGTTCTCTCTAACTCTCTCCCCCTTTTTGTCACAAAACAAAGCCAAAATGTAGTTAAGACTACGAAATGTTAGGAGAGTGAAAAGTTCCAATAAAACGTAAAACCTGAGAACTAAGCTAAAATCAGTATAAAACTAAATCCTACACAAAAAGAAAAAGGAAGGTGCAGTTCAGTCGGAGGAGTCGGAGCTGGTACAACTCAGCTTGCTCAGAATCCCTTTAAGCATTGTCGAAATAGTTGAGCACTTCTTCTTGATCTTCTTCTGTTTAGAGGAAAGTTGCTGAAGTTCCTTCGACATTCTTTCTTGTTCAGCAGACAGTCTTTGTTGTTCCTGTCGAAGCGATTTCAACACATCAGCGTCTGTACCCTGTCTCTTCGAGTGTGATGGATGCTGTGTAGATGCAGATGGAGCATCCGGTCCCGTAACCCATGGATATTCAGTTTGTAGAATTCCAGAGAGTGAGCGAGCTCTGGTGAGAGGCCTACTAGGCTGATTTTCACTCCATTGGACAGTCTTCCGTCTCGTATATTGTTTGGTTGTTGAGGTAGATTTCATTAATCTTTTTCCTTTGGTAAATTTCCTGTTTCCCTCATCAATTTTCCGTTGAACATCTTTGAAAAATTCGTCCCATTCTTCATCATCATAGTCTGAGCTGTCTTCCTCTGCGTTTTTCGTCTTGTTTTGAGTTGAATCATCTGGTTCCCTTTTAACAGATGTATTTGTGTGCATCATTGAAGCCAGGAGAAGGATTAACCAAGAGAAACTCACTGAATTAAGTGCCATTGAACAAAATGCTTGAGTAAAGAAGGTGTCCTGTGAAAACCAACTCAAGAACACAAAAATTCTTAGTTTTCAAAAATTGGAAAAATTGTACCCAAACAATCATAATCATGTAGAGAGACTAAGAATCAAATTAGTTTTGCAAAAGGACTTTTAAAAATAGATCAATTGCATGATTTTCGAAAATCCTTATTATATGCCCTAAAACTGAAATTTTAGAAATCGAAGCATAAAAATCCGTTAATCACGAGAATACCTAGCATATAATCAAAACTAATCTACCCAGAGTTCTTATTTCAAAAGAAATTTGATCAAAAACCATCCACAAACAAAGTTGATCCAAGAAATTCGTGCGTTTGAGGAGGAAAAGAAGAAAACGATGAAAAACCGAGATTTTGATCAATAAAACTTACTTGGAATTGAAGAACCTGAGTTTGAAAGCTTCCAAGGAGGATGAAATCTAGAGAGAAGCGCTCTGGAAACTTCGGAACAAAAGATTGGAGTAAAGAAATCAAAAACCCCTTTCGTTCCTTATAAAACCTAGCCGCGATCCGGATCAGTTCATAACTGCGATCCGGATCGGCTACCCGCAGTAAGAAACTGCGTTCGGGATCCGGATCGGCAGATACAATCCGGATCGTCAGCCCGCAGAAGAATTCCTGCGTTCGGGATCCGGATCATCTAGCCCGATCCGGATCGGCCCCAACTTTTTCTTTAGAAAAATTTCAGAGAAATTCAAGAAAAACCAGAAAAAGATTGTAAGCACAAAGGTGTATCAACTTTAAACAAAAAGCATCGTTTCACACAACAAGAATTAGATTATGCCAAATCTATCAGTAATATCCAAAAATGAAACGAAAATTTACAAAAATTAAATCCCTTAAAGTTGAACACATTCAATTACATCTAACTTGATCTTATGAGTAATGCCTTTATCAAATAATCAATTTGGTAAAGAAAATGAAATACAAAGATCAATAGATGTTTGAAATCCCAAATATAGTAGATAATGTATCTAGACAATCTGTTGAAGAGAGTGGCTCTTTGAGCATCTTTCTTTAAAATCCCACCTTATACCAACCTTGAAATTTGACAGAGTCAAGTATTTCAACATGCATTTTACTTAATGAAAAATTTGAACAACCATGCTTGGTATACATGTGGTAGCTGCACACAATACTCGGACGACCGAGGTGGTAGCTCTTTCCTCCATGTGGTGGTAGTTTTCACACTCCTCATTGGGATGTAACTCTTTCCACATCTTTTGAGCATTTTACCTTTTCTAAGACTCCCCCTCAATTGGCTATCAATTATTTAAGATATAAAGTATTCAACCAAAAATTGATCTCGATTTCATACTCGACTAAACAGTCAAATAAGATAATGACTATACCAAGAGATCATTGAGAGAGAAATTGACTTTGATCACTTTAGAAGATGATTTAATTAACATAAACGATCATTGCAACAATGAAATATTATGATGGCAAAAGCATAATAAATTTCTAAATGTGCGAAAAGATGCAATTAAAGTCAATTATGATCTATGCTCAATTACTATCCTATGTATAAACATAGATAATGAATAGAACAAAACAAATACAAAACCTATTTTAAGCAAAGGTTTCAAAAAGAAGTTTATTTCAAAGAAAGCATACCAATTGCTTTTCGCAAATGAATAAAACGTTTTTGATCCAAAGGTTTTGTTAAAAAGTCAGCTAATTGATCCTCAGTTGAAATATATGAAAGTTGAAGAGTATTTGATTCAACTAGCTCTCTAAGAAAATGATATCTAAGTTCAATATGTTTTGTTCTAGAGTGCAACACAGGGTTTTTAGAAATGTTAATAGCACTAGTGTTGTCACAAAGTATTGTTACCGAAGATGCTGAAATGCGGAAGTCACTCAATACGCTTTTCATCCAAATGAGTTGAGTTGAGCAGCTTCCAGCTGAAATGTATTCCGCTTCGGCAGTCGAGAGTGCTATGCAGTTCTGCTTTTTACTGTGCCATGCAACAAGGCAATGGCCAAGATAGAAGCATGCACCACTCGTGCTTTTCCGATCATCCACTGATCCTGCCCAATCGGCATCTGAGTATCCAACAATATCCAGACTTGTTCCCATGGGATACCAAATTCCGAAATTAATTGATCCTTTGATGTACCGGATGATCCGTTTCACCGCTTTCAGGTGAACCTCCTTTGGTGCTGATTGATATCTCGCGCAAATCCCAACACTAAAGGATATATCCGGGCGACTAGCCGTGAGGTAAAGTAGACTTCCAATCATACTTCTATACAGTTTCTCGTCTACATTCTCACTATGTGATTCACTTCCAAGTCCCTTGTGGCTAGTTCCCATTGGAGTTGGAAAATCTTTACAATTTTCTAGATCAAACTTTTTGACCAACTCCAGTGCATACTTGGATTGACTCAAGTGAATACCTTCATCATTTTGTTTAATTTGCAATCCAAGAAAATAAGACAATTCGCCCATCATGGACATCTCAAATTCGCTTTCCATGGTCTCCGCGAATTTAGAAGCATCATTATCTTTTGTTGCACCAAATACAATGTCATCGACATAGATTTGTGCTACAATGAAATTATTTTGATAATGCTTCACAAAGAGAGTCCTGTCAGCTCCCCCTCGAGTATAGCCCTTCTCCAAAAGGTGCTTTGTTAACCTTTCGTACCATGCTCGCGGTGCTTGTTTCAGACCGTAAAGAGCCTTTTTCAAACGAAAAACATGGTTAGGTTGTTTATGATCTACAAAACCTTTCGGTTGAGCTACATAAACTTCCTCATTTAAAAACCCATTTAGAAATGCGCTCTTGACGTCCATTTGAAATAATTTGATTTTAAAATGACAAGCAATAGCAAACAATATACGAATGGACTCGAGTCAAGCTACAGGGGCGAAAGTTTCGTCAAAGTCTATACCTTCTACTTGAGAGTAGCCTTGAGCAACTAGTCGTGCCTTGTTCCTGATGATAGTACCATCTTCATCTTTCTTGTTCTTGAAGATCCATTTGGTACCTATCACATTATGTTGCTTTGGAGGCTTCGTTAATTCCCAGACTTTGTTTCGCTCAAATTGATGGAGCTCTTCCTGCATAGCTTTAATCCAGTAGTCATCCTGAAGAGCTTCATCTATTGTCTTTGGTTCGATTAAGGATACATAGCAAGCAAATCCGCAAACCAACTGCCTTCGAGTTCTAACTCCTTCTTGTGGATCTCCAATGATGTTCGATTCCGGATGATCCTTGGAGATTCGTAGCGTTTGTTGAAACGGAGTACTCGGAGGTACACGAGATGATTCCTGCACATCAGATAAACTAGAAGAACCATTAGATGCATCATTAATATTGGAAGTATTATTATGAGAAGATGCACTAGCAGGAGAATCATCATCTAGAGAGATATCGAGGGTAGATTTTTCAGATTCAAAGTGAGAAGCTTCATCTACTTTAACATTTAGAGATTCTACGATCGTCTTAGATTCAATGTTAAATACTCGATATGCTCTGCTATTCGTAGAATAACCCAAAAAGATCCCTTCATCGCTTCGAGAGTCGAACTTTCCAAGATTTTCCCGGTCACGTAAAATGTAACATCGACTCCCGAAGATACGAAAGTACTTGATATCCGGTTTTCTACTAAACCACAGCTCATATGGTGTATTCAAGGTTCCAGGGCGCAAATACACTCTGTTAATGACATAGACAGCGGTGTTCACAGCTTCAGCCCAAAAATGTAGCGGTAATTTCCGGCTATGAAGCATCACACGCGCCATCTCTTGAACAACCCTGTTTTTGCGCTCAACAACACCATTTTGCTGAGGTGTATAGGGTGCCGAGAATTCATGTTTAATGCCATTTGAAGTACAAAAGTCAATGAATTTTGAATTTATGAATTCTCCACCCCTATCACTTCTAACACGAATGATCTTTTCATTCTTTTCAATCATAATACGATGGCAAATCTCATGAAAAGAGTCAAACGTATCAGCTTTCTCTCTCAAAAATGCTACCCATGAAAACCGAGAGAAATCATCAACCAATAAAAAAATATACCATTTACCTCCCAAAGATGGTTGACGAGTTGGCCCCATTAAATCCATGTGCAAAAGTTCCAAGGGCCGTTTTGTACCAACGTGGTTCAAGTTCTTGTGTGCAGTCCTAGACTGTTTTCCCTTTTGGCAACCACCACACACAACATTTTGTTTAAATAAAAGCTTTGGAATCCCCTTGACCACGTCCTTGTTTGAAATTCTAGTAAGTTCCTTAAAATTTAAGTGACCTAGCCTTTCATGCCAAAGAGTTTCATTATTCAAAGCGGCTAAGTTACAATTTTCAGAAAATTTATTAGGAACGACATAACAATTGTTTTCCGATCTAACCCCTTTTAAAAAGAAGACATGGTCCTTATCAGTTACAACGCATTCAACAGATGAAAAGTTAACTGAAAAACCATTGTCGCAAAGTTGACTTATGCTTATGAGGTTAGTCTTAAGGCCATCAACAAATAAGACGTTTTTCAAAATCGGGCCATCTGGAATAGCTACCGTCCCTTTTCCAACAATTTTGGAAGATCGACCGTCTCCGAAAACAACGTGTCCTCCGGAGATTTTCTCAAGATTTTGAAAACTAATTTTGTCACCGGTCATGTGACGGGAACACCCGCTATCCAGATACCAAGACGAACTATCATATGCATGCAAGGAAACATTGGAAACAAGACAAGGGAAAATTTCACCTTTGCGCACCCAAACCCTTTTGAAGTGCGTCGGTAATGGTCGTGAAGTTGTATGCCTAGGTGAAGGCGTCTTGTTATAGCGATTGTTGTTCCTTGATGTAATCGTCTTGCGTGATGAACTACCAAATCTCTTTTCATTTGAAAAGTTTTGCTTTGATTTTCGGGGAGGAGCCGTTTTGGTAGTTGTTGCAAGAGGTCTTTGAGATGAGCGTTCGACTCCCGTCTTGCAATATCTTCTTATGTGCCCTGAAACACCACAACGAAAACATACCTTAGATCTTGACGATCCCAAAGAGGATGAAGTAGGTTTGTTGTCGTTGTTTGTCTTGAATTCCGGTGTCAGAGGAGGAGATACCGACTGAGGCACAAAAACTGTCTCACTCGAACTTGGACTGTTTCCAGTTTGAGTGTATCCGAGGCCGAACCTATTTGATTGACCAAGACCAAGAAGTCTATCCAACTTACTCCTTCCTGAAGAGAATCGCTGTAAGTCACTCTTGAGTTGGAAAATGGTCTTTGTCATTTCCAGGTTATCCTGTCGAGCCTCGTTGTAGAGCTTTGAGAAGTGATTCGCGTTATCCACCAGATTTGTATGTTCCTTCTCAAGTTGCTCATTGGACTCTTGAAGGGAAGCATTTTCTTTTATCAGGTTTTCCCTTTCCACTTCAAGAGCGTTTGAGAGAGAAGTCGCTCTTTTTGCTTCTTCTTCGAGATCATGCACTCTCCCTCTCAAACTCTTGTTTTGCTTAGCCACTTTCTTTGAGTCCCTCAAAAGTCTGTGGTAGGCTAGAGCAAAATCTTCACCTTCCGAATCATTCGATTCGTTGTCCGTTGCGTTCTTTTCAACAGTGGAGTTGGACAACGATTCAGACGTATTTGCCATAAAGCACATGAATGGTGAAGATGTGGACGCGTGGAATGCCGTGGAGCTCTTTTCTTCATCACTTGAAGACGACTCATTTGACGTTGAGTTGTCATCCCAAGTGACGACTTGCATCGCCTTCTTCTTTGCCGGATACTTGTTAGGACACTCCGTTGCAATGTGGCCGTAGCCTCGACATTTGAAGCATTGCAGTTGTCCTTCTGAACTTTTCTTATCCTTTGAGAAGTTCTCTTGCTTTCTTGACTTGTAACTTGGAGTACCCTTGCCTTTGTTCGACTTTCCGAAGGATGGAGATTTGCTTGAATTACCCCTTCGGAAGTTGCGGCGAAACTTCCTTGTCAAGAGAGCGAGCTGCTTCTCAAATTCCTCCATAGAAAGGTTCTCGTCATCGTCCGAGGAGGATGTATCCGCGTCTTCTTCCTTAGTTGTTTTCAACGCATAACCTGAAGACTTAGAAGTGGATGCTTTTCCAGAAGAATTGTTAGTATTAAAAGTCATTCATAAGTTTGTAATGAACCAACTAATTCTTCTACACGTATTTCGTCCGGGTGTTTAATAGTTTCAATGGCAGTAACCTTTGGGCGAAATCGTTCAGGAAGAGTTCTTAAGATTTTTCTTACAATCTTAAATTCTGGAATCTTCTCTCCCAGATTAGCACATGAGTTTACGATGTCTTGCAATCGTGTATAGTAGTCCGTGAAAGATTCATTTTCTGCCATCAAGATAGAGTCAAACTTGCTCGTAAGCATCTGCAGTTTCTGAATCTTCACGAGGTTAGTTCCCTCATGTGTAACCTGGAGAACATCCCAGATTTCTTTCGCAGTCTCACATGCCGAGACGCGAGAGAATTCAGTTTGAGATAAGGCATTAAAAATAGCATTAATTCCCTTGCCATTGTAAGAAGATAACTCAAACTCTTCCTTGGTCCATTTCGACCTAGGTTTTAAGGTGTGAACATCAGAGATAAGTTCAGTTGGATTAGTCCATCCTGATTCAATTGAATGCCACACCCTTTCGTCGATGGAAGATAAAAAAGCTTTCATCCGTACTTTCCAGTACGCATAATTTGTTCCATCAAAGAAAGGGGGTCGATTGATGTTTCCACCTTCAACCATTGTTCACAACCCTATTCCCGCTATGATACCACTTGTTGGGTCGTATATAATACGGATCTAAATAGGGGAAGAAACACCTAGAGGGGGGTGAATAGGTGTAAACGTATAAACACTCCAAAAATCGTTGCGATAAAACCAATGCGGAAAATAAAATAACTCGCAAGATTTTTACGTGGAAAACTCCATCACCGGAGTAAAAAACCACGGGACCGATAACACGGCAGAAATCCACTAGAATTAAAACACGTACAAGGTGATTTACCGTACACACTTACGACTCAACCTTTTCCATACGCTCCTAGAGGATCTTCTCCGCTCGCTCCGACGCTTCTCGAATCCACGATCTGCGCCCAACGCCGAATCCACGGCGTCCAACGTCGAATCCACGACGTCCGACCGAATCCACGGTCTTCACCCAATAGCACCCTTCGAATCCACGAATGTGCCTCGCTCCGAATCCACGAGAGCGATTGAACCTTGAATCCACAAGGACACGCGAATCCACGCGCCGATTTTTGGGGAAAATCGTTGTTTTTGGGTGGTGATGATCCGCCGAATACTTAGATCAAAGATAGATCGGAAATACCATCTAAGTATTCATTAGTTTGATTCAACTCAAGATGTGAGTATGAAAACCTTGAATGAAACTAATCAATATAGATGAAGAAACATAGAGTATTCTCTAATGATTTCCTTTCTTCTCTATATGTGGATCTATAGCCGTAAAAGATGATACATGAAAATGACGGCTATGTGGATTGACCCTAGAAAGAAAGACATAGGGTCTATTTATAGGTTAGAAACCCTAGGAAGGAGATAAGAATCAAAAACCTGCCATTTCTGGATTTTTACGGACGGCGATCCGGATCGTGATAACTGAGATCCGGATCGTCATAACGAATCAGCCAATTCCAGAAAAACGAAGGTTCGGGATCCGGATCATGTGACTACGATCCGGATCGTTCATACAGTTCACCAAACATCAACGTTCGGGATCCGGATGCGAAGCAAGATCCGGATCGTTCAAGGTAGATGGTAAACTCAACGTTCGGGATCCGGATCAAGAGACTACGATCCGGATTGCGACGATGTATGAACGAACCACCTTCGGGATCCGGATCGAACAACCTGATCCGGATCCTGAACATGTCCCAAGTCCAGTTTTTGATTTTTATGCAATGAAAGATTCTTCCAAGTGTTTCTACACTAGAAGAAGTATTCGGATCACACAAATTCTTTAGTTAAACATACCTGATCCTTTTGAATTCTTCTTTCTTGAGATTGAGTTAAATGATCCAACTTTCTTCACCTTCAATCTTCAAGACTTGAGACTTTCACGAAACTACGCCAACTCAAATTCCGTAACACCTTGTACGTGTGTTAATTCTAGTGGATTTCGCCGTGTTATCGGTCCCGTGGTTTTTTACTCTGGTTTGGAGTTTTTCCACGTAAAAATCGTGCGTGTTATTTTTTCATTTCCGCATAGGGTTTTATTGCGCAACGATTTTTTGAGTGTTTATGGTTTACACCTATTCATCCCCCCTCTAGGTGTTTTTTCCCCTATTTAGATCCAATTAATACATAACCCAACAAGTGGTATCAGAGCGGGGAATAGGGTTGTAAATAATGGTTGAAGGTGGAAACATCAACAGACCCCCATTCTTTGATGGAACAAATTATGCCTACTGGAAAGTACGGATGAAAGCCTTTTTAATTTCCATCGACGAACGGGTGTGGCAATCAATTGAATTAGGATGGTCTAATCCAACTGAAATTATTGCTGATGTTCGCACCATCAAACCTAAGTCGAAATGGACCAAGGAAGCGATAGACTTATCTTCTTACAATGGCAAAGGTGTTAACGCTTTATTTAATGCTTTGCCACAAACTGAGTTCTCTCGCGTCTCGACATGTGAGACTGGGAAAGAAATCTGGGATGTTCTTCAAGTTACACATGAAGGACTAACCTTGTGAAGATTCAAAACTGCAAATGCTTACCAGCAAGTTTGACTCCATGTTCATGGCAGAAAATGAATTGTTCACAGATTATTATACACGATGCAAGACATCGTGAATTTATGTGCTAACTTTGGGAGAGAAAATTCCAGAATTTAAAATTGTAAGAAAAATTCTAAGAACTCTTCCTGAAAGATTTCGTTCTAAGGTTACGGGCATTGAAATTATTAAACACCCGGACGAAATCCGTGTAGAAGAATTAGTTGGTTCATTACAAACTTATGAAATGACATTTCCTACTAACTATTATTCGGGAAAGGCATCCTCTTCTAAGTCTTCAGGTTTTGCATTGAAAACAACAAAAGAAGAAGACGCGGATTCATCCCCCTCAGACGATGACGAGAACCTATCTATGGAGGACTTTGAGAAGCAGTTTGCTCTCTTAACAAGAAATTTTCGCCGAAACTTTCGAAGGAGTAATTCAAGTAAAACTCCATCCTTCGGAAAGTGGAAGAAAGGCAAAGGTTTTTCAAGCCAAAAGTCAAGAAAGCAAGAAAGTTTTTCAAAGGATAAGAAAAGCTCAGAGGGACAAGTCCAATGCTTCAAGTGCCGAGGGGTACGACCATATCTCAACGGAGTGTCCAAATAAGAATCCGGCAAAGAAGAAGGGGATGCAAGCCGTCACTTGGGATGACAACTCACGTCAAATGAGTCATCTTCCAGTGATGAAGAAAACAACGCAACGGCATTCCACGCGTTCACATCTTCACCCTTCAAGTGCTTAATGGCAAGGACATCCGATTCTTTGTCCAACTCCTCCCATGCTGAAAAGAATGCCATGGACGACGAATCGAGTAATTCTGAAGGTGAAGATTTTTGCTCTTGCCTACTATAAGTTTTGAGGGATTCAAAGAAACTGGCAAAGAAAAACAAGAGTTTGAGAGGGAGATTGCAGGATCTCGAAGAAAAAGCAAAAGGGCAACTTCTCTCTCAAACGCTCTTGAAGTGGAAAGGGGTAATCTGATCAAAGTAAATGTTTCCCTTCAAGAGTCTAATGAGCTTCTCGAGAAGAATTATGTGGATATGGTGAACAAAGCGAATTTACTTCTTGAAGCTCTATGGCGAGGCTCGACAGGAAAAAAATGGAAATGACGAAGATCATTCTCCAACTCAAAGATGATTTAAAGCAATTTTCTTCTGGAAGGAGTAAGTTGGATAAGTTACTTGGTCTTGGTCAAACAAACAGATTCGGCCTCGGATACAATCGAACTGAAGACCATTTTAGTTCGATTGGGACAGTCTTGTGCCCCAGTCAGTATCTCCTCCTCCAACACCGGAATTTACGACAAACAACGACAACAAACCTACTTCACCCTCTTCGGGATCGTCAAGCACTAAGGTATGTTTTCGTTGTGGTTATGCAGGGCAACATTAGAAGAAATTGCAAGATGGGAGCGAAACGTTCATCTCAAGCGCCTCTTGCAACGACTACCATAAGGTGATTCCCCGGAAATCAAAGCAAAACTTTTCAAAAGGAAAAGAGCCTTGGTAGTTCACCTCGCAAGACGATGGTCAAGCAATCAATCAATCAAGACACTTTCACCAAGGAGAATAACGTCACATTCTTTACCGACGTAATCCAAAAAGGTTTGGGTGCGCAAAGGTGAAATCTTTCCTTTCTTGTCATTCATACTTCTTTGCATGCTTATGACAATTCGTCTTGGTATCTGGATAGCGGGTGTTCCCGTCACATGACCGGTGACAAAAACTGTTTTCAAAACTTGAGAAAATCTCCGGAGGACTTGTAGTTTTTCGGAGACGGTCGTCTTCTAAAAATTGTTGGAAAAGGAACTATCTATTCAGATGGCCGGTTTTGAATAATGTGTTTTTTTGGAAGGCCTTAAGACTAACCTCATAAGTATTAGTCAACTTTGCGACAATGGATTTTTCAGTTAAATTTTTCATGTTCGAATGTATTGTAACTGATAAGGACCATGTTTTCTTTTTAAAGGGGTTAGATCTGAAAATAACTGTTATGTTGTTCCAAATAAAATTTCTGAAAACTGTAATTAGCCTCTTTGAATAATGAAACACTTTGGCATGAAAGCTAGGTCACATAAATTTAAGGAACTTGCTAGAATTTCAAACAAAGGACGTGGTCAAGGGGGTTCCAAAACTTTCACTTAAAGAAAAACATTGTGTGTGGAGGTTGTCTAAAGGGAAAACAATCAAGGACTGCACACAAGAACTTGAACCACGTTGGTACCAACGGCCTTAGAAATTATTGCACATGGATTTAATGGGGCCGACTCGTCAACCATCTTTGGGAGGTAAATGGTATATTTTTCTTATTGGTGATGATTTCTCTAGATACTCATGAGTAGCATTTTTAAAAGAGAAAGCTGATACGTTTGATTCTTTTTCGAGATTTGCCATCGTATTATGATTGAAAAGAATGAAAAGATCATTCGTGTTAGAAGTGATAGAGGTGGAGAATTCATAATTCTAAATTCATTGATTTTTGCACTTCCAATGGCATTAAACATGAATTCTCAGCACCCTATACACCTCAACAGAATGGTGTAGTCGAGCGCCAAAACAGGGTTGTACAAGAGATGGCACGTGTTATGCTTCATAGCCGGAATTTACCGTTATATTTTTGGGCTGAAGCTGTGAACACCGCCGTCTATTAATTAATCGAGTGTATTTGCGCCCTGGAACTTTAAATACACCATATGAGTCGTGGGTTAGTAGAAACCGAATATCAAATATTTTCGTATCTTTGGGAGTCGATGTTTTATTCTGCGTGATCGCGAAAACTTGGTAAGTTCGACTCTCGAAGCGACGAAGGGATTTTCATGGGTTATTCTACTAACAGTAGAGCATATCGGGTATTTAACTTGGAATCTAAAACGATGTAGAATCTATAATGTTAAAAGTAGATGAAGCTTTCCACTTTGCATCTGATAAATCTACCCTGATATGTCTCTAGATGATGATACTCCTGTAATGCATCTTCTCGTAATAAACTCTTTCAATAAAGTTGATGCATCTAATGGTTCTTCAAGTTTATCTAATTGCAGGAATCATCTCATGTGTCACGCCGAGTCCGCATTTGTCGGTTCAGGCATGCCACAGACCCGCCAATCGGGTAAGACCTTTTCCTACCCGAAGGAAGGGTACATCCATAATAACACAACAAGTGTATGCGGAAGCTCAATATCAGAAGTACTAAAAATCACTACAAATTAAACCTTTCATTCAATAACAACAGTTAATGCGGAAAGAAAGCTACAAGAGTGAACCATGCCTTACTTTATTACACTTTCCATTTCTGACTTGCAATATAAATTATTACAATTCTTTTACATAAATTCCTCACCATACAAGGTTCACTAAAGAAATATATAAATGGGATACCTCTGCTAGACCTCTAGGTCTCTATGCTGCTCGGGCCCTTGCCCGTCGTATACCTAGCCGTCTGCTCTGAACCGTCGCTGATCGCTGCATTCATACCTGAACCTGTGGGGGGAGT
>CM055060.1:34387381-34448095 GCA_029204045.2 Tillandsia leiboldiana
TTTGAGTAAAGAAGGTGTCCTGTGAAACCAACAACAGAACACAAAAATTCTTAGTTTTCAAAAATTGAAAAAATTGTACCCAAACAATCATAATCATGTAGAGAGACTAAGAATCAAATTAGTTTGGCAAAAGGACTTTTAAAAATAGATCAATTGCATGATTTTCGAAAATCCTTATTATATGCCCTAAAACCGAAATTTTAGAAATCGAAGCCTAAAAAATCGTTAATCAGGAGATACCTAGCATATAATCAAAACTAATCTACCCAGAGTTCTTATTTCAAAAGAAATTTGATCAAAAACCATCCACAAACAAAGTTGATCCAAGAAATTCGTGCGTTTGAGGAGGAAAAAGAAGAAAACGGTGAAAAACCGAGATTTTTGATCAATAAAACTTACTTGGAATTGAGAACCTGAGTTTGAAAGCTTCCAAGGAGGATGAAATCTAGAGAGAAGCGCTCTGGAAACTTCGGAACAAAAGATTGGAGTAAAGAAATCAAAACCCCTTTCGTTCCTTATAAACCTAGCCGCGATCCGGATCAGTTTCATAACTGCGATCCGGATCGGCTACCCGCATGTAAGAAACTGCGTTTCGGGATCCGGATCGGCAGATACAATCCGGATCGTCAGCCCGCAGAAGAATTCCTGCGTTCGGGATCCGGATCATCTAGCCCGATCCGGATCGGCCCCAACTTTTTCTTTAGAAAAATTTCAGAGAAATTCAAGAAAAACCAGAAAAGATTGTAAGCACAAAGGTGTATCAACTTTAACAAAAGCATCGTTTCACACAACCAGAATTAGATTATGCCAAATCTATCAGTAATATCCAAAATGAAACGAAAATTTACAAAATTAAATCCCTTAAAGTGAACACATTCAATTACATCTAACTTGATCTTATGAGTAATGCCTTTATCAATAATCATTTGGTAAAGAAAATGAAATACAAAGATCAATAGATGTTGAAATCCCAAATATAGTAGATAATGTATCTATGACAATCTGTGAAGAGAGTGGCTCTTTGAGCATCTTTCTTTTAAAATCCCACCTTATACCAACCTTGAAATTTGACAGAGTCAAGTATTTCAACATGCATTTACTTAATGAAAATTGAACAACCATGCTTGGTATACATGTGGTAGCTGCACACAATACTCGGACGACAGAGGTGGTAGCTCTTTTCCTCCATGTGGTGGTAGTTTTCACACTCCTCATTGGGAATGTAACTCTTTCACATCTTTTCGTAGCATTTTACCTTTTCAAGACTTCCCCCCTCAATTGGCTATCCATTATTTAAGATATAAAGTATTCAACAAAAATTGATCTCGATTTCATACTCGACTAAACAGTCAAATAAGATAATGACTATACCAAGAGATTCATTGAGAGAGAAATTGACTTTGATCACTTTAGAAGATGATTTAATTAACATAAACGATCATTGCACAAGGAAATATTATGATGGCAAAAGATAATAAATTTCTAAATGTGCGAAAAGATGCAATTAAAGTCAATTATGATCTATGCTCAATTACTATCCTCTGTATAAACATAGATAATGAATAGAACAAACAAATACAAACCTATTTTAAGCAAAGGTTTCAAAAAAGTTTATTCAAAGAAAGCATACCAATTGCTGTTTCGCAATGAATAAAACGTTTTTGATCCAAAGGTTTGTTTAAAAAGTCAGCTAATTGCTCCTCAGTTTGAATATATGAAAGTTGAAGAGTATTTGATTCAACTAGCTCTCTAAGAAATGATATCTAAGTTCAATATGTTTGTTTAGAGTGCAACACAGGGTTTTTAGAAATGTAATAGCACTAGTGTTGTCACAAAGTATTGTTACCGAAGATGCTGAAATGCGGAAGTCACTCAATACGCTTTTCATCCAAATGAGTGAGTTGAGCAGCTTCCAGCTGAAATGTATTCCGCTTCGGCAGTCGAGAGTGCTATGCAGTTCTGCTTTTTACGGTGCCATGCAACAAGGCAATGGCCCAAGATAGAAGCATGCACCACTCGTGCTTTTCCGATCATCCACTGATCCTGCCCAATCGGCATCTGAGTACTCAACAATATCCAGACTTGTTCCCATGGGATACCAAATTCGAATTAATTGATCCATTTGATTGTACCGGATGATCCGTTTCACCGCTTTCAGGTGAACCTCCTTTGGTGCTGATTGATATCTCGCGCAAATCCCACACTAAAGGATATATCCGAGGCGACTAGCCGTGAGGTAAAGTAGACTTCCAATCATACTTCTATACAGTTTCTCGTCTACATTCTCACTATGTGATTCACTTCCAAGTCCCCTTGTGGCTAGTTCCCATTGGAGTTGGAAAATCTTTACAATTTTCTAGATCAAACTTTTTTGACCAACTCAGTGCATACTGGATTGACTCAAGTGAATACCTTCATCATTTTGTTTAATTTGCAATCCAACGAAAATAAGACAATTCGCCCATCATGGACATCTCAAATTCGCTTTCAATGGTCTCCGCGAATTTAGAAGCATCATTATCTTTTGTTGCACCAAATACAATGTCATCGACATAGATTTGTGCTACAATGAAATTATTTTGATAATGCTTCACAAAGAGAGTCCTGTCAGCTCCCCCTCGAGTATAGCCCTTCTCCAAAAGGTGCTTTGTTAACCTTTCGTACCATGCTCGCGGTGCTTGTTTCAGACCGTAAAGAGCCTTTTTCAAACGAAAAACATGGTTAGGGTTGTTTATGATCTACAAAACCTTTCGGTTGAGCTACATAAACTTCCTCATTTAAAAACCCATTTAGAAATGCGCTCTTGACGTCCATTTGAAATAATTTGATTTTAAAATGACAAGCAATAGCAAACAATATACGAATGGACTCGAGTCAAGCTACAGGGGCGAAAAGTTTCGTCAAAGTCTATACCTTCTACTTGAGAGTAGCCTTGAGCAACTAGTCGTGCCTTGTTCCTGATGATAGTACCATCTTCATCTTTCTTGTTCTTGAAGATCCATTTGGTACCTATCACATTATGTTGCTTTGGAGGCTTCGTTAATTCCCAGACTTTGTTTCGCTCAAATTGATGGAGCTCTTCCTGCATAGCTTTAATCCAGTAGTCATCCTGAAGAGCTTCATCTATTGTCTTTGGTTCGATTAAGGATACATAGCAAGCAAATCCGCAAACCAACTGCCTTCGAGTTCTAACTCCTTCTTGTGGATCTCCAATGATGTTCGATTCCGGATGATCCTTGGAGATTCGTAGCGTTTGTTGAAACGGAGTACTCGGAGGTACACGAGATGATTCCTGCACATCAGATAAACTAGAAGAACCATTAGATGCATCATTAATATTGGAAGTATTATTATGAGAAGATGCACTAGCAGGAGAATCATCATCTAGAGAGATATCGAGGGTAGATTTTTCAGATTCAAAGTGAGAAGCTTCATCTACTTTAACATTTAGAGATTCTACGATCGTCTTAGATTCAATGTTAATACTCGATATGCTCTGCTATTCGTAGAATAACCCAAAAAGATCCCTTCATCGCTTCGAGAGTCGAACTTTCCAAGATTTTCCCGGTCACGTAAAATGTAACATCGACTCCCGAAGATACGAAAGTACTTGATATCCGGTTTTCTACTAAACCACAGCTCATATGGTGTATTCAAGGTTCCAGGGCGCAAATACACTCTGTTAATGACATAGACAGCGGTGTTCACCAGCTTCAGCCCAAAAATGTAGCGGTAATTTCCGGCTATGAAGCATCACACGCGCCATCTCTTGAACAACCCTGTTTTTGCGCTCAACAACACCATTTTGCTGAGGTGTATAGGGTGCCCGAGAATTCATGTTTAATGCCATTTGAAGTACAAAAGTCAATGAATTTTGAATTTATGAATTCTCCACCCCTATCACTTCTAACACGAATGATCTTTTCATTCTTTTCAATCATAATACGATGGCAAATCTCATGAAAAGAGTCAAACGTATCAGCTTTCTCTCTCAAAAATGCTACCCATGAAAACCGAGAGAAATCATCAACCAATAAAAAAATATACCATTTACCTCCCAAAGATGGTTGACGAGTTGGCCCCATTAAATCCATGTGCAAAAGTTCCAAGGGCCGTTTTGTACCAACGTGGTTCAAGTTCTTGTGTGCAGTCCTAGACTGTTTTCCCTTTTGGCAACCACCACACACAACATTTTGTTTAAATAAAAGCTTTGGAATCCCCTTGACCACGTCCTTGTTTGAAATTCTAGTAAGTTCCTTAAAATTTAAGTGACCTAGCCTTTCATGCCAAAGAGTTTCATTATTCAAAGCGGCTAAGTTACAATTTTCAGAAAATTTATTAGGAACGACATAACAATTGTTTTCCGATCTAACCCCTTTTAAAAGAAGACATGGTCCTTATCAGTTACAACGCATTCAACAGATGAAAAGTTAACTGAAAAACCATTGTCGCAAAGTTGACTTATGCTTATGAGGTTAGTCTTAAGGCCATCAACAAATAAGACGTTTTTCAAAATCGGGCCATCTGGAATAGCTACCGTCCCTTTTCCAACAATTTTGGAAGATCGACCGTCTCCGAAAACAACGTGTCCTCCGGAGATTTTCTCAAGATTTTGAAAACTAATTTTGTCACCGGTCATGTGACGGGAACACCCGCTATCCAGATACCAAGACGAACTATCATATGCATGCAAGGAAACATTGGAAACAAGACAAGGGAAAATTTCACCTTTGCGCACCCAAACCCTTTTGAAGTGCGTCGGTAATGGTCGTGAAGTTGTATGCCTAGGTGAAGGCGTCTTGTTATAGCGATTGTTGTTCCTTGATGTAATCGTCTTGCGTGATGAACTACCAAATCTCTTTTCATTTGAAAAGTTTTGCTTTGATTTTCGGGGAGGAGCCGTTTTGGTAGTTGTTGCAAGAGGTCTTTGAGATGAGCGTTCGACTCCCGTCTTGCAATATCTTCTTATGTGCCCTGAAACACCACAACGAAAACATACCTTAGATCTTGACGATCCCAAAGAGGATGAAGTAGGTTTGTTGTCGTTGTTTGTCTTGAATTCCGGTGTCAGAGGAGGAGATACCGACTGAGGCACAAAAACTGTCTCACTCGAACTTGGACTGTTTCCAGTTTGAGTGTATCCGAGGCCGAACCTATTTGATTGACCAAGACCAAGAAGTCTATCCAACTTACTCCTTCCTGAAGAGAATCGCTGTAAGTCACTCTTGAGTTGGAAAATGGTCTTTGTCATTTCCAGGTTATCCTGTCGAGCCTCGTTGTAGAGCTTTGAGAAGTGATTCGCGTTATCCACCAGATTTGTATGTTCCTTCTCAAGTTGCTCATTGGACTCTTGAAGGGAAGCATTTTCTTTTATCAGGTTTTCCCTTTCCACTTCAAGAGCGTTTGAGAGAGAAGTCGCTCTTTTTGCTTCTTCTTCGAGATCATGCACTCTCCCTCTCAAACTCTTGTTTTGCTTAGCCACTTTCTTTGAGTCCCTCAAAAGTCTGTGGTAGGCTAGAGCAAAATCTTCACCTTCCGAATCATTCGATTCGTTGTCCGTTGCGTTCTTTTCAACAGTGGAGTTGGACAACGATTCAGACGTATTTGCCATAAAGCACATGAATGGTGAAGATGTGGACGCGTGGAATGCCGTGGAGCTCTTTTCTTCATCACTTGAAGACGACTCATTTGACGTTGAGTTGTCATCCCAAGTGACGACTTGCATCGCCTTCTTCTTTGCCGGATACTTGTTAGGACACTCCGTTGCAATGTGGCCGTAGCCTCGACATTTGAAGCATTGCAGTTGTCCTTCTGAACTTTTCTTATCCTTTGAGAAGTTCTCTTGCTTTCTTGACTTGTAACTTGGAGTACCCTTGCCTTTGTTCGACTTTCCGAAGGATGGAGATTTGCTTGAATTACCCCTTCGGAAGTTGCGGCGAAACTTCCTTGTCAAGAGAGCGAGCTGCTTCTCAAATTCCTCCATAGAAAGGTTCTCGTCATCGTCCGAGGAGGATGTATCCGCGTCTTCTTCCTTAGTTGTTTTCAACGCATAACCTGAAGACTTAGAAGTGGATGCTTTTCCAGAAGAATTGTTAGTATTAAAAGTCATTTCATAAGTTTGTAATGAACCAACTAATTCTTCTACACGTATTTCGTCCGGGTGTTTAATAGTTTCAATGGCAGTAACCTTTGGGCGAAATCGTTCAGGAAGAGTTCTTAAGATTTTTCTTACAATCTTAAATTCTGGAATCTTCTCTCCCAGATTAGCACATGAGTTTACGATGTCTTGCAATCGTGTATAGTAGTCCGTGAAAGATTCATTTTCTGCCATCAAGATAGAGTCAAACTTGCTCGTAAGCATCTGCAGTTTCTGAATCTTCACGAGGTTAGTTCCCTCATGTGTAACCTGGAGAACATCCCAGATTTCTTTCGCAGTCTCACATGCCGAGACGCGAGAGAATTCAGTTTGAGATAAGGCATTAAAAATAGCATTAATTCCCTTGCCATTGTAAGAAGATAACTCAAACTCTTCCTTGGTCCATTTCGACCTAGGTTTTAAGGTGTGAACATCAGAGATAAGTTCAGTTGGATTAGTCCATCCTGATTCAATTGAATGCCACACCCTTTCGTCGATGGAAGATAAAAAAGCTTTCATCCGTACTTTCCAGTACGCATAATTTGTTCCATCAAAGAAAGGGGGTCGATTGATGTTTCCACCTTCAACCATTGTTCACAACCCTATTCCCGCTATGATACCACTTGTTGGGTCGTATATAATACGGATCTAAATAGGGGAAGAAACACCTAGAGGGGGGTGAATAGGTGTAAACGTATAAACACTCCAAAAATCGTTGCGATAAAACCCAATGCGGAAAATAAAATAACTCGCAAGATTTTTACGTGGAAAACTCCATCACCGGAGTAAAAAACCACGGGACCGATAACACGGCAGAAATCCACTAGAATTAAAACACGTACAAGGTGATTTACCGTACACACTTACGACTCAACCTTTTCCATACGCTCCTAGAGGATCTTCTCCGCTCGCTCCGACGCTTCTCGAATCCACGATCTGCGCCCAACGCCGAATCCACGGCGTCCAACGTCGAATCCACGACGTCCGACCGAATCCACGGTCTTCACCCAATAGCACCCTTCGAATCCACGAATGTGCCTCGCTCCGAATCCACGAGAGCGATTGAACCTTGAATCCACAAGGACACGCGAATCCACGCGCCGATTTTTGGGGAAAATCGTTGTTTTTGGGTGGTGATGATCCGCCGAATACTTAGATCAAAGATAGATCGGAAATACCATCTAAGTATTCATTAGTTTGATTCAACTCAAGATGTGAGTATGAAAACCTTGAATGAAACTAATCAATATAGATGAAGAAACATAGAGTATTCTCTAATGATTTCCTTTCTTCTCTATATGTGGATCTATAGCCGTAAAAGATGATACATGAAAATGACGGCTATGTGGATTGACCCTAGAAAGAAAGACATAGGGTCTATTTATAGGTTAGAAACCCTAGGAAGGAGATAAGAATCAAAAACCTGCCATTTCTGGATTTTTACGGACGGCGATCCGGATCGTGATAACTGAGATCCGGATCGTCATAACGAATCAGCCAATTCCAGAAAAACGAAGGTTCGGGATCCGGATCATGTGACTACGATCCGGATCGTTCATACAGTTCACCAAACATCAACGTTCGGGATCCGGATTGCGAAGCAAGATCCGGATCGTTCAAGGTAGATGGTAAACTCAACGTTCGGGATCCGGATCAAGAGACTACGATCCGGATTGCGACGATGTATGAACGAACCACCTTCGGGATCCGGATCGAACAACCTGATCCGGATCCTGAACATGTCCCAAGTCCAGTTTTTGATTTTTATGCAATGAAAGATTCTTCCAAGTGTTTCTACACTAGAAGAAGTATTCGGATCACACAAATTCTTTAGTTAAACATACCTGATCCTTTTGAATTCTTCTTTCTTGAGATTGAGTTAAATGATCCAACTTTCTTCACCTTCAATCTTCAAGACTTGAGACTTTCACGAAACTACGCCAACTCAAATTCCGTAACACCTTGTACGTGTGTTAATTCTAGTGGATTTCGCCGTGTTATCGGTCCCGTGGTTTTTTACTCTGGTTTGGAGTTTTTCCACGTAAAAATCGTGCGTGTTATTTTTTCATTTCCGCATAGGGTTTTATTGCGCAACGATTTTTGAGTGTTTATGGTTTACACCTATTCATCCCCCCTCTAGGTGTTTTTTCCCCTATTTAGATCCAATTAATACATAACCCAACAAGTGGTATCAGAGCGGGAATAGGGTTGTAAATAATGGTTGAAGGTGGAAACATCAACAGACCCCCATTCTTTGATGGAACAAATTATGCCTACTGGAAAGTACGGATGAAAGCCTTTTTAATTTCCATCGACGAACGGGTGTGGCAATCAATTGAATTAGGATGGTCTAATCCAACTGAAATTATTGCTGATGTTCGCACCATCAAACCTAAGTCGAAATGGACCAAGGAAGCGATAGACTTATCTTCTTACAATGGCAAAGGTGTTAACGCTTTATTTAATGCTTTGCCACAAACTGAGTTCTCTCGCGTCTCGACATGTGAGACTGGGAAAGAAATCTGGGATGTTCTTCAAGTTACACATGAAGGAACTAACCTTGTGAAGATTCAAAAACTGCAAATGCTTACCAGCAAGTTTGACTCCATTTTCATGGCAGAAAATGAATTGTTCACAGATTATTATACACGATTGCAAGACATCGTGAATTTATGTGCTAACTTGGGAGAGAAAATTCCAGAATTTAAAATTGTAAGAAAAATTCTAAGAACTCTTCCTGAAAGATTTCGTTCTAAGGTTACGGGCATTGAAATTATTAAACACCCGGACGAAATCCGTGTAGAAGAATTAGTTGGTTCATTACAAACTTATGAAATGACATTTCCTACTAACTATTATTCGGGAAAGGCATCCTCTTCTAAGTCTTCAGGTTTTGCATTGAAAACAACAAAAGAAGAAGACGCGGATTCATCCCCCTCAGACGATGACGAGAACCTATCTATGGAGGACTTTGAGAAGCAGTTTGCTCTCTTAACAAGAAATTTTCGCCGAAACTTTCGAAGGAGTAATTCAAGTAAAACTCCATCCTTCGGAAAGTGGAAGAAAGGCAAAGGTTTTTCAAGCCAAAAGTCAAGAAAGCAAGAAAGTTTTTCAAAGGATAAGAAAAGCTCAGAGGGACAAGTCCAATGCTTCAAGTGCCGAGGGTACGACCATATCTCAACGGAGTGTCCAAATAAGAATCCGGCAAAGAAGAAGGGGATGCAAGCCGTCACTTGGGATGACAACTCAACGTCAAATGAGTCATCTTCCAGTGATGAAGAAAACAACGCAACGGCATTCCACGCGTTCACATCTTCACCCTTCAAGTGCTTAATGGCAAGGACATCCGATTCTTTGTCCAACTCCTCCCATGCTGAAAAGAATGCCATGGACGACGAATCGAGTAATTCTGAAGGTGAAGATTTTGCTCTTGCCTACTATAAGTTTTTGAGGGATTCAAAGAAACTGGCAAAGAAAAACAAGAGTTTGAGAGGGAGATTGCAGGATCTCGAAGAAAAAGCAAAAAGGGCAACTTCTCTCTCAAACGCTCTTGAAGTGGAAAGGGGTAATCTGATCAAAGTAAATGTTTCCCTTCAAGAGTCTAATGAGCTTCTCGAGAAGAATTATGTGGATATGGTGAACAAAGCGAATTACTTCTTGAAGCTCTATGGCGAGGCTCGACAGGAAAAAATGGAAATGACGAAGATCATTCTCCAACTCAAAGATGATTTAAAGCAATTTTCTTCTGGAAGGAGTAAGTTGGATAAGTTACTTGGTCTTGGTCAAACAAACAGATTCGGCCTCGGATACAATCGAACTGAAGACCATTTTAGTTCGATTGGGACAGTCTTTGTGCCCCAGTCAGTATCTCCTCCTCCAACACCGGAATTTACGACAAACAACGACAACAAACCTACTTCACCCTCTTCGGGATCGTCAAGCACTAAGGTATGTTTTCGTTGTGGTTATGCAGGGCACATTAGAAGAAATTGCAAGATGGGAGCGAAACGTTCATCTCAAGCGCCTCTTGCAACGACTACCATAAAGGTGATTCCCCGGAAATCAAAGCAAAACTTTTCAAAGGAAAAGAGCCTTGGTAGTTCACCTCGCAAGACGATGTCAAGCAATCAATCAATCAAGACACTTTCACCAAGGAGAATAACGTCACATTCTTTACCGACGTAATCCAAAAAGGTTTGGGTGCGCAAAGGTGAAATCTTTCCTTGTCTTGTCATTCATACTTCTTTGCATGCTTATGACAATTCGTCTTGGTATCTGGATAGCGGGTGTTCCCGTCACATGACCGGTGACAAAAACTGTTTTCAAACACTTGAGAAAATCTCCGGAGGACTTGTAGTTTTCGGAGACGGTCGTTCTTCTAAAATTATTGGAAAAGGAACTATCTCTATTCCAGATGGCCCGGTTTTGAATAATGTGCTATTTTTTGAAGGCCTTAAACTAACCTCATAAGTATTAGTCAACTTTGCGACAATGATTTTTCAGTTAATTTTTCATCTGTCGAATGTATTGTAACTGATAAGGACCATGTTTTCTTTTTTAAAAGGGGTTAGATCTGAAAATAACTGTTATGTTATTCCAAATAAAATTTCTGAAAACTGTAATTTAGCCTCTTTGAATAATGAAACACTTTGGCATGAAAGGCTAGGTCACATAAATTTTAATGAACTTGCTAGAATTTCAAACAAAGACGTGGTCAAGGGGGTTCCAAAACTTTCACTTAAAGAAAACATTGTGTGTGGAGGTTGTCTAAAGGGAAAACAATCAAGGACTGCACACAAGAACTTGAACCACGTTGGCACCAACCGACCTTTAGAATTATTGCACATGGATTTAATGGGGCCAACTCGTCAACCATCTTTGGGAGGTAAATGGTACATTTTTCTATTGGTTGATGATTTCTCTAGATACTCATGAGTAGGATTTTTAAAAGAGAAAGCTGATACGTTTGATTCTTTTTTCGAGATTTGCCATCGTATTATGATTGAAAAGAATGAAAAGATCATTCGTGTTAGAAGTGATAGAGGTGGGGAATTCATAAATTCTAAATTCATTGATTTTTGCACTTCCAATGGCATTAAGCATGAATTCTCAGCACCCTATACACCTCAACAGAATGGTGTAGTCGAGCGCAAAAACAGGGTTGTACAAGAGATGGCACGTGTTATGCTTCACAGCCGGAATTTACCGTTATATTTTTGGGCTGAAGCTGTGAACACCGCCGTCTATGTAATTAATCGAGTGTATTTGCGCCCTGGAACTTTAAATACACCATATGAGTTGTGGTTTAGTAGAAAACCGAATATCAAATATTTTCGTATCTTTGGGAGTCGATGTTTTATTCTGCGTGATCGCGAAAACCTTGGTAAGTTCGACTCTCGAAGCGACGAAGGGATTTTCATGGGTTATTCTACTAACAGTAGAGCATATCGGGTATTTAACTTGGAATCTAAAACGATGACAGAATCTATAAATGTTAAAGTAGATGAAGCTTTCCACTTTGCATCTGATAAATCTACCCTTGATATGTCTCTAGATGATGATACTCCTGTAAATGCATCTTCTCGTAATAACTCTTTCAATAAAGTTGATGCATCTAATGGTTCTTCAAGTTTATCTAATATGCAGGAATCATCTCATGTGTCACGCCCCGAGTCCGCCAATTTGTACGGTTCAGGCATGCCAACAGACCCGCCAATCGGGTAAGACCTTTTCCTACCCGAAAGGAACGGTAACATCCATAATAACACAACAAGTGTATGCGGAAGCTCAATATCAGAGTACTAAAAATCACTACAAATTAAAACTTTCATTCAATAACAACAGTTAATGCGGAAATGAAAGCATACAAGAGTGAACCATGCCTTACTTTATTACACTTTACATTTCTGAACTTGCAATATAAATTATTACAATTCTTTTACATAAATTCCTCACCATACAAGGTTCACTCAAGAAATATATAAATGGGATACCTCTGCTAGACCTCTAGGTCTCTATGCTGCTGGGCCCTTGCCCCTGTCGTATACCTCGCCGTCTGCCTCTGAACCGTCGCGATCGCTGCATCCATACCTGAACCTGTGGGGGGAGTCACCCAATGTCACGCCCCGAGTTTTGAAAAGCAGGCTAATTTTTTCTTTTTTTAAAAGTAGAGTTTTAAACCCAGCCAGGGCGCAACAGACCGCCACATATATAGAAGAGTCCCAATCCCCTTTGGGATTGAGCCTTTTCTATATATGCACGGCTAGCTTGGCAACAAACATCAGAGTACTAACTACGTAACAACTAGAAATAATTATTACAATTTGACTTCCAATATATTTACAATTGAATTACATATTACAACTCTTTTCTTTATCATCAAATAACACAAGAACTGTTCGGCTGTCAGGGTCAACCTCTATATCGATACCTCGCCAATTCGTCCCGACATCCCAAGACCCGCTTGACCTGAAAAACAGTCACCCGAGGGTGTGAGACACACCGGAGTGTATCCCAGTGGGCACGACGAGCCGAGAAATAGCAGATCGTACCTACTGGTATACAATACTAGAGGATAGTAATAATCAGGGGTTAGAATAAAGCAAGTATAATCTTGAAACTGTAAATAAGATCATCAGAGAGAATTTAAATCATGCATAGGTTAATTAACAGGAATCTAATCAGGGATAGTATGACCGTAATCGAAACATCTTGCAGAATCACAATCAGGAAATCAGGAAATCAAAGGAAACAAACTTAATCATCAACATATGCATCAACAGATGAATAATAAATTAACCCAATCAAAAGCCACCATATTGATCAAAAAGACCTCAGGGAATGTGCCCAAACTAGCACCAACCTAGCTGACATTCTCCCTTTGGGAGTCACGGGCCTTTCAACAGACCACTTTACCGGCAAAGAACAAAGCACACGAGGAGCGACCTCGGATATGTTCGTGAAGCACAGCGATGCGGGCGATCAATGCGAATGCTCAAGCTCACGGTCCACAGACCGGTAAACGACAAAAAGCCAGAATCAATCCCCTCTGGGATACAACAATGATAATCAACATCTCAACATCAGCAACTATAAATCATGATATGTCAAAGATCAAGAATGCAATGACTACTCAACAAAATCTCATCTCAATGCAGAAGTAGCAGTGATATAATCCGAATAGACTGAGTAATCAAAAGTACTGATAATCAGGTATCAAATCATGATATTTCCAGGATCAACTAATCATTTACCAAGAAAACTAACCAATCAATAATATAAAACTAACCACATATTTTTGAGTAAACTATTTTGAAAACAGGTTTTAGATCCAAACTTCGAAGAGCTTTGCCTTTGTCCTATCAAACAAGAACAGACTTAGGCGACCCTACGATGTTCGGTAAAACATTAATTGATTAAACCTTGTGTTCAGCAGTGTATTATTGATCAACAGATAAGCAGCTCAACATCTAGTGACCAATCAGGCAAGGCAATGTCCAGAATAAGGGTATAAACTCTGAAAGCAACAAGGATCAAACATGCTATGCAACAGACAACTATAGATCATCAATCAGGCGTAAAGCAATAGAAACTAATCAAAGAAAGGATAGCTCAAAGCAGAAACTAAGCTTCAAAAACAGGGGTCCAACCAATATCGTACCCTAGAGGGCCGAAATGATAAAACCCGGACCGAAGATAAACCTACCTGTCGTTTTGCAGGCGACTAAACTGTATCGACTGAACACTCGAAACCAGAGGCAAACCGTGCCAACCTGAATCAAAAATACTGATCAGGGAAAACTCAAACCCGACCAACAACTTACCTAGACCCTTAAGGTTTTCAAAAACCGCACTTTTAATGCTTTTTGAGCACTGTTTTCGCTCGTTCTCTTAAACAGAAAATCATTTTTACGAGCCGTCACCTCCAGCAGGTGACCTTTAACTTGCTGAACACCGTGCTCACACATTTGTGGCAGCACGCAACCCAAGGAAAACTTCGGGCCATAAAACACTCCTCTAACATAGCCATTTTTGCATTTTTGTTTCTCCGGATCATCGAAACCTAAATCTAACGCGAACATCGCGTCCAGTGACCCCAAATTAGTCAAAAGCTCACTGTTACAATTTTTCAAACAGTCCAAAAGTAGGACTTTAGCCAACTATTTAACCTAAAGCTAGTTTATACACTAACTTTCAATCCATTCAACATCTGTTAAAACTTTGTATATGAAACTACCTCTGGACAGTGCCACGACACTGGGGCTCACCTTTGGGCAGCCCATAACTTGCTGGATCAAAGAGATCCAAAGCCTAGTTCTCTAACAATGTGTACGATGCTCCAAACTTAGTTCCACACAGAATCTGTTTGATCCGAAGCGAGCATCAAGCTCAGGGGACTTTTTGGAGCATCATTCATATTTACAGCAAACCCAAATTCCACATTTTTCCTCTCTCAGGCATTTTATCAAACACATGGCATGCACAAACTTGAAACATGTAGTAAACACCATTTCTTACTTGTTCTCTGCAACCACTGCACCTGGGGTTTTCCAACTTGGAAGGAAATGCTCCATAGAGTTGCAGGAGCATTTCCATCATTTTATTTTCAAGCTAGCACCCCCAGGTTTGGCCGCAAGCATGAGGAAGAAGATGATATTAACCTTGAAAATTATGACCATTCAAGCAAAGCATCTGGGACCAAACAACTTGACCAAAAAGTTGCTAAATACCATAACTAACTTACTTGAGCCCGTGCCCGGCGACAGAACACGGCGGCGGCGCGGCGGTGGCAAGCTCGGTTTTGGAGCTTTTACCAACAATGGCAACTTTGCAACTATTGGTTTTAAGGTGCAAGGGGCAGCACCTGAAGCTTCCTAGCAAGCTTTTAGGAAGGTCTAGCCTTGTCCCCGCCGTCGGAGGTCGCCGGATGGCCGGTCGCCATTAATGACCTCGAGCTTGGGCCAACAATGGTGGATCCCCCCTCGGGCTGCATGGCTGCCATGCAATGGCATGGTTGGACTCTAAATGGTCCCATGAAGCTTCTCGGCCATGTGCACGGCGGTGGGGAGGCTCGCCGGCGCCGGAGCACAAAGCTCGGCCGAAGTGCAATATTCCCGAAAACTAGGGCACAAATCTGCCATTGCTCCGCTCGATCATACTCCACCAAATTTGGTGGGGTTGATCCCCATCCCCTACAGTCCATGCCTACCAACTTTGGCTTATTTTGGCCAATTTGTCGAAGAGAACGACCGCGGTGGAGTTTTCTTAGGTTTCCGGCGAGATCTTGCTTCCGCCGGCAAACCAGTGTGCATGGGGAGCTCAAACTTGGCTCGAAGCATCCTAAGGACCTAAATAATCTACTGCTAGTGGTCTCGGGCTCAAACAAACCGTGGTTTAAAAAACCTCACCTTTGTCGGAGTTGATGAAGATGGGATGAAGCCGGTTCTCTTCCTCCCTCTTCGCGCGGCCCCGGCAACCACCCAGGTGCTCCACAAGTACAGGGAAACACCACAGGGACTCCAGATCCCAACTTTGGAAAGGTTTGATCCAACCTTCTTCTTCCTCTCACTCTCTCTCGGTTCCTCTCAATGGGGTTTGATGTCTAGGCTTACCCAACGCCCAGGCTATTAAGAGAAATAATCTGCTACGGTTTGGAAACCCAAACAACACATAATGGCCCCTCGTGTAACCTCCCACGAGTATACCAAGAGCCAAAGGTTGCAATGTAACAAAATGCCATTTAGCCCCTATACCTTGTGCCTCTAACATCTAGGTCCCTGCTATAGGTCATAATTGCACCTAGAACCTTAGCTTATAAGCCTCATAAATTTTGGTACATAAAATATATAGGTTCTATAGAAAAATATTGATTTTTTGATACTTTTCACGCAATTCGAGAAAATTCGCTCAGCGAATTGCGAAACAGACTTCGCCACGACGTCCGGCTCGTCGAGACCTGTCAAGTAGCGTATGTGTTTGTTTAGTTTGGCGCCCGTATAAAATCTCGGGCCATCTTGTTCTGTATGTCGCAAACCGATGCACGCACTTCGATGCACCTGGATCGCCAAACGCGAAAACCGTCAGTGCCATTGCGTTCAGAATGTCGAAATTAGTTAGGTTTGACTACTCATACCCCTATGTCAGGGTTTCAGACAGTGAATCGGCCAACAGTGGTCGAAGGGGATTTAAAACAGGGGTTACTATTCACAACTTAAGTTGTGGGACCCGCTTTTTCTTCGCTGTTTTGCGAAAGATCCGACCGTCGGATCGAAGACATATGTATATCAATTTTCCATATTTTGACGAGACGATCGCAATGGTGATCTCGGATTTTCGAGATTAGGCTCCGATCAAAAGTCGGTATCTCTGGGCCACTATTGATCCGCTGAGTCCTAAATTTTGCCAAATTTACTAATTTTATAAATTCCAAAAGTAGTCTCAAAGTTTTTAAATTCTTGATTATCACACCCAAGGGGTGTGAGAACTACGACATAGTTCCCAGTGGGTTCAACCACCGAGATAAAGTGTCCTACACCACTTGGTCCAATGGAAGCAATAATAATAGTGCTAGGAAACTAAAATCCTCGATATCAAATACAGCTATGCAAAATAATATATCACTGTCTGTATATAATCATCGACCTAGCACTACTCTGTCTAGTCATACTAGGCTACTAAGCACCAACTCGGCCACTATGCCGCTGTATACAGGGTCAAACTAACCCGGCCACCTTGGCCACTCTGTTTCCTTTATTCTTTAGATTCTGGTGCTTTAGTTCAAGTTAACCCTCAGAAATTCTCATCTGACGGGCCCCAACCCGGTAGTCCTGCTACCATAAGATAAGATTTCTAAGGTTGCCGATAACACCCGCAAGTGTTACCCCGTCCTACGGAAGAAACGTCCCGAACGGGTCTCTACCCGGGAGAGGGATACTGCCCGTACCTCCAACATGGGCCGCGTTTCATTCCGTAGAATCTTTATATTTTCTTTCTTTTCTTTTCTTCTTTTTTCTTTTCTTTTCTTTCTCTTTTTACTTTAGTTCTTAGCCTCTTTGTCTTTGAACACTTGCTTTTCTTTCTTATTCGAGCTTATAGCTCATTTTTTTTTTGCCACTGGCAATTCTCTTTCTCTTTCCTTTGAGCATTTAGCTCTTTACTTTCACTTTAAGCCTTTCGAAAGTACCTCGTCCGACGGGTCACTGCCCAGGGAGTCCTGCTCCACTTGACGAGTCTCAAATTCGAAGGCGCCATTTACATTCTCTTTATGCTTTTTAGCCACTTTTAGCTTGCTTTTAACTTTGCCTTTTTACAACAAATTATCTCTTATCTTAGGTCTTGCCATAAGGATAACTAGGAGTCACTTGGACTCATATCATTTCTCTTTCTGTTCTCTTTATCTTAAGCAATTTGCTTGTCTTGCATATTAATCACTTTTGCTCTCTCTTAAGCTCTATTTCTTTTCACTAATTCCTTTTTTACCCTAGGTCTTGCCACACGGGTAACTAGAGAGTCTCCTGGACTCTTAAACATTTCACTTTTCTTTACTTAACTCAAATTGAAGTTAAAGTTAGCGTTCGTTTGCCCAACCACCCTATGACTTTCTAGGGTTATATTTATTTAATTTTTTAACCTTGGGATCTTATCCCACTTTCCTGATTCCTCATTGAATCCTAGAGTTAACTTAACTCTATTTTCCTGTTCCACTATTAATTTAGAGTTACACTGACTCTAATTTCATGTTCCACTATTATCTTAGAGTTACATTGACTCTAATTTTCCGTTTTCCCTTTCATGTCTCCACATTTGATCCATTTTTTCCATTCTCTTGATTCCTTACTGAATCCTAGAGTCAACTTTACTCTATTTTTCTGTCTGTAAGTTTAAACTCTTCTAGCTCAACTTAGGTTCCCTTTACCTAAGTTCCATGTCATACTTGTCCTAGAGTTCCTTGACTCTATGCTGACCACTAGTTCACCTTAGGTTCTCTTTACCTAAGTTCCATGTCATACTTGTCCTAGAGTTCCTTGACTCTATGCTGTTCACTAGTTCACCTTAGGTTCTCTTTACCTAAGTTCCATGTCATACTCATCCTAGAGTTCCTTGACTCTATGTTGATCACTCTATCTAATGTCCTTAGGTTATCTCCTAAGGCAGCGTTTGGTTGGGGGATAAAGGGGGAATAACCCCCTTTATCCCCCTATTCTTGCCAAACAACCTACAAAAAAGACAGGGGATAAAATTTTATTTTATCCCCTTCTTAACGGGTTATCCTAGGATAACCCGTTAAGATTTATCCCCCCACCCCCCCGTAATAGGGGTTTATCCCGGGGGCAGTGGATGGGAATTTACTTTTCCCACCCACTGCCCTCCCATCTCCTCTCCACTCCGATCTCCTCCATAGCTGGCATCCTCTTCTCTCCCTCCATCAACGAGCTCGGCATTGAATGGGATGGAATTTACTTTTCCCACCCATCTCCCCTCCCATCTCCTCAAATCCTTCGTCTTCCTCCTCTCACCCACTCCCTCTCGGCCGCTCCCTGAACCGACGCTGGGCAGTGAATGGGATTTATGGTTCCCACCCACCGCCCTTACCATCTCCTCGAAACATTCTCCCCTCACCTCTTCTTCTCCCCTCACATTCTCCCTCAACCGGTGCTAAGCCATCAATGACCGTGCTCAACCGGTGCTAAGCCATCATGATGGAGATCCTACGATGAGATCCGAGGCACCCACTTTACAATTTCGTGTCGCTTCGATTGCGCCGTCGACTCTGCCCTTTCGTGTCGCTTCGATTTTGCCCTTTTTTGTCGCTTGGATGAGATCCGAGGCACTCTCCTCTCAACTCCTCCCTCTATAAAGGGATAGCTGGATTTTGGAAGATCTCTCAACTGCAGCCACCATTGTGCAAGATCTCTTCCAGATCTTGCTTCTGCGTGAGTTCGCCCCTCTCGCCCTCTGTTAACCGGCTATACTATTACCATTTTCTCCCCTCTATATATTGATATGAACTAGTAGTGAAAATCTCATGTGTTAAGTCCGTGTTGGCTGGTGGCTGATATCTGATATTTTTTGGCTTTCTTTGAACTTGCTGTGGCTTAGAGCAGATTGAGGTATTATCTCTAATTTCATTTATTTTTTTTTTACAAGCCTCTGTCATGTTTGAGGTATATTACAATATATTACAAAAAAAGGTTTACTTTAGCTACAGGTTGGAAGTTAAGTTGAAAACATAATAAATCAGAGTCCACATATATATTTTAATATATGTTATCTTAAGAGGCAGTGAATGGAATTTCTTTTATAAGATGGTTCCAGCATGTGGTCAGACAGATCACATAGCCGCTGGTTGGAATTAAAGATGCAGCTACCTGATTTTTTGGAAAATAGTTGCATTCGGCTACATTGGAATGGGCAAAAATAAAATAAAATGGGGCGATGATGTAGGGGCAGGATATTATTTGATATCCATGGCAGGGTGGCATGTTTTTAAAAATGTTGTTGCTGTTATGAATGTCTTGTTGATCCTACCCCCTGAGCCTTCAAAAGAACAATCTCTTCACTTGACATTGTAGTGAAACAAGTGTTATTTGATTGGTTTATATATCTAATATTTGTCCTATGCAACCTAGATGGCTCATTCAAAAGCAACTTTGAATCCTTTTGGTAAGAACAAAGGCCCTATTATTGATGTCCCCTCGGGTGATAGCCAAAGTATTGATTGCCCTACGAAAGAGTCTGTGAAAACTAGAGTACGTTCTTCTAACTGGAGTGAAATAATGGACTCCATAATGTTGAACATAATGACGGAGGAGCATACTTGTCACGCCCCCGGGGGTTTTTGAGTCTATCAAAGCGGAAAATCGTGTGTATCTTTTTTTTTCTTCTTATCAAGGTAATTTAAACCTCATCCCCGGTGCGTGCCAGACCGCCACATACACAAATTCTCCCTGCCCACGGACAGAGTCTCCTTTGTATATGCACGGCGTCTCATTTACAACAACATACATCAAACACCAACCATCAACCATACAATAGACATACAACATCAAGCGGAATATTAAAGCAGCATTAGTGTCTAGAAAGGATAAAGCCAGCGGTTGCAAAACCCGTGCCCACACGGCACTTCGTTTTGAGAAAACCTTTCCGAAATCATTCGGTTTATCATAAAAACGTGCCGCATAAGAAAACATCACCAAAAGAAACGAATATAAAAGTACACCTCATCCACAGCGCTAAGTAATCCATGTCCACGAATATTACGACCCACAAGCAAATTAACTAAATTAAGCGTAAGAGAAATGAGATAATAAAAAACCAAGTGTTCTGACTACGGCCCTCGCGACGCAGTCTCACCGCCCTCCCGGCTAACGCACCTCGTAACACCTGTCACGGAGTGGGTAATGTCAGTGACAAACAAAGTAGATGTCTATTATCAATAAAGAATAAGAAGCAAACCGAATACACCGGAACCATTTCGCTAAAACCCTGCACATATTAAGCTGGGCCCCAACCCCAGATTTATCAATTTAATTGGGCACCAACCCCAGATTATTTGTCGGAGAGACTAAAGTCTCCCCTCGTGCGCAAACACCTCTTTGATGCTTTTAACCTCTTCGCGGTGCTGGTGTGCTATTTTCAGCGGGCGCGAAGAGGTCCTCACGGCACCCACACCATTGTGAGGAACACGGGTCATAAGAGACCACTCTTCCGGAAAAGTACACCCATGCGGAGGCCAATCCGCCTGTGTACGTGCAGCATCCGAAAACGGATTTGCCGAGATCGGCGTGTCATGAGCACCTCGACCGTAGCCGCTTCAATTGTTAGATAAAAACACAATTATGCGAAAGGTTAAACTGTCCATCTACTTTGTTAGATAAATTAAGAGCACTTTAATGATGATAGATGCACTTACTGCACTTGTTGCACTTATCGCAACCGTACCCACCTATTTGAAGAGAAATCGGAACACCTGAATCTTTCGCGCACCCCCGCTGCGCACTTGGACCTAAAGAAAAGTCCGCAAGGATAACTATAGTCAAAAACGTGTACTAACATCCGAAAACACAAGACCCAATTTTATCTTTTCGACGGAAAAGTCCAACACCGTCCGGGTTAACGATCCGGAATTCCCGCGCCGCCGTCGTCGTCCGCCGGAGCCCCGCGTGGTTCGGAACCGCGCGGCGTGTCTCCGCGGGCGGCGCCCACGCGGCGCGGTGCCTCGCGCGGCGTTGCCCGTGCGACGGCCGCACGGTGCCCACGCGGGTGCGGCCCCGCACGGCGCCCGCGCGGTTGCGGGTCCGTGCGGGTGCCGCCCGCGCGGCAGCCGCGCGGCGCCCGCGCGGTGCCCGCACGGGTGCGGGTCCGCGCGGGTGCCTCCCGCGCGGCAGCCGCGCGGCGCCCGCATGGTTGCGGGTCCGCGCGGCAACCGCGCGGTGCCCGCATGGTTGCGGGCCCGCACGGCAGCCGCACGGCGCCCGCACGGTTGCGGGTCCGCGCGGCAACCGCGCGGCGGCCGCGCGGCGCCCGCGCGGTGCCCGCGGGTTGCCCGCATGGTTGCGGGCCCGCGCGGGTGTCGCCCGCACGGTTGCGGGTCCGCGCGGCAGCCGTGCGGCGCCCGCGCGGTGCCCGCACGGTTGCTGGTCCGCGCGGCGCCCATGCGGTGCCCGCGCGGTTGCGGGTCCGCATGGGTGCCGTCCGTGACCCTCCTCCGCGCGATGCCCTAGCGGCACCGCGCGCCTCCGCCGTCCGTTCCGTGCCCTATCAAGAAGACGATGTCGGCGACGGTGACAGATACGACGGAGAAAACAAGAAACCAAGAACTCAAACAAAAGAGACGACGGAAAAAAATCCCAAATAATTTAAAACAATTATTTTACTAACCGAAGATCGACGGGAAGGTTGTTCGGTCGCGTTCTTGCCTTCGGTTCGGTGTCCGGGAAGATCGGGCCCCTTCTCTTTCTCCTTTCCCTTTCTTCCGGCTAGGGTTCCGTCTTTTCTTTTCTTTTTCTCTTCTCACCGATTAGGGTTTTTATTTTCTTCTTTTCTTTTCTTTCCGATAATCGGGATCCCTTATATAGTCGTACTTTATCTTTAATTAATTTCTCTTTAATTCGTACGTAAGAGAATTATTAATTTTCCGTCTGGGATAATTAGTTAACTAATTAATTATCCCCTACGAGATAACCCACCTTATCTCTAATAGGTGTAAGATATTTTGCACGGATTCCGATGCACGACTAATCACCGTATCACTTTTAATCCCGTTCCGGGGGATCCCGATATCGAATTTCAGATCCGATCGCACCGTCGGCTTTCTTTTTCCGCGCTCTATCGCAGAAAAATACTAGCACCTCACAATGGCCAACTTTTAAGAATTGAATAATTTTATTTCACTTAAAGGCTTAAATGACTACATGTAAGTCAAAAATACCCCGAAAGGCCGGATCACTACAATACTCTTGGAAACTTCGTGAATGGAAGTTTTACCCCTTTGTCATGGATTAGGATGGTTCATGAGTTTAACGAGAGGACTCATTTGAGATTTACCAAAGTTCATTTGCAAAATCGTTTGAAAGTTTTGAAACGTCAGTTTGTGATTTATCAAACTTTAGCGAGCAAAAGCGGATGGGGGTGGGACTACACACGGAATATTCCTACTGCCGGCGACCAAAGTGATTGGGATGCGATCATAGATGTATGTATAAATTCGAAGTAATTTATTTTGAAATATGCTTTTATGTTTATAGTTCAACTGTTACTTACTATTTTGTTTGTTGTCTCTATATTAGGACAATCCGGCATATAAAAAATGCAAAGATAAGCCATTTCCCTCCTACCAAGCAATCGAGTTCTTATCCGGCAAGGCAACTGCAACGGGAAGGCATGGCTTTACTTCCCAAACGGCTGCCGGCGATGCTCGTTCCACCTCTTCATCTTCTCCGGTTAGACACCGGCTTGATATGGAAAGCTTAGGCAACAATTTGGAGGATGTGAATGATGCAAATTCAACTTCCCCCACTCCAACTCCAATTAAATTAACAACACAGTGCACCGATAGTGCCTCTGAACCAACTTCATCGATGAAAAGGGTTCGCGTGTCACCACCAAATCCCACCCCGACTTCAAACCGTCGAAGGAAACTCGATGGACGAGCTGACGCTATGTGTGAGCTTGTTGAATTAGGGAGAAAAAGAAATGAAATTGCTCAAACCATAATGGATCGTGAGCTACAAGCACGCCCAAAAATACACTCAATAGAAGAGTGTATGGAGAGATTAAGTAATGTTCCCTATTTGTCTCCTGAGGGTGTACTCGCTGCATGTGAGGCATTGAAAGATGAGCACAACCGTCCAATATTTATGACTTTGAGTGGTGATCTTTTGTACATGTGGATCGAGCGTCAAGTGTCGATGCAACAGGTGTTTGCGACACAACGTCCAGTTGCACCTACATTTGCACCAGCTGCTGCCTTCTTTACCCCGGCAACAACCTCTTTCCAACCTGCAGCGCCATTCTTCCCTCCCAATGCATCAACTATTCCTCCAACATCACCATCATTCCCTCCTAATGCACCCTCCAACCCTCCGGAAGGACCATCTTTTGCTCCTAATTAGGATATTTTGACTATGATTAATATGGTGCTTTTTGTGGTCTTGCAGTTTTTGGTACTTCTTTAGACATGTCAAGATCTTAACATATATTTAGTGGCCTTGGTGGCCCGTGTGCACCATGCCGTTTGAGATTTCATATATTCTGAACATTTGCTATGTTTTAATTAGTTATTTTATTAAGTAATTTACATTTTCATCACCTATCTGTCATATATAATGCATATGTTGTAATGCGTATCTGCCATATAAACTGGCTATGCTCCTATTTTATTTGTTGAAGATGGTGGCTAAGGTGGGTGAATTATAATTATACTGTTTTTTTATTTTTAGATGCTTTTTTCTATTATTTAACATATTTTGTACTTGCAGATTACTAAAGTTGGCAATGATGTGGCAACGGCTTGCTAATCGGGGCTTTCTAAATTACTGTAATGATGAGAAAAATAGTGACGAGTGTGAATGGTATGGGGGGCAGCTCTCCCCACTGCTGCAGCCACCATCCACGGCAACATGTCCTCACTTTACCTGTACTTCTAATCTGCAGCTATGTGAATTCCATTTCTTTCTTGCTTTTCTTATATGTCCAAATTGGGGCTATGTGATCCTGTGGCTATGTTTGCAATTTGACATGAACTTTTGGCTTTTTGTATTGTCTGTCGACTAGAGGCTATGCGATTAATTTTGCACTTGGTGCTATGTGATTTCGAATGATCTTGAGGCTACGCCAACTCTGATTTTCATCTAACCTTGAGGCTTTGTGATCCTGTGGCTATGTTTGCAAACTGACATGAACTTGAGGCTTTTTGCATTGTCTGTTGACTAGAGGCTATGTGATTAATTATGCACTTGGTGCTATGTGATTTCGAATGATCTTGAGGCTATGCCAACTCTGATTTTCATCTAACCTTGAGGCTATGTGATCCTGTGGCTATGTTTGCAAATTGACATGAACTTGAGGCCTTTTGCATTGTCTGTTGACTAGAGGCTATGTGATTAATTTTGCACTTGGTGCTATGTGATTTCGAATGATCTTGAGGCTATGCCAACTCTGATTTTCATCTAACCTTGAGGCTATGTGATCCTGTGGCTATGTTTGCAAACTGACATGAACTTGAGGCTTTTTGCATTGTCTGTTGACTAGAGGCTATGTGATTAATTATGCACTTGGTGCTATGTGATTTCGAATCATCTTGAGGCTATGCCAACTCTGATTTTCATCTAACCTTGAGGCTATGTGATCCTGTGGCTATGTTTGCAAACTGACATGAACTTGAGGCTTTTTGCATTGTCTGTTGACTAGAGGCTATGTGATTAATTTTGCACTTGGTGCTATCTAAACTTGAGGCTATAAAGTTGAGGCTATGTCAACTCTGATTTACTTCTAACTGCTGCTATGCAAACTCTGATTTATTTTGTTTGCTTCTTAACTTCCAAACTGCTGCTATGTCATCAAGAGGCTATGCGAACTGTGATTTCGAATGATCTTTAGGCTATGTCAACTCTGATTTACTTCTAACTGCTGCTATGCAAACTCGGATTTATTTTGTTTGCTTCTTAACTTCCAAACTACTGCTATGTCATCAAGAGGCTATGCGAACTGTGATTTCGAATGATCTTTAGGCTATGTCAACTCTAATTTATCTTGAGGCTATGCCAACTCAGATTTTGGTTGGTATATGAGCATTTGTTCTTTTTTTGGTTGGTAGAAACAAATGTTGGTTGCTGCCTATTGAACTTGACTCGTCGCTATGAACTGCAGGTACCGCAAAGTGTGAATGGTATAGGGGGCAGATACCTGCAGCCACCATTACACTTGAGCCAACTCATCGGAAATCTTGCTGCCTATTTAACTTGGCTCGTCGCTTATCAAATCAGTTGCGGAAAATGGCGATGATGACATCAAGAGTGACATATGTGAATGGTATGGGGGGGGGGGGGGGGCAAATACCAGTATGCATCAAGAGCTACCATGTACACTCGCCACTCTTGACACCTGAGCCAAATAATCGAAAAAATTGATGCCTATTTAACTTGGCTCGACGCGTATCAAATCAGTTGCGGAAAATGGCGATGATGACATCAAGAGTGACATATGTGAATGGTATGGGGGGGCAAATACTAGTATGCATCAAGAGCTACCATGTACACTCGCCACTCTTGACACCTGAGCCAAATCATCGGAAAAATTGATGCCTATTTAACTTGGCTCGACGCGTATCAAATCAGTTGCGGAAAATGGCGATGATGACAACAAGAGTGACATATGTGAATGGTATGGGGGGGCAAATACCAGTATGCATCAAGAGCTACCATGTACACTCGCCACTCTTGACACCTGAGCCAAATCATCGGAAAAATTGATGCCTATTTAACTTGGCTCGTCGCGTATCAAATGAGTTGCGGAAAATGGCGATGATGACATCAAGAGTGACATTGTTGCCTATTTAACTTGACTCGTCGCATCTAAACTTCTTTTGCTTATACTTCCAGGGAGAAGGTATGTGATTATATTATTTATTTCATCTTGCGGCTATGTGAAACTTAGGCTATATGATTTTGCAAATATCATTTAGCATTGTGAAACTTAGGCTATATGATCTTTGAACTGCATTAACTATGAACTGCAGCCATTCTTGAGGCAATCTTTAACTTTGAACTGCATTTTCTTTGAACTCGAGGCTTTGTGATTTTTTCTGGATACTATTAACTGCATTGCTTGTGATCTTTTTTGGTCTTAAAACTTGAAGCTGCGTGATACTATGAACTCGAGGCATTGTGATTTTTTCTTGATCTTAGAACTTGAGGCTCTGTGATACTATGATCTTTGAACTGCATTAACTATGAACTGCAGCCATTCTTGAGGCAATCTTTAACTTTGAACTGCATTTTCTTTGAACTCGAGGCATTGTGATTTTTTCTGGATACTATTAACTGCATTGCTTGTGATTTTTTTTGGTCTTAAAACTTGAGGCTGTGTGATACTATGAACTCGAGGCATTGTGATTTTTTCTTGATCTTAGAACTTGAGGCTCTGCGATACTATGATCTTTGAACTGCATTAACTATGAACTGCAGCCATTCTTGAGGCAATCTTTAACTTTGAACTGCATTTTCTTTGAACTCGAGGCATTGTGATTTTTTCTGGATACTATTAACTGCATTGCTTGTGATTTTTTTTGGTCTTAAAACTTGAGGCTGTGTGATACTATGAACTCGAGGCATTGTGATTTTTTCTTGATCTTAGAACTTGAGGCTCTGTGATACTATGATCTTTGAACTGCATTAACTATGAACTGCAGCCATTCTTGAGGCAATCTTTAACTTTGAACTGCATTTTCTTTGAACTCGAGGCATTGTGATTTTTTCTGGATACTATTAACTGCATTGCTTGTGATTTTTTTTGGTCTTAAAACTTGAGGCTGTGTGATACTATGAACTCGAGGCTTTGTGATTTTTTCTTGATCTTAGAACTTGAGGCTCTGTGATACTATGATCTTTGAACTGCATTAACTATGAACTGCAGCCATTCTTGAGGCAATCTTTAACTTTGAACTGCATTTTCTTTGAACTAGAGCCTTTGTGATACCATTAACATCAGGCTTTGTGATTTTTGCTTGATATTAGAACTTGAGGCTCTGTGATATTACTTACTTGAGGCTATGTGAAACTTGAGGCTCTGTGATATTACTTACTTTGATCTTGCGGATATGAACTGCTGGTAGCGCAAAGTGAATGGTATGGGGGGCAGATACCATTATGTACCTGCAGCCACTATTACACTTGAGCCAACTCAACGGAAATCTTGTTGCCGAACGAACAAGATGTGCTGCAGCCATGTGGGAAATGGCGATGATGATATCAAGAGTGACACCTGAGCCAAATCATCGGAAATGACTCGTCGCTTATAAAATCAGTTGTGGGAAATGGCGATGATGACATCAAGAGTGACATATGTGAATGGTATGGAGGGGCAAATTCTATTATGCATCAAGAGCTACCATGTACACTCGCCACTCTTGACACCTGAGCCAAATCATCGGAAATATTGTTGCCTATTTAACATGACTCGTCGCTTATAAAATCAGTTGTGGGAAATGGCTATGATGACATCAAGAGTGACCAGTGTGAATGGTATGGGGGGCAGATACAATTATGTGCTGCAGCCACCATTTATACTTGCCATCCTTGACACCTGAGCCAACTGCAGCCACCATCCACCATGAGGCATGTACAAACTTCTCATCACAACAATTTCACTTCCAACCTGCAGCAGCTATGTTACTTCCAACCTGACTTTCTATTTCTTCATAGATAACTATTACTTCCAAACTGATTTTGTATTGTTCATAGTTTACTGTTACTTCCAACCTGATTTATTGTATATTACTTTCATGTTACTTTCATCTTGCTTTAGCTTATATTAGAACATGCAGCTATACGAACTTTTACCTTATTGCTTACTAGTGAATTGTAGATTTTCAATGACTACGACAATCAACCAATGAAATTTTTCCTCCCCGCTCGTTGCCGAGCTCATTACATTCTTAGACGAGGAAGAAGACTATTGGGAAGACGTACAAGAATTGCTGCTTGATGAGGATGACTATTCATTCTCAAACACTATGTACAAACGACCATGTCGAACACGGCCATTCACTGGCCATCAACTTATTAATGACATGTTGAATGGACATCCTGATAGAGGTTACCAACATTTCAGGATGACAAATACCATGTTCATTAGGCTTCGGGATGAATTAGTAGGGAGGGGCTTAATAAAAGGCACTAGGCATTTAACGGTTGATGAACAACTTGGTATTTTCTTATTTGGTATAGGCCATGGGGTGGCAAACCGAGTCCTGTCTGAAACTTTTCAACATTCAGGAGAAACGATAAGCCGGCATTTTAACAATGTGTTGCGTGGGGTGGTGGAACTTAGACAGGATTATATCCAACTACCGCAAACAAACGTAGGAGTGCACCCACGAGTAAAAGATAATCCAATCTTCCATCCTTTCAAGGTTAATACTATACACATTTTCGACTTAACTGCTGTGATTTTTTACTTTATGACTTGAAGTTGTCTCATTCTATTAATGTTTTCTTCGAACACTTAAATATAGAATGCTATTGGTGCGGTCGATGGGACACACATACCGGTGGTTGTACGAAAGAATAAGCAACCAAGATATCGCTGTCGAAAAGGTTTTACATCTCAGAACATGATGGCAGCATGTTCATTCGACCACCAATTTCTTTTTGTGTGCACTGGTTGGGAGGGCTCTGCAGCAGATATGAGGGTGATGCGATGGTGTTGCGAGAGTGGTGGTTTTACAGTCCCAGAAGGTAACATAGTCTTCTAATACGATACATTTACTATGCGATTCATTGTCAATATTTAAATGAAATTGGTTTTATGTTCTTGTGTAGGAAAATTTTACTTAGTCGATTCAGGCTATGCCAACACTGATCGATTTCTTGCGCCCTATAGAGGGGAACGATACCACTTAAGCCAATTCGATGTTAATGCACATGCCCGAAGGCATCGAGGACCTAAAGATTTGTATAATCATCGCCATGCCCAATTGCGGAATGTTGTTGAGAAAGCTTTTGGGATACTCAAGAGGCGGTTCAAGGTCCTCCGCCAAGCAACACCTTTTCCTTACAAAGTGCAATGTCGTATTGCTCTTGCATGCTGTGTGATACATAATTTCATCAAGAGACACCAAGGGGGTGATAGGTATTTCAACATGCAAATGGAACCAGACTTTGTTGATGAGCAAGATGATGAACCGATACATTTAGTTGGCCATGATGAGTCTCGTCGAGGCGACATCCTTCGCACAAAGATCACGGAGCAACTGTGGAATAGAAGATAGGAGAGCAAATTCGAGATGATGTAAAAACTTTTTTTCATTTACTGAACTTGGCGAATTTATATATGCTTTTTAAATTAATGTACTAATTAGATTTGTTAGAAAGTTGAATTGAATGTTTGGTGACTTTGTGACTATGTATTTCATTGCTTTACCTTTATTTCCAATCTAATGCTATGTGAAGTCTTGAATTTTAATGTTTGCACCTTTACTTCCAGCTTGTGGCTATGTGATTGACTTAGAACTTGAGGCTATGTGAAACTGCATTATCATTGAATTTGAGGCTATGTGAAACTGTATTATCTATAATTAATTAATGATGGTGCCTGATAGAGATGTTGGGATGCACCTTCAGAAGGTACTGCTGCTTGGATTTTTTTTTTTAATGTTTGGATTGTTAACTTAAAAAAAAAAAATCTGTTTTAAACTTAAACTTTCAATACAAAAAATTAAATTTAAAAATATAATATTTAAATTTTCAATTTTAAAATTTTAAAATTACGATTTAATTTTCAATTTTAAAATTTTAAAATTTTAATGTGAAATTTTAAATTTTAAATTTTAAATTGCAAAATTGATTTTGAATTTTAAAATTTTAAAATTTGAATGTGAAATTTTAAATTTTAAATTTTAAATTTCAAATTTGAATTTGAATTTTAAAATTTTAAAATTTCAATGTGAAATTTTAAATTTAAATTTTCAAATTAAAAAATTTCAAATATAAATTTTAAATTTTAAAATTTTAAATTAAAATTTACAATTAAATTTTTAAAATTCAAAATTTAAAATAAAATTTGAAAATTAAAATTTAAAATTAAAGTTTAAAATTAAAATTTAAAATTTAAAATTAAAATTTAAAATTAAAGTTTTAAATTAAAATTAAAATTTATAATTTATAATTTATAATTAAAATTAAAATTTAAAATTTAAAATTTATAATTTTTAAAATTCATTTGCACTTTCATTTTTAAAATTTGCTCTAAAATATACTATAAAATAAAAATTATTATTTTTTTAGGTAAGATATAATTTATTGCTTATAATTAAATTGCTTCAAATTAAATATTATTTTAAAATTAATTTTCCTACAAAAAAAGATAAGGGCAAAGTTGGTATTTTGAAAAAAATTCTATCTTCTTTTTCCATTATCCTCCACTATTCCATAATTTCAACCAAACACTATTTTAGCTATTCCAGAGAATACCAACTTTTCAACCAAACGCAATTTAACTTTTATACTTCTTTATCCCGGAATAGCAAGCTATCCCAGGTATAAAAAAATTTATACCTCAGAAATTAATCCCTGAACCAAACGCTGCCTAAGACAATGCCACTCGTTCAATCCTAGGATAACTCCTAAGTTTGATGTCACTCGTCAAACCCCTAAACTAGGTTTTCTCCTAGTCTTACTACCAACAAGTTCTGTTCCCTTATATTACATGATTCCTAGGGTTGTACCCTAACATCATCACAGTCATCACATAATTGTCCATTTCTATGCATGCAATTATTTCTTATCCATCATAAAAATAATGTTTATCCTCTAAGTCCTTTTACACATGCAAATTAATTATCTCCTTTTTGGCAACCGACAGTTGCATTTTTCATCTGTGTCCATCTACACATACAAGTTTATCCCCTATTTTGGATAAACCATAAATGTCACTTTTCCTCTAAATATCTCTACACATGCACATTTATCATCTGCCTTTGGCAACCAACAGTTGCACTTTTTATCTGTATTCCTTTAAACATGCAATCTTAATCATAATTACCTAACGCCTCTAACAGGCTACTATCATGCTTCTAGATTGAAAAGCAAAGGAGCAAGGGGAGAGGTCACCCAATTTCGGCAGAATCCCCCACCTTGTGGTGTACCCAATTGCTTGTAGACACTTGCAATTGGTCTCCGCGCGATTCTACTTGCCCCCACGAGCTTGCACGCAAAACGATGCACATCACTCGAGTCCGCACGCAAAACGGTGCACATCCACCAACCCTGCATGCAAAACGGTGCACGTTATTAAAACCCGCATGCAAAACGATGCGCGCCAACTCAGCCTGCACGCAAAACGATGCATAATATTAGGATCGGCACGTAAAACGGTGCGCGACAGTACGACCTGCACGCGAAACGGTGCACATACCTTGAATCTGCATGCAAAACGGTGCACGCTCGACTGTAGTGTCGCACGCAAAACGGTGCATATTTTTTCTAGTCCTGCACGCAAATCGATGCAAAATATTAGCATTTGCATGTAAAACGGTGCACAATAACTCAACCTGCACGCAAAACGGTGCACATTTTTCTATCCCTACACGAAAAATGATGTATAATATTAAAGACTGCAAGCAAAAAGGTGCGCGAAAAATGATCTGCACGCAAAACGGTGCACGTACCTGAAATTTGCACGCAAAATGGTGCATGATTAACTGTAGGATTGCACGCAAAACGGTGCACATTTTTCTATTCCTGCAAGAAAAATGGTGTATAATATTAGAGACTGCACGCAAAACAGTGCGCGACAAAACAATCTGCACGCAAAACGGTGCACGCTTAACTGTAAGGTTGCATGCAAAACGGTGCACATTTTTCTATCCCTCGGGTTGGCACGTAAAACGGTGCATTTTTTGACAACTTGCACGCAAAATGAGGCGCGCCAAAAATGCCCGTGACAGTCCGCGCAGTAAAACGGCAAAGTAAACTCGATCCCTAGCGCGCACAACGGCATGGGATCAAATCCAATGTCCAAAATGACGTCTCAAAACTGTGCTAAAAATACCGCAAAATTAATACGCGGGACCTACCTCGACAGTATCGTGCCGCCCATCTGACTTTTGAAATATTTCGCGCGCTTCACGAGGTTGCCGATGTGCCGCTCCAACCCACGAAATCCCCTCTCCTTCTCTCCCTTGCGCTCGGTTGGAGAAGAAGAAGAAGAAAGAGGAGAGGAGAAATGGTGCGGGGAGAAGGAAGAAGAAGAAAAGAAGAAAAAAGGGAGGGTGGTCCATTGGACCGGGCCCACGAAGGCCACCAATGGGAAACGCCGGGTGGCGGTCCACCGCACAGGGGCGCGCGCACCCATTCCACGCGCGCCCCCCGCAGTGCGCGGGACACTGTGCGCGCCACACAGGCGCGCACCCACGCACGCCCCCACGGGCGCATGTCCCCGCGCCCGTGCGGCCCAATGGGGGCCCGCTATGTGGCGGGCCCCCGCTGACCCGCGCAAAAGCGCGCCTGCTGCGCGCCTTGCGCAGCACGCAAGCGCGCCTCGATCCGCGCACCGCCGCCACGTCGAAAATCCATTTTTGCTTTGTTTTTGTCCGTTTTTTCGTCCATTTCTGTCCAAATTTGACAGGCGGCATCGTTTCAGCTTAATTTACCACAGAAAATTTTAAATTTTTAGTTTGGGCTATTTCTGGGCCACCAAAAGCCTCGCTATATCCAGAATCACTGGCGGACCCCGTTCTCACAATCCGGATATCCCATCAACACGAAATTCTTACTGTGGCCTTAAAACAATATTACGGAGCTCCCCGAATTTTCTCAGAATTTTTCGACACTATTGACGGAGCCCGTTCTCACTATCCGGCATCCGATCAACACGAAATTTTTACTGTCGCCTTAAAACATATTTACGGGGCTCCCGTAATTTTCTCGGAATTTTTCGACACTGTGAATTTTTCGCTAAAAATCTGGGCCCCTTTTCTCAAATAAAATTTTAGATCTCTCTATTTTAACCCGATTTGGACCCAACTCGCTTCCAAATGTTCTTTACTTCCCCAACTTTCATAACAATAGTATTTCATACTATTTTTATTTACATTTAATTATGTGCCGAAAATCCGGTACTTTACATCATGTACCTCCGAGTACTCCATTACCTCGAAAGTTACGCATCTCCAAGGATCATCCTGAATCTAACATTATTGGAGACCCACAAGAAGGAGTCAGGACTCGGAGACAGTTGGTTTGTGGATTCGCTTGTTACGTTTCCATGATAGAACCAAAGAACGTCGATGAAGCTCTTCAGGATGACTACTGGATTGAATCAATGCAGGAAGAGCTCCATCAGTTTGAACGAAACAAAGTCTGGGAATTAACGAAGCCTCCGAAGCAACACAATGTGGTTGGTACTAAATGGATTTTCAAGAATAAGAAAAATGAGGATGGTACCATCATCAGGAACAAAGCACGTTTAGTTGCTCAAGGCTACTCTCAAATAGAAGGTATAGACTTTGATGAAACGTTCGACCCAGTTGCTCGACTCGAGTCAATTCGTATCTTATTCGCAATTGCTTGCCATTTTAAAATAAAACTCTTTCAAATGGACGTTAAGAGCGCGTTTTTAAATGGGTATTTAAATGAGGAAGTTTATGTGGCTCAACCGAAAGGTTTTGTAGACCTTAAACTACCTAACCATGTTTTTCGTTTGAAAAAGGCTCTTTACGGTCTAAAACAAGCACCGCGAGCGTGGTACGAAAGGTTGACAAAGCACCTTTTGGAGAAGGGCTATACTCGAGGGGGAGCAGATCGGACTCTCTTTGTGAAGCATTATCAGGATAATTTCATTGTAGCACAAATCTATGTCGATGACATTATATTTGGTGCAACTAGAGACAATGATGCTTCTAAATTCGCTGAAACCATGGAAAGCGAATTTGAGATGTCCATGATGGGCGAACTGACATACTTTCTTGGATTGCAAGTAAAACAAAATGAAGAAGGCATTCATCTATGTCAATCCAAGTATGCAATGGAGTTGGTCAAAAAGTTCGGTTTAGAAAATTCTAAAGATTTTCCGACTCCAATGGGAACTAGCAATAAGGGATTAGGAAGTGAATCTCTTAGTGAAAATGTAGACGAGAAACTTTATCGCAGCATGATTGGAAGTCTACTTTACCTCACGGCTAGTCGCCCGGACATATCCTTTAGTGTTGGAATCTGCGCGAGATATCAATCAGCACCAAAGGAGGTTCACCTGAAAGCAGTGAAACGGATCATCCGGTACATCAAAGGAACCATAAATTTTGGAATTTGGTATCCTATGGGAACAAGTCTAGATATTGTAGGATATTCAGATGCCGATTGGGCAGGATCTGTGGATGATCGGAAAAGTACGAGTGGTGCATGTTTTTATCTTGGCCATTGCCTTATTGGATGGCACAGTAAAAAGCAAAACTGCATTGCACTCTCGACTGCCGAAGTGGAATATATTTCAGCGGGTAGTTGTTCAACCCAACTCATTTGGATGAAAAGTGTGTTGAGCGACTTCCGAATTTCAGCAACTTCGGTAACAATTCTTTGTGACAACACCAGTGCTATAAATATTTCAAAAAACCCTGTGTTGCACTCAAGAACAAAACACATTGAACTTAGATATCATTTTCTTAGAGAGCTAGTTGAATCAAGTATTCTTCAACTTTCCTATATTTCAACTGAAGATCAATTAGCCGATATTTTAACAAAACCTTTGGATCAAAAATGTTTTATTCATTTGCTAAGGCAATTGGAATGCTTTCCTTGAAATAATTTCTTTTTGAAACCAATCCTTAGGTTAGGTTTTGTTTTTGTGTTTTTGCTCTTTACCTATGCTTGTACATAGAACATTAATTGAGCATTAGTTATATTGACTTTAACTGCATCCTTTTATATGTTTAGAAATTTATTATGCTTTAGATATCATAATATTTCAGTTGATGCAATGATCATTTATGTCAATTAAGTCATTTCTTAAAGTGATCAAAGTCAATTTCTCTCTCAATGATCTCTTGGTATAGTTTTTATCTTATTTGACTATTTAGTCGAATATGAAATCGAGATCAATCTTTGGTTGAGTTCTTTATATCTTAAATAATTAATAGCCAATTGAGGGGGAGCCAAAGAAAAAGTGTTATGCTCAAAAGATGTGGAAAGAGTTATGTCACGCCCCGGGGTCGAAACTGCGACCCGGCTCGCCAACAGATCCGCCACCTATGCCAAACCCGCATAGGCGAAGCGTCCTACCTACAAGAAAAGTACTACAGCTAAACAGATATGAGAGCTATAAATAAAAATCTGCTGTATAACTAAATCAATCACTGTACAACTGGAAATAATACAACAATGTCCGTCTCCCAAAAATGATAATCATACAGTATCCTCATATACAAACTCAGAACTCAACCGGGAGGTATCTCCAATAAATACATCTGTGTACAGGCTCTCAATACATGACAATCCTCACTAAAACAGTCTCTCAAAGAAGGAGAAATAAAATAACTAATCTACTGAAGCTCTCCTCTGAAGGGGTACCGCTACACACCAACGACGGGTAGGGAACTAGCTCGCGACTCCCTCGCCTCGGTCAGAAGGATCAGCAACAGGAACAACAGGAACCGGAGTAGAGTCCCTGGGGAAAGACACCACGACGGGTGTGAGAACTACATCCCACAGTAGTTCTCAGTGGGTGCCGCCAACAAGCCCGACGGTCTGCCCACTAAGTCTACTAGAGGCATAAAGCAACAAATGCAGTGTTGTAAGGAAAGCTGGGAAAATTAAACTCTACAGCTACTATGCCTCTATCTAGATGCTCAAAGAGTGGAACAGAAAGAACATGATGCCACAACTAACTCTCATCTCTGATCACCCAATCTAAACTGACTGCCTCATCGGGTCCAGTCAAACCTGCGCCAACCTACTGCCGTTACGTCCCGGAGGAGCGGACTTACGTAGGACGTCCATGACTGCCAACACCAGCACAGCCAGAGGGACAAATGCAACGACAAGTCGCGATAGAAAAGCTCAATCTCACGCCGATACAACAACCCGGTCTCGCCTACTCCGGAGTGGCACTCGAGGGGAGCGACCCGCTCGAGTAAAAAGTAACCCATCTCAAGTATCTCTGTAAAGTATCTCTGTAGCTCAAATGTGGCTCATGCAGGCTATGATCCACGATCAAACAGATCGGTAACTCCAAGCTCAAAGCACAACTCAGTCGGAAAAAGAACCTTGACTCGAACAGGAATAGCCCAAAACACTCTCACAGCTATGTCGGAGAACCCTCAACGACTCAATCTGAAAGTAAAAGAGACCACTCGCACCCAAGGTGCTCAATCGATCCAAACGAACTGACTACCTCAAAGGTCCAGTCAAGCCCGCGCCCGTCGACTAGGAACGCTCCTGCCCACGACCACACATCCACATGAGGACGGGATTTACGTGGGGCGTCCTGTCCTACTAACTCATCCCTCGCGCAAAACTGCATCAACAGGCCCATCGTTGCCTCAACTGCGGAAAACTGCCTCAACAGGCCAACCATCGTATCCACAGCGGCATCTCAGGACGCGACTCCAACTGAGTAAAACGGCGCGGCATAGAGTATCAAACATTGGCATATGCAGGCTAGTCAAAATCCACGCTCACTCTCAGAACGGTAGGGCTCAAGATCCCCAAATACCTCGCACAACAGTCGGAGCACTCTCGACGACTCAGCTGCTCGGCTAACTCGAAACACGAGACGCTAGCCTCACCAACGGCTCGCAGCACAAGGCTCACTGGCTGGAGATACTCCACAGCCAGGAACGACCCACAACTCAGGGTAACAAAACAGGTCGGACAACACTCAACGACTTGGGACCACCGTCAACCCCAACGGTTCCCAACAAGACGGACCGGAAGATACTCGACGGCCCGGGACTACCGTCTACTCAACGGCTCTCTCCCACGACTGTGCAACAGGGAAACAAGACCTCTCGGGACTACCGTATACCCAAACGGCTCCCGGCACAGATAAGCAACCCGCTACAACTACCAGACTCCACTCTGCTCCCAAGCACGAGTGCAAACGCATCCCACACTAAAAGGAAAATCCCGACCTCTCGGCCCACTACCCGGGCGAGGATAACACTATGTCCAGGGATAGCAAAACAGTGTGGGTGTCTAAACATAATTAACCCTAGCCCAAGTGAGGGTTTTCTACTGGTCTGGTTACACATGCAACATATGACGGGGGTGCTAGGTCAAGTTCCAAGATAGCTGTATCAACAGATAATAAAAGGAATAACAATTCCTACAATCTAGCATACTACACAATGAAATAACTATCATGCATAGTCCTACATCAGTAGAAATACTGTACAGTCCATAAAACTTGGAGATAAGGCCACCCACCTCGATTTGCCACCAATTGCTCGTAGACACTTGCAATTGGCCTCCACGCGATCCGCACGCAAAACGGGACACGCCGTCGGAGTCCGCACGCAAAACGGAGCACGCCGCCGGAGTCCGCACGCAAAACGGAGCACGCTGCCGGAGTCCGCACCAAAAACGGAGCACGCTGCCGGAGTCCGCACCAAAAACGGAGTCTGCACGCGAAGCGGTGCACGGCGCCGAAATCCGCACGCAAAACGGTGCACGGTGCCGGAAACCGCACGCAAAACGGAGTCCGCACGCAAAACGGTGCACGGTGCCGGAGTCCGCACGCAAAACGGTGCACGGTGCCGGAGTCCGCACGCAAAACGGAGTCCGCACGCAAAACGGGACACGCCGTCGGAGTCCGCACGCAAAACGGTGCACGGTGCCCAACACAGAAAAGAGCAAGAGGGTTAATTACAGTCCAAAAGGTCGCCCCGAAAACTGTACAAAAATACAGTAAAACCAACACACGGGACCTACCCGACTGCGCCGCCGTCGCCGAAACGCTCCCCACGAAAAAACTCGCGCGCTCCACGAGGCCCACGACGCCACGCCGCACCTCCCACCATCTCCCTCACTCTCCCTCTCGCTCGGGTTGGAGAAGAAAAGGAAGAAGAGGAGAGAAATGGCGTGTGCGGGGAGGAAGAAGAAGAAGAAAAAGAGAAAGGGAAGGGGGCGGTCCACGGTGCACCGGTCCACGGTGCACCGGCCAACCAGGGAGCCCGAAACCCCGGTCCACGCAGCTGGGCGCGTGCACCGGGTCCACGCACGCGCCCAGTGCGCCACGTGGCGCGCTCCCACTCGCGCCACGCGGGCGGGCAGGTTGCGCGCCACACGGGCGCGTGACACCGTGCCCCGCGCAGGCGCGGGACACGGGAGCGCCACACGGGCGCGTGTCCCCCTCGCCCGCGCGGGCGCCAACGGGGGGCCGCCACGTGGCGGCCCCTGCGCAATCCGCGCCGCGCGCCTGCGTGCCCCCTGACGCGACCGTACGCCTGCCGCGCCCTCGGGATCCGTGCCGCCAACAGCTGCTTCGGGATCCACACGCCACCTCGAAAAACGTGCCGCGATGCCTCGAAAAACGCGCACGTCAACAGGGCTCCAAAACCAACAAGTAAATAGTCCATTCTTAGCGATTTCGCGCGCTGAATCCAAAAACGATGTCCATTTCTCCAAATTCTCACCCGAAAATTTGCCGAATGCCCCCGGATAGTCCACTCGATCCGATTTTCGCGCCGGGTCCATTTTTAAAGTCCGATTTGCCCAATTCCAACTCTAAAAATTCCCGAAGGCGACCGGAGAGGTAAACTCTTATCCAAACTTCGCCCGGAGTCCAATTTGACATCTGGATCGCGCGAAACCACTTCTAAACACCCGACGGGTCATACAAATTCCCACGGGGTCTCCTTTTAAGCACGAAGTCCAACACTTGTGTCCAAATTGCGCGCAACCCACGCAGGCCTCCAGTGATGCAAGCAAATCCCAATTTGCATCACAAAACCATTTCTGGGTCCCCAACACGCGCACCAACACCCCCAACGGCGACCGAAAGCTGCCCAACAACCAGCAACCCTACGCGGGGGATTCCGGGACCTCACAGGCGGATCTGTTGGCGAGCCCGGGTAGCAGTTTCGACCCCGGGGCGTGACACAAACACGGCTCAAAAGGGAGTTCAAAGCCAAGGGTAAGCATCCAACAACACAGTCTCCAACTCCCCAGTCGCTACCCACTCCCCGTGATTACTCCTCAACAATAATAATAATCAGTACGGCATGGCCCGGTTGCGTAATTCTCTCATCACACGAGCCAGAATTCGCAACGGGCGTCCCTCGTACCACAAGTACTCGCAGATCTCAAAGGAAATGAGTCCATCACCGGCGAGGAATCCACAAGCCTAACACTCCTGAGCTGAGACGTGGAAGGACCATCACGAACGCCAACAAAAGGCTGGGGGAAAAGAGAGAACAACCAATGTAGCACGCACCAACACCGCTCCCTGGTGCCAGCTCAACCAGGCGATCCGAGACATACCCATACGGTCATCCAAAGAAAAGAAGCCCTAATCGGCTAGGGTCCTCACTCAATCACTCTCGGATCCTGACCATCCGCAGGGACTGCTTCACCGCAGTCTACCGTCAAAAGGGACCCTCAGGGACACAACCTCGAGCCCTGTTCCTCAACGGTCCCACCCAGCGCCAGCTATAGAATCATCAAACTCAACCCCAAATAGCTCTCCGGTTCCAGGTATCCGCCACCACAGTGGCCCTGTCGGGGTGATACTGAATGCTCAAGAATAACCCAATGGTAACTCCACAGCCACTATGGGAGGCATCACTAACACAAAGGTCCATACCCCATCTCTGGCAAAGCTGCAATCGGCGCTAGTACCAGTCTCATCATCCATTCGCCATGCTCTCCTGGCACTGCCAAATCCAAAAAGCTCCTCACCTCAACAATAAATGTTGATCTCAGCCAAACTCAAATAGCATCCACATTGGCCGGAATTCCACCGCCGCTCCTATGGCTAACACAATGTGACCCAAGAAGGTAAGCTTCTAAAGCTAAAACTTGTATCTCAACAACCTGGCATACAGCTTCATCCACACAGCATGGTAACACGTCCACCAGTGCTCCTCATGCTCCAAGTCGCTCTGGGAGTAGATCATAATATCCCTGGAGGATCTTGTTACCAATGCAATCAAGTACAGCTGGAGCACAATTCCTCAAACCAAAAGAGTGGCAGGGCGTTAATCAATCCAATTGGCCTCACTATAACATAATGCCCCTACCGTGTCCTGAACACCATCTTGACGAAATACTCAGCCGTATGGTTCCAAAATCTGTACCTGCATCAGTCGTACAACTGCCGGAGTATAACTCCATCAAAAGGTCCAGAATAATACTCGGACCTGTCCACACACGAACCATAAAAGGGCCCTCACAGTCGTGTATCAACGATGTGGCATCACCACCGTATATCAACGGCGTGGCACTAGGTCAAACAGACCCCTCGATCCATCAGATCCTGCAACTACGCCATCAGCTCTCACAGCTCTACTGGCAATATCCAATGAGGTGCTGTCGAGGGTGGCGCGGTTCCCCGAACCACGCCAAACTCAATCTCTATCTCCCTAACCGGCGGCATTATCAACAGCTCAGGTGAAATCACACCCGGAATCTCGTGGCAACAGAGATATCTTTGGGTCCCGGTGCCGCCGTAAGCACCTCTCACACTGTCGCTATAACCAGTGTGCTCTAACGACCTCAACAACCAAATCTCCTCTCGTCTGCCTCGCAGAAGGTCAAAGTCCTCTCCTTCCGCAGTCTAACATCCTGTGGCACTGTGCCAACCAAAACCCAAGCACTAGGTCGAAACGCCGAACTGCCATAATTACCAATAAGTCTACCTGTATATCTCGCGGCCTCAACTGCATAGGACATAATCCACAAGCCTCCCCCACATACACAACACTAACAGGAACCTGTACCTCAAGTGCATGTGATAACAATCTGCCTCTAGTCCATGCAGGAATGCAACATGCTCCTACTCCGACTGCTGTGATGAAATCACACCTGCGACAACTCGATCCACTACCGTGGCGCCCTCCAACCGGGCGGCACAGATTCATCCGCTCAAAGCAAGTGGTTGTCGCCCAATCTGCCTGAAAATCAGGACTATCCACAAGGGAGCACGACCTCTGTCTCTGCTCACATTGAGGCGACGAATAAAGTCCTCCGCAGATAACAAATCCACGCTACCGCTGCGCCACTCCGATATAGAGGTTGATGCTGCCATCGGGGTCCACCCGATCTCTGGCATCACGGGAACCCGTTATCCAGGAAAAATAAAATCAGAAATATCTCTGCCGGCCGATCTGTCCTCCATCACCCGGCGCCAAGCGCCAATATCCAGAACTCACCTCTGGCGGCAGATCCCTATCCAAAGGAATTGCAACGCCGCGCTCCATACACCACGCCTACACCATCGAAGCGTCAATAATCCAAAACGGAGGGACCAACTAAACTGAAAGGTATCCTGGCGCAATCCACTCTCAGCCACACATATCCTATGCGCCTCGTCCCTCGATACCTGGAGCGCGTAGTTCAATGACTGTATAAACTCCCTAGCACAGGGAGGCTCTCCGAGAGTCTCTCCATCACAACCAACCCCAATTCTGCCTACAAAGGCTCCAACTCAAACCTATGAATCGGGATGGTTCAGACTGCCGGGACTGGCTCCATCGATCAATGATGTCCCTAAGCTCAGCTACTATCCACTATCCATCCTGCCTCGGTGCCTCGGCACTACTCATCGACACGGAGGGGTTGCTCGCTCAGTCGGTGCCACAAATACAACTGAAGGTACCACTTCATAGGAAGAAAGTACTGGAGGACACTCAAGCAGTACTGCCACTGGCTATGCTCTCTGCTCCAACAAGCGCATCAAACGTTCCATGGCTTCTTCCTGGCATCGGACAGCCTCCGACATCTGTGCCATCTGGATCCATAACTCCTGGGTCTCGCTCTGCTCTGATAGCTCTGTCTCCCGCTGCTCGGGTTACTCATCAGATGCGGGATGTGCCCTCTTCGCTACACGACGTCTCAGGGGCATCGTAGTCCACTGCACAATAAAAAACATCAGGACACAACAACCAAACGACCCAATCCAGCGAAAGTCTAAGACATGTTATCAATTCCACAGCATTATGTTGTCTGCAGCCAACATAATCGCTTAGGAGCATAAACATGCCAATCACTCATCCCGTCTCTTGGGAGAGGTACAAAACTCGATCAGGACTCTCGCTAAAAGTCACGACTCTCACGTAGTCATCCTAATGTCCAACCATAAGCCTAGGGTTTCTAAGTCCTCAATGACCTACAACCTAGGCTCTGATACCACTCTAATCTGTCACGCCCCGGGGTCGAAACTGCGACCCGGCTCGCCAACAGATCCGCCACCTATGCCAGACCCGCATAGGCGAAGCGTCCTACCTGCAAGAAAAGTACTACAGCTAAACAGATATCAGAGCTATAAATAAAAATCTGCTGTATAACTAAATCAATCACTGTACAACTGGAAATAATACAACAATGTCCGTCTCCCAAAAATGATAATCATACAGTATCCTCATATACAAACTCAGAACTCAACCGGGAGGTATCTCCAATAAATACATCAGTGTACAGGCTCTCAATACATGACAATCCTCACTACAACAGTCTCTCAAAGAAGGAGAAATAAAATAACTAATCTACTGAAACTCTCCTCTGAAGGGGTACCGCTACACACCAACGACGGGTAGGGAACTAGCTCGCGACTCCCTCGCCTCGGCCAGAAGGATCAGCAACAGGAACAACAGGAACCGGAGTAGAGTCCCTGGGGAAAGACACCACGACGGGTGTGAGAACTACATCCCACAGTAGTTCTCAGTGGGTGCCGCCAACAAGCTCGACGGTCTGCCCACTAAGTCTACTAGAGGCATAAAGCAACAAATGCAGTGTTGTAAGGAAAGCTGGGAAAAGTAAACTCTACAGCTACTATGCCTCTATCTAGATGCTCAAAGAGTGGAACAGAAAGAACATGATGCCACAACTAACTCTCATCTCTGATCACCCAATCTAAACTGACTGCCTCATCGGGTCCAGTCAAACCTGCGCCAACCTACTGCCGTTACGTCCCGGAGGAGCGGACTTACGTAGGACGTCCATGACTGCCAACACCAGCACAGCCAGAGGGACAAATGCAACGACAAGTCGCGATAGAAAAGCTCAATCTCACGCCGGTACAACAACCCGGTCTCGCCTACTCCGGAGTGGCACTCAAGGGGAGCGACCCGCTCGAGTAAAAAGTAACCCATCTCAAGTATCTCTGTAAAGTATCTCTGTAGCTCAAATGTGGCTCATGCAGGCTATGATCCACGATCAAACAGATCGGTAACGCCAAGCTCAAATCACAACTCAGTCGGAAAAAGAACCTCGACTCGAACAGGAATAGCCCAAAACACTCTCACAGCTATGTCGGAGAACCCTCAACGACTCAATCTGATAATGCACGACCATGGCTGAGTCGGGAAACCTCCACGACTCGATCTGCCAGAACCCCAAGATCCTAAAAGCTAAGTGGGAGAACCACCTCCACCACTAAATTAGAAAAACAACCTCTAGATCACACTCTACCAACTCATAGCACAAAGTCGCATCCACTACGAGAAACTGCCTCAACAGGCCAACACCGCATCCACTGCGAACAACTGCCTCAACAGGCCAACATCGCATCCACTGGCACGTGGAAGGGTCCAGGAACCCCGAAAGACTAGAACCTACAATCCAAATCAAACAAGAACAGGCTCTAGGCATAGCCTCTCGTTGTTCTCGTCCCAAGAAGAAGGCAGACCTTAGAACCCAGACCACTCGAATCATCTCGGGTGGTTAATTTATAGGAAAAAGGTGACATTTCTTACTGAAGCCATCTGATCTGTAAGAAATCCATATTTAATGATTTTTAGTTCTTTTTAGGAAAACAGTTGAAACCAAGTTTTATATCCAAGCCTCGAAGGGCTAATGCCTTCGTCCAATCAAACAAGACAGACTCCGGCGACCCTACGATGCTTGGAAGAAACCATTTGGTTGACAAAAATCATATGTGTGTCCAAAAAGGTTCTGGGTTTAAGGTCCTGCTAACACTGATATACCGCTGCCACTAACACAGCGGCAACAGATAAAACAAGAGAATAAAACATCTCGGGACCGCCGTCTACCCAAACAGCTCCCGCTACAGATGAACAACCAACTACATCTACCAGACTCCACTCTGCTCCCAAGCACGAGTGTAACATGCATCCCACACTAAAAGATAACTCCTGACCACTCGGCCCACTACCCGGGCTAGGAAGAACACTATGTCCAGGAAAGTAGAAGTGTGGATGTCTAAAGCAGAAATAACCCTAGCCCAAGTGAGGGTTTTCTACTAGTCTGGTTACACATGCAACATATGACGGGGTGCTAGGTCAAATTCCAAGATAACAATAATCAACAGCTTGTAGGGAAGGAAAAATAAACACATGATCATCTAACAGCATTAGGAACATCAATTCCTATAATCTAGCATGCTATATAGAACACATCTATAACATGCAAGTCCCTACACAGATAGAATTAATGCACAGCCCATAGGTCATGAAGACGAGGCCACCCACCTGAAAATGCTAATTGTCCGGAGTTCCACAGCTGAAAACACCAGAAGCAACAACCTCCACTAATCCTCAACACCAACGGGTTCACAAACATCCGGAAATACTCCTGGGTACAACAAAAGGTCCAAGGTTACACTTTATTCCACAAAATAACCAAGTACAAAAATCTGCAGAAGACAGTCCTGAAGATCTGAAATTTCCACCTGCAGAAATTGCCCTGAAAATTCCGATAAAAATATCACAGCGAGCGTCTCGTCGAGACCTTCGAAACGGGTACCTGCATGCCTAAATCCGAGCCCCGTAGGCCAAGTTACAAATTCCACAGTACAGGTGCGCAAACACTCACAACCACACAACTGTAAACTCAAACACAGATAAAAGGGGAATATTATACCTTCGGGCAAGCCTCAAAAAAATCCCGGAAAAATACAATGATAATCCTTGCGACGAGTAGATCCAAAAAGTGTACAGGCTCGTCTCAATCGGACACTCGGGTGCGGAGATAAAATTCTGGCAAGGGGCCGCTGTCCAAAAACTCCACCAGAAAACAGCGGCTTAGAAATGCCTCGAAAACCATGTCATAAACTCTGAATCCAGCAAGATGATCAACACGAAAGTCGAAGACGTACCTCTCGTGATTCCAACGCCGCAGAAATCGTCCAAAAATACTGAGGAGTAGCTCTGTGGACCTCTCAGATCAAACTGCGACGATAACGGGCCTCCGATGAAAAATCTCCACACTGCGCTCCGATGCCGAAGTCGTCGACGCCCCGGCTTCCAAAAAAATCCGGGCCTCTGCCAGAAGATGCGCAACACGAAGATCTCCAACTTTGCTAAAGGGGCTATGGGCAGGGGAGCTCGGGAAAGGGGGCATAAAGCCCCAGCAAAGTGCCTATTTATAGGCCCAGCCCCAAAATCCAACAGTTTTGGAATTTTGGCCCAAAACCGAGCGCCCGAATCTTCCGGGCTGCTACAGTAACGGGCCCAGCCCGTTACTGTTCACGCCCGGAAATCTCCCAGGCTGCCACGTAGCCTCCCAAACAGCAAACAGCTGTTTGGGCCAACCGCGCTGCGCCACGCGGCCGAAGCGGGTGCCGACACGTGGCGCCCTCGAGCGGGAAGCGCGGGTCTGCGCGCCCACGTCGCGCCCACGTGCTCCCACGCGCGCCTGTCGGGCACGCAACCCGAGGCCACCGAATCCGGCTCCGTGGACCGCGCGCACAACACCGCACCAACCAAGATCTGCCACGTGCCCACCCCCGGTCCACCGTGCACCCGCGCCTTCCCGTGGACCGCGCCCACTGCGCCCGCCAACCGGGAGGCGCCACGTGGCGAGCGCCCGGGTGCACGCCTCCGCGGTGGACCGCGCGCCTCCGCCGCCGGCAACCGCCGCGCTCCGCCGCCCGCCGCCGCCGCCGGCGCCTCTCCGGCCGCCGGAACAGTGCCGTCGAACCTCGAAATTCGTGCCGGGTCATCCGGGCTCCGAAAAACATAAGTAAATAGTCCATTTTGAGCGTTTTCGCGCGCTGAATCCAAATCCGCTGTCCGATTTGCCAAATTCCACTTCTAAAATTTCTCAAAAATTCCCGGGAAAGCAAACTTGATCCGTTTTTCATGCCGAGCCGAAATCTTGGGTCCAATATGCGCGCAAACACCTCTAACACCCAACATGGGTCTCCAGAAGCCGCATATCCAACAGTAATCCAAACGTGGGAATTTTCGGGTCCTCACAAGTTACATCCCAATGAGGAGTGTGAGAACTACCACCACATGGAGGAAAGAGCTACCACCTCGGTCGTCCGGGTACTGTGTGCAGCTACCACATGTATACCAAGCATGGTTTTTTAAATTTGATTAAATAAAATGCATGTTGAAATACTTGACTCTGTCAAATTTCAAGGTTGGTATAAGGTGGGAATTTGAATGAGAGATGCTCAAAGAGCCACTCTCTTCAACAAATTGACTAGATACATTATCTAACATATTTGGGATTTCAAACATCTATTGATCTTGTTATTTCATTTTCTTTACCAAATTGATGATTTGATAAAGGCATTACGCATAAGATCATGTTAGATGTGATTGAAGTTGTTCAACTTTAAGGGATTTAATTTTTATAAATTTTTGTTTCATTATTTGGATATTTTTGATAGATTTTGCATAATCTATTTCTTATTGTATGAAATGATGATTTTTATTTAAAGTTGATACACAAAAGTGCTTACAATCTTTTTCTGGATTTTCTGGAATTTTTCTGAATTTTTCTGAAGAAAAAGTTTGGAGCCGGTCCGGACTGGACAAGCCGATCCGGACCCCGAACGCAGGTATTTCTTGCGGGCAGCCGATCCGGACCCCGAACGCAGGTATTTCTTGCGGGCAGCCGATCCGGACTGGATTCTTCAGGCAGTCCGGACCGCGGCTAGGGTTTTTAATAGAACAAAAGGGTTTTGATTTCTTTTTCCTACAATCTTTTGTTCCAAAGTCTCCAAAGCTTCTCTCTCTAGAAATCAACTGATTTGGAGTCTTTTCAACTCAGTTTCTTCGATTGCAAGTAAGTTTTCTTGATCAAAAACTCGGTTTTTCACAGTTTTTCACTATTTTGCTCAAAACGTGTTGGAAATCCTGTAACTTTTGCATTTGAGATTGGTTTTTGATCAAACTTCTTTTGAAATAAGAACTCTGGGTAGATTAGTTTTGATTATATGCTAGGTTTTCTCTTGATTAACGAATTTTTAGGCTTTGATTTCTGAAAATTCGGTTTTAGGGCATATAATAGGAATTTTTGAAAATCTTGGGATTGATCTATTTTTAAAATTCCTTTTGCAAAACTAATTTGATTCCTAGTCTCTCTACATGATAATGATTGTTTAGGTACAATTTTTCAAATTTTTGAAAATAAACAATTTTTGTCGTGTTCTCGAGTTGTTGCTCACAGGACCTTAATTCTCACAAAGAACTTGCAGCAATGCTAATCACTTGGGTTGTATTTCTTCTGGTTGCAATGGTACACACAAGAGCCACTATTAAATTGAAGAGAGCGAAGAAACCTCTTCGAAAAGGAGAATGTGTTCTTCTTGAAGATTTAGAGACTGAATCAGAAAACGATGATGTAAATTGGGACGAATTGGTGAATGAGGAAGCGACGCCTGCTAAGTCGACACAGAAGACACCCGACTCATCAAAAAGAAAAACTACTATGGATAAAGGAAAAGCACCAATGACTTCACCATCCATCTCGGTGAAAAAGAAAAGACTTGCTCGACGCCTTGGACGAGTGCAAGGTGTTGAAATTAACGAACCAATAGCTCCTGATTCTCCACCTCGTTTGGAATAGGTGTTCGTTAATACTGACCGTCTTAGGGCATTTGAACATCGAGAATGCATCGGCGAAAGACATGTCAATGTTGGTGCTCTTCGAGATCACTCACCGGAGTTTGGAACCTTAATTGAACAAGCCGGTCTTCTTCAAGTTTGTAGATTCCCGGAAATGCTTGGATATTGCTTACATCGCGTGAGGACTTTTTATACAAATGCGAGACATCTTTAGGAAAATGAACACGGTTCTATGCAATTTTACACACACATCCAAGGGACGAGACTCAAAATAACTCCACAGTTAATCGGGGAAGTCCTAGGGATGCAATCGAGCAGATCAGGGGTTAACTACTTAACTGGAAGAAGTTTAACGAATGCTTTATGGCAAACAGTTATCAAGGGAATATGTTTGGAAGGCGCTGAATCAACCGAAAAATTCGTTAAGTCCAAACAACTTCGGCTTGAATACCGGTTTCTCAACTTCATCACTTGTTATAACATTCTCCCAAACATGCAGACAAAGGTGGTGAGATGGGATCGAATGTTGTTTTTGTATCTTCTAGGTCATCCATCTGAGGCAATGGGATTGAACGTGAATATCCCTTACATTATTTGGAATTGGATGACTAGATATGTTGAGCATCCTCATCCTACCGAAAGACTTCCTTTTCCATTGATCATTATGAGGATATTGAAGAAGTTTAAAATTGATATCAGCTCAACATCATATCAACATTGCCTAGGCATGATAAATGAATCCACCGTTGTTAAGTCTCTTCATAAACTGCCTCATGTCACTCCGGCTCCTTCATCCGGAAAGAAACCTTGCGTCGGCACCTCTGCATCTCCGCCACGGCAAACACCCACACCAGATGATGAAGCGTCGGTCACCTCAATTTTTAAACAGCAACAACGCTTATCTTTTGAACAAGAACAAATCACGAAAGAACAGAGGCGTATTTCAGAAGAACTTGAAATCATCACCGCATCCCAAATCACATTGACCAAGACAGTCTCTTCGATGAAGAAGTTGATGAAGAAAATGTTTTCGAAAATGGGATGCAGCGCCTTAGCTGAATCAGACTCGGATGATTAATTCTTGTTTAACATTCTTTTTCTTTTGCAGGTTTTTAGTCTTTTTTTTTTTTTTTTTTTTTTTTTTGTTTAGTTCTTAGGATTTTCACATTTTCTGAACTTTTAACTCTCCTTGCATTTTGTAATTTTGGCTTAGTTTAGTGACAAAAAGAGGGAGAGAGAAGAGAACTACTTGAACAATCTACTTTGAACAATGCTTGTGTGAGAACTATGAACTTTGAAGGTAAGTATAACTTCAACTTTTGGTTTTATATTTTGATTGATGCATACCTCAACTAACTATTCGACTAACTATTTGGGCATGTAATATTTCTAACAAGTTGTTTGTTAACTAACATACATATGACATTTGGTTTTTAATGCGTAGAAGATATGTCTAATTTTGATTGTGATCTTGTTACATATCTGAATTTGTAAATGTCATGGTGAGTATAAACTCTATCTCTGTGTTTGGTTTTTGAATGTTAAAAATTCTTGAGGTATCTAACGATCTCTTTTGTCAAGAATGTTTTCTTTTGCAGAGATTACAGATGTCTAAGTCTAGAGTCTGTTCTAGGAGTTTATCTCATGTATTTAATTTTCTTTTGGATCTCCAATGTAAATTTTTGTTGTATGGTGATATCAACAAAAATATCTTTTTGAATTTTTTTGAGTGGATTTTTGTTTTGTCACGAAACCGCCAAAGGGGGAGATCGTTACGGAATTTGTGTTGGCGTATTTCGTGAAATTGTTTAAGTCTTGAAGATTGAAGATGAAGAAGTTTGGATCATGTACCTCAATCTCAAGAAAGAAGAATTCAAAAGGATCAGGTATGTTTAATTAAATATTTTTGGCGATCCGAATACTTCTTATAGTGTAGAAACACTTGGTTGAATGTTTGATTGCATAAATATCAAAAACTGGACATACTACATGTTCAGAGTCCGGATCGGGCATCACAGTCCGGACCCCGAACGTAGATTGGTTCATGCGCAATTCCAGTCCGGACCTTGGAACTTCAGTCCGGACCCCGAACGTGGAATTTGCAGGAATTGCATGAACAGTCCGGACCGTGGAATTACAGTCCGGACCCCGAATGTCCTCTTTTCTGGAAATTGTCTGTTTAAGCTACGACAGTCCGGACCGCCAATTCCAGTCCGTACCGTCGTCCAGTAAAATTCCAGAAATGGTTAGTTTTTTATCCTTATCTTCTTCCAAGGGTTTCTAACCTATAAATAGCCTCTATGATTCAATTTCTAGGGCATCCGCATAAAATAAAAAGACGGGCGAAATTGAAAAATCCACATATAGAGAAGAAAGGGAATCAATAGATTTAATTCTATGTTTCTTCATCTATATTGATTGATTGGATTCTAGGTTTCAAACTCAGATTTTGAGTAGAATCAAATCAATGAATACTTAGATGGTATTTCCGATATATTTCTAATCTAAGTATTCGGCGGATCGTCACCACCCAAAAAACAACGATTTTCCCAAAATCGGCGCGTGGACTCGCGTGGCCTTGTGGATTCAAGGTGCAACCGCTTTCGTGGATTCGAAGCGTGCTATTGGGTGAAGTCCGTGGATTCGGTCGGACGTCGTGGACTCGACGTTGGACGCAGATCGTGGATCCGAGAAGCATTGCGGAGCGAGCGGAGAAGATCTACTAGGAGCGTATGAAAAAGGTTGAGTCGTTTGTGAGTACGGTATATCACCTTGTACGTGTGTTAATTCTAGTGGATTTCGCCGTGTTATCGGTCCCGTGGTTTTTTACTCCGGTTTGGAGTTTTTCCACGTAAAAATCGTGCGTGTTATTTTTTCATTTCCGCATAGGGTTTTATTGCGCAACGATTTTTGAGTGTTTATGGTTTACACCTATTCACCCCCCCTCTAGGTGTTTTTTCCCCTATTTAGATCCAATTAATACATAACCCAACATATACCGAGGCCCGACAGGAGAAAATGAAAATGACGAAGACCATTTTCCAACTCAAAGATGATTTAAAGCGTTTTTCTTCTGGAAGGAGCAAGTTGGATAAGATGCTTGGTCTTGGTCAAACAAACCGATTCGGCCTCGGATACACTCAAACTGGCGACAGTCCTAGTTCGAGTGGAACAGTTTTTGTGCCCCAGTCGGTAACTCCTCCTCCGACGACGGAAATCACTGTATACAACGACAACAACCCTACCTCACCCTCTTCGGGATCGTCAAGAACAAAGGTATGTTTTCGTTGTGGCTATGCAGGGCACATTAGAAGAAATTGCAAGATGGGAGCAAAACGATCAACTCAAGCGCCTCTTGCAATAACTACCAAAAAGGTGATTTCCCGGAAATCAAAAGAAAATTTTTCGAAGGAAAGGAGCCTTGGTAGTTCACCTCGCAAGACGATGTCAAGCAATGAATCAAACAAGACGCTTTCACCAAGGAGAATAACTTCACGAACATTACCGACGCAGTCCAAAAAGGTTTGGGTGCGGAAAGGTGAAATCTTCCCTTTTCTTGTTGTTCATACTTCTTTACATGCTTGTGACAACTCGTCTTGGTATCTGGATAGTGGGTGTTCCCGTCACATGACCGGTGACAAAAACTGTTTTCAAACTTTAGAGAAAATCTCCGGAGGACATGTTGTTTTCGGAGACGGTCGTTCTTCTAAAATTGTTGGAAAAGGAACAATCGCTATTCCAGAAGGCCGGTTTTGAACAATGTTTTATTTGTTGAAGGCCTAAAGACTAACCTCATTAGTATAAGTCAACTTTGTGACAATGGTTTCTCAGTTAATTTTTCTTCAGTAGAATGTGTTGGGTTATATGTAATAATGGATCTAAATAGGAGAAAAAACACCTAGAGGGAGGTGAATAGGTGTAAACAATAAACACTCAAAAAATCATTGCGCAATAAAAACCCAATGCGGAAATATAAATGAACACGCAAGATTTTTACGTGGAAAACTCCAAACCGGAGTAAAAAACCACGGGACCGATAACACGGTGAAATCCACTAGAATTAAACACGTACAAGGTGATATACCGTACTCATAGACGACTCAACCTTTTCCATACGCTCCTAGTTGATCTTCTCCGCTCGCTCCGCAACGCGTCTCGAATCCACGATCTGCGTCCAACGCCGAATCCACGGCGTCCAACGTCGAGTCCACGACGTCTGACCGAATCCACGGTCTTCACCCAGTAGCACGCTTCGAATCCACGAACGTACCTCACTCCGAATCCACGAGAGCGGTTGCACCTTGAATCCACAAGGCCACGCGAGTCCACGCGCCGATTTTGGGGTAAATCGTTGTTTTTGGGTGGTGATGATCCGCCGAATACTTAGATCAAAGATAGATAGGAAATACCATCTAAGTATTCATTAGTTTGATTCAACTCAAGATGTGAGTATGAAAACCTATAATCAAACTAATCAATATAGATGAAGAAACATAGAGTAATATCTAATGATTTCCTTTCTTCTCTATATGTGGATCTTAGGCCGTATAGAAGATTGTATTTTATTATGACGGCTATTTGGATTATCTGGATTAACCCTAGAAAAAGAATCATAGGGTCTATTTATAGGTTAGAAACCCTAGGAAGAAGATAAGGATCAAAACTGTCGTTTCTGGAAATTTTTACGACGGCGATCCGGATCGGATTAGCTGTGATCCGGATCGTCGTAACAAGTCAGGCAATTCCAGAGAAACAGGGTTCGGGATCCGGATTGTAATGCACGATCCGGATCGTTCACGTATTTCAGCAAATTCCCATGTTCGGGATTCGGATCGAAATGACTATGATCCGGATCGGATTTGCCAATGAACAAGCACCCTTCGGGATCCGGATCGGACTGTCTGATCCGGATCCTGAACATGTCCCATGTAACGACCCGGCCCACTAGCAATAATAACTCGTTGGGCCCAAACCACAGCCCAAAATGCTTAAGCCCAGTTACTATTACTAGTGTCCATGTCTCATATAAACCCAATCACAATTCCATCCACATCCGATGTGGAACTATTGGGGGCGTCACAGACTCCCCCGTTTAGGCCTGACGTCCTCGTCAGCCCAAACACAAGCCCAAGATCACCAGGCGGTGTGAGACTTGTCTCGCTAGCCCTGCCATCTAGACCCAGGCTCAGTCGAGACTCGCCGCACACTTCCGGCTGGTTATTGGCTCTGATACCAAATGTAACGACCCGGCCCACTAGCAATAATAACTCGTTGGGCCCAAACCACAGCCCAAAATGCTTAAGCCCAGTTATTATTACTAGTGTCCATGTCTCATATAAACCCAATCACAATTCCATCCACATCCGATGTGGAACTATTGGGGGCGTCACATCCCATGTCCAGTTCTTGATTTTTATGCGATAAAAAGTTCTTCCAAGTGTTTCTCCACTACAAGAAGTATTCGGATCACCAAAAATATTTAGTTAAACTTACCTGATCCTTTTGAATTCTTCTTTCTTGAGATTGAGGTATATGATCCAAACTTCATTCATCTTCAATCTTCAAGACTTAACACTTTCACGAAATGCGCCAAAACAAAATCCGTAACAATCTCCCCCTTTGGCGGTTTCGTGACAAAACACAGATCCACTAAAGAAAATTCAAAAAAAAGATATTTTTGTTGCTATCACCATACAACAAAAATTTACAATGGAGATCCAATACAAAAGATAAACTCCTAAAACAGACTCTAGACTTAGACATCTGTACTCTCTGCAAAAAGAAATCATTCTTGACAAAAAGAGATCGTTAGATACCTCAAGAATATTTAGCATTCAAAACCTAACAGAGATAGAGTTTATGCTCACCATGACATTGAGTAATTCAGATATGTAATAAGATCACAAACAAACATTGACATATCTTCTAAGCAATAAGATTCCAAATGTCATAACTTTGCTTTGTTAGTAACCAAACAACTTGTTAGTAATAATACATGTCCAAATAGTTAGTCGAATAGTTAGTAGGGACATGCAACAAATCACAAGATAAAACCAGAAGTTGTGATGCTTACCTTTCACCAAAGTCAAAGTTTGTAATAAGTTCTCACCAAAAGTTCAAAGTTCTCACAGAGTTCACACAGAGTTCACTCTAAACTCTCTCCCCCTTTTTGTCACAAAAAAATAGCCAAAGATTACAAAACACAAGGAAAGTTAAAAAGTTCAACATAAAGAAACTTTAGAGCTGAATAAAATAACATAAATGCAAAAACTTAAAAACCTGCAAAAGAAGGATTAGAAACAAAAACTTTATGCAGAGTCGTCGGAACTGATACACCCAAGCTTCTGAAACATTTTCTTGATCCGTTTGTTCATAGAAGCTTGCTCCTTCTTAACTTCTCTAAGATCTTGGACCATCAAAGCTTGTTCTTTCTTAACTTCTTTGAGATCCTCTTTCATTTCAGCGAACTCAATATGTCACGCCCCGGGGTCGAAACTGCGACCCGGGCTCACTAACAGATCCGCCATCTGTACGGAAACTGCCGTACAGACGAAGCGTCTAACCTGCAGAAAGAATCAACTACAGAGATACAGATATCAGAGCTGAAAGTAAACTAGTAAGAACTGGAAACCAAACACTGTACAACTGAAGATAATACAATATCCATCTCCCAAATACGATCGTATACCAAGTCCTCTGATACAAAACTCAAAAGGGAGATATCTCCAATAAAGTACATCAGTGTACAGGCTCTCACTACAAAAATATCCTCACTACATCAGTCTCTCGAACTGTAAAATAAAGTACAACTCTATACCTCACAACAAAGGTCTCTCAACAGAGGAAAAGAAGTAACTAATCTACTGAAGCTCTCCTCTGAAGGGGTACCGCTACACTCCAACGACGGGTAGGGAACTAGCTCGCGACTCCCTCGCCTCGGTCAGAAGGATCAGCAACTGGAGCAACAGGAACAGGAGAAGAAGTTCCTGGGAAAAAGACACCACGACGGGTGTGAGAACTACTTCCCACAGTAGTTCTCAGTGGGTGCCGTCAACAAGCCCAACGGTCTGCCCACCAAGTCTACTAGAGGTAAAAGATAACAGAGCAATGAAATCTGAACAAGAAAAGCTGGAGCTACTCTACAGCTGCCATACCTCTATCTAGATACTCAAAAAGTGGAACAGATGAAAGTAAAAGAGACCACTCGCACCCAAGGTGCTCAAAAGACCCAATCGAACTGACTGCCTCATAGGGTCCAGTCAAGCCTGCGCCTGTCGACTAGGAACGCGCCTGCCCACTACCACGCATCCCCATGAGGACGGGATTTACGTGGGGCGTCCTGCCCGACTAACTCACCCCTCGCGCAAAACTGCCTCAACAGGCCTATCGTATCCACAGCGGCATCTCAGGGATGCGACTCCAACTGAGGAAAACGGCGCGGCATAGAGTATCACAAATTGGCATAAGCAGGCTAGTCAAAATCCACGCTCACTCTCAGAACGGTAGGACTCAGGATCCCCAAATACCTCGCACAACAGTCGGAGAACTCTCGACGACTCAGCTGCTCGGCTAACTCGAAACACGAGACACTAGCCTCGCCAACGGCTCGCAGCACAAGGCTCACTGGCTGGAGATACTCCACAGCCAGGAACGACCCACAACTCAGGGTAACAAAACAGGTCGGACAACACTCAACGACCTGGGACCACCGTCAACCCCAACGGTTCCCAACAAGACGGGCCGGAAGATACTCGACGGCCCGGGCCTACCGTCTACTCAACGGCTCCCTCCTACGACAGCGTAAAAGGGAAACAAGACCTCTCGGGACTACCGTTTACTCAAACGGCTCCCCGCACAGATAAGCAACCCGCTACAACTACCAGACTCCACTCTGCTCCCAAGCAAGAGTGCAAAAGCATCCCACACTAAAAGCAAGTCCCGACCTCTCGGCCCACTACTCGGGCGAGGAAAACACTATGTCCAGGGATGCAAGAACAGTGTGGATGTCTAAGCATAAATAACCCTAGCCCAAGTGAGGGTTTTCTACTGGTCTGGTTACACATGCAACGTATGACGGGGGTGCTAGGTCAAGTCCCAAGGTACGATATTAACAGATAATAAAAGGAATAACAATTCCTACAATCTAGCATGCTACACAATGAAATAAGCTATCATGCATAGTCCTACATCAGTAGAGATACTGTACAGTCCATAAAACTTGGAGATAAGGCCACCCACCTCGATTTGCCACCAATTGCTCGTAGTCACTTGCAATTGGCCTCCACGCGATCCGCACGCAAAACGGGGCACGCCGTCGGAGTCCGCACGCAAAACGGAGCACGCCGCCGGAGCCCGCACGCAAAACGGAGCACGCTGCCGGGGTCCGCACCAAAAACGGAGTCTGCACGTGAATCGGTGCACGGTGCCGGAGTCCGCACGCAAAACGGTGCACGGTGCCGGAATCAGCACGCAAAACGGAGTCCGCACGCAAAACGGTGCACGGTGCCGGAGTCCGCACGCAAAACGGTGCACGGTGCCAGGGTCCGCACGCAAAACAGAGTCCGCACGCAAAACGGTGCACGGTGCCAGAGTCCGCACGCAAAACGGTGCACGGTGCCGGAATCCGCACGCAAAACGGTGCACGGTGCCGGAGTCCGCACGCAAAACGGTGCACGGTGCCAGGGTCCGCACGCAAAACGGAGTCCGCACGCAAAACGGTGCACGGTGCCGGAGTCCGCACGCAAAACGGTGCACGGTGCCGGAATCCGCACGCAAAACGGTGCACGGTGCGGAGTCCCGCACGCAAAACGGTGCACGGTGCCCAACACAGAAAAGAGCAAGAGGGTTAATTACAGTCCAAAAGAACGCTCCAAGAACTGTACAAAAATACAGAAAAACAACCCACGGGACCTACCCCGACTGCGCCGCCGTCGCCGAAACGCTCCCCACGGAAAAACTCGCGCGCTCCACGAGGCCCACGACGCCACGCCGCACACCCACCATCTCCCTCGCTCTCCCTCTCGCTCGGTTGAAGAAGAAAGGAAGAGAAGAGGAGGGAAATGGCGTGCGCGGGGAGGAAGAAGAAGAAGAAAAGAGGGAGAGAGAAGGCGGTCCACGGATCCGGTCCCACCGCGCCGGTCCACCGCGCGGGCCAATGGGGAAGCCCCATCCGCGGTCCACAGCACACGGTCGCGCGCGCCCGGTCCACGCGCGCGCCCACAGGGCCACGCGGCGCGCAGCAACGCGCCCGCCACACGGGCGCGTTGCACGCACCGCGCAACCCCAGGCGCGGGACACGCGCCCGTTACACGGGCGCGCGTGCCCCCGCGCCCGCGCGGGCGCCAACGGGGGCCCGCCACGTGGCGGCCCCCCGCGCGTCCCGCGCCTGCGCCCGTCCTGTCCGCCTGCCGCCTCGAGTAGCACGCCTTGACCCGCGCGCCGCACTCACCTCGGAATCCGCGCCACGCGCCACGCCTCGAGATTCGTGCCGTTTTGCCTCGAAAACGCGCATTTCATCCGGGCTCCAAATCCAACAAATAAATAGTCCAATCTTAGCGATTTCGCGCGCTGAATCCAAAAACGATGTCCAAATTCTTCAAATTCTCACCCGAAAATTTGCCGAATGCCCACTCGATCCGATTTTCCCGCGCCGGGTCCATTTTTAAAGTCCGATTTGCCCAATTCCAACTCTAAAAATTCCCGAAGGCGACCGGAGAGGTAACTTTTATCCGGACTTCACCCGGAGTCTAATTTTGACATCTGAATCGAGCGAAATCACCTCTAAACACCCGACGGGTCCCCCAACTTCCCACGGGGTCTCAAATTAAGCCCGAAGTCCACCACTTGTGTCCAAATTGCGCGCAACCCACGCAGGCCTCTAGTGATGCAAGCAAATCCCAAATTCATCACAAATCCATTTCTGGGCCCCCAACACGCGCACCAACACCCCCCAACGGCGACCGAAAGCTGCCCACATCCAGCAACCATACGCGGGGGATTCCGGGACCATCACATCCTCCCCCACTAAAAGAAAGTTTCGTCCTCGAAACTAGATCAAGCCATCAGGAGTCAAGAATACCACGCTAGGTATCTAACAATACGCCTCCAGCTCCCCCCACTCGTCGCTCGTGATTACTCCGCGACAACAACAACAAGTACTGTATGACCCATGTGCAATTCTCTCATCTCTCGAGCCAGAAATTGCAACGGGCGTCCCTCGTACTCCAATAATCACAGATCTCAAGGGGCAAGTAAATCACGGGCGAGGAAAACACCTCACTACTGAGCTGAGACGTGAAAACCCCAGGGCTCCATTAAAAGCTGGGGGAAAACTGAAATAACCACAAGTGTAATACGCACCAAACCACATCATGGTGCCACCCTCAACAAGACGACCCCGAAGCATACCGGCAGACTCGTCCAATAAGGAAGGGAAATCCAATAAGTTGGGGTCTTCACTCGGTCACTTCCCGATCCAAAACCACCTGAGTGGACTACTCAACTGCAGGCTACCCTCAAAGGATCCTCAAGAGACACAATCTCGTGCCACAGTTGGTCGCTCAACATGCTATCATAACCCCAACGGACCCACGGGTCGAAGTCGATCCCTCAACTCATAAAGAACACCCTGACTGGGACCGAACCGTCGGTGAACGGGACTGAAAACTGGCTCACAAGGCGATCATAAAGCTGTTGCCCAACTCGCGGTCAAAAGTCCGAAACATCCAAAAGACTCTCACCGTTGTGTACCTACAACGTGGCATCACTGCCGTGCACCCACGGCGTGGCATTACTGCCGGTACCACGGCGTGGCCTCACTGCCGTGCGCCAACCCGTGGCATCACCACCGTGTATCAACGGTGTGCATCACTGCCGTATCAACGGCGGGCATCACCACCGTGTATCAACGCGTGGCATCACCACCGTGTATCAACGGCGTGGCATCACCACCGTGTATCAACGGTGTGGTATCTCAAGCATCAAGGCCTCAGATCTTCACAGCCCTATACCCAACACTACCTCAAAAATCCGGAGCTGAGGAAGGGCCAAAAGATCAACAGGCAAAAACCAGGGCCCCAACTGCACTGGGCAGACCAATAACTCCCATCTATGTGCAACACGTGATCAGGTATCTGAACCTCACGAGCACAAGCTAAGGGTACTATCTCTAGCCCATACATCAATGCAAATGCCCTAGCACTCTCACAGCTATGTCGGAGAACCCTCAACGACTCAACTCGCAGCAACACCCCACTCATAGGCGAGAAGAACCGCCTGACGCGGCCAAAATCCAAAATCCCGATAACCGGTGCCTAGAACCCCAATCCAACAAGAACAGACTTAGGCTCAGTCTATCGAAGTTTTCGCTCCTTTACCGTTCAGGGATTCGACCCTCCCTCGTTCAAAGCGGGAAACTATGTCAACAAGCAACTCACGGCTGAGACGCTCCCGGTAGTCCATCAGGACGAACTCGACGCCATCAAATCTCGGCGTCCTGTCGGTCATCTCAATCTCACTAAATAAACCACCTGGTAACTCGGCCGAGGTAAAATCGCCTCAACAGGCCAACCTTCGCCACTCACTAGGCGGCATCGCCACTCATTGGGCGGCAATCGCCCTCACTGGGCGGTCATCGCCTCTCGTAGCTCGGCCAGTGGAAAGTATCCTCCTGGTATTCGGCCAGGGAAAATGCCTCCTGTAACTCGGCCAGGGCATGTGCCCACCTGGTAACTCGGCCAGGGCAATGCATCCATCGGTTGCTCGGCCAGTGAATTACCTCCGGTAATTCGGCCAGGGATAATTATCCCTCTGTAACTCGGCCAGTGGAAAATTATCCTCTCCTCCTGTTAATCGGCCAGTGAAAATTATCCATCTGGTAACTCGGCCAGTGATAATTATCCATCTGGTAACTCGGCCAGTGATAATTATCCATCTGGTAATCGGCCAGTGATAATTATCCATCTGGTAACTCGGCCAGTGTGATAAATCCATCTGGTAACTCGGCCAGTGATAATATCCATCTGGTAACTCGGCCAGTGATAATTATCCATCCTGGTAACTCGCCCAGTGATAATATCCATCTGGTACCTCGGCCAGGGATAATTATCCATCGGGTAACTCGGCCAGTGATAATTATCCATCTGGTACTTTTTCGGCCCATTGATAATTATCCATCTGTAACTCGGCCAGTGATAATTATCCTCTGGTAACTCGGCCAGTGAATTATCCATCCTGGTAACTCGCCAGTGATAATTATCCATCTGTAACTCGCCATGAAATTCCCTCCTGTAACTCGGCCAGGGAAAATGCCCTCCTGGTAACTCGACCAGGAAAACGCTCTCCTTTAACTCAGCCAGTGAAAATGCCCTCCTGGTAACTCAGCCAGTGAAAA
>CM055060.1:34448195-34543969 GCA_029204045.2 Tillandsia leiboldiana
TAATTATCCATCTGGTAACTCGGCCAGTGATAATTATCCATCTGGTAACTCGGCCAGTGATAATTATCCATCTGGTAACTCGGCCAGTGATAATTATCCATCTGGTACTCGGCCAGTGATAATTATCCATCTGGTAACTCGGCCAGTGATAATTATCCATCTGGCAACTCGGCCAGTGATAATTATCCATCTGGCAACTCGGCCAGTGATAATTATCCATCTGGTAAACTCGGCCAGTGAAAACGCCCTCCTGGTAACTCGGCCAGGGAAAATGCCCTCCTGGTAACTCAACCAGGGAAAACGCTCTCCTGGTAACTCAGCCAGGGAAAATGCCCTCCTGGTAACTCAGCCAGGGAAAATGCCCTCCTGGTAACTCAGCCAGGGAAAACGCCCTCCTGGTAACTCAGCCAGGGAAAACGCCCTCCTGGTAACTCAGCCAGGGAAAACGCTCTCCTGGTAACTCAGCCGGGGAAAACGCTCTCCTGGTAACTCAGCCAGGGAAAACGCTCTCCTGGTAACTCAGCCAGGGAAAACGCCCTCCTGGTGACTCAGCCAGGGAAAATGCTCTCCTGGTAACTCAGCCAGGGAAAATGCCCTCCTGGTAACTCAGCCAGGGAAAATGCCCTCCTGGTGACTCAGCCAGGAAAAATGCCCTCCTGGTAACTCAGCCAGGGAAAATGCCCTCCTGGTAACTCAGCCAGGGAAAACGCCCTCCTGGTAACTCAGCCAGGGAAAACTCTCTCCTGGTAACTCAGCCAGGGAAAACGCTCTCCTGGTAACTCAGCCAGGGAAAACGCTCTCCTGGTAACTCAGCCAGGGAAAACGCCCTCCTGGTGACTCAGCCAGGGAAAATGCTCTCCTGGTAACTCAGCCAGGGAAAACGCCCTCCTGGTAACTCAGCCAGGGAAAACGCCCTCCTGGTAACTCAGCCAGGGAAAACGCCCTCCTGGTAACTCAGCCAGGGAAAACGCTCTCCTGGTAACTCAGCCAGGGCGGGGTGTGTCCTTTTCACAACACGATGTCGCAGGGGTATCGCAACCCACTGCAAAACAACAAATGTCAGGACACAACAACCATACGACCCAATCCAGCGAAAGTCTAAGACATGTCATCCATTCCATAGCATTATGTTGTCGCAGCCAACATAATCGCTTAGGAAAGTAAACATGGCAAACACTCATCCCATCTCTTGGGAGAGGTAAAACTCAATCAAGACTCTCGCTAAAAGTCACGACTATCACGTAGTCATCCTAATGTCCAACCGCAAGCCTAGGGTTTCTAAGTCCATCACGACCTACAACCTAGGCTCTGATACCACTCTATCTGTCACGCCCCGGGGTCGAAACTGCGACCCGGGCTCACTAACAGATCCGCTTCGTCTGTACGGCAGTTTCCGTACAGATGGCGGATCTGTTAGTGAGCCCGGGTCGCAGTTTCGACCCCGGGGCGTGACAGTTCCTCTTGGATCTTGCTACCATCCAAAATGCTATAGCCAGGTTAGAGATTTGGTCCTATTATATCATTTATATAGAGGACTAATCCAAATTCCGGGGGTGTCACATTCTTCCCCCCTTTAAGCCCTGACATCCACGTCAGGCTCAAGCACACTCACAAGCACCAGGCGATGTGAGACTCGTCTCGCTAGCCTTAGCCGACCTTGTGAGGAGCTGCACTCCACTCACAACGGTCATTAGCCGGGGAGCCTCGCTCTACCCGCTATATAACCCTGGCTCAGCCGAGACTCATCTCACATTTCCGGCTGGTGAATGGCTCTGATACCAACTGTATCTCTGTAGTTGATTCTTTCTGCAGGTTAGACGCTTCGTCTGTACGGCAGTTTCCGTACAGATGGCGGACCTGTTAGTGAGCCCGGGTCGCAGTTTCGACCCCGGGGCGTGACAGATAGAGTGGTATCAGAGCCATTCACCAGCCGGAAATGTGAGATGAGTCTCGGCTGAGCCAGGGTTATATAGCGGGTAGAGCGAGGCTCCCCGGCTAATGACCGTTGTGAGTGGAGTGCAGCTCCTCACAAGGTCGGCTAAGGCTAGCGAGACGAGTCTCACATCGCCTGGTGCTTGTGAGTGTGCTTGAGCCTGACGTGGACGTCAGGGCTTAAAGGGGGGAAGAATGTGACACCCCCGGAATTTGGATTAGTCCTCTATATAAATGATATAATAGGACCAAATCTCTAACCCGGCTATAGCATTTTGGATGGTAGCAAGATCCAAGAGGAACATGAGAGTTAAGCGTGCTAGAGCTAGAGTAGTTCTAGGATGGGTGACCCCCTGGGAAGTGGGGCGTCACAGTTGGTATCAGAGCTGAAAGTAAACTAGTAAGAACTGGAAACCAAACACTGTACAACTGAAGATAATACAATATCCATCTCCCAAATACGATCGTATACCAAGTCCTCTGATACAAAACTCAAAAGGGAGATATCTCCAATAAAGTACATCAGTGTACAGGCTCTCACTACAAAAATATCCTCACTACATCAGTCTCTCGAACTGTAAAATAAAGTACAACTCTATACCTCACAACAAAGGTCTCTCAACAGAGAAAAAGAAGTAACTAATCTACTGAAGCTCTCCTCTGAAGGGGTACCGCTACACTCCAACGACGGGTAGGGAACTAGCTCGCGACTCCCTCGCCTCGGTCAGAAGGATCAGCAACTGGAGCAACAGGAACAGGAGAAGAAGTTCCTGGGAAAAAGACACCACGACGGGTGTGAGAACTACTTCCCACAGTAGTTCTCAGTGGGTGCCGTCAACAAGCCCAACGGTCTGCCCACCAAGTCTACTAGAGGTAAAAGATAACAGAGCAATGAAATCCGAACAAGAAAAGCTGGAGCTACTCTACAGCTGCCATACCTCTATCTAGATACTCAAAAAGTGGAACAGATGAAAGTAAAAGAGACCACTCGCACCCAAGGTGCTCAAAAGACCCAATCGAACTGACTGCCTCATAGGGTCCAGTCAAGCCTGCGCCTGTCGACTAGGAACGCGCCTGCCCACTACCACGCATCCCCATGAGGACGGGATTTACGTGGGGCGTCCTGCCCGACTAACTCACCCCTCGCGCAAAACTGCCTCAACAGGCCTATCGTATCCACAGCGGCATCTCAGGGACGCGACTCCAACTGAGGAAAACGGCGCGGCATAGAGTATCACAAATTGGCATAAGCAGGCTAGTCAAAATCCACGCTCACTCTCAGAACGGTAGGACTCAGGATCCCCAAATACCTCGCACAACAGTCGGAGAACTCTCGACGACTCAGCTGCTCGGCTAACTCGAAACACGAGACACTAGCCTCGCCAACGGCTCGCAGCACAAGGCTCACTGGCTGGAGATACTCCACAGCCAGGAACGACCCACAACTCAGGGTAACAAAACAGGTCGGACAACACTCAACGACCTGGGACCACCGTCAACCCCAACGGTTCCCAACAAGACGGGCCGGAAGATACTCGACGGCCCGGGACTACCGTCTACTCAACGGCTCCCTCCTACGACAGCGTAAAAGGGAAACAAGACCTCTCGGGACTACCGTTTACTCAAACGGCTCCCCGCACAGATAAGCAACCCGCTACAACTACCAGACTCCACTCTGCTCCCAAGCAAGAGTGCAAAAGCATCCCACACTAAAAGCAAGTCCCGACCTCTCGGCCCACTACTCGGGCGAGAAAACACTATGTCCAGGGATGCAAGAACAGTGTGGATGTCTAAGCATAAATAACCCTAGCCCAAGTGAGGGTTTTCTACTGGTCTGGTTACACATGCAACGTATGACGGGGGTGCTAGGTCAAGTTCCAAGGTACGATATTAACAGATAATAAAAGGAATAACAATTCCTACAATCTAGCATGCTACACAATGAAATAAGCTATCATGCATAGTCCTACATCAGTAGAGATACTGTACAGTCCATAAAACTTGGAGATAAGGCCACCCACCTCGATTTGCCACCAATTGCTCGTAGTCACTTGCAATTGGCCTCCACGCGATCCGCACGCAAAACGGGGCACGCCGTCGGAGTCCGCACGCAAAACGGAGCACGCCGCCGGAGCCCGCACGCAAAACGGAGCACGCTGCCGGGGTCCGCACCAAAAACGGAGTCTGCACGTGAATCGGTGCACGGTGCCGGAGTCCGCACGCAAAACGGTGCACGGTGCCGGAATCAGCACGCAAAACGGAGTCCGCACGCAAAACGGTGCACGGTGCCGGAGTCCGCACGCAAAACGGTGCACGGTGCTAGGGTCCGCACGCAAAACGGAGTCCGCACGCAAAACGGTGCACGGTGCCGGAGTCCGCACGCAAAACGGTGCACGGTGCCGGAATCCGCACGCAAAACGGAGTCCGCACGCAAAACGGTGCACGGTGCCGGAGTCCGCACGCAAAACGGTGCACGGTGCCAGGGTCCGCACGCAAAACGGAGTCTGCACGCAAAACGGTGCACGGTGCCGGAGTCCGCACGCAAAACGGTGCACGGTGCCGGAATCTGCACGCAAAACGGAGTCCGCACGCAAAACGGTGCACGATGCCGGAGTCCGCACGCAAAACGGTGCACGGTGCCCAACACAGAAAAGAGCAAGAGGGTTAATTACAGTCCAAAAGAACGCTCCAAGAACTGTACAAAAATACAGAAAAACCAACCCACGGGACCTACCCCGACTGCGCCGCCGTCGCCGAAACGCTCCCCACGGAAAAACTCGCGCGCTCCACGATGCCCACGACGCCACGCCGCACCACCCACCATCTCCCTCGCTCTCCCTCTCGCTCGGTTGAAGAAGAAAGGAAGAGAAGAGGAGGGAAATGGCGTGCGCGGGGAGGAAGAAGAAGAAGAAAAGAGGGAGAGAGAAGGCGGTCCACGGATCCGGTCCACCGCGCCGGTCCACCGCGCGGGCCAATGGGGAAGCCCCATCCGCGGTCCACAGCACACGGGCGCGCGCGCCCGGTCCACGCGCGCGCCCACAGGGCCACGCGGCGCGCAGCAACGCGCCCGCCACACGGGCGCGTTGCACGCACCGCGCAACCCAGGCGCGGGACACGCGCCCGTTACACGGGCGCGCGTGCCCCCGCGCCCGCGCGGGCGCCAACGGGGGCCCGCCACGTGGCGGCCCCCGCGCGTCCCGCGCCTGCGCCCGTCCTGTCCGCCTGCCGCCTCGAGTAGCACGCCTTGACCCGCGCGCCGCACTCACCTCGGAATCCGCGCCACGCGCCACGCCTCGAGATTCGTGCCGTTTTGCCTCGAAAAACGCGCATTTCATCCGGGCTCCAAATCCAACAAATAAATAGTCCAATCTTAGCGATTTCGCGCGCTGAATCCAAAAACGATGTCCAATTCTTCAAATTCTCACCCGAAAATTTGTCGAATGCCCACTCGATCCGATTTTCGCGCCGGGTCCATTTTTAAAGTCCGATTTGCCCAATTCCAACTCTAAAAATTCCCGAAGGCGACCGGAGAGGTAAACTTTTATCCGGACTTCACCCGGAGTCTAATTTTGACATCTGAATCGCGCGAAATCACCTCTAAACACCCGACGGGTCCCCCAACTTCCCACGGGGTCTCAAATTAAGCCCGAAGTCCACCACTTGTGTCCAAATTGCGCGCAACCCACGCAGGCCTCCAGTGATGCAAGCAAATCCCAAATTGCATCACAAATCCATTTCTGGGCCCCCAACACGCGCACCAACACCCCCCAACGGCGACCGAAAGCTGCCCAACATCCAGCAACCCTACGCGGGGGATTCCGGGACCTCACACAATAGACATGCGTTCTTGCTCGCTTGAGAGTCGCTGTTGTTCCTTAAAGATTGAGCTAACCGACGCATCATCATCAGACGTTGATGGTGGTGCTGGTTGCGCTGCCGGTGCAGAGGTTGTTGCTTGTTGTTGTGCTCTTTGTCGGTGAGGAGGTACTATGGGTTCATCTGGCTTCGTCGAGAGGGACTTCACAATTGTCGTCTCATTGATTGTGCCCAAACTGTACATATATGAGCTTGTACTGGTGTCGACTTTAAACTTTCTAAGGATGCGCATAATTATCATTGGATAGGGGAGTCTCTCTGTGGGATGAGAATGTTCCACATAACGCGCCATCCTCGACCAAATGAGGTAAGGAATGTTTAAGTTCGCTCCCATTGATGCTGCGGGGTGTCCAAGAAGATAAAGAAATAACATCCTGTCCCATCGAAGAACCTTCGTATTCATGTTTGGAAGGATATTTTAGCAGACAATGAAGTTTATATAGCGATACTCTGTTCGAAGTTCTTTTGAGAAAACAGAGTTTCCTGTCGACCGAGTATCTGGAAGACATATTCCATCAACCACTACTCTCCAAGAGTTGTCGTTGAAGACTTGAGTTTTCAGATAATGAGCTCCATCAACTCTGGCCTTCATCCCTAACACCTCCCCAATCAATTGAGGGGTGACTTTGATCTTGATATTCTTGACCAATGTGTGAAATTCTCGACGTCCTTGGTCCTGATTGACTAGACTAGAAGCGTTCTGATAGAACATCCGTACTGAGTGAGGACAATACCCAGTATTCTCAGTGAAGTTGCATATGGGACCAAGACCGGCCTGGTCAAACAAAGTCCCAAAGAGTGTAGACCGTTCCTTCATTGCATTGACATCGACATGTCTTTCGCCAATGCATTCCCTCTTCTCAAAATCTTTGATTCTTGCGGAGCTGATGAAGTCCTGTGGAGGAGGCTGGCTGGCAACTGGTTGCTCAATGGAAATTCCCTGAGCACTGCCTCTTTTTCTTGCACCGGTTTTTCTTTTTGTTCCAATTGGACTTGGTTCCATTGGCGCTTTCCCTTTTTCAGCTGCAGTGGCCGGAGCCTTTGAGGTTTCAGCAGGGGCTTTCCCTTTGGAGACAATTGGAATAGTTCCCTCGATTTCGATGTTATCCCAGTCAATCGAGGCTGTCTCTGATTCAGTGTCAGAATCATCCTTAGTTTTCTGCGCTTTCTTGGCCCTCTTGGGCTTGACAGTGTCTCTCGCATGTACCATAGCTGCTAGAAGGAAAATGATCCACGTGATCACCATTGCTATTGGTTTCTTGAGAAAAGAAATCCTGTGAGCAACAACTCAAGAACACGAAAAAAATTGTTAATTTTCAAAAATTAGAAAAATTGTACCCAAACAATCATTATCGTGTAGAGAGACTAGGAATCAAATTAGTTTTGCAAAAGGAAATTTAAAAATAGATCAATTGCATGATTTTCGAAAATTCCCATTATATGCCCTAAAACCGAATTTTCAGAAATCGAAGCCCAAAAATTCGTTAATCAAGAGAATACCTAGCATATAATCAAAACTAATCTACCCAGAGTTCTTATTTCAAAAGAGATTTGACCAAAAACCATTCACAAATGAAAAAGTTCCATGATTTCTACTCACGTTTTGAGTAAACAAGGAAAAACAGTGAAAAACCGAGATTTTGATCAATAAAACTTACTTGGAATCGAAGAACTCGAGTTTGAAAGGCTCCAAGAAGGATGAAATTTAGAGAGAGAAACTCTGGAGTCTTAAGAACAAAAGATTGGAATAAAAGAAATCAAAATCCCTCTTGTTCTAATAAAACCCTAGCCGTGATCCGGATCGGATCGAGATTTCGATCCGGATCGGCTACCCGCAGGAAACACCTGCGTTCGGGATCCGGATCATTCATGTCCGATCCGGATCGGCTCCAACTTTTTCTTCAGAATAATTTAGAAAAATTCAATAAAATCCGGAAAAAGTATGTAAGCATTATAGCACATCAACTTTAAACAAAAATCATCGTTTCATGTCAAGAGAAATAAATTATGTTAAATCTATCAATAACATTCAAATAATGACATGAAAATTTACAGAAATTAAAACCTTTAAAGTTGATCAAGTTCAAACACATCCATCATGATCTTATGAGTACGGCGTTTATCAAATCATTAAAATGATAAAGAAAATGAATTACCAAGATCAATAGATGTTTGAAATCCCAAATAAATTATATAATGTATCTAGTCAATCTGTTGAAGAGAGTGGCTCTTTGAGCATCTTTCATTTAAAAATCCCACCTTATACCAACCTTGAAATTTGACGGAGTCAAGTATTTCAATCATGCATTTTATTTAATCAAAAATTACAAACCCATGCTTGGTATACATGTGGTAGCTGCACACAGTACTCGGACGACCGAGGTGGTAGCTCTTTCCTCCATGTGGTGGTAGTTTTCACACTCCTCATTGGGATGTAACTCTTTCCACATCTTTTGAGCATTTTACATTTCTTTGACTCCCCCTCAATTGGCTATCAATTAATTTAAGATATAAAGTATTCAACCAAGGATTGATCTCGAATTCATACTCAACCAAATAGTCAAATAAGATAAAAACAATACCAAGAGATCATTGAGAGAGAAATTGACTTTGATCAATTAAAAAATGATTTAATTTAAATAAATGATCAATGCATCAACTGAATTATTATGATATCCAAAGCATAATAAATTTCTAATTATATGAAAGGATGCAAGTAAAGTCAATAATACACATGCTCAATTAATGTACTATGTATAAACATAGATAAAAAACAAAAACACAAAAACAAAACCTAACCTAAGCAAAAGTTTCAAAAAGAAGTTTATTTCAAGAAAAGCATTCCAATTGCTTTACGCAAATGAATAAAACGTTTTTGATCCAAAGGTTTTGTTAAAATGTCAGCTAATTGATCTTCAGTTGAAATATATGATAGTTGAAGAGTATTTGATTCAACTAGCTCTCTAAGGAAATGATATCTAAGTTCAATGTGTTTTGTTCTAGAGTGCAACACAGGGTTTTTGGAAATGTTTATAGCACTAGTGTTGTCACAAAGAATTGTTACCGAAGTTGCTGAAATCCAGAAGTCGCTCAACACACTTTTCATCCAAATGAGTTAGGGTTGAACAACTACCCGCTGAGATATATTCCGCTTCGGCAGTCGAGAGTGCAATGCAGTTTTGCCTTTTACTGTGCCATGCAACAAGGCAGTGGCCTAAATAAAAACATGCACCACTCGTACTTTTCCGATCATCCACAGATCCTGCCCAATCGGCATCTGAGTATCCAATAATATCTAGACTTGTTCCCATAGGATACCAAATTCCGAAATTTATGGTTCCTTTAATGTATTGGATGATCCGTTTCACCGCTTTCAGGTGAACCTCCTTTGGTGCAGATTGATATCTCGCGCAGATCCCAACACCAAAAGATATATCCGGGCGACTAGCCGTGAGGTAAAGTAGACTTCCAATCATACTCCGATAAAGTTTCTCGTCTACATTCTCACTAAAAGATTCACTTCCTAATCCTTTATTGCTAGTTCCCATTGGAGTTGGAAAATCTTTACAATTTTCTAGATCAAACTTTTTGACCAACTCCAAAGCATGCTTGGATTGACACAAATGGATGCCTTCGTCACACTGTTTCACTTGCAATCCAAGGAAATAAGTCAATTCGCCCATCATTGACATCTCAAATTCGCTTTCCATGGTTTCAGCGAATTTAGAAGCATCATTATCTCTTGTCGCACCAAATACAATGTCATCGACATAGATTTGTGCTACAATGAAGTTATTTTGATAATGCTTCACAAAGAGAGTCCTGTCAGCTCCCTCTCGAGTATAGCCCTTATCTAATAGGTGCTTTGTTAACCTTTCGTACCATGCTCGCGGTGCTTGTTTTAAACCGTAAAGAGCCTTTTTCAAACGAAAAACATGGTTAGGTAGTTTATAGTCTACAAAACCTTTCGGTTGAGCCACATAAACTTCCTCATTTAAAAACCCATTTAAAAACGCGCTCTTAACGTCCATTTGAAACAATTTTATTTTAAAATGACAAGCTATCGCGAATAATATACGAATGGACTCGATCAAGGAAACGTAGCAAGCGAATCCACAAACCAACTGTATCCGAGTTTTGACTCCTTCTTGTGGGTCTCCAATGATGTTTGATTCAGGATGATCCTTGGAGATGCGTAACGTTTGTTGTAACGGAGTACTCGGAGGTACATGAGATGATTCCTGCACATCAGATAAACTTGAAGAACCATTAGATGCATCATTAATATTGGAAGTATTATCATGAGAAGATGCACTTACAGGAGTATCATCATCAAGAGAGATATCGAGGGTAGATTTTTCAGATGCAAAGTGAAAAGCTTCATCTACTTTAACATTTATAGATTCTACAATCGTTTTAGATTCCATGTTAAATACCCGATATGCTCTGCTATTTGTAGAATAACCCAAAAAGATCCCTTCGTCACTTCGAGAATCGAACTTACCAAGATTTTCGCGATCACGCAAAATAAAACATCGACTCCCAAAGATACGAAAGTATTTGATATCCGGTTTTCTACTAAACCACAGCTCATATGGTGTATTTAAAGTTCCTGGGCGCAAATACACTCGATTAATGACATAGACAGCAGTGTTCACAGCCTCAGCCCAAAAATATAGCGGTAAATTCCGGCTATGAAGCATCACACGCGCCATCTCTTGAACAACCCTGTTTTTGCGCTCAACAACACCATTCTGCTGAGGTGTATAGGGTGCAGAGAATTCATGTTTTATGCCGTTGGAAGTGCAAAAATCAATGAATTTGGAATTAATGAATTCTCCACCTCTATCACTTCTAACACGAATGATCTTTTCATTCTTTTCAATCATAATACGATGGCAAATCTCATGAAAAGAATCAAACGTATCAGCTTTCTCTTTTAAAAATGCTACCCATGAAAACCTAGAGAAATCATCAACCAATAAGAAAATATACCATTTACCTCCCAAAGATGGTTGACGGGTCGGTCCAAAAAAAAAAATAGTCTACATAAACTACACAACATTTAATCGTAGGAAGATTAAAGGCAAGGAAAGATTTCACCTTTGCATACCCAAACCTTTTGAGTTTTAGAGTATGTTGGCAATGGTTGAGAAATTTTCCTTGATGAAGACGTCTTGTATGATTGATCTTTTTCTTTTGCCATCGTCTTGCTTGAAGTACTACCAATGTTCTTTTCTTTTGAAAAGTCCTTCTTTGATTTCCGGGGAGTGAACTCATTGGTAGCAATTGCAAGATGTGATTGATTTGATCTTTGAGCTCCAATCTTGCAATTTCTTTCAATGTGCCCTGTAAAATTACAATGAAAACATACCTTAGTGCTTGACGATCCAGAGGAGGGTGAAGTAGGCTTGTTGTCGTTGCTAATCGTGAATTCCGGTGTCGGAGGAGGAGATACCGACTGAGGCACGAAAACTGTCCCAACCGAACTAAAATTGTCTTCAGTTCGATTGTATCCGAGGCCGAACTTGTTTGATTGACCAAGACCAAGAAGCTTATCCAACTTACTCCTTCCTGATGAAAATCGCTGTAAGTCATCCTTGAGTTGGAGAATGGTCTCTGTCATTTCCAGTTTTTCCTGTCGAGCCTCGCCGTTGAGCTTCAAGAAGTAATTCGCTTTGTTCACCATATCTACATAATTCTTCTCGAGTTGCTCATTGGACTCTTGAAGGGAAACATTTGCTTTTATCAGATTATCCCTTTCCACTTCAAGATCGGTCGAGAGAGAAGTTACCCTTTTTACTTCTTCTTCGAGATCCTGTAATCTCCCTCTCAACCCCTTGTTTTGTTTAGCCAGTTTCTTTGAATCCCGTAAAAGTCTGTGGTAGGCTAAAACAAAATCTTCACCTTCAGAGTTACTTGATTCATTATCCGTTGCAGTTTTTTCAACTCGGGAGGAGTTGGACAATGAATCTGAAGTACTTGCCATCAAGCACATGAAGGGTGAAGATGTGGACGCGTGGAATGTCGTTGCGCTTTCTTCTTCATCACTTGAGGCTGACTCATTTGACGTTGAGTTGTCATCCCAGGTGACGACTTGCATCGCTTTCTTCTACGACGGATTCTTAGTTGGACATTCCGTTGAGAAATGGCCGTATCCTCGGCACTTGAAGCATTGGACTTGTCCTTCTGTGCTTTTCTTATCCTTAGAAAAGTTCTCTTGCTTTCTTGACTTGTAACTTGAAATACCCTTGCCTTTCTTCGACTTTCCGAAGGATGGAGTTTTACTTGAATTACCCCTTCGAAAGTTGCGGCGAAACTTCCTTGTCAAGAGAGCGAGCTGCTTCTCAAATTCCTCCATAGATAGGTTTTCGTCATCGTCTGAGGAGGATGAATCCGTGTCTTCTTCCTTTGTTGTTTTCAAAGCATAACCTGAAGACTTAGAAGAGGATGCCTTTCCCGAAGAATAGTTAGTAGTAAATGTCATTTCATAAGTTTGTAATGAACCAACTAGTTCTTCTACACGTATTTCGTCCGGGTGTTTAATAGTTTCAATGGCTGTAACCTTTGGGCGAAATCGTTCAGGAAGAGTTCTTAAGATCTTTCTTACAACCTTAAATTCTGGAATCTTCTCTCCCAGGTTAGCACATGAGTTTACGATGTCTTGCAATCGTGTATAGTAGTCCGTGAAAGATTCATTTTCTGCCATGAAAATAGAGTCAAATCTGCTCGTAAGCATTTGCAGCTTTTGAATCTTCACGAGGTTAGTTCCCTCATGTGTAACCTGAAGAACATCCCAGATTTCTTTCGTAGTCTCACATGCCGAGACGCGAGAGAATTCAGTTTGAGATAAGGCATTAAAAATAGCATTAATTCCCTTGCCATTGTAAGAAGATGAATCTAACTCTTCCTTGGTCCACTTCGACCTAGGTTTGATGGTGCGAACATCAGCAATAATTTCAGTTGGATTAGACCATCCTAATTCAATTGATTGCCACACCCGTTCGTCGATGGAAATTAAAAAGGCTTTCATCCGTACTCTCCAGTATACATAATTTGTTCCACCAAAGAATGGGGGTCTGTTGATGTTTCCACCTTCAACCATTGTTTACAACCCTATTCCCGCTCCGATACCACTTGTTGGGTTATATGTAATAATCGATCTAAATAGGGGAAAAAACACCTAGAGGGGGGTGAATAGGTGTAAACAATAAACACTCAAAAAATCATTGCGCAATAAAAACCCAATGCAGAAATATAAATGAACACGCAAGATTTTTACGTGGAAAACTCCAAACCGGAGTAAAAAACCACGGGACCGATAACACGGTGAAATCCAATAGAATTAAACACGTACAAGGTGATATACCGTACTCACAGACGACTCAACCTTTTCCATACGCTCCTAGTTGATCTTCTCCGCTCGCTCCGCAACGCGTCTCGAATCCACGATCTGCGTCCAACGCCGAATCCACGGCGTCCAACGTCGAGTCCACGACGTCTGACCGAATCCACGGTCTTCACCCAGTAGCACGCTTCGAATCCACGAACGTACCTCGCTCCGAATCCACGAGAGCGGTTGCACCTTGAATCCACAAGGCCACGCGAGTCCACGCGCCGATTTTGGGGTAAATCGTTGTTTTTGGGTGGTGATGATCCGCCGAATACTTAGATCAAAGATAGATAGGAAATACCATCTAAGTATTCATTAGTTTGATTCAACTCAAGATGTGAGTATGAAAACCTAGAATCAAACTAATCAATATAGATGAAGAAACATAGAGTAATATCTAATGATTTCCTTTCTTCTCTATATGTGGATCTTAGGCCGTATAGAAGATTGTATTTTATTATGACGGCTATTTGGATTATCTGGATTAACCCTAGAAAAAGAATCATAGGGTCTATTTATAGGTTAGAAACCCTAGGAAGAAGATAAGGATCAAAACTGTCGTTTCTGGAAATTTTTACGACGGCGATCCGGATCGGATTAGCTGTGATCCGGATCGTCGTAACGAGTCAGGCATTTCCAGAGAAACAGGGTTCGGGATCCAGATTGTAATGCACGATCCGGATCGTTCATGTATTTCAGCAAATTCCCATGTTCGGGATCCGGATCGAAATGACTATGATCCGGATCGGATTTGCCAATGAACAAGCACCCTTCGGGATCCGGATCGGAGTGTCTGATCCGGATCCTGAACATGTCCCATGTCCAGTTCTTGATTTTTATGCGATAAAAAGTTCTTCCAAGTGTTTCTCCACTACAAGAAGTATTCGGATCACCAAAAATATTTAGTTAAACTTACCTGATCCTTTTGAATTCTTCTTTCTTGAGATTGAGGTATATGATCCAAACTTCATTCATCTTCAATCTTCAAGACTTAACACTTTCACGAAATGCGCCAAAACAAAATCCGTAACAGAATGTATTGTAACTGATAAGGACCATGTATTCTTTTTGAAAGGGGTTAGATCTCAAAATAATTGCTATGTTGTTTCAAACAAAATTTCTGAAAAATGTAACCTAGTTTCTTTGGATAATGAAACTCTTTGGCATGAAAGACTAGGTCACATTAATTTTAAAGAACTAGCAAGGATTTCAAATAAAGACGTGGTTAAGGGGGTTCCTAAACTTTCATTTAAGGAAAACATTGTGTGTGGTGGTTGTCAAAAGGGAAAACAATCAAGGGCTGCACACAAGAACTTGAACCACGTTGGTACCAATCGGCCCTTAGAATTACTGCACATGGATTTAATGGGGCCGACTCGTCAACCATCTTTGGGAGGTAAATGGTATATTTTCCTTTTGGTTGATGATTTCTCTAGGTATTCATGGGTAACATTTTTAAAAGAGAAAGCAGATACTTTCGACTCTTTTCATAAGATTTGTCATCGTATTATGATTGAAAGAAATGAAAAGATCGTTCGTGTTCGAAGTGATAGAGGTGGAGAATTCATTAATTCTAAATTCATTGATTTTTGTACTTCCACTGGCATAAAACATGAATTCTCAGCACCCTATACACCACAGCAGAATGGTGTAGTCGAGCGCAAAAACAGGGTTGTTCAAGAGATGGCGCATGTGATGCTTCATAGCCGGAATTTACCGTTATATTTTTGGGCTGAAGCCGTGAACACCGCCGTCTATGTAATTAATCGAGTGTATTTGCTCCCGGGAACTTTAAATACACCATATGAGCCGTGGTTTTGTAGAAAACCAAATATCAAATATTTTCGTATCTTTGGGAGTCGTTGTTACATTTTACGTGACCGCGAAAATCTTGGAAAATTTGACTCTCGAAGTGACGAAGGAATTTTCATGGGTTATTCTACAAACAGTAGAGCATATCGGGTATTTAACTTGGAATCTAAAACGATGGTAGAATCTATAAATGTTAAAGTAGATGAAGCTTTTCACTTTGCATTTGATAAATCTACCCCTGATATGTCCCTAGATGATGATTCTCCTGCAAATGCATCTTCTTATAATAATTCTTCCGATAATGTTGATGCATCTAATGGTTCTTCAAGTTTATCTGATGTGCAGGAATTATCACATGTACCTCCGAGTACTCCGTTACCTCAAACGTTACGCATCTCCAAGGATCATCCAGAATCTAACATTATTGGAGACCTACACAAGGGAGTCAGGACTCGGAGACAGTTGATTTGTGGAGTCGCATGTTACGTCTCCATGATCGAGCCAAAGAACATTGATGAAGCTCTTCAGGATGACTACTGGATTGAAGCAATGCAGGAAGAGCTCCATCAGTTCGAACGAAACAAAGTCTGGGAATTAACGAAGCCTCCAAAGCAACACAACGTGATTGGTACTAAATGGATTTTCAAGAATAAGAAAAACGAGGATGGTACCATCATCAGGAACAAAGCACGTCTAGTTGCTCAAGGCTATTCTCAAATTGAAGGTATATACTTTGATGAAACGTTCGCCCCGGTAGCTAGACTCGAGTCAATTCGTATTTTATTCGCTATTGCTTGTCATTTTAAAATAAAACTCTTTCAAATGGACGTTAAGAGCGCGTTTTTAAATGGGTTTTTGAACGAGGAAGTTTATGTGGCTCAACCGAAAGGTTTTGTAGACCATAAACAACCTAACCATGTTTTTCGTTTGAAAAAGGCTCTTTACGATCTAAAACAAGCACCGCGAGCGTGGTACGAAAGGTTGACAAAGCACCTTTTGGAGAAGGGCTATACTCGAGGGGGAGCGGATGGGTCTCTCTTTGTGAAGCATTATCAGGATAACTTCATTGTGGCACAAATCTATGTCGATGACATTGTATTTGGTGCAACAAGAGATAATGATGCTTCTAAATTCGCTGAAACCATAGAGAGCGAATTTGAGATGTCCATGATGGGCGAACTGACTTACTTCCTTGGATTGCAAGTGAGACAAAATGAAGAAGGCATTCATCTGTGTCAATCCAAGTATGCACTGGAGTTGGTCAAGAAGTTTGATTTAGAAAATTCTAAAGACTTTCCAACTCCAATGGGAACTAGCAACAAGGGATTAGGAAGTGAATCTCTTAGTGAGAATGTAGACGAGAAGCTTTATCGCAGCATGATTGGAAGTCTACTTTACCTCACGGCTGTTGGTTTTTATAGGATCCACAAGGATCTAAATAGGTACTATCATACAACTAGAGGGGGAGTGAATAGGTGTAATACTTATAAAACCAAATCTCAGTGCAAAATAAAAACCAATGCGGAAAATAAAAACAGCACACCGAGATTTACGTGGAAACTCCAATCCAGGAGAAAAACCACGGGACCAACACGCAATAACAATCCAATAAGAATAGAAGAATAACAAGGTGATTACCGACTCCACGGACTCAAACCCCTCCTTCAGCTTCTTCGGACCTTGCGCTGACCGGTTGGATGTCCACGCAATAACAATCCCTAAGAAAAGAAGAATAACAAGGTGATTACCGTCTCCGCGGATTTAACCCCTCCTTCAATTTCTTGGACCTCGCGCTCCACCGATTTTGCACGTCCACTGCACACGTTCGAATCCACGAACGCCACTCGAATCCACGAGCACACGTTTCGAATCCATGAAACGCCTTTAGCACACCGAATCCACGATGCCACGTCGAATCCACGACGCAAACTCAGTCGATAAGAATATTGACTTCGATGGTGATCCTTTGCTTAGATTCTCATTGAGGAACCGTAGAAGAAATCTCTAAGTAAAGATTAGATCAATTCGACAAAAGATATGTTCTTGAAAGAACCATCGAATTGACCTAAAAGAGGCTATAAAGAAGATCGATAAAAACCTAGCCTCTAGGGTTGCTCTCAAGTGTTTTAGAAATTGATCGGCCGTAGCTCCCACGTTTTTGAGAAACCCTAAATGTCTATTTATAGTTTAGAAACCTTTGGAAAGAGATAAGAATAAAAAACATACCTTATCTGGAAATTTTCAGGACGGCGATCCGGATCGGATTTACTGCGATCCGGATCGTCGTAACGAGATTGACGATTCCAGAAAACCAAGGGTTCGGGATCCGGATTGCAAGGTCCGATCCGGATCGTTCATGCAATTCAGCAAAGTCCCATGTTCGGGATCCGGATCGGAATGGCCTAGGATCCGGATTGAAATTGCCAATGAACAAGTACCCTTCGGGATCCGGATTGCAAGGTCTGATCCGGATCCTGAACATGTCCCATGTCCAGTTTTTGATTTTTATGCAATTAAAAATTCTTCCAAGTGTTTCTACACTATAAGAAAGTATTCGGATCACCAAAATTATTTAGTTAACCATACCTGATCCTTTTGAATACTTTCTTCTTGAGATTGATGTAACTGATCCACAATTCTTCAACTTCAATCTTCAAGACTCAAGACACTGAGTGTCAACTTGAGCTCTTGTTGAATCTTCTCTAGGTCTTTGATTGCTGATTGACAATTTGATCCCTTTAAGACTCCGACTCAACTCACTGACTTGACTCACGAAATATGCCAACACCAAAATGCCGTAACAATCTCCCCCTTTGGCAATTTCGTGACAAAACCCAAAATACATAAAAACGCTCAAGTCACTCATCTTAAACCAAAAAATCGAAATTCAATGTCATCACCAAAACATTGATTTTCTATGCGTGAAAGATCCAATAAATACAAAATTACATTTGAACCAAACAGTCCTAGAACATACTCTATGACTTAGGACTTGGACTCTTAGAGTGATGTAATTCCTGCAAAACAAAACTCCAAACAAAATCAAACGTTAGTCGTTAGAAATTAAAATCCTACTTTTGATCCGTCTTCCTTTTGGTTCTTTTGTTTTTCGGCTCTTTCAATTTTTTCTTTGTCTCCCCCTATCTTGAGCATCTCTAACATGTTCTCCATGTTCTTGAGCATCTATGTTCTCCCCCTACGATCATCATTTTCCGTTCTCCCCCATTTTTCCATTTTCGTTTCGTTTGTCCTCTCTTGATGATCTCATCTCCGTCCCGTCATTTCTCTTCTCCCCCTTTTTGTCACAAATTGTCAAACAGTGAACATACTAGACAAAAGGAAATCACTAACAACATCAGTTCAAAGAGAAAGAGAGATAAAAGCTCAGTTCTGGTATATAACAAAAATGCAGATTCCGTACCTGTACCAGAAAGCAAAAATCAAATAATTTCTTGAAACAAATCTAGATTTTGAAATAATTGAATTACCGATTTGTATTCCATCAAGAAAACAATTTAAGTGCTTGAAAATAATATGAGATCACATAGATGTCATTCAATCCAATTAATTTTACAAAAATTAAAAAGATTTACTCCGAAATCATGAAAAATAAAGGTAAAACATTATAAACCGTTTTTCATGTTATATTCATCAAACACAAGTCATCAAAAATAATCTTGAGATCCAAAGTCTATCAAGATGTAACGGATGTACAAAAATGACTTACAGAGATTTCCAAATGACATCAATTTGATTTCTTACCCTTTCAAATTTGAGATAAGCACTAAAATACCTAAGGGTGGCTCTTTGAGCATCTTTCAACTATCCCACCTTATACCAACCAGGAGATTGTTCAAAATAAGAGCTTTAAATTTAAATCTCCGAATGCTTCAACTAAACAGAATTTCATAAATAAATTTCAAGCATCCATAACATGTGGTAGCTTCACACACAGACCGGACGACCGGGGTGGCAGCTCTTTCCAACATGTGGTGGTAGTTTTCACACTCCTTTCGGATGTAACTCTTTCCACATCTTTTGCAAATCATTTCATTACCCTTGTAAGAATGCAATCTCTTACGTGAAAGAATTAAATCCCAAATTTTAGTCTATCGGTTGTCTCACGTTTATCACAATGAATTCACACAACCGAGATAGATTAAGCATCTAAAGATCACACATGATTTCTAAAATTTGATGCTTATAATATCAAAAACTCCTATAATGAAGTATCTTCAAGATTATGATTATGGAGTAAAGTTGATAATCCAAATAAAATTAATTTGGAGTGAATAAAAGTGAAACCCTTTTTATTCAATGCACTTGTTCAGTAAAAACCCTTTTGTTCAAAAACAAAGTATAAAAACGAAGAGCATTGAAAAACATGTAATGCAAAGATTAAGAAAGATACGAAGGGAAAACCAATCAAAGCATTACATACAGTCATAAGCTATTTAGAACTTAAGACGAGGAAAGATATCACCTTTCCGAATCCAAAATCGCTGGATTTTGGGTTGTCTTGATTCGTTGTGGCCGGGGGTTGTCCGCTTTGACTGTTGGTCCACCTTAGGTCTTTGCCTCGTAGTGATCCACTTGTATGATTGATATTGTGGCTCGGACCTTTGGTGGGTTGAGTGAACTCCTTTGACTTGATGTGTCTTTTGATTCCGTTGAGTTCGCTCCGTAGATGAAGTTGCCGAAGAATTCTTCTTTCTCTTTTTCGGGCAATTCTTCACCAAATGTCCTTCAAGTCCACATAAGTGACAAGTTCTTCCTTTCAATTTCATTGTGGAACTTGAAGCATGCACAGTTTGGTCCTTTTTAAATCCCAAACCAACCTTTCTTGTTTGACCTAATCCGCACATACAATCTAGTTTCTTGGAAACGGTTGAAAGCCTTTGTATGTCGGATTTGAGTTCATGAACTTGCTTGGTCAATGCTTGGTTGGTGACATGAATCTCCTCAAACTGTTTTTCTAGAAAACCAATCTTGTCCGTATATGATTTAGCGTTTGTCTCCGATTGGTTTAGCTTTTCTTGGAGGATTTTATTGTTATCCAATAAACGTCCTTGTTTCTCCTCGAGATCATGAAGTTTTATCTTTAAAGCATGATTCTCGTCTAGATTCTCAAGTCGTTGCTTCCTCAACTTCTTGATATGCTTGGCCATCTTCTTAGATTCCGCAATAAGTTGTTGATATGCCTCAACGAGTTCTTCCTCGTCCGACTCCCCCTCACTTGATGACTCTCCGCCGGATGTTGCTGTTTCATGCAAAATCAAAGGAATAGAGTCAGTGATTAAAGATGATAAGCAACCATTAGAAGAGGGAATATGAGAGGCATGAGAGGCAACAACTTTTTCCTCTTTACTTGAGGTCGATTTATTAGAAGTAGAATCGTCCCAAGTTTTTGCTTGCAAAGGCCTCTTTTTATATGATTTCGGAGAAGGACAATCCGTTGAAAAATGGCCGTAGCCTTTGCATCGATAGCATTGGATTTCCCCTTCGAAATCATCTTTCTCTTTTTCTTTAGAGGGTTTTGCAAAGCTTTTGAGATTAGAGGATTTAGAACCCGATGATCCTTTAGATAGTTTCGTGGATGAAGATCCATCGGTTCGATTCTTCCAAAACTTCCGACGAAATTTCTTTGTGATCCGCGCCAATTGTTCTTCAAAATCGGCAAAAGAGATTTCATCGTCGGAACTCGATTCGCTAACTTCTTCATTTGTTGATTTGAACGCAATACCTGTAAGCTTAGAAGAAGACTTGGAAGAAACTTGATTAGTAGGAAAAGTCATCTCATATGTTTGTAAAGCACCTACTAATTCCTCTACTCTCATCTCATCCGGATGACTAACGGTTTCAATGGCAGTAACCTTTGCCCTAAACCGTTCCGGAAGAGTCCGAAGTATCTTTCTTACAATTCTCGACTCCGGGATCTTTTCTCCTAAATTAGCACAAGTATTGATTACATCTTGAAGTCTAGTGTAATAATCTGTAAACAATTCATGCTCTTCCATATGAATAGAGTCAAATTGACTTGTAAGCATCTGGAGCTTTTAAATTTTTACAAGATTAGTACCCTCATGTGTAATTTTGAGAATATCCCAAATTTCCTTCGCGGTTTCACACGCGGAAATTCTTGTGAACTCAGTCGAGGAAAGAGAATTAAATAAAGCGTTCATACCTTTCCCATTGTAAGAAGATCTTTCAAATTCCTCTTTGGACCATCTAGAGCGAGGTTTTGGGGTAGTAGAATTTCCTACTTCCTCAAGAGGATGCACCCAACCGTATTCCACGGATTGCCATACCCGCTCATCAATTGCGATGAGAAAAGCCCTCTTCCGCACTTTCCAATAAGCATAATTAGTCCCATCAAAAAGAGGAGGTCTAAAAATATTACCACTTTCACCCATCATGATAGATAAACCTAAAACCCGCTCTGATACCAATTGTAGAGTTATTAAGGATCCAAAAGGATCTAAATAGGTACTATCATACAACTAGAGGGGGGGTGAATAGGTGTAATACTTATAAAACCAAATCTCAGTGCAAAATAAAAACCAATGCGGAAAATAAAAACAGCACACCGAGATTTACGTGGAAACTCCAATCCAGGAGAAAAACCACGGGACCAACACGCAATAACAATCCAATAAGAATAGAAGAATAACAAGGTGATTACTGACTCCACGGACTCAAACCCCTCCTTCATCTTCTTCGGACCTTGCGCTGACCGGTTGGATGTCCACGCAATAACAATCCCTAAGAAAAGAAGAATAACAAGGTGATTACCGTCTCCACGGATTTAACCCCTCCTTCAATTTCTTGGACCTCGCGCTCCACCGATTTTGCACGTCCACTGCACACGTTCGAATCCACGAACGCCACTCGAATCCACGAGCACACGTTTCGAATCCACGAAACGCCTTTAGCACACCGAATCCACGATGCCACGTCGAATCCACGACGCAAACTCAGTCGATAAGAATATTGACTTCGATGGTGATCCTTTGCTTAGATTCTCATTGAGGAACCGTAGAAGAAATCTCTAAGCAAAGATTAGATCAATTCGACAAAAGATATGTTCTTGAAAGAACCATCGAATTGACCTAAAAGAGGCTATAAAGAAGATCGATAAAAACCTAGCCTCTAGGGTTGCTCTCAAGTGTTTTAGAAATTGATCGGCCGTAGCTCCCACGTTTTTGAGAAACCCTAAATGTCTATTTATAGTTTAGAAACCTTTGGAAAGAGATAAGAATCAAAAACATACCTTATCTGGAAATTTTCAGGACGGCGATCCGGATCGGATTTACTGCGATCCGGATCGTCGTAACGAGATTGACGATTCCAGAAAACCAAGGGTTCGGGATCCGGATTGCAAGGTCCGATCCGGATCGTTCATGCAATTCAGCAAAGTCCCATGTTCGGGATCCGGATCGGAATGGCCTAGGATCCGGATTGAAATTGCCAATGAACAAGTACCATTCGGGATCCGGATTGCAAGGTCTGATCCGGATCCTGAACATGTCCCATGTCCAGTTTTTTATTTTTATGCAATTAAAAATTCTTCCAAGTGTTTCTACACTATAAGAAAGTATTCGGATCACCAAAATTATTTAGTTAACCATACCTGATCCTTTTGAATACTTTCTTCTTGAGATTGATGTAACTGATCCACAATTCTTCAACTTCAATCTTCAAGACTCAAGACACTGAGTGTCAACTTGAGCTCATGTTGAATCTTCTCTAGGTCTTTGATTGCTGATTGACAATTTGATCCCTTTAAGACTCCGACTCAACTCACTGACTTGACTCACGAAATATGCCAACACCAAAATGCCGTAACAACGGTAGTCGCCCGGACATATCCTTTAGTGTTGGGATTTGCGCGAGATATCAATCAGCACCAAAGGAGGATCACCTGAAAGCGGTGAAAAGGATCATCCGGTATGTCAAAGGAACCGTAAATTTCGGAATTTGGTATCCTATGGGAACAAGTCTTGACATTGTAGGATATTCAGATGCCGATTGGGCAGGATCTGTGGATGTCGGAAAAGTACGAGTGGTGCATGTTTTTATCTTGGCCATTGCCTTGTTGCATGGCATAGTAAAAAGCAAAACTGCATTGCACTCTCGACTGCCGAAGCGGAATATATTTCAGCGGGTAGTTGTTCAACCCAACTCATTTGGATGAAAAGTGTGTTGAGCGACTTCCGGATTTCAGCAACTTCGGTAACCATTCTTTGTGACAACACAAGTGCTATAAACATTTCCAAAAACCCTGTGTTGCACTCAAGAACAAAACACATTGAACTTAGATATCATTTTCTAAGAGAGCTAGTTGAATCAAATATTCTTCAACTTTCCTACATTTCAACTGAGGATCAATTAGCTGACATTTTAACAAAACCCTTGGATCAAAAACGATTTATTCATTTGTGTAAGGCAATTGGAATGCTTTCCTTGAAATAATCTCTTTTTGAAACCAATGCTTAGGTTAGGTTTTGTTTTTGTGTTTTTGTTCATTATCTATGCTTGTACATAGAACATAAATTGAGCATTAGTTATATTGACTTTAACTGCATCCTTTTATATATTTAGAAATTTATTATGCTTTTGATATCATAATAATTCTTTTGATGCAATGATCATTTATGTTAATTAAGTCATCTTTGTTTTGATCAAAGTCAATTTCTCTCTCAAATGATCTCTTGGTTTAGTTTTTATCTTATTTGACAATTGAGTCAAGTATGAAATCGAGATCAATTTTTGGTTGAATACTTTATATTTTAAATAATTGATAGCCAATTGAGGGGGGGGAGTTAATAAAAATTGTTATGCTCAAAAAATGTGGAAAGAGTTACATCCCAATGAGGAGTGTGAAAACTACCACCACATGGAGGAAAGAGCTACTACCTCGGTCGTCCGAGTACTGTGTGCAGCTACCACATGTATACCAAGCATGGTTTTGCAAGATTGATTAGATAAAATGCATGTTGAAATACTTGACTCTGTCAAATTTCAAGGTTGGTATAAGGTGGGATTTTTAATGAAAGATGCTCAAAGAGCCACTCTCTTCAACAGATTGACTAGATACATTATCTAACATATTTGGGATTTCAAACATCTATTGATCTTGGTGTTTCATTTTCTTTACCAAATTGATGATTTGATAAAGGCATTACTCATAAGATCATGTTAGATGTGATTGAAGTTGTTCAACTTTAAGGGATTTAATTTTTATAAATTTTCGTTTCATTAGTTGGATATTTTTGATAGATTTTGCATAATCTATTTCTAGTTATATGAAACGATGATTTTCATTTAAAGTTGATATACTAAAGTGCTTACAATCATTTCTGGATTTTCTGGAATTTTTTTGAATTTTTCTGAAGAAAAAGTTTGGAGCCGGTCCGGACTGGACAAGCCGATCCGGACCCCGAACGCAGGTATTCCTGCGGGTAAGCCGATCCGGACTGGATTCTTGAGGCAGTCCGGACCGCGGCTAGGGTTTTATATAGAACAAAAGGGTTTTGATTTCCTTTTACTTCAATCTTTTGTTTCTAAGTCTCCAGACCTTCTCTCTCTAGAAAACAATCGTCTTGGAGCCTTCCCAACTCATCTTCTTCGATTCAAAGTGAGTTCTTATGATCAAAATCTCAGTTTTTTACAGTTTTTCATGTTTTTGCTCAAAACGTGATGGCAATCTTGTATCTTTTTCGTTTGAGATTGGTTTTTGATCAAATTTCTTTTGAAATAAAAACTCTGCGTAGATTAGTTTTGATTATATGCTAGGTATTCTCTTGATTAACGGATTTTTAGGCTTCGATTTCTGAAAATTCGATTTTAGGGCATATAATGAGAATTTTTGAAAATCATGGAATTGATCTATTTTTAAAATTGTTTTTGCAAAACTAATTTGATTTCTAGTCTCTCTACATGATGATGATTGTTCGGGTACAATTTCTCAAATTTTTAAAAATCAACAATTTTCTTTTCGTGTTCTTGAGTTGTTGTTCGCAGGATTTTTCTCTCACAAGCATTAGCAGCAATGGTGATCACTTGGGTAATCTTCCTTCTAACTGCTATGGTTCACGCTCGAACAACTAACAAGCCTAAGAGGGCTAGGAAAGCTCAAAAAGACTCAGATTCCGAATCAGAAACAGAATCAATTGACTGGGATGAACTCTTGGTGGAGGCCACTGTACCTACTGCCTCAAAAGGGAAAGCCCCTGCTGAAACCTCCAAGGTAAAGGCTCTGCCTACTGCTGCTGAGAAAGGAAAAGCCCCAATGGAACCAAGTCCAGTCAAAACCAAGAGAAAAAGCATTGCAAGGAAAAGAGGGAGTACTCGGGGTATTTTATTTGAAGAACCACTTGCAAGCCAACCTCCTCCACAAGACTTCATAAGCTCTGAGAGGATTAAGGACTTTGAGAAAAGAGAATGCATTGGCGAGCGACATGTAAATGTCAAAGCTTTAAAGGAGCGCTCTGCATTATTTGGTACACTTTTTGATCAAGCGGGACTTGCACCGATTTGCAACTTCCCCGAATCTTCAGGATAATGTCTTCACTCTGTCAGGATGTTCTATCAGAATGGATCAAAGTTGATTGATCTTGATAACGGACAGAGAGAATTTCACACTATGGTCAGAAACATTAAGATCAAGGTCACTCCACAACTAATTGGAGAGGTGTTGGGGATGAAGGCACGGGCTGAAGGAACGCACTATCCAAAAGGTCATAGCTTATCCACCAACTCATGGAGAGTGGTCGTTGATGGAATTTGTCTTCCAGACGCTCAATCGACAGGGAATTCTGTTTTTTCAAGAGAACTTCGACCGGAATACCGATACATGAACTTTATTGTTTGCTACAACATTCTTCCAAATATGCAAACAAAAGTTCTTCGATGGGATAGGATGTTATTCCTTTATCTTCTGGGAAATCCCACAGCGGCCTTGGGATCAAACTTCAACATTCCTTATCTCATATGGTCGAGGATGGGGAGGTATGTGGACAATGCTCATCCTACAGAGAGACTTCCATTCCCAATAATCATTATGCGGACTTTGAAAAAATTCAAAGTCGATACTTCTTCATCGACCTATATGCATAGTTTGGGAACAATCAATGAGACAACGGTCATAAAGTCCCTACCAACGAAACAAGATGAACCTCCCTCACCTCCTCTCAGGCGTAGACAATCAACTTCAGCGTCAACAGCTTCAATCCCACCACCACCTGCAGCTCAGCATCCACGTTCTTCACCTTCAGACGATGATGCTTCAGTTACTTCAATTTATAGAGAACAACAGCGTCTCTCTTCCGAGCAAGAGTGCATGTCCAATGAGTTCATCGAAATGAAGGAAGAAATTCGTGGAGTTAAAAAGGAACAGGTGTCGATGAACAAGCGAATCAAGAAAATCTTTCAAAAGCTTGGATGCGTTAGTTCAGAGGACTCTGAGTAATGTTTATTCTGGTCTTTAACTTTTCTTTTGCAGGTTTTTAAGTTCTTTAGTTCTCACACGTTCTTGTTTTGAACTTTTAACACTTGCCTTTTATTTTGTAATTTTGGCTTGTTTTGTGACAAAAAGGGAAAGAGAGAGGACAAACAATGATCGAAAATGATCGTCTAATGGTTGTGAATTTTGAACAACTTTGAAGTATGAAAGGTAAGTATAACCTCAACTTTTGGTTTTATAATGTGTGATTGCATGCCTCGACTAACTATTTGACTAACTATTTGGGCATGTAATATAACTAACAAGTTGCTTGTTGACTAACCTTTCTATGACATTTGGATTTTTAATGCTTAGAGGATATGTTGCTTTTTGATTGTGATCTCATTACATATCTGAATTTGTAAATGTCATGGTGAGCATAAACTCTATCTCTGTGTTTGGTTTTGTTTGCAAAAATTCTTCAGCTATCTAACGATCTCTTTTGTCAAGAATGTTTTCTTTTGCAGAGAGTACAGATGTCTAAGTCTAGAGTCTGTTCTAGGAGTTTATCTCACGTATTTATGTAGTGATCCGGCCCTTAGGGGTATTTTTGACTCACATGTAATTAATTAAGCCTTTAAGTGAAATAAAATTATTCAATTCTTAAGAGTTGGCCAGTGTGTGGTGCTGGTATTGTTCTGCGATAGAGCGCGGAAAATGATGGCCGACGGTGCGATCGGATCTGAAATCCGATGTCCGGATCTCTCGGAACGGAATTCTTAGTGATGCGGTGATTAGTCATGCATCGGAATCCGTGCAAAATATCTTGCACCCGTTGGAGATAAGGTGGGTTATCTCGTAGGGGATAATTAATTAATTAATTAATTATCCGATGACGGAAAATAGAATTTTCTTACGTACGAATTAAAGAGGAAATTAATTAAAGATATAATACGAGCTATATAAGGGATCCCGATTATCGGAAAGAAAAGAAAAGAAAAATAAAACCCTAACCGGTGAGGAGAGAAAGAAAGAGAAAAAAGAAAAGACGGAACCCTAGCCGGAAGAAAGGGAAAGGAGAAAGAGGAGGAGCCCGATCTTCCCGGACATCGAACCGAAGGCAAGAACGCGACCGGACAACCTTCCCGTCGATCTTCGGTTAGTAAAATAATTGTTATAAATTATTTGGGATTTTTCCATTGTCCTTTTTGTTTGAGTTCTTGGGTTTCTTCGTCGTATCCGTCACCGTCGCCGTCATCGTCGTCATGCTAGGGCACGGAACGGACGGCGGAGGCGCGCGGTGCCGCTAGGGCATCTCGCGGAGGAGAATCGCGGACGGCCGATCGCCGCCGCAAGCGGCGATGGGACCGTGCGGGCACCGCGCGGGCGGCACCCGCGCGGAGCCGCAACCGCGCGGGCACCGCGCGGCTGCCGCGCGGGCGGAACCCGCGCGGACCCGCAACCGCGCGGGCGCCGCGCGGGGCACCCACGCGGCTGCCGCGCGGGCAACCCCGCGCGCGGCCGCCGCACGGGCAGCACCCGCACGAGGCGCCGCGCCGCGTGGGCGCCGCCCGCGGAGACACGCCGCGCAGTTCCGAACCGCGCGGGGCTCCGGCGGATGGCGACGGCGGCGCGGGATTCCGGTTTTCGTCAACCCGGACGGTGTTGGACTTTTTCGTCGAAAAGAGTAAATTGGGTCTTTTGTTTTGGGATGTTAGTACACGTTTTTGACTATAGTTATCCTTGCGGACTTTCTTTAGGTCCAGGTGCGCAGCGGGGGTGCGCGAAGGATTCAGGTGTTCCGATTTCTCTTCAACTAGGTGGGTACGGTTGCTATAAGGGCAACAAGTGCAGTAAGTGCATCTATCATCATTAAAATGCTCTTAATTATTCTAACAAAGTAGATGGACAGTTTAACCTTTCGCATAATTGTATTTTATCTAACAATTGAAGCGGCTGCGATCGCTGTGCTCACTACACGCCGATCTCGGCAAATCCATTTTCGGATGCTGCACGTACACAGGCGGATTGGCCTCCGCATGGGTGTACTTTTCCGGAGAAGTGGTCTTTTTGACCCGTGTACCTCACAAAGGGGTGGGAGCCGTGAGGACCTCTTCGCGCCTGCTGAAAATAGCACACCAGCACCGTGAAGAGGTTAAAAGCATTAAAAAGGTGTTTGCGCACGAGGGGAGACTTTAGTCTCTCCGACAGGTACTCTGGGGTTGGTGCCCAACTTAATTGATAAATCTGGGGTTGGTGCCCAGCTTAATTATGTACAGGGTTTTAGCGAAAGGTTCCGGTGTAATCGGTTTTCTCCTTATTCCTTATTGATATTTAGACATCTACTTTGTTTGTCACTGACTTTACCCACTCCGTGACAGGTATTACTAGGTGCGTTAGCCGGGATGGCGGTGAGACAGCGTCGCGAGGACCGTAGTTAGGATACTTGATTTTTATCTCGTTTTCCTTATACTTTAAATAGTTAATTTGCTTGTGGATCATATTAGTCGTGGACATGTATTAGTTAGCGCTGTGGATGAGGTGTACTTTTATACTTTGATACTTTTAGTGATGTTTTCATACGCGGCACGTTTTCATGATAAACCAAATGATTTCGAAAATGTTTTCTCAAAACGAAGTGCCGTGTGGGCACGGGTTTTGCAACTGCTGGTTTTATCCTTTCTAAACGTTGATGCCGCTTTAATAACTCGCTTGAAAAAAAAAAATAACAAGGTGTCGAGTGGACACCGGTCTTTTAAAATATTAGTTAAATTACTGTACTCTGTTTGACGAGGTATGTCTATTGTATGGTTGATGGTTGATGTATGATGTTGTAAAGGAAACGCATGTTGTAAATGAGACGCCGTGCATATACAAAGGAGACTCTGTCCGTGGGCAGAGAGAATTTGTGTATGTGGCGGTCTGGCACGCACCGGGGATGAGGTTTAAGTTACTTTGTTAAGAAAAAAAAAAATAATACACGCAATTTTCCGCTTTGATAGACTCAAAAACCCCCGGGGGCGTGACAGATTAAATGGTATCCGAGGAAACAACCATAACCATAGTATACGTGATCCACATCCACAATGTAGGGTGCCACAAGCAAATTGGAGATGAGATAACCAAGGTATACGTGCGTAGTATGTGAGAGTACGAGGAAAAGGGAACGTAATATAGGTGTAATCGTAAGACAGGGTGCTAGGGTTATAACCATAGGGTTAACATGGTTTCTCTGTTTATAGCGGACGATGGCCCGGACTAGATCGTCCACCGAGAATGTGGACGCGGACAGAGTGACCCCGGCCACCGCAGAGAACCAGCTCCTCCGGCGACGACTGCGGGAAATGGCCGGGCAGGTAGCGACGCTGACGGAGCAGGTTCGCCAACTGACGCAGCGACAGGCAACCGCGCCAGCCGAGCGCGATCCGACCCCTCCGCCCGAAACCACCGCACCCACTACGGAACCGCAAGGGACGGGTGGTACGACGACGGAACAGCCCCCAGCCCCAAGGGATGTACCTACTCCGACGACCTCGGGGCCCGTGTTGGGAGCGACAGCGGGGGAGGCAGGAACGACCCCTACTCTTGGGGGGTCCGCCGCTGCAGGAGGGATCACGAAGCAACGAGCGACGCGAGAAAGGGTCAGGACGAATTTGACTAAGTTCAAGAAGCATGACCCTCCCACTTTCGAGGGAGAGACGACCGGTCCATGGGTCGTCGAGAAATGGATGGATACCATGGAAAAACTCTTCGAGGACCTACTGATGGAGGAGCACGAGCGGGTTCCACTAGCCGTCCACTTTCTCGAAGGGAATGCACGCATCTGGTGGAAGACGGTACGCCCGGATCCGTCTACAAACGATCCGCTACCGACATGGTCGGCCTTTAGAGAGGAACTTTTTGGCGCTTTCTTCTCCGATAGCGTCAAGCGGCAATTGGAAGACGACCTGAAGAACATTAGACAAGGGAACCGCTCGGTCATGGAATATCAAAGGGAGTTTGTAAGACTGGTTAACTGCGTCCCGTTTGTTATACGGGATGAACCCCACAAGGCCCGTCTTTTTGTGGACGGGTTACGGAGCGACATCTTCGAGATGGTTCAGGCAGCGGACCTGCGCACGTTCAGGGAGGTGGTGGACAGGGCCACCATTGTGGAGCGGGGATTCGCTATCACCCGAGCTCGACGTGAGGGATCTGAAAATAACCGGGAGAGGAAGCGGACACAGACTTACCCGGGAGGGGGCCCGTCTGGTGGGAGCCGACCCCCAAAGTACCCCAAGACGCAACAAGGAAGCAAGAGTGCGCCTACCGGAAAGCCGCGACCAGCGAACAAGCCATGTGTTATTTGCGGAGCATCGCATCCAGTGACGGAATGCCCTAAGAGACAGGATCACTGTTACCGCTGCGGCAAACCGGGGCATTTCCGATTCAACTGTCCCCTGAACACTGTAGCGGCATCTTCCGCAGCTTCCACCCCAACGGCGCAGCCACCAGGATGGGGTAGAGCATCAACGGGAATGCCCCCACACCCTCCGGTGCCAAGAGCAGAAGGAGAATCGCGACCACAACCAGGAGGGAGGCTCTACTCCATGGGCCAGCATGGAGCGACACTGCCAGAGGAGGTTGCCACGCCCCGGGGGTTGAACCACGCCCCGGGCTCGCCAACATATCCGCCGTCTGTACGGAAACTGCCGTACAGACGAAGCGTCCAACCTGCAAAGAGATCTCTCGCTACACAAGTATCAGAGCGGAAAAGGAGCGATGCAGAAGAGATAAAACAGAAACTGAAATCACTAAGTAAAAGAGTCCAAATACATGAGTCCACTATCTCACAAAACATAAGTACAGTGCCACTGTCTAATACAAAAGAGGAAACCAAAAAGGTACAGGTCACTCTATCTCTGACTCGACCGACTCGGGTAGGAACTAGTCGGCGACGCCCTTACCTCGGTCAGAGGACTCCGCACGAGCCAAGCCTGGATAAGACGCCTCAGGAACACCTGTCACACGCAGCGGGTGTGAGATCAACTACAAGGCAGATCTCAGTGGGTACCGCTGCCAGAACTCACGGTGGCCCACCAAGTCCGCTGGAGGCAAAAACAGATAGATAGATAGATAGATAGATAGATAGGTATGCAAGCTGGAAATGAATCTACCACTATATGCCTCAACACTATGCTCGAAGGAAAAGCCATCTAAGAACATATGTCACTACCACCCGCTCATGTCCCCAAATCTCAACAACTGCCCATAGGGCCAGTCAGCCTGCGCCTGTCGACTAGGAGCGCACCTGCCCACCACCACACATCCGCTTGAGGACGGGATTTACGTGGGGCGTCCTGTCCGACTGTCTCAATCTCTCTCAAGCAGCCGCCTGGTAGCACGGCCAGGGGCGAGTACCCACCTGGTAGCACGGCCAGGGGTATCAATATCTCAACGCGTCCGGAGCGTGACCCGAGGGGTGCGACCCCACCGGGTAAGGATCAAGTCACATCTATCTCAGTAAGCGGCATCTGCAGGCTATAATCCCCGATCAAACAGATCGGAAAACTCGAACGACTCTACTCACAACCAAGTCGGACAACCAACCCTCGACTAAATCTGGTAATGCTACTAACATCCTGAGACTCTGGAGTATAGCTAGAAAATCCAGGAATCCCCCCTTTCTCGGCCCCCGGCACGAGATCAATACACACAAGGGGTTTCCAACGGTTTAAAGCCATAACCCGACATTTACCAGATAAGAGTAATAATGAAAAGGAACACGATACCTTTGCATTTCGAAGCAATGTAGAGCAATCTGTGACTTTTAAATAAAACCACCCACCTGAGCACAATACGGAATATCGCGCGCTAAGAGAAGGCCCCGAAGCGACCCTGCAGCTCCTCGCGGCAAAATCGTGCACCACGGTCACGAAGAAGGCTAGCGCCAGGTCACCACTGCGGAAACGGTGAAAACAGGGATCAGAAAAAAAACCCGCGGCCCAACACCGCGCACAAAACGGCGGTACAAACCAAGCCGCCAACAAAGGAACGCCGGGCGTTGCGCGGAGAGACCATCGCGCACCCGCCACGGCGCACCGCCGAGCCGAAGACAACGGCACAGAGGGGTCCACGGCCGAACAGCCCGAGGAACCCGGCCCTGCGCGGCGGCGGCCAGCCGCGCGGCCGGCAGCGCCGCGCGGCCCAAGGGTTGCCCGCGCGGCGCCCTGCAGGGCCGCGCGCCCAGCGCGCGGCCTGCAGGGCCGCGCGGCCCCATGGGCCGCCCGCGCGGCGCCCTGCAGGGCCGCGCGCCCAGCGCGCGGCCTGCAGGGCCGCGGGGCCCCATGGGCCGCCCGCGCGGCCCCCTGCAGGGCCGCGCACCCAGCGCGCGGCCTGCAGGGCCGCGGGGCCCCATGGGCCGCCCGCGCGGCACCCTGCAGGGCCGCGCGGTCCGCAGCAGGGCCGCGCGCCCAGCGCGCGGCCCGCAGGGCCGCGGGGCCCCATGGGCTGCCCGCACGGCACCCTGCAGGGCCGCGCGCCTAGCGCGCGGCCCGCAAGGCCGCGCGGCCCCATGGGCCGCCCGCACGGCCACCCGCAGTGCCGCGCGCCCCCCGCGCGCGGCCTGCAGTGCCGCGCGCCCCGCGCGCGGCCTGCAGTGCCGCGCGCACAGGGGCCGCCCGCGCGGCACCCCTGCAGTGCCGCGCGCACCCGCGCGCGGCCTGCAGTGCCGCGCGGCACAGGGGCCGCCCGCGCGGCACCCCTGCAGTGCCGCGCGCACCCGCGCGCGGCCTGCAGTGCCGCGCGGCACAGGGGCCGCCCGCGCGGCACCCCTGCAGTGCCGCGCGGCGACCCTGCAGGGCCGCGCGCCAAGCGCGCGGCCTGCAGTGCCGCGCGGCACAGGGGTCGCCCGCGCGGCCTGCAGGGCCGCGCGGCCCCACGCCGCGGCTCCCGAGCAGTCCGGCGCCCTGCTGCTCGAAAAAGGCAGCAGGGCGCATGCTGCGCGCACCGCTCATGCGCGCCCGCACAGCGGCAGCCCTCGCAGCCACGCGTCTCCAAAATCGCGCGCGCGCGGCTCGTGCAGCACCAGCCAACCCGGACAACAAGTCCGCACAGGCGCAACAGTGGGGAAAAAAATAAAAGAAAGAAGAAGAAGAAGAGACTCGAAAAAAAACCCAAGAAACTAAAATTAAGCACAATGAGCACCTACCTCGTCGTTGCCGTCGCGCGCACCTCGCTCGGCGCTCCCCGGCAACCAACAGGCGCTTCGCCTTAAGAGGCCTCCTTCCTTTCTCTCACCAAGCCAAAAGAAAGACCCAACCAGCTGCTTGCTTCGATGAGAGGAGAAAGGGAGTGGCAGAGGCTTTAAATAGCACAAGCACTAATTAAAGCACCTAATTAAAACATCCACCTACCAAGCCTCCACTAATTAAATTACCTCCACTCCCAGCCCAAGCCACCTCACAGCACACACAAAAGAAAACCAAAACTCAAATAAATCCCCTTTTTCAAAATTAAAAAAATTCAATAAATAATAAAATAAAAGCCCCAGTAACTCACTTTTTGACCTCGGGCTTTCCGCCGCAGCCCGGAACCTCCCGAGCTCCGCTGTAAACTGAAAATACACATGCTCGCAGCTTTCCTCACCCAAAAAGCTCATCAGAAGAGTCGGTAGGCTCAAACTAAAAACCGGCATACTACAGAGGTGGTCGCAGGTATTACCTCCGTTTCTAATTTTCGAGCTCGAACCCTGTTTGACACCGGGGTGACTCGCTCCTTTATTTCCCGCACTTCTGCACAAACACATCTGCTAGAAAGTAGTCCCCTTGATGTCTTACTGGCCGTCCAGACCCCTGGGGGGCCAATCGCGGCGACTGGCCTAGTACCCTCGTGTTCAATAAGACTGGGAAGGTTGTCGTGCCCCTGGGATCTGGTGGTCATACCGCTAAAAGAATACGACGTGGTTTTGGGCATGGACTGGCTTACCGAGTATCAGGCGGTCATCGACTGCGAGAAGCGCCAGGTGCAACTACAGAAGTCGGGATTCCCAGAAAACGTGTACTTGGCATGTAAAAGCACTTCCTTTTTGGCTATCATCTCCGCGTCGCGGGCTAGGAAGTTGATGGAGGGCGGGTGCGTGGCCTATCTAGCCTCGGTAGATTTAGCCACCTGACCCGTTCCCTCGCCTTCCGAAATTCCAGTGGTAAAGGAATTTCCGGATGTATTTCCGGCAGAGCTCCCCGGAATGCCACCGGAACGAGAGGTCGACTTCCCTATTGAACTACTTCCCGGCACCAAACCCATCACCAAGGCACCGTACAGGATGGCCTTCGCGGAGTTGAAGGAACTCAAGGCACAGTTGGAGGACCTTTTGGATAAGGGTTTCATCAGACCTAGCGCGTCACCCTGGGGCGCGCCCGTCCTGTTTGTGAGGAAGAAGGACGGAAGTATCCGGTTGTGCATCGACTACCGGGAGATAAATAAGGTCACCGTTAAGAACAAGTACCCCCTGCCAAGGATCCACGACCTCTTCGACCAACTACAGGGGGCGACGGTGTTTTCAAAGATTGACCTGCAGTCAGGCTATCATCAGGTCCAGGTCAAGGGGGAGGACATCCCCAAAACGGCTTTCCGGACTCGCTACGGCCATTACGAATTTACAGTAATGTCGTTCGGGCTCACAAATGCCCCGGCGGTGTTCATGGACATGATGAACAGGGTATTCAAACCCTTCCTGGACTTATTCGTGGTTGTCTTCATCGACGATATCCTCATCTACTCCCGTACAGACGAGGAACACGAAGAACATCTGCGCACAGTCCTCCAGACCCTACGGGAACAGAAACTCTACGCCAAACTCAAAAAGTGTGAGTTTTGGCTCCGTGAGGTCGGCTTCTTGGGGCACATAATCTCGGCGGCTGGAGTCGCAGTCGATCCGAAGAAGATAGATTCGGTGACGGACTGGCCCCAACCGACGATGGTGACGGAGATTCGAAGCTTCCTGGGATTAGCCGGGTACTACCGGCGCTTCGTGGAGGGTTTCTCCAAGATAGCCACCCCCTTAAACCGTTTGACTAGAAAGGGGGAAAAGTTCATCTGGACGGACAAATGTCAGAGGAGCTTCGAGGAGCTCAACGATAGATTGACATGAGCCCCGATTCTCGCCCTGCCAGAACCAGGGGAGGATTATGAAGTGTATTGCGATGCGTCGCGAAACGGACTGGGTGGAGTACTCATGCAACGGGGAAAGGTTATAGCCTATGCGTCAAGGCAGCTCAAGGAATACGAGCGGAACTACCCCGTGCACGATTTGGAACTCGCAGCGGTTGTGTTCGTCCTCAAGCTTTGGAGACACTACCTGTATGGGGCACACTCCAATGTGTACTCAGATCATAAAAGTCTTAAGTACATTTTCACCCAAAAGGAGTTAAATTTGCGACAAAGACGGTGGCTCGAGCGACTGAAGGATTACGATTTAACGATCCACTACCACCCGGGAATGGCAAACGTGGTGGCCGACGCCCTGAGCCGCAAGGGGCAGGCCGAGAAGGCAGGGGTAAGTGCCATCACCCAGCAAGATAGTATGATTGCGAAATTTTCGCGATTAAGACTAGAAGTAGTACCGGCGGGTACAGTCGCACAACTTCTGACACTGGTGGTCAGACCTACCTTGCTTGACAGAATTCTCGAGGGGCAGTCGACTGATGACCAACTCCAGCTGGTGCGAAGTAGAGTAACTGCCGACCAAGAAGGTGATTTCACAGTAAACTCCGACGGCACGATACGATTTCGGAGATGAATCTGCGTGCCGGATCTACCGGAACTCAAAGAGGAAATCCTGCGGGAGGCGCATACTGCTCCATATGCAGCGCACCCCGGGGGAACGAAGATGTACAAGGACGTCAAACAGACCTTCTGGCGGCCCAAAATGAAGGGAGACGTAACTCGGTTTGTGGCACACTGCCTGGTGTGCCAACAGGTGAAGGCCGAGCACCAGCGTCCGGCAGGAAAATTGCAACCCTTACCGGTGCCCGAGTGGAAGTGGGACATGATTACCATGGATTTTGTGACCGGGTTCCCGAGATCGTCACAGGGACACGATGCAATATGGGTGATTGTGGACCGTCTGACGAAATCGGCCCACTTTCTGCCCATACACACGACATGGACGCGGGAACGACTGGCACAAACCTACATCAACGAGATAGTAAGGTTGCATGGGGTGCCGACATCCATCACGTCGGACAGGGACACGCGATTTGTGTCAAACTTTTGGCAGAGCCTGCAGCGAGCAATGGGAACCAAGTTGCACTTCAGTACGGCTTTTCACCCGCAGACCGATGGACAATCAGAGCGGGTGATACAAATTGTGGAGGACATGCTTCGAGCATGCGTTTTGGACTTGGGCGAAGGGTGGGCACGGTGTTTGCCCCTAGTGGAATTTGCCTACAATAACAGTTACCAGGCCAGTATTCAGATGGCACCATACGAGGCCCTGTACGGGCGCCGCTGTCGGTCTCCAATATGCTGGGACGACTTGGGTGAGCGTAAGTTTCTGGGCCCAGATTTGGTGGAGGAGACTGAAGCAAAGGTGCGATTGATTAGACAAAGGCTACTGACCGCCCAGAGCAGACAGAAAAGCTACGCGGACAACAGACGCCGATACTTAGAGTTCATGGTGGGTGAGCATGCGTTACTCCGAGTTTCGCCCTCCAAGGGGAACCGACGCTTCGGCATAAAGGGAAAGTTAAGCCCGAGGTACGTAGGACCGTTCGAGATCCTAGAACGCGTAGGACCGGTGGCGTGCCGATTAGCCCTGCCGCCGAACCTCGAACGAGTCCATAACGTGTTCCATGTCTCAATGCTCCGGAAGTACCTAGTTGATCCCTCTCATGCCTTGGATGCCTCCACCATCGAGTTGCGAGAGGATTTAAGCGTCGAGGAGACGCCGGTGCGGATTTTGGCGAGAGAGGACAAGAAGTTGCGCAAACGAACAATCCCCTATGTAAAGGTCCAGTGGAGCAACCACGAAGAGCGCGAGGCGACTTGGGAACTGGAATCGAAGATGAGAGAATGTTTTCCCGAATTGATTAGTGGGGTTTGTACTTAAGTTTCGGGATGAAACTTTTTATAAAGTGTGAGTGGTGTAGTGATCCGGCCCTTAGGGGTATTTTTGACTCACATGTAATTAATTAAGCCTTTAAGTGAAATAAAATTATTCAATTCTTAAGAGTTGGCCAGTGTGTGGTGCTGGTATTGTTCTGCGATAGAGCGCGGAAAATGATGGCTGACGGTGTGATCGGATCTGAAATCCGATGTCCGGATCTCCCGGAACGGAATTCTTAGTGATGCGGTGATTAGTCATGCATCGGAATCCGTGCAAAATATCTTGCACCCGTTGGAGATAAGGTGGGTTATCTCGTAGGGGATAATTAATTAATTAATTAATTATCCGATGACGGAAAATAGAATTTTCTTACGTACGAATTAAAGAGGAAATTAATTAAAGATATAATACGAGCTATATAAGGGATCCCGATTATCGGAAAGAAAAGAAAAGAAAAATAAAACCCTAACCGGTGAGGAGAGAAAGAAAGAGAAAAAAGAAAAGACGGAACCCTAGCCGGAAGAAAGGGAAAGGAGAAAGAGAAGGAGCCCGATCTTCCCGGACATCGAACCGAAGGCAAGAACGCGACCGGACAACCTTCCCGTCGATCTTCGGTTAGTAAAATAATTGTTATAAATTATTTGGGATTTTTCCGTCATCCTTTTTGTTTGAGTTCTTGGGTTTCTCCGTCGTATCCGTCACCGTCGCCGTCATCGTCGTCATGCTAGGGCACGGAACGGACGGCGGAGGCGCGCGGTGCCGCCAGGGCATCGCGCGGAGGAGAATCGCGGACGGCCGATCGCCGCCGCAAGCGGCGATGGGACCGCGCGGGCACTGCGCGGGTCGTACCCGCGCGGGCGACGCGTGCCCACCGCGCGGGCGGCACCCGCGCGGACCCGCAACCGCACTGGCACCGCGCGGGCGCCGCGCGGGCGGCACCCGCGCGGACCCGCAACCGCGCGGGCACCGCGCGGGCGCCGCGCAGCTGCCGCGCGGGCGGCACCCGCGCGGACCCGCAACCGCGCGGGCACCGCGCGGGACACCCGCGCGGGGGCCGCGCGGCCGCCGCATGAGCAGCACCCTCGCGATTCGCCGCGCCGCGTGGGCGCCGCCCGCGGAGACACGCCGCGCGGTTCCGAACCGCGTGGGGCTCCGGCGAACGGCGACAGCGGCGCGGGATTCCGGTTTTCGTCAACCCGGACGGTGTTGGACTTTTCCGTCGAAAAGAGTAAATTGGGTCTTTTGTTTTGGGATGTTAGTACACGTTTTTGACTATAGTTATCCTTGCGGACTTTCTTTAGGTCCAGGTGCGCAGCGGGGGTGCGCGAAGGATTCAGGTGTTCCGATTTCTCTTCAACTAGGTGGGTACGGTTGCTATAAGTGCAACAAGTGCAGTAAGTGCATCTATCATCATTAAAATGCTCTTAATTTGTCTAACAAAGTAGATGGACAGTTTAACCTTTCGCATAATTGTATTTTATCTAACAATTGAAGCGGCTGCGGTCGCGGTGCTCACTACACGCCGATCTCGGCAAATCCATTTTCGGATGCTGCACGTACACAGGCGGATTGGCCTCCACATGGGTGTACTTTTCCGGAGAAGTGGTCTTTTTGACCCGTGTACCTCACAAAGGGGTGGGAGCCGTGAGGACCTCTTCGCGCCTGCTGAAAATAGCACACCAGCACCGTGAAGAGGTTAAAAGCATTAAAAAGGTGTTTGCGCACGAGGGGAGACTTTAGTCTCTCCGACAGGTACTCTGGGGTTGGTGCCCAACTTAATTGATAAATCTGGGGTTGGTGCCCAGCTTAATTATGTACAGGGTTTTAGCGAAAGGTTCCGGTGTAATCGGTTTGCTCCTTATTCCTTATTGATATTTAGACATCTACTTTGTTTGTCACTGACTTTACCCACTCCGTGACAGGTATTACTAGGTGCATTAGCCGGGATGGCGGTGAGACAGCGTCGCGAGGACCGTAGTCAGGATACTTGGTTTTTATCTCGTTTTCCTTATACTTTAAATAGTTAATTTGCTTGTGGATCATATTAGTCGTGGACATGTATTAGTTAGCGTTGTGGATGAGGTGTACTTTTATACTTTGATACTTTTAGTGATGTTTTCATACGCGGCACGTTTTCATGATAAACCAAATGATTTCGAAAATGTTTTCTCAACACGAAGTGCCGTGTGGGCACGAGTTTTGCAACTGCTGGTTTTATCCTTTCTAAACGTTGATGCCGCTTTAATAACTCGCTTGAAAAAAAAAAAAATAACAAGGTGTCGAGTGGACACCAGTCTTTTAAAACATTAGTTAAATTACTGTACTCTGTTTGACGAGGTATGTCTATTGTATGGTTGATGGTTGATGTATGATGTTGTAAAGGAAACGCATGTTGTAAATGAGACGCCGTGCATATACAAAGGAGACTCTGTCCGTGGGCAGAGAGAATTTGTGTATGTGGCGGTCTAGCACGCACCGGGGATGAGGTTTAAGTTACTTTGTTAAGAAAAAAAAAAATAATACACGCAATTTTCCATTTTGATAGACTCAAAAACCCCCGGGGGCGTGACAATTTAATTAAATTTTGGATCTCCAATGTGAAATTTTGTTGTATGGTGATAGCAACAAAAATATCTTTTTGAATTTTCTTGAGTGGATTTGTGTTTTGTCACGAAACCGCCAAAGGGGGAGATTGTTACGGAATTTGTGTTGGCATATTTCGTGAAATTGATTAAGTCTTGAAGATTGAAGATGAAGAAGTTTGGATCATATGCCTCAATCTCAAGAAAGAAGAATTCAAAAGGATCAGGTACGTTTAACTAAATATTTTTGGTGATCCGAATACTTCTTATAGTATAGAAACACTTGGATGAATTTTTAATTGCATAAAAATCAAAAACTGGACATACTACATGTTCAGGATCCGGACCTGACATTAAAGTCCGGACCCCGAACATAGGATAGTTCATGCGCAATTCCAGTCCGGACCTTGGTCACTTCAGTCCGGACCCCGAACGTGGAATTTGCAGGAATTGCATGAACAGTCCGGACTGTGGAAATTACAGTCCGGACCCCGAAGGTATGTTTTTCTGGAAAAAGTCTGTTTCGCTACGACAGTCCGGACCGCCATAATTCCAGTCCGGACCGTCGTCCTGTAAAATTCCAGAAAAGGTTAGTTTTTTATTCTTATCCTCTTCCAACGGTTTCTAACCTATAAATAGACCCTATGATTCATTTTTTAGGGCAGATCCGTATACAACCGAAATAGAAAAATCCACATATAGAGAAGAAAGGAAATAACGAGATTAAATCTATGTTTCTTCATCTATATTGATTAATTTGATTCTAGGTTTTCAAACTCAGATTTTGAGTAGAATCTAATTAATGAATACTTAGATGGGATTTCCAATCTATTTCTAAACTAAGTATTCGGCGGATCATCACCACCCAAAAACTACGATTTTCCCAAAATCGGCGCGTGGACTCGCGTGGCCTTGTGGATTCAAGGTGCAACCGCTCTCGTGGATTCGGAGCGAGGTACGTTCGTGGATTCGAGACGTGCTACTGGGTGAAGACCGTGGATCCGGTCGGACGTCGTGGATTCGACGTTGGACGCCGTGGATTCGGCGTTGGACGCAAATCGTGGATTCGAGGAGCGTTGCGGAGCGAGCGGAGAAGATCTACTAGGAGCGTATGGAAAAGGTTGAGTCGTAAGTGAGTATGGTATATCACCTTGTACGTGTTTTAATTCTAGTGGATTTCGCCGTGTTATCAGTCCCGTGATTTTTTACTCCGGTTTGGAGTTTTCCACGTAAAAATCGTGCGTGTTATTTTTCATTTCCGCATTGGGTTTTATTGCGCAACGATTTTTGAGTGTTTACTATTTACACCTATTCACCCCCCTTCTAGATGTTTTTTCCCCTATTTAGATCCAATTAATCATAACCCAACATCTTCCATTCCACTTCTAGATAGAGCATCAGCTGCTAGGTTGTGAGTACCCGAAGTTCCGCAAGAGGATTACTGTTGGTTCAACAGAGCTTCTGCAGTGTGTTTGGCAGCTTTTGGAGGCCTGTACTGTGGGTTGGAGGTGTTTGTGCACAAATTGGACACAAGTGTTGGATTCAGGGATTAAAATGGATCACGAGGGTAATCGGATGATCCCATTGGATGTTTAGAAGGGGTTTCGCGTGAAACAGATATTAGAAATGGACTCAGTGCAAAATTTGGGTTAAAAACACTTGTGTGGATGCATTCGGCAAATTTTAGAAGTGGAATTTGGCAAATCGGACACCGGATTTGGACTCAGCACGCGAAAACGGTGAAAATGTACTATTTACTTATTTTTTTCGGAGTCCGGATGCAAAAACACGATTTTCGAGGCATGGACACTGTTCTGGTGGTCGGGGGGCAGCGCCGGCGGCGCGGGCAGCGGCGGAGCGCGGCGACGGGCAGCGGCGCTGGGCGCTCGGTGCACGGGGCAGGCGTGCACCGGGGGAGGGACGCGTGGCGGCCCGGGAGTGGCAGGCGCACGCGCGCGCGGTCCACGGGACGCGCGGCCCGGTGCATGGACCGGCGGGGGACATGTGGCATCTTGGGGTTGGTTGGTCCTTGCACGCCGGGTGCACACAGCGCAGCGGAGCAGGCCGGGGCAGGTGGTCGTACACGCGCGGGCAGGCGCGCGACGTGCGCGGGGGCAGGCCGGTCGGCGCCACGTGGCGCGACCGCAGCGGCTGGCGCCGCTGTGCGCTTTGCGGCGTGCCACGTGGCGTTCATGGATTGGCCCGAACTAGTGTTTCCTGTTCTGGGGACACAAGGGTAATTTTCCGAAATGTTTTTTTGGTTTTGCTCTATAAGGCAATCCGAGGGGGGGATTCACTTAAGGATTTCGACCTCTTCGAGCCCTCTGCTCACAGTGGGCTGAGAAGAAGATTTATTCTCCAAGCAGAGCAGCATGCACCTGTCGATCCCCGGATTTTTCGGAGGCACACATTTCGAGATTTCCGATTTTACGGCGTAGTGCGATGATTTCTCTTTGGTGTTCCTCTCCGTCGCATTTCGGTGCGTGGACTGCCCCGGGCTACTCCGGCAGTATTTTCCGGCGATTCTTCCGCCATCGTCTTCAGGACAGGTAGGGCTACGTTACCCGTTTGTACTAGTTCTTCCCATTCTGAGCTTTTCCTAGGTTTTACGGATCATTTTGTGACTTCATTTTCTAGAGCAGAGTTTTGGACAGCACATCAGTTTTCGGCGATAACTTCGCGCTCAGGCATCCGATGGAGGCCTGCCTATAGTCGTTTTGTATCTACACATCGCAAGGAACGTCCTCAAATTTTCCTAGATTTTTTTGGGTTTTCCCTAAAGGTGAAAAATCCCTTTTTCCAGAGATAAGTGCCACAGATTTTTGTCCATGATTCTTTTGAGAGGGTCACCTTGTCGGATTTTTATCTTGATGTACGAAAATCGGATTGAGATGTCCAGGTACTCGTTTCGATCGTCTCGACGCGATGAACGCAGCGGTTATTTTTTCGGATTTTTATGAGTTAATCTCGCAGGTGAGATTTAGCCATCTTCAGGGCTGGTTGTGTGGACAGCATCACGTCGTATGTTACTTGGTTTAATTGTGCGCCGATTGGTTATCTTTGCAGTTTTGGGTGTTTTGGCGTGGATTAGGGTTATTGGACAGCGAGGAGGTTTTTACAGCTGTGGATTGTGCATTTCCAGGTGGGTGGTTGCTATATCCCTCTATTCTTACATACCCCTAGGAATATTAGAGAGATCCTCTCATTGGATACATTGAATGATCACCTAATGGACATGCATGCTTAAATTAAAATAATTGTGAGCCTATCTTATGGAAATTACTATTGTGGAAACCCGATAGTGGTTGGGACTTATATATGTTTGTACGGATATAATATTGGCACTTAACCTTGCATGTGGAATTTACTTTCATGTTGGGATAAAATGAAATGTCTTGTGGGAGGGTACCACTTGAGGATCTTTTGGGACATGCATAGGTAGATGTTTAGGTGAGGGAAAATTTTGGATTTTTAGACATGTGTGGTTGGATAATGATTTAGCATGATGGTTATATCTATGCGGAGCTATTAATTGATACACATGTGGAACCACTATTTGTCACACTTTCTTTATCTTTCATGAGGACATATGCATGCTTGTATGGACATCTAGATAGGCCATCTTTTATCGCTACACTTTCATGCTGGAACTTGACTTAGGAGAAACCTTCTTTGCTTCTGTTCTCCTTATTCTTTAGTCAGGTGGTTATTGTTGCTCGGGTTTGAGCAGGGGTACGGGATAGTGTAGCCTGGACCTTGGGGTCGGGGACAGGTGGTATTTGATTATGGGTTGTGGGGTATTGCGGCTACCGCGGATAGTAGGCGGTTGACCGGATACAGATTATTTCACCCGATTTTGGATTGTGGGGTATTGCGTCTACCGCGGAAAGTAGGCGGTTGACCGGATGTCGGATGTGGGACATGATTGTGATTGTGGGTTATTTCGGTGACCGCGGATATTGGGCGGTTGACCGGTTGTCGGTTATTGGGCTTGGCTTTAGACTGCGGGATATTGTGGCGATCGCGGATTTTGAGCGATTGACCGGATGATCATTTGTGCAACAGATTGGGGATCAGTTTTCTTTTAGTGGAGGGGTGTGTTCCACTGGGGCTTTATAGTGATCCAATCCTGCTTTTATGATACTTGTGACAGTGTTTGAGTTCAATTATCACACCGGGGCGGCTTTATATGCCCGGTGATGCTTTCCTCGTGTTGGTCGCTCCCCTCGAGTGCCACTCCAGAGCGCGCGGGGCACCAGCTAGGTGCCGGGTAGGCCTCGAGTTTTTGCTATCACATCGGCGCGGCTTATTTGCCCGATGATGAGGGCAGCAGCAGGAGTTTTGCTATCACATCGGCGCGGCTTACTTGCCCGATGATGAGGACGGTACAGATTGGGTTCATCTGGGACGGTTGGTTACTGTTGCATACGGTTATTCTAGTCAAGGACTGCATTTGGAGGCATAGTAGTGGTAGTTTCCTTTCTTCTGCAGTCGTTATTGCTTACCACACTTCTTTCCCTTTTGGCTCTGGTAGACCTAGTGGGTGCGTCAGAGTTTGAGGATTTACCCACTAGGGGAGGCTACTAGTTTACTAGTAGTTCTCACCCCCATTCTTCTTTCCTCTTTTTCTTCTCCCATATTTTGCAGTGTCTTCTGCGGGCGCTGCAGGGTCTTCAGCGGCGGGTCGAGTAGAGAGGACGGCTGAGTGGATAGATCGCAAGGCAGGTTGAGCGTGTTAGCTGGACTGTTGGTGTACCCATGATTCCTCTGACGGTTGTACTTTTACTTTTGGGACTGGCTTTTGCCAGCAGGTTGTATTTATTTTGGTGAGCTGGGAGAGACAGATGTATCATTTTTACAGATGTACTGTATTTTATTTCCAGCTTCAGTCTGAGATGTATTAGTTTTTAGTTCAGCTCTGTTTTATGCTCTTTTTATTATCTCTTATATCTGAGCAGGTTACTAACGCTTCGTGTATGCGGGAAATATCGTGTGCACGGGGGATCTGTAGACGAGCACGGGTTCTGGTTTACACCCGGGGCATGACAGATTAGGTGGTATCAGAGCTTAGGGATAGGTCAGTTGGGGTTTAGAAAACCCTATGCTTTTGGGCGGATCCTTGGATGTTAGTGCGTGAGAGACGCGACATTTTGCGAAAGTCGGTGATTTATTTATTTTATTCTTGCAGTGAGTGAAGAGGGATCGACATATCCTATTTTTGTGGGACAGTTATGTTGGCTGCAGACAACATAAAGTTACAAAAATAGGGGGATGTCTTTGACTTTCGCTAGATTGGGTCGTGTATTTGGGGTGTGCTGATTTGCGGTTTTGTCGTGGTGAGCGGTGTCTCCACGACGTTGGGCCCTGACCCGGGAGCACCTTGGTGCGGCAGTTGGGTCTGAGCTGGTTGTTTCGGGCTGGATACCCAGACTGGAGTCTGAGAGCTCCGGACCTGAAGAGTAGTAGTGTTGGGGGGCAGATCAGCGGAGCAGTGGCACAGTTGTCGGAGCAGCACAGTGGCACAGTTGTCGGAGCAGTGACACAGTTGTCGGATCAGCGCAGTGGCACAGTTGTCTGAGCAGTAGCACAGTTGTCGGAGCAGCGCAGTGGCACAGTTGTCGGAGCAGTGACACAGTTGTCTGATCAGCGCAGTGGCACAGTTGTCGGAGCAGTGGCACAATTGTCGGAGCAGTGACACAGTTGTCGGAGCAGTGAAACAGTTGTCGGATCAGCGCAGTGGCACAGTTGTCGGAGTAGCGAGTAGCCCCCTCCGTCCCGACGTTTAGTGCTGGGGCGCCGAGGCAGGGTGGATAGTTGACAGGGGGTAAGCTGTGGGATCTGCCGCCTGAGGCGCGTTCTGATTGAGGCGCTTGGCGCCGGGTGATGGATGACAGATCAGTCGGAGGAGGCATTCCCGATTTCTTTTTCCAGGATAGTGGATTTCTGAGACTGTCAGAGCACATAGGTTACAGCGAGCGGTGTGGTGGTAGGTTTGAGTTGCTCTGGGCTTTTGAGTTCGTATCTTTTGATACGGGAGTATTCCCTTCTTGGTGGGTAGTGCTTTTGCTTCATTGTTTGGGTTAGGGGTAGGATGGTCACCATGTGCACGGGAGGCTTATTTTCCCGATCGCGCTTGGCACGTGGAGGAGAGTTGTTGGTCCTGCCTGGTGCATCTTGAGTCCTGGATTTTGCCGGTAGACCTGATGGTCTTGGCTCAGCGGCGGGATGTTGTTGTGGTACCCGTTGGGCTGGCTGGTTCGGTTTTTCTTTCACGGCGGTTGATTATGCCGCGAGGACGGTTTTCTTGGGGAGCCAGGCCCGGAGGTGTTGGTGTACCTGGGTTGCATGAGGGTTATCTTCGCCTCTATGGTTTTGACTTCGTGAGCGAGGCGGATGTTTCGCAGTGGATGAGTAGCCTTTTTGGCTGGTGTGGTTGAAGGGCCTACGGCGGCGCAGGGACTCGGGGATACCCCCTTTGGTTGCGAGTTCCCGGCTGTTCTCCTATCGGAGTTGTCTAGCATGTCACTAGTTTGGGAGTTGAGGACACAACTCCAGGATTCGAGGTTTTGGAAATTTTGTCAGACCAAGTGTGTCGCCTTTGGGGGCGCCGGTGCTATTCGAGATGCGGAAGGTTGGTTCACTTCGGCTTTGTGTGGATCCCCGGGAATTAGGCGAAATGACCATCTGGAGCTAGCACCCTTGTCGAGCATGGAGGATTTGATTTACCAGTTGTAAGGGTCCCGGGTCTTCCTGAAGGCGGATTTGTAATCTGGTTTTCTCGACTGCATATGGCTGTGTGTCGATACTGGAGAGTTGGGGAATTGCTTCTACATCCCGACAGTTTAAAGATTAGAGATCAGAGTCTACGTGATCAATTGGGGGACTTATATTGGATACCTTGGGAGTACATAGGTACTTGGATCGAGCTTTTGTGCCGATGGACTTGTGGTTGGGTTATTGGGGCCCTGGGAGGAGCGGATGCTTGTACCGATGCAGACTACTTGGTAGCTCGAGCGGTTAGCTCAGCTGTACTTGGTTGAGGTGGTGCGGTTTTCTGGAGTGCCCGCCTTTATATTGTTCTAGTTAGAGACCCGAGGATGGCATCGCGTCTCTGGAGGAAGTATTAGATAGTCTTGGGAGCTTGAGTGGTGGATGATTGGATATTTACCCCCCCCCCCCCTCTACTTGGTTGAGGTTCCGGATTGAGGAATGACTTTAGTTTCGAGGATGAAACTTTTTTTTAGTGGGGGAGGATGTGAGGACCCGAAGTTCCGCAAGAGGATTACTGTTGGATCAACAGAGCTTCTGCAGTGTGTTTGGCAGCTTTTGGAGGCCTGTACTGTGGGTTTGAGGTGTTTGTGAACAAATTGGACACAAGTGTTGGACTCAGGGATTAAAATGGATCACGAGGGTAATCGGATGATCCCGTTGGATGTTTAGAAGGGGTTTCACATGAAACAGATATTAGAAATGGACTCAGTGCAAAATTTGGGTTAAAAACACTTGTGTGGATGCATTCGGCAAATTTTAGAAGTGGAATTTGGCAAATCGGACACCGGATTTGGACTCAGCAAGCGAAAACGGTGAAAATGGACAATTTACTTGTTTTTTTCGGAGTCCGGATGCAAAAACATGATTTTCGAGGCATGGACACTGTTCCGACAGCCGGGGGGCAGCGCCGGCGGGGCGGGCAGCAGAGGAGCGCGGTGGAGCGCGGTGGAGCGCGGAGGCGGGCAGCGGCGCTGGGCGCTCGGTCCACGGGGCAGGCGTGCACCGGGGGAGGGACGCGTGGCGGCCCGGGAGTGGCAGGCGCACGCGCGCGCGGTCCACGGGACGCGCAGCCTGGTGCATGGACCGGCGGGGGAAACGTGGCATCTTGGGGTTGGTTGGTCTTTGTACGCCGGGTGCACGCAGCGAAGCGAAGCAGGCCGGGGCAGGTGGCCGTACACGCGCGGGCAGGCGCGCGACGTGCGCTGGGGTAGGCCGGTCGGTGCCACGTGGCGCGACCGCAGCGGCTGGCGCCGCTGTGCACTGTGCGGCGTGCCACGTGGCGTTCAGGGATTGTCCTGAACTGGTGTTTCCTGTTCTGGGGACACAAGGGTAATTTTCCGAAATGTTTTTTTGGTTTTGCTCTATAAGGCAATTCGAGGGGGGTATTCACTTAAGGATTTCGACCTCTTCGAGCCCTCTGCTCACAGTGGACTGGGAAGGAGATTTGTTCTCCAAGCAGAGCAGCATGCACCTGTCGATCCCCGAATTTTTCGGCGGCACGCATTTTGAGATTTCTAATTTTACGGCGTAGTGCGACGATTTCTCTTTGGTATTCTTCTCCGTCGCATTTCGGTGCGTGGACTCCCCCGCGCTACTCCGGCAGTATTTTCTGGCGATTCTTCCGCCATCGTCTTCATGATAGGTAGGGCTACGTTACCCGTGTTTACTGATTTTTCCCATTCTGAGCTTTTCATGGGTTTTACGGATCATTTTTTGACCTTATTTTCTGGGGCGGAGTTTTGGACAGCACATCAGTTTTTCGGCGATTACTTCGCGCTCAGGCATCGAATGGAGGCGTACCTATAGTCGTTTTGCATCTACACATCGCAAGGAACGTCCTCGAATTTTCCTGAATTTTTATGGGTTTTCCCTGAAGGTGAAAAATCCCTTTTTCCAGAGATAAATACTACAGATTTTTGTACAGGATTCTTTTGAGAGGGTCACCTTGTCGGACTTTTATCTTGATGTACGAAACTCGGATTGTGACGTACAGGTACTCGTTTCGATCGGCTCGACGCGATGAACGCAGCGGTTATTTTTCTGGATTTTTCCGAGTTCATCTCGCAGGTGAGATTTAGCCAGCTTCAGGGCTGGTTGTGTGGACAGCATCATGTCGTATGTTACTTGGTTTAATTGTGCGCCGATTGGTTATCTTTGCAGTTTTGGGTGTTTTGGCGTGGATTAAGGTTATTGGACAGCGAGGAGCTTTTTACAGCTGTGGATTGCGCATTTCCAGGTGGGTGGTTGCTATATCCCTCTATTCTGACATACCCCTAGGAATATTAGAGAGATCCTCTCATTGGATACATTGAAAGATCACCTAATGGACATGCATGCTTAAATTAAAATAATTGTGAGCCTATCTTATGAAAATTACTATTGTGGAAACCTGATAGTGGTTGGGACTTATACATGTTTGTATGGATATAGTATTGGCACTTACTTTACTTTCATGTTGGGATAAAATGAAATGTCTTGTGGGAGGGTACCACTTGAGGATCTTTTGGGACATGCATAGGTGGATAATTTAGGTGAGGGAAAATTGTGAATTTTTAGACATGTGTGTTTGGATAATGATTTAGCATGATGGTTATATCTATGCAGAACTATTAATTGATACACATGTGGAACCACTATTTGTCATATTTTCTTTATCTTTCATGAGTACATATGCATGCTTGTATGGACATTTAGATAGGCCATCTTTCATCGCTACACTTTCATGCTGGAACTTGACTTAGGAGAAACCTTCTTTGCTTCTGTTCTCCTTATTCTTTAGTCAGGTGGTTATTGTTGCTCGGGTTTGAGCAGGGGTACGGGATAGTGTAGCCTGGACCTTGGGGTCGGGGACAGGTGGTATTTGATTATGGGTTGTGGGGTATTGCGGCTACCGCGGATAGTAGGCGGTTGACCGGATACAGATTATTTCACCCGATTTTGGATTGTGGGGTATTGCGGCTACCGCGGATAGTAGGCGGTTGACCGGATGTCGGATGTGGGACATGATTGTGATTGTGGGTTATTTCGGTGACCGCGGATATTGGGCGGTTGACCGGTTGTCGGTTATTGGGCTTGGCTTTAGACTGCGGGATATTGCGGCGATCGCGGATTTTGGGCGATTGACCGGATGTTCATTTGTGCAACAGATTGGGGATCAGTTTTCTTTTAATGGAGGGGTGTGTTCCACTAGGGCTTTATAGCGATCCAATCCTGCTTTTATGATACTTGTGACAGTGTTTGAGTTCTATTTTCACACCGGCGCGGCTTTATATGCCCGGTGATGCTTTCCTCGTGTGGGTCGCTCCCCTCTAGTGCCACTCCGGAGCGCGCGGGGCACCAGCTAGGTGCCGGACAGGCCTTGAGTTTTTGCTATCACATCGGCGCGCCTTATTTGCTTGATGATGAGGGCAGCAGCAGGAGTTTTGCTGTCACATCGGCGCGGCTTACTTGCCCGATGATGGGGGCGGTACAGATTGAGTTCATCTGGCACGGTTGGTTACTGTTGCATACGGTTATTCCAGTCTAGGACTGCATTTAGAGGCATAGTAGTGGTAGTTTCCTTTCTTCATCAGTCGTTATTGCTTACCACACTTCTTTCCCTTTTGCCTCTGGTAGACCTAGTGGGTGCGTCAGAGTTTGAGGATTTACCCACTAGGGGAGGCTACTGGTTTACTAGTAGTTCTCACCCCCATTTTTCTTTCCTTTTTTTCTTCTCCCTTATTTTGCAGTGTCTTCTGCGGGTGCTGCTGGGCTTTCAGCGGCGGGTTGAGGAGAGAGGACGGCTGAGTAGATAGATCGCGAGGCTGGATGAGCGTGTTAGCTGGACTGTTGGTGTACCCATGTTTCCTCAGACGGTTGTACTTTTACTTTTGGGACTGGCTTTTGCCAGCAGGTTGTATTTATTTTGGTGAGCTGGGAGAGACAGATGTATCATTTTTACAGATGTACTGTATTTTATTTCCAGCTTCAGTCTGAGATGTATTAGTTTTTAGTTCAGCTCTGTTTTATGCTCTTTTTATTATCTCTTATATCTGAGCAGGTTACTAACGCTTCGTGTACGCGGGAAATACCGTGTGCACGGCTGATCTGCAGATAGGCCCGGGTTCTGGTTTACACCCGGGGCATGACAGATTAGGTGGTATCAGAGCTTAGGGATAGGTCAGTTGGGACTTAGGAAACCCTAGGCTTTTGGGCGGACCCTAGGATGTTAGTGCGTGAGAGACGCGACATTTTGCGAAAGTCGGTGATTTATTTATTTGACTCTTCCTGTGAGTGAAGGGGGATCGACATATCCTATTTTTGTGGGACAGTTATGTTGGCTGCAGACAACATAAAGTTACAAAAATAGGGGGATATCTTTGACTTTCGCTAGATTGGGTCGTGTGTTTGGGGTGTTCTGATTTGCGGTTTTGTCGTGGTGAGCGGTGTCTCCCCGACGTTGGGCCGTGACCCGGGTGCACCTTGGTGCGGCAGTTGGGTCTGAGCTGGTTGTTTCAGGCCGGATACCCAGACTGGAGTCTGAGAGCTCCGGACCCGAAGAGTAGTAGTGTTGGGGGGCAGATCAGCGGAGCAGTGGCACAGTTGTCGGAGCAGCGCACTGGCACAGTTGTCGGAGCAGTGACACAGTTGTCGGAGCAGTGACAGTTGTCGGATCTGTGCAGTTGCATAGTTTTCGGATCAGCGCAGTGGCACAGTTATCGGAGCAGCGAAGTTGCACAGTTGTCGGAGCAGTGAAATAGTTGTCGGATCAGCGCAGTGGCATAGTTGTCGGAGCAGTGGCACAGTTGTCGGAGTAGTGACACAGTTGTCGAATCAGCGCAGTGGCACAGTTGTCGGAACAGTGACACAGTTGTCGGATCAGCGCAGTGGCACAGTTGTTGGAGTAGCGAGTAGCCCCCTCCGTCCCGACGTTTAGTGCTGGGGCGCCGAGGCAGGGTGGATAGTTGACAAGGGGTAAGCTGTGGGATCTGCCGCCTGAGGCGAGTTCTGATTGAGGCGCTTGGCGCCGGGTGATGGAGGACAGATCAGTCGGAGGAGGCATTCCCGATTTCTTTTTCCAGGATAGTGGATTTCTGAGACTGTCAGAGCACATAGGTTACAGCGGGCGGTGTGGTGGTAGGTTTGAGTTGCTCCGGGCTTTTGGGTTCGTATCTTTTGATACGAGAGTATTCCCTTCTTGGTGGGTAGTGCTTTTGCTTCATTGCTTGGGTTAGGGGTAGGATGGTCACCACGTGCACGGGAGGGTTATTTTCCCGATCGCGCCTGGCACGTGGAGGAGAGTTGTTGGTCCTGCCCGATGCATCTTGAGTCCTAGATTTTGCCGGTAGACCTGATGGTCTTGGCTCAGCGGCGGGATGTTGTTGTGGTACCCGTTGGGCTGGCTGGTTCGGTTTTTCTTTCGCGGCGGTTGATTATGCCGCGAGGACGGTTTTCTTGGGGAGCCAGGCCAGGAGGTGTTGGTGTACCTGGGTTGCATGAGGGTTATCTCCGCCTCTATAGTTTTGACTTCGTGAGCGAGGCGGATATTTCGCAGTGGATGAGTAGCCTTTTTGGCTGGTGTGGTTGAGGGGCCTACGGCGGCGCCGGGACTCGGGGATACCCCCTTTGGTTGCGAGTTCCCAGCTGTTCTCCTATCGGAGTTGTCTAGCGTGTCACTAGTTTGGGAGTTGAGGACACAACTCCAGGATTCGATGTTTTGGGAATTTTGTCAGACCAAGTGTGTCGCCTTTGGGTGCGCCGGTGCTATTCGAGATGTGGAAGGTTGGTTCACTTCGGCTTTGTGTGGATCCCCGGGAATTAGGTGAAGTGACCATCTAGAGCTAGCACCCTTGTCGAGCATGGAGGATTTGATTTACCAGTTGTAAGGGTCCCGGGTCTTCCTGAAGGCGGATTTATAATCTGGTTTTCTCGACTGCATATGGCTGTGTGTCGATGCCGGAGGGTTGGGGAATTGCTTCTACATCCTGACGGTTTAAAGATTAGAGATCAGAGTCTACGTGATCAGTTGGGGGACTTATATTGGATACCTTGGGAGTACATAGGTACTTGGATCGAGCTTTTGTGCCGATGGACTTGTGGTTGGGTTATTGGGGCCCTGGGAGGAGCGGATGCTTGTACCGATGCAGACTACTTGGTAGCACGAGCGGTTAGCCCAGCTGTACTTGGTTGAGGTGGGGTGGTTTTCTGGTGTGCCCGCCTCAATACTGTTCTAGTTAGAGACCCGAGGATGGCATCGCGTCTCTGGAGGAGGTATTAGACAGCCTTGGGGGCTTGAGTGGTGGATGATTGGATATTTACCCCCCCCTCTACTTGGTTGAGGTTCCAGATTGAGGAATGACTTTAGTTTCGAGGACGAAACTTTTTTTTAGTGGGGGAGGATGTGAGGACCCGAAGTTCCACAAGAGGATTACTGTTGGATCAACAGAGCTTCTGCAGTGTGTTTGGCAGCTTTTGGAGGCCTGTACTGTGGGTTGGAGGTGTTTGTGCACAAATTGGACACAAGTGTTGGACTCAGGGATTAAAATGGATCACGAGGGTAATCGGATGATCCCGTTGGATGTTTAGAAGGGGTTTCGCGTGAAACAGATATTAGAAATGGACTCAGTGCAAAATTTGGGTTAAAAACACTTGTGTGGATGCATTCGGCAAATTTTAGAAGTGGAATTTGGCAAATCGGACACCGGATTTGGACTCAGCAAGCGAAAACGGTGAAAATGGACTAGTTTTTTTCGGAGTCTGGATGCAAAAAAACACGATTTTCGAGGCATGGACACTGTTCCGGCGGCCGGGGGGCAGCGCCGGCGGCGCGGAAAGCGGCGGAGCGTGGTGGAGCGCGGCGGAGGGCAGCGGCGCTGGGCGCTCGGTCCATGGGGCAGGCGTGCACCGGGGGAGGGACGCGTGGCGGCCCAGGAGTGGCAGGCGCACGCGCGCGCGGTCCACGGGACACGCGGCCTGGTGCATGGACCGGCGGGGGACACGTGGCATCTTGGGGTTGGTTGGTCTTTGTACGCCGGGTGCATGCAGCGCTCCGGCGCAGGCCGGGGCAGGTGGCCGTACACGCGCGGGCAGGCGCGCGACGTGCGCGGGGGCAGGCCGGTCGGCGCCACGTGGCACGACCGCAGCGGCGGGCGCTACTATGCGCTGTGCCGCGTGCCACGTGGCGTTCAGGGATTGGCCCGAACTGGTGTTTCCTGTTCTGGGGACACAAGTGTAATTTTCCGAAATGTTTTTTTGGTTTTGCTCTACAAGGCAATCCGAGGGGCGGATTCACTTAAGGATTTCAACCTCTTCGAGCCCTCTGCTCACAGTGGGCTGAGAAGGAGATTTGTTCTCCAAGTAGAGCAGCATGCAGCTGTCGATCCCCGGATTTTTCGACGGCACGTATTTCGAGATTTCCGATTTTACGGCGTAGTGCGACGATTTCTTTTTGGTGTTCTTCTCCGTCGCATTTCGGTGCGTGGACTCCCCCGGGCTACTCTGGCAGTATTTTCCGGCGATTCTTCTGCCATCGTCTTCACGACAGGTAGGGCTACGTTACCCTTGTTTACTAGTTCTTCCCATTCTGAGCTTTTCATGGGTTTTACGGATCATTTTGTGACCTCATTTTCTGGGGCGGAGTTTTGGACAGCACATCAGTTTTTCGGCGATATCTTCGCGCTCAGGCATCAGATGGAGGCGTGCCCCTAGTCGTTTTGGATCTCCACATCGCAAGGAACGTCCTCGAATTTTCCTGGATTTTTCTGGGTTTTCCCTGAAGGTGAAAAATCCCTTTTTCCAGAGATAAGTCCTACAAATTTTTGTACAGTATTCTTTTGAGAGGGTCACCTTGTCGGATTTTTATCTTGATGTATGAAACTCGGATTGAGATGTGCAGGTACTCATTTCGATCGACTCGACGCGACGAACGCAGCGGTTATTTTTCCAGATTTTTCCGAGTTCATCTCGCAGGTGAGATTTAGCCATCTTCAGGGCTGGTTGTGTGGACATCATCATGTCGTATGTTACTTGGTTTAATTGTGCGCTGATTGGTTATCTTTGCAGTTTTGGGTGTTTTGGCATGGATTAAGGTTATTGGACAGCGAGGAGCTTTTTACAGCTGTGGATTGCGTATTTCCAGGTGGGCGGTTGCTATATCCCTCTATTCTGACAAACCCCTAGGAATATTAGAGAGATCCTCTCATTGGATACATTGAATGATCACCTAATGGACATGCATGCTTAAATTAAAATAATTGTGAGCCTATCTTATGGAAATTACTATTGTGGAAACCTGATAGTGGTTGGGATTTATACATGTTTGTATGGATATAGGATTGGCACTTAACCTTGCATGTGGAATTTACTTTCATGTTGGGATAAAATTAAATGTCTTGTGGGAGGGTACCACTTGAGGATCTTTTGGGACATGCATAGGTGGATGATTTAGGTGAGGGAAAATTGTGGATTTTTAGATATGTGTGGTTGGATAATGATTTAGCATGATGGTTATATCTATGTGGAGCTATTAATTGATACACATGTGGAACCACTATTTGTCACACTTTCTTTATCTTTCATGAGGACATATGCATGCTTGTATGGACATCTAGATAGGCCATCTTTTATCGCTACACTTTCATGCTGGAACTTGACTTAGGAGAAACCTTCTTTGCTTCTGTTCTCCTTATTCTTTAGTCAGGTGGTTATTGTTGCTCAGGTTTGAGCAGGGGTACGGGATAGTGTAGCGTGGACCTTGGGGTCGGGGACAGGTGGTATTTGATTATGGGTTGTGGGGTATTGCGGCTACTGCGGATAGTAGGCGGTTAACCGGATACAGATTATTTCACCCGATTTTGGATTGTCGGGTATTGCGGCTATCGCGGATAGTAGGCGGTTGACCGGATGTCGGATGTGGGACATGATTGTGATTGTGGGTTATTTCGGTGACCGCGGATATTGGGCGGTTGACCGATTGTCGGTTATTGGGCTTGGCTTTATACTGCGGGATATTGCGGCGATCACGGATTTTGGGCGATTGACCGGATGTTCATTTGTGCAACAGATTGGGGATCAGTTTTCTTTTAGTGGAGGGGTGTGTTCCACTGGGGCTTTATAGTGATCCAATCCTGCTTTTATGATACTTGTGACAGTGTTTGAGTTCTATTATCACATCGGCGCGGCTTTATATGCCCGGTGATGCTTTCCTCGTGTGGGTCGCTCCCCTCGAGTGCCACTCCGGAGCGCGCGGGGCACCAGCTAGGTGCCGGACAGGCCTTGAGTTTTTACTATCACATCGGCGCGGCTTATTTGCCTGATGATGAGGGCAGTAGCAGGAGTTTTGCTATCACATCGGCGCGGCTTACTTGCCCGATGATGAGGGCGGTACAGATTGGGTTCATCTGGGACGGTTGGTTACTATTGTATACGGTTATTCTAGTCAAGGACTGCATTTAGAGGCATAGTAGTGGTAGTTTCCTTTCTTCAGCAGTCGTTATTGCTTACCACACTTCTTTCCCTTTTGCCTCTGGTAGACCTAGTGGGTGCGTCAGAGTTTGAGGATTTACCCACTAGGGGAGGCTACTGGTTTACTAGTAGTTCTCACCCCCATTTTTCTTTCCTTTTTTTCTTCTCCCTTATTTTGCAGTGTCTTCTGCGGGTGCTGCTGGGCTTTCAGCGGCGGGTCGAGGAGAGACGACGGCTGAGTAGATAGATCGCGAGGCTAGATGAGCGTGTTAGCTGGCTGTTGGTGTACCCATGTTTCCTCAGACGGTTGTACTTTTACTTTTGGGACTGACTTTTGCCAGCAGGTTGTATTTATTTTGGTGAGCTGGGAGAGACAGATGTATCATTTTTACAGATGTACTGTATTTTATTTCCAGCTTCAGTCTGAGATGTATTAGTTTTTAGTTCAGCTCTGTTTTATGCTCTTTTTATTATCTCTTATATCTGAGCAGGTTACTAACGCTTCGTGTACGCGGGAAATACCGTGTGCACGGCGGATCTGTAGACGGGCCCGGGTTCTGGTTTACACCCGGGGCGTGACATAGGTTTTCCTTGCCTTTCCTATAGCTGATACTATACTCTAATCCCATGAGCTTTAACATGCCCTTTTGTTGTATAGCTGTTGTAATTCTCTGCTCCAGCAAAAACTGTAAACTTTCATGATCAGTTTTGATTATAAAAGCTTTGGGACTTAGGTAGTGCTTCCATTTAGCCACAGCTAATAGAATAGCCAAAATTTCCTTCTCATAAGTTGATAACCCCATGTTTTTAGAGCTTATGGACTTACTAAGATAAGCAAGTGTTCTACCTTCCTGAGATAATACAGCCCCTATCCCCTGATCACATGCATCCACTTCTATAGTGAAGGGTTTACCAAAGTTTGGCATAGCTAACACAGGTGCTGTAGTCATTATCTTCTTGAGCTTCTCAAAAGCTTCCTGAGCATCTTCATTCCATAAAAAATTGTTAGTCTTTAGCAGTTCAGTGAGTGGTTTGCTCAAACCTCCATACCCCTTAATAAATTTCTTGTAATACCCTGTGAGGCCTAAGAACCCCCTCAATCCTTTGATGTTAGTAGGCTTGGGCCAATTCACCATAGCTGAGATCTTCTCTTGATTAGTAGCCACCCCCTCTCTAGTGATAATGTGACCCAAATATTCCACTTGTGTTTGCCCAAAGAAACATTTAGTCCTCTTAGCATATAATTGATGATCTTTCAATAAATCCATCACTGTCCTGAGATGCCCAAGGTGCTCTTTTAAACTGGGGCTGTAGATTAGAATGTCATCAAAAAACACTAGTACAAATTTTCTGAGGTAAGGTTGGAAAATATCATTCATTAGGGCTTGAAATGTAGCTGGGGCATTGGTTAAGCCAAATGGCATGACTAGGAACTCATAGTGCCCTGCATGAGTCCTAACTGCAGTTTTATGGATGTCCTCCTCCTTCATTCTGATCTGATGGTATCCTGATCTTAGATCAATTTTAGAAAAGAATTTGGAGCCTCCCAACTCATCCAATAAATCATCAATAATTGATATTGGGAACTTGTCCTTGATAATATCCTTGTTTAATTGCCTGTAGTCTATACACATTCTCCAAGTGTGATCTTTCTTTTTTACTAATAGTACTGGAGAAGCATAGGGGTTGTTGCTGTTCTGTATAACGGAATTTTGTAGCATATCTGCCACTTTTTTCTCAATCTCCCCTTTCTGTTCATGGCTATGTCTGTATGGTCTGATATTAACTGGATTGGAGCCTGATTGCAAAAGAATCTTATGGTCATGGCTTCTCTTGGGAGGCAGACCCTTTGTGTAGAACACCGGGTTTTCGGATGGCGCGCCGACCGCACATGATGGCGTGGAGCGGAGAGTTTGCCTCGGGCATGTTGCGTATGTGGTTACTGTTGATGTCGGGTTGATTCGGATCAACGTTGTAGAAATCTAGAATTTGAAAGTCTCTGTTTGCCTTTAAATGTTTAAAATTTGTCTTTTTGGCAAAAGTGGAGTGTTAGTGGGCCAATAGTGGGCCCAGAAATATCGACTTTTGATCGGGGTCTGATCTGGAAAATCCGAGATCACCATTGCGATCGTCTCGTCGAAACATAGAAGTTTCATATTCATATGTTTTCGATCCGACGGTCGGATCTTCCAGAAATCAGAAATCAAAAAGTGGGCCCCGCGACTTAAGTGAATAGTAACCTTTGAATTTTTAACCCCTTGTGATCATGAATGGTCGAACCACTATCTAGAATTTTAACATAGGAGTATGAGTAATGGATCCTAGCTAATTTCGACGTTCTGAGCGCAATGGCACTGACGGATTTCGCGTTTGGCGACCCGTGTGCATCGAAGTGCGTGCGTCGGTTTGCGACATACAGAACAAGATGGCCCGAGATTTCTTACGAGCACCAAATCAAACAAATGATTAGCCTATTTTGAAGGTCTCGACGAGCCGGACGTCGTGGCGAAGTCCATTTTCAGTTTCGGCGACTCGAGAGCCTCGAAAAGTGTAAAATACATTGAAAAAGTGGGTACTTTTGAAGAAACCCTAATATTTTATGTACCAAAAATTATGAGGCTTATAAGTTGGGGTGCTGGGTGCATTTGTCACCTACAGAGGGACCTTAGAGTTTTAGGATCTTTGTGTAGGGGGTTTTGTGCAAATGTGCATTTATACACGTGTTGGAGTAATCCCGAGTACCCTGCCTCTTCCTCTTCAGTAACTGAAGTTCCACCAGCATCTTTAGGCTGTAACCGACGCGTCCCCTCGGTTGCCGTAACCTCCGGCCGTTCGGGTCGCCGGAGTTAAAGGTAAGAAGCCTATATGGGTGTTTCCCTTGAGTTCGTGAAAGAGGGATCAACCAAAGCCATAGGGATTAGCCAACCTTCCTCTGAGAGCTTCATTGAGAGGCCGCAACCGAGCCCTGGTGTACCCGACCCCGGCCGCCGCCGAGCGCCGCCGCAGCCACCTTCCTCTTTCTTCCTTTCCCCGACGAGGTGTGAAGTTGGACGGGATCTCTTCAAAGTTGGATTGGGAGGTATCTGAGGAGTTCCTGGTGCTTGGAGGACCCTGCTGGAGCAAGCCTTGGCCGCGCGTAGTGAGGGAACCAAGAATCCGGCTTCCTCCTTCTTCCCCGAGCTCGGCTAAGGTGAGGATCCTTAACCAACGGTTTCTAGCACCCCGGACCATTAGCAGTGGACTCCTTAGGTCCTTAGCTTCCTCCCTACAGAGCCCTGAGCCCCCATGCACTACGGTTGGCCGGCGGCCACAATGGGTCGCCGGAAACCTAGTTTTCCTCCGCCTCGGGGGAACTCCGTATCCCTTGCACCAAAACGGCCCAAAATTTAGGTGCCCGGACTGTAGGAGGAGGGGACCAACTCCACCCAATTTGGTGGAGTATGGTTGTCCCGTTGAGTGGCAGATTCGTGCCCTAGCTTTCGGGTTTTCTTGCACTCGGCCGAGCTTGTTGCTCCGGCGCCGGCGGCCCTCTCCGACGCCGGCCACCTACCCAGAAGCCTTCCTGGGAATGAGAGGAGTGCTCCCATGCATTTGCATGGCACCCATGCAGCATCAAAATGATGCGGCCATGGATGAACCCGAAATTGATAGCTTTGCGGCCGCCGGAGCTCCGGCCACTTCCGGCCGGGGGGGAGATGGTTGGGAAGCTTCGTGGTGACCCAGGGAGCCTTCCCTCTAAGTTATAGAGCTCCAGGTGGTCTCTGTGCAAATTCGCCATTAGAGCCCATTGAGCTCCAAATCGGAGCTTTGCTCCGCCGCGCCGCCGCCGCACCCCGAGTCCAGCCAAGGGTATGGGAAGCTTCCAAGAGGCAAATGGCACCTATTGGTGCATTTGGTTGAGCCCCAGACCCTCTGGATGGAACATCACGAATTTCAAGGAAAGCATGTCATCTTCCTCCTCGAGCTAAGCCCAACTTGGAGGGATTCGAGTTGCTCCAGTTGAAGGGAAATGTTCCAGAATCACTGGGGATCTAGTTGATCCAAGTTGGAAGCCCTCATGTGCCCTGGTTGCAGAGAACCAGGTTCCCCATGGTGTTGTGTGTGTGTGTTGCAATTGTGCACACCATATGTTTGATGAAATGTTTCAATGAAGATTAAGTTGGAATTTGATGAAACTGTAAATATGAAACTTGCTCCAAATAGTCCCCTGAGCTCTGTGCTCACTTCAGTTCAAACAGAAACTGAGTGGATTAAAGTTTGGTGCATTGTGAATTAGGGTGTAAGCTTGACCTTGGTTCTGCTTGAACCAGCCCCCCTGGGCCTCAATCAGGGTGAGCACTGAGGTCCTGGCAGTGCCCAGACCAACTTTGATATACAAAATGTTCTTGTTTGAAGTTTAAATTAAAAGATGTAGTTGAATCAACCTTTTAGTGAAATGTTTAAATAAAACATGGTTCCGGGCTGTTGGCGAAGTCGCGACAGTGCATTCCTAGCTAATTTGGGGTCATTGAACGCGATGCTCGCGTTAGAAACAGTGTTTGAAGTCCCGGAGAAACAAAAATTCATTTGGGCTATGTTAGAGAGGGTTTTTATGGCCCGAAGTTTGCCTCGGGTTCCGTGCTGCTGCAAATTAGTGAGCACGGTGTTCAGCATGAAAAATGTCACCTGCTGGAAGTGACGGTTCGTCAAAATTGTTTTCCAGTTGAAAGAACGAGCGAAAACAGTGCTCAAATGGCACTAAAATGTAATTTCTGAAAACTTTAAGGGTTTTAATGCAAAATAGACAATGAGTACTGGTTAGTAAAATGTTTAAATGATTCCTAAGCTTTTCGTTGGGAATCCATCGGCTTTCGTTGAGCGGAAATCGGATAACAGTTCGAGAATCGGCAAAATCGTCGATTTAACGGTATCCGGGTGACAATTAAAATAACTAAGAGGGTTTCAAATTGATCTGGGTTTAGGTTAGAGTTAGCGGGACTGAATTGATCCCTGATTGGTGATTTTTGATCCAGGTTGATTCAGTTTGCACCTGGAGTTGAGCATTTAGAGAATTACAGATTAATTGCCTGCGCATTGACAGGTGGGTTATCTTCGGTCCGGGTTTTATCAGTTCGGCCCTCTGGGGTGCGATACTGGTTGGACCCCTGTTTTTGGTAGTTTAACTTGATTACTTTGAGCCTGCCTTTCTTTGATATATTATATCTGCTATCTGCCTGATCTATGCCTGTTATCTGTTCTATTTTGCCTTACATGATTGTCCATAGCACCTCTAGTATTTATACTTTTACTCGGACATTTTCATGGTTGATTAGTGAGCCTGTTTGTTCTGCTGATCAAATGATACCTCTCTGAGCACATAGATTTATTTAACTGAGGTTTTACCCCGCTTCGTAGGGTCGCCGGAGTCTGTTCTTGTTTGATAGGACAAAGGCACTGCTCTGCGAGGTTTGGACTTAAATCCAAGCTTCGTAGTGTCGCCTGAGTCTGTTCTTGTTTGATAGGACAAGGGCAATGCTCTTCGAGGTTTGGACTTTTCAAAACAGTTTTCTTAAAATATGTGTTTAAGTTTTGTATCATTTGGTTGGTTTGTGTGGTTGAGTTGAGTTTATCTGTGAGCTTCTGTTGAGAGATATTTGCCTTGATCTTGCATATGAGTTGACATTTATTGCTGAGTGTTCCTGCATGAGTGTTGAGATTCAGTTGGTTTTTGCCCTTGCATCCCAGTGGGGATTTCCCGGCTTGTTGCCGATTACCCGGTCAGTGGACCGCCAGTTTGAGCATTTGCACATGATTCGCCCGCACCGTTGTTCTTCACGTACACTAGCGGACTGATCCCCCGTAGCGGTGTACTTTACCGGTAAAGTGGTTAGCTGAGGCAACCCGTGACCCTAGTTTGGGGAATGTCAACCAGGTGGTGCCAAGAGGGCAGCCTCGCCTGAGGTCTTGTGAAGGCCAATATGGTAGCTTGTGATTGGGTCTTTGCGTTTTCATCTATTTGATGCATGAGTTGTTAAGTTGCTTTATATGATTCTATGTGATGCCTCTGATTATAGTTCCATTGTTATCTTGCTGATTGTCCTAACTCCTTGATGTGTTGATTATCCTGATACATGTTTAAAATACTGCTAAAATTATCTCCTATGCTTGTACCCAGATTATGAGTTTTACTTTCTTTACAGCACCAGTTATATATCTGCTTTACCCTAACCCCTGATCTATTACTATCCTCTAGCATTGTATACCAGTAGGTACGATCTGCTATTTCTCGGCTCGTCGTGCCCACTGGGATACACTCCGGTGTGTCTCACACCCTCGGGTGACTGTTTTTCAGGTCGAGCGGGTGTTGAGATGTCGGGACGAGTTGGTGAGATCACGAGATAGAGCTTGACCCTGGACAGCCGATAAGATCAAGTATTTAATTGTTTGTTGTATCAAGTGTAATGCAATGTAAATGAGAAGTTATTGATATTGTAATTTAATCTTGCTTAGTAGATGTACGTAGTTAGTACTCTGGTTGTATGCCAAGTGAGCCGTGCATATATAGAAAAGGGCTCAATCCCCAGTGGGATTGGGACTCTTCTATATATGTGGCGGTCTGTTGCGCCCTGGCCGGTTTTAAACTCTGATTTCAAAAAAAAAAAAAAAAAAAAAAAAAAAAAAAATTTAGACGCTGGTTTTTAAACTCGGGGCGTGACAGATTAGATGGTATCAGAGCAATAGGAAACGCAATGTCTAGGTTTGGCTAGGAACGAACCCTAGGATGACTCGTGTTACGAGAGAGCGCTGGGTAGTGTTCTAAGTCTGATAGGTCAAAACAAAAGTTGTGGGTCGACCGTACTAAAATTAATTATCAACTATTGCAGTTATGGCTCGCACTCGGCGTGGTGCTGGTGGTGGTCAAGGGACGGGTCTATGCTCTGACACAGCATGGCAAGCCGTCAGGGGAAGGCCCATCGGGAGCTTGAAATGTTGAAGCAACGATGTAATAAGTTAATATTTAGAAAACTTTTAAAGTATGTTTTGTTAAGTTTCGGGGACGAAACTTTTTAAAAGTTGTGGGTGATGTAGAAATCTAGAATTTGAAAGTCTCTGTTTGCCTTTAAATGTTTAAAATTTGTCTTTTTGGCAAAAGTGGAGTGTTAGTGGGCCAATAGTGGGCCCAGAAATATCGACTTTTGATCGGGGTCTGATCTGGAAAATCCGAGATCACCATTGCGATCGTCTCGTCGAAACATAGAAGTTTCATATTCATATGTTTTCGATCCGACGGTCGGATCTTCCAGAAATCAGAAATCAAAAAGTGGGCCCCGCGACTTAAGTGAATAGTAACCTTTGAATTTTTAACCCCTTGTGATCATGAATGGTCGAACCACTATCTAGAATTTTAACATAGGAGTATGAGTAATGGATCCTAGCTAATTTCGACGTTCTGAGCGCAATGGCACTGACGGATTTCGCGTTTGGCGACCCGTGTGCATCGAAGTGCGTGCGTCGGTTTGCGACATACAGAACAAGATGGCCCGAGATTTCTTACGAGCACCAAATCAAACAAATGATTAGCCTATTTTGAAGGTCTCGACGAGCCGGACGTCGTGGCGAAGTCCATTTTCAGTTTCGGCGACTCGAGAGCCTCGAAAAGCGTAAAATACATTGAAAAAGTGGGTACTTTTGAAGAAACCCTAATATTTTATGTACCAAAAATTATGAGGCTTATAAGTTGGGGTGCTGGGTGCATTTGTCACCTACAGAGGGACCTTAGAGTTTTAGGATCTTTGTGTAGGGGGTTTTGTGCAAATGTGCATTTATACACGTGTTGGAGTAATCCCGAGTACCCTGCCTCTTCCTCTTCAGTAACTGAAGTTCCACCAGCATCTTTAGGCTGTAACCGACGCGTCCCCTCGGTTGCCGTAACCTCCGGCCGTTCGGGTCGCCGGAGTTAAAGGTAAGAAGCCTATATGGGTGTTTCCCTTGAGTTCGTGAAAGAGGGATCAACCAAAGCCATAGGGATTAGCCAACCTTCCTCTGAGAGCTTCATTGAGAGGCCGCAACCGAGCCCTGGTGTACCCGACCCCGGCCGCCGCCGAGCGCCGCCGCAGCCACCTTCCTCTTTCTTCCTTTCCCCGACGAGGTGTGAAGTTGGACGGGATCTCTTCAAAGTTGGATTGGGAGGTATCTGAGGAGTTCCTGGTGCTTGGAGGACCCTGCTGGAGCAAGCCTTGGCCGCGCGTAGTGAGGGAACCAAGAATCCGGCTTCCTCCTTCTTCCCCGAGCTCGGCTAAGGTGAGGATCCTTAACCAACGGTTTCTAGCACCCCGGACCATTAGCAGTGGACTCCTTAGGTCCTTAGCTTCCTCCCTACAGAGCCCTGAGCCCCCATGCACTACGGTTGGCCGGCGGCCACAATGGGTCGCCGGAAACCTAGTTTTCCTCCGCCTCGGGGGAACTCCGTATCCCTTGCACCAAAACGGCCCAAAATTTAGGTGCCCGGACTGTAGGAGGAGGGGACCAACTCCACCCAATTTGGTAGAGTATGGTTGTCCCGTTGAGTGGCAGATTCGTGCCCTAGCTTTCGGGTTTTCTTGCACTCGGCCGAGCTTGTTGCTCCGGCGCCGGCGGCCCTCTCCGACGCCGGCCACCTACCCAGAAGCCTTCCTGGGAATGAGAGGAGTGCTCCCATGCATTTGCATGGCACCCATGCAGCATCAAAATGATGCGGCCATGGATGAACCCGAAATTGATAGCTTTGCGGCCGCCGGAGCTCCGGCCACTTCCGGCCGGGGGGGAGATGGTTGGGAAGCTTCGTGGTGACCCAGGGAGCCTTCCCTCTAAGTTATAGAGCTCCAGGTGGTCTCTGTGCAAATTCGCCATTAGAGCCCATTGAGCTCCAAATCGGAGCTTTGCTCCGCCGCGCCGCCGCCGCACCCCGAGTCCAGCCAAGGGTATGGGAAGCTTCCAAGAGGCAAATGGCACCTATTGGTGCATTTGGTTGAGCCCCAGACCCTCTGGATGGAACATCACGAATTTCAAGGAAAGCATGTCATCTTCCTCCTCGAGCTAAGCCCAACTTGGAGGGATTCGAGTTGCTCCAGTTGAAGGGAAATGTTCCAGAATCACTGGGGATCTAGTTGATCCAAGTTGGAAGCCCTCATGTGCCCTGGTTGCAGAGAACCAGGTTCCCCATGGTGTTGTGTGTGTGTGTTGCAATTGTGCACACCATATGTTTGATGAAATGTTTCAATGAAGATTAAGTTGGAATTTGATGAAACTGTAAATATGAAACTTGCTCCAAATAGTCCCCTGAGCTCTGTGCTCACTTCAGTTCAAACAGAAACTGAGTGGATTAAAGTTTGGTGCATTGTGAATTAGGGTGTAAGCTTGACCTTGGTTCTGCTTGAACCAGCCCCCCTGGGCCTCAATCAGGGTGAGCACTGAGGTCCTGGCAGTGCCCAGACCAACTTTGATATACAAAATGTTCTTGTTTGAAGTTTAAATTAAAAGATGTAGTTGAATCAACCTTTTAGTGAAATGTTTAAATAAAACATGGTTCCGGGCTGTTGGCGAAGTCGCGACAGTGCATTCCTAGCTAATTTGGGGTCATTGAACGCGATGCTCGCGTTAGAAACAGTGTTTGAAGTCCCGGAGAAACAAAAATTCATTTGGGCTATGTTAGAGAGGGTTTTTATGGCCCGAAGTTTGCCTCGGGTTCCGTGCTGCTGCAAATTAGTGAGCACGGTGTTCAGCATGAAAAATGTCACCTGCTGGAAGTGACGGTTCGTCAAAATTGTTTTCCAGTTGAAAGAACGAGCGAAAACAGTGCTCAAATGGCACTAAAATGTAATTTCTGAAAACTTTAAGGGTTTTAATGCAAAATAGACAATGAGTACTTGTTAGTAAAATGTTTAAATGATTCCTAAGCTTTTCGTTGGGAATCCATCGGCTTTCGTTGAGCGGAAATCGGATAACAGTTCGAGAATCGGCAAAATCGTCGATTTAACGGTATCCGGGTGACAATTAAAATAACTAAGAGGGTTTCAAATTGATCTGGGTTTAGGTTAGAGTTAGCGGGACTGAATTGATCCCTGATTGGTGATTTTTGATCCAGGTTGATTCAGTTTGCACCTGGAGTTGAGCATTTAGAGAATTACAGATTAATTGCCTGCGCATTGACAGGTGGGTTATCTTCGGTCCGGGTTTTATCAGTTCGGCCCTCTGGGGTGCGATACTGGTTGGACCCCTGTTTTTGGTAGTTTAACTTGATTACTTTGAGCCTGCCTTTCTTTGATATATTATATCTGCTATCTGCCTGATCTATGCCTGTTATCTGTTCTATTTTGCCTTACATGATTGTCCATAGCACCTCTAGTATTTATACTTTTACTCGGACATTTTCATGGTTGATTAGTGAGCCTGTTTGTTCTGCTGATCAAATGATACCTCTCTGAGCACATAGATTTATTTAACTGAGGTTTTACCCCGCTTCGTAGGGTCGCCGGAGTCTGTTCTTGTTTGATAGGACAAAGGCACTGCTCTGCGAGGTTTGGACTTAAATCCAAGCTTCGTAGTGTCGCCTGAGTCTGTTCTTGTTTGATAGGACAAGGGCAATGCTCTTCGAGGTTTGGACTTTTCAAAACAGTTTTCTTAAAATATGTGTTTAAGTTTTGTATCATTTGGTTGGTTTGTGTGGTTGAGTTGAGTTTATCTGTGAGCTTCTGTTGAGAGATATTTGCCTTGATCTTGCATATGAGTTGACATTTATTGCTGAGTGTTCCTGCATGAGTGTTGAGATTCAGTTGGTTTTTGCCCTTGCATCCCAGTGGGGATTTCCCGGCTTGTTGCCGATTACCCGGTCAGTGGACCGCCAGTTTGAGCATTTGCACATGATTCGCCCGCACCGTTGTTCTTCACGTACACTAGCGGACTGATCCCCCGTAGCGGTGTACTTTACCGGTAAAGTGGTTAGCTGAGGCAACCCGTGACCCTAGTTTGGGGAATGTCAACCAGGTGGTGCCAAGAGGGCAGCCTCGCCTGAGGTCTTGTGAAGGCCAATATGGTAGCTTGTGATTGGGTCTTTGCGTTTTCATCTATTTGATGCATGAGTTGTTAAGTTGCTTTATATGATTCTATGTGATGCCTCTGATTATAGTTCCATTGTTATCTTGCTGATTGTCCTAACTCCTTGATGTGTTGATTATCCTGATACATGTTTAAAATACTGCTAAAATTATCTCCTATGCTTGTACCCAGATTATGAGTTTTACTTTCTTTACAGCACCAGTTATATATCTGCTTTACCCTAACCCCTGATCTATTACTATCCTCTAGCATTGTATACCAGTAGGTACGATCTGCTATTTCTCGGCTCGTCGTGCCCACTGGGATACACTCCGGTGTGTCTCACACCCTCGGGTGACTGTTTTTCAGGTCGAGCGGGTGTTGAGATGTCGGGACGAGTTGGTGAGATCACGAGATAGAGCTTGACCCTGGACAGCCGATAAGATCAAGTATTTAATTGTTTGTTGTATCAAGTGTAATGCAATGTAAATGAGAAGTTATTGATATTGTAATTTAATCTTGCTTAGTAGATGTACGTAGTTAGTACTCTGGTTGTATGCCAAGTGAGCCGTGCATATATAGAAAAGGGCTCAATCCCCAGTGGGATTGGGACTCTTCTATATATGTGGCGGTCTGTTGCGCCCTGGCCGGTTTTAAACTCTGATTTCAAAAAAAAAAAAAAAAAAAAAAAAAAAAAATTTAGACGCTGGTTTTTAAACTCGGGGCGTGACAAACGTAGAAGCTCCAGCTCGATTCGGGGTTTTTTCGGGCATTGTACGCCGATTGAGGACTAGATTTGGAATTACCGACTTCACAGTGGAGTGCAGGAAGTTTGGGAACACTTGGAACAGCTATATTCTCATATTGCAGCGAAGTTCGGGAAGTTCCGGACTGACGCGGAGGATCCGTAGGCAAAAAGTGAGTCGGAACGGTCAATTTCGGAGCTGGTTTTTGGATTGAGTGCCCCGACTCAACGGATGAGCATTTTGAAGAGAAAAAGCTATGAGTGCGTGTACTTTCGATTTACAGCGGAGTTCGAGAGGTTCCGGACAGCGGCGGAGGGCCCGAAGGCAAAAAGTGAGTTGGAGTTGGACTTTTTGGATTATTTTAATGAGTTAATTAATTGGATTTGCTAATTAAAGGGATCTTCTCTACTTGGTGTCTGTGAGCGTGGAGTGAGGTAAGTGGATATTTTTTTGGTTTTAAATAAAGCTTCTCTTTTTCTTAATTAAGGTTTTAATTAAAGTTTCTTTACAATTAATTAGCACCTGTAGCTTTTATAAATTGGCCTTATCCACTTCTTTTTGCCTTATCCCCTCTCCACCACTCCTCTGTTACTTGGTGGGTAGCAGAGAAAGAAGAAAAGAGAAAAACTAAGAAGAAGAAGGAAAAGTAGAGGAAAAGAGAGGGTTTTGAAGGGTTCTTGGTTGTGGGCTCCCCGTTGGTGGCCGAGAGGAGCTCGTGGGCGTGCGTCGTGCGACGACGAGGTAAGCAATTTCAGATTTTTGGGCTTTTTGGTGTTTTTGGGGCTTTAAATAAATTTATTTAAAGTTTTGGTGGATTTATTTGATTCTTTCTTTTTATTTATTCTTTTTCGTGGGGGATCGCAGCCGTGGGAGCCGCGCGCGCGCGCATTGGCGCACGCGCGGCCGGCGCGGCTGCTGCGCGGGCGCACAAGGGCGCCGCGCGCAGCAGCCGTTAGGGTGCTGTAGGGTTGGCAGCACCCTGCGGCCCACCCGCGTGCGCGGGCAGCCGTTAGGGTGCTGTAGGGTGCTGTAGGGTTGGCAGCACCCTGCAGGCCGCGCGCAAGCGCGCGCGGCGGGCGCACGCGGCCCGGCGGACCGCGCGCGAGGCGCGCGCGGTGCCGCAGGCCGCGCGCAGGGCGCGCACCGCGAGGGCCCTTACGGGCCGCGCGCGGTGCCGCGGGCCCTGCGCGGGCCGCTCGCAGCGCCGCGGGCGCTGCGCGGGCGCGCAGGGCACGCACCGCGCGGGTCCTTACGGGCCGCGCGCGGTGCCGCGGGCGCTGCGCGGGCCGCGCGCAGCCGCGCGGACCGCGCGCGCGGTGCCGCGGGGCCGCGCGCAGGGCGCGCACCGTGCGGGCCCTTGAGGGCCGCGCGCGGTGCCGTGGGCCCTGCGCGGGCCGCGCGCAGCGCCCAGGGCGCTGCGCGGACCGCGCGCGCGGTGCCGCAGGCTGCGCGCAGGGCGCGCGGTGCCGTGGGCCCCGAGCGGCCGCGCGTTGCCGGAGCGGTGCGGCCGGCGGCACCGCGCGGTCGTTTTGCTGGCAACGGCCTGGCGAGCGCGAGCGCGAGCAGTTTTTGCAGTTTTCGCTGTTTTCGCGAGCGATTAGTGTGCATTTTTGCGTGCAGTTTTGCGCGTTTTCCGCCAGCAGCTTGTGCGGTTTCTCGTGCTGATTTCCGCTGTTTTCGCAAGCTGTTTCTCGCAGTTTTGCAAGCAGTTTTGCGAACAATTTCGCATGCTGATTTCTGCAGTTTTCGCAAGCCGTTCTCGCAGTTTTTGCGAGCAGTTTTGCGGGCAGTTTTGCGAGCAGTTTCGCATGCTGTTTTTGGCCATTTTCGCAAGCAGTTTTGCGCGTTTTCGCGAGCAGTTTTGGGCATTTTCGCAAGCGGTTTTGAGCAGTTTTTCACGAGCTGTTTTTGCGAGTTTCGCCGGCTGCTTTCGCGAGCAGATTTTTATGCAGTTTTGCGAGCAGTTTTTGAGTAGTTTTTCGCGAGCAATTTCGCGAGCAATTTTTCGCGAGCAGATTTTTGTGCAGTTTTTCGCGAGCGGTTTTTGAGCTGGTTTTCGCCGACGGAGGCCGTTTTCACCGCCGGATGCTCGGTTTTCGACCCTTTTTGACTGATTTTGCGATTTCTTCTTTCCTGACTGTTCGCAATGCTGTTTTTAGCTTCCGTCAAGGCTGGTTGTGAGTTTTTCCGCCGCGTGGAGCCGCGGGCTTGCTTCGGGACATCCGCTGAGCGCGCGATCTTGTGGTAGGTCACAGCGTGCTCCGATTCGCGTGCGGATTCCGGCACCGCGCTTTGTTTTGCGTGTGGACCACGTGAAGGTAAGGTAATCCCGCTGAGCCCAATTGCAAGTGTCGACAAGCAATTGGTGGCAAGCCGAGGTGGGTTGGTTTTCTCTCCAAGTCTACGGACTTCCTTCTAATTCTATTATGATAGGATTTGCATGCTAGTTTAAGTGTTTTCTTGGAACTTGACTAGCACCCCCGTCATATGTTGCATGTGTTCAACCAGACCAATAGTGAACTTTAACTTGGGTTAGGTTCTTTTATGCTTTAGCCATCCCACAAATTGTATTTCTTTCCAGACATATAGTTCCTCGCCCGGGTAGTGGGCCGAGTTGTCAGGGTGTTGTGGGACGGGTGTTGCACTCGGGCCTGGGGGCCGAGTGGGATCTGGTGGCTGGGTTAGGCCAGTGTTAGAGTGTTGGGAACCGTTTCAGATAAACGGTGGTCCCGGGTTTTTAGTTTTTCGTTGTTCTTCTCGTCTCCACCACGTTGTGATCGTGGTGCACTTGTGTTATCAGGACCTTGAACCCAGAATGCTTTTAGACACTCATGATTTTAGTAAACCAGAGTTTTCATTCCGAATTCCTAGGGGTCGCCGGAGCTTGTTCTTGTTTGATTGGGCGAAGGCGTCACCCCTGGGAGTTCGGGAAACAAACATGTTTTCAACTGATTTTTTTTCAAGAACTAAAATCTATAAAAGTTGGTTTTCTCAATTCAAGACGGTTTTCAAAAATGGGCAATTTTATCCTCACCCCAAGGGGGGTTGAGTGGAAATGATATCTTATAATAAAGGTCACATTTTTCCTATATATTCCTCACCCGACCGGGGTGAGGGATCTGGGTTCTAAGGGCTGATTTCATTCTCGGGTCGAAAACAACGGGAGGCTTCGCCTATAGCCTGTACTTGTTTGATTGGGGTCGTAGGTATTAGTTTCTCGGGGTTTTCTGACTCTTTGCGGTTCTGGCTGTAGAGCATCTCCAGCCCGTGAGTTTGTGTGTTGAGATGGATTCCCACTTTAACCGAGAGGGGCCGAATCCCTGAACGGTAAAGGATCGAGAAACTTCGATAGGCTGAGCCTAGAGTCTGTTCTTGTTTGATTGGGCTTCTAGGCACCGGTCTAACGGGATTCTCGGACCTTTGCCGTGTCAGTCGGTTCTCCTCGCCTATGAGTGGGGCGTCGTTGTGGGAGCCGCTTGGAGTGACGGCGGTCCCAGCTGGGTAGTACTTTCTTCTAGTGAGCAGTGTGCGAGCTTGAGTCGTAGAGGGTTCTCCGACATAGCTGTGAGAGTGTTTGGGCTATTCATATTTGAGTCGATGTTCTTTTCCGACTGAGTTGTGCTTTTGAGCTCGTGTTACCGATCTGTTTGATCGAGGATTATAGCCTGTTGAGCCTGGCATTTCATGCCAGTTACGAGATACTTGTGATACTTGAGTTCGTTGGGGTCGCTCCCCTCGAGCTACGCCCCGGGTGCGATGATGATACCGAGCCTGACGAGGCTGCGATGATGCGACTAGTTGATACACTAGAGTTCGCTTGAGATCTCTGATAGTCCGTGTGGGACACCCTACGTAAGACCAAGTCCTGTTTGGGCGTAGTGGCAGTAGAGGAGCGCAGGCTTGACTTTGACTGGACCCTATGAGGCAGTCATAGAGATTGGGTGTTATGTGAGAGAGTATGCATATCATGTGTCTTAGTTGAGTTTTCCTTTGAGCATAGTACTTATGACATATTGTCAGCAGTGAGTGGATGCATACCATCATCTGTGTTCTTTTTTCTATTGAGCATAGTAGATAGAGGCATGATAGCTGTAGATACTTTTCCAGCTTACTTTTCATTATCACAGTCTTTTTCTGTTATCTTGTGTCTCTCGTAGACTTAGTGGGCAGACCGTGGTTCTTGGAGACGGTACCCACTGAGAACTACTGTAGGATGTAGTTCTCACACCCTCTGTCGGTGACAGGTTGCTGAGGCTTTTCTTCCGTTCCTGCCCGAGCTGGCTCGCCGGACCGTGGACAGGGAGTCGCGAGATAGTTCCCTACCAGCATAGTTCTTTAGAGTGAGGTTGTCACGCCCCGGGGTCGAAACTGCGACCCGGGCTCGCTAACAGATCCGCCATCTGTACGGAAACTGCCGTACAAACGAAGCGTCTAACCTGCAAAAAGAATCAACTACAGTATACAGATATCAGAGCTGAAAGTAAACTACTAAAAACTGAAATCCAAACACTGTACAACTGAAAATAAATACAATATCCATCTCCCAAATTCGATCATATAAAAAGTTCTCTGATACAAAAACCCAAAAGGGAGATATCTCCAATAAAAACATCAGTGTACAAGCTCTCAATACAAATATCCTCACTACATCAGTCTCTCAAACTGTAAAATAATGTACAACTCTATACCTCACAACAAAGGTCTCTCAACAGAGGAAAAAGAAGTAAACTAATCTACTGAAGCTCTCCTCTGGAGGGGTACCGCTACACTCCAACGACGGGTAGGGAACTAGCTCGCGACTCCTTCTCCTCGGTCAGAAGGATCAGCAACAGGAGCAACAGGAACAGGAGAAGAAGTTCCTGGGGAAAAAGACACCACGACGGGTGTGAGAACTACTTCCCATAGTAGTTCTCAGTGGGTGCCGTCAACAAGCCCAACGGTCTGCCCACTAAGTCTACTAGAGGCAAAGATAACAGTGCGATGAAATCTGAACAAGAAAAGCTGGAGCTACTCTACAGCTACCATGCCTCTATCTAGATGCTCAAAAAGTGGAACAGATGAAAGTAAAGGTGACCACTCGCACCCAAGGTGCTCAATCGACCCAATCGAACTGACTGCCTCATAGGGTCCAGTCAGGCCTGCGCCTGTCGACTAGGAACGCACCTACCAACTACCACACATCCACATGAGGACGGGATTTACGTGGGGCGTCCTGTCCGACTAACTCATCCCTCGCGCAAAACTGCCTCAACAGGCCCACCATCGTATCCACAGCGACATCTCAGGGGGCGCGACTCCAACTGAAGAAAACGGCGCGGCATAGAGTATCAAACATTAGCATGAGCAGGCTAATTCAAAATCCACTCTCACTCTCAGAACGGTAGGACTCAAGATCCCCAAATATCTCGCACAACAGTCGGAGCACTCTCGACGACTCAGCTGATCAGCTCACACGAAACACGAGACACTAGCCTCTCCAACAGCTCGCAGCACAAAGCACACTGGCTGGAGGTACTCCACAGCCAGGAACGACCCACAACTCAGGCTAACAATACTGGTCGGACAACACTCAACGACCTGGGACCACCGTCAACCCCAACGGTTCCCAACAACACTGACCGGAAGATACTTGACGGCCCGGGACTACCGTCTGCTCAACGGCTCCCTCCCACGACAGCACAACAGGGATACAAGACCTCCCGGGACTACCGTTTACCCAAACGGCTCCCGGCACAGATAAGCAACCCACTACAACTACCAGACTCCACTCTGCTCCCAAGCACGAGTGCAAATGCATTCCACACTAAAAGAAAGTCCCGACCTCTCGGCCCACTACCCGGGCGAGGATAACACTATGTCTAGGAATAGAAAAACAGTGTGGGTGTCTAAACATAAATAACTATAATTTAACATGACAAAAGGAATATCGATTCCTACAAACTGGCATGCTATACAGGAAATAAACTATCATGCACAGTCCGACATCAGTAGAATTACTGTGCAGTCCATAAAACTTGGAGATAAGGCCACCCACCTCGGTTTGCCACCAATTGCTCGTAGACACTTGCAATTGGCCTCCACGCGATCCGCACGCAAAAAGATGTCCGCTGCCGGAGTCCGCACGCAAAACGGAGCACGCCGCCGAAACCCGCACGCAAAACGGAGTCCGCACACAAAACGATGGACGCTGCCGGAGTCCGCACACAAAACGGAGCACTGTGCCGAAACCCGCGCGCAAAACGGTGCACGCTGCCGGAGCCGCACGCAAAACGGAGCACGGTGCCGAAACCCGCGCGCAAAATGGAGTCTGCACGCAAAACGGTGCACGCTGCCGGAGTTCGCACGCAAAACGGAACACGGTGCCAAAACCCGCGGGCAAAACGAAGTCCGCACGCAAAACGGTGCACGCTGCCGTAGTCCGCACGCAAAACGGAGCACGGTGCCGAAACCCGTGCGCAAAACGGAGTCCGCACGTAAAACGGTGCACGCTGCCGGAGTCCGCACGCAAAACGGAGTACAGTGCCGAAACCCGTGCGCAAAACGAAGTCCGCACGCAAAACAGAGCACGCCGTCGAGGTCCGCACGCAAAACGGTGCAGTAAAATGCGGTCCCTAACACAGATAAGAGCAAGAGGGTCAATTAACTATCCAAAAGAACGCTCTAAAACTGCGCCAAAAATACCGCAAAATTAACACACGGGACCTACCCGACTGCGCCGCCGCCGCCGAAACGCTCCGTTGGAAAACCCCGCGCGCTCCACGAAGCCCACGACGCACCGCCGCACCACCCACCATCTCCTCCCTCAATCTCCCTCTCGCTCGGTTGAAGAAGAAAGAAAAGGAAGGGAAGAAATGGCGTGCGGGGGAGGAGGAAGAGGAAGAAAAGAAGGAGAGAGAGAGGAGGTGGTCCACGGTTGCCGGTCCACGCTGCACCGCACAAGGGGGGGCAGCTGCCGGGTGGTCCACGAGGCCGGGGCGCGTGCACTGGGTCCACGCACGCGCCCCGTGCGCCACGTGGCGTGCGGCAACGCGCCCGCCACACGGGCGCGTTTGTAGTGGCCCTCGTTCCCATGCAGCATTTTTCCGATGGATCCACTGTTATAACACCTATTATTGGTGTACCTGGCCCACAGTGCATCAATTGGGTGCGATTGATGGACCCTGTGTGCTTTTATTTACTGTTTGGCCTTCGGCTGGGTTTGCTGAAGTTTCGGGGAAGATTTAGGCCAAACAGAGGTCGTAGATGGATTCAGCGCGGAAAAACGCTTGAAAACGACTATTTATTTGCTTAATTTGGAGTCCGGATGCCCAAAAAGGGACACCCGGAAGTTTTTGGTGGAAAATGGTGCATGGGAGGGGTCGTAGACCGCCGGGATGCCACGTGGCAGGCTCTGATTGGCCGGTTCAGGATGCGCGGTCCACAGAGCAGCGCGGCGGGGTGCACAGACCCGGCGCATGGACACGTGGCACCGCCTGATTGGCGGGCCCAGGGCGCGCGGTCTACTGGAGGTGCGCGGCGGTGCATGGTCCAGGCGGGGGACAGGTGGCAGCCCCGGGTTGGTAGGTGCACGCGGCACGGTCCACGGAATTTCTGGGGAAGGCGTGGACCGGGCGCAGGGGACACCTGTCATCCCCTGATTGGCGGGTGCAGCGTGCGCGGTGCACCGGGCGCGCGGTTGGTGCCTCGGGGCGCGTGCCCACGTGCGACCCACGTCGCGCTGCCGGCCAGGCAGCGTTTCAACCGGGCGGGACACGTGGCGCCCGCTCATTGGCGGGCGCCACCGCCTTACTGTGCCCGGGGGGCGGACACGTGGCGGGCGGTGAGTGGCCCGCTTCGGTGTTCGCTGTTCGGGCGACACGTGGCAGGCTCTGGGGCGGGTCGGACGGATCGTGGATCCCGTCCGACGGCGTGTATTGGGCCGGGCCGCACTGTGCGCGCCCGAAAACCTTGGGCCGGGCCGCACTGTGCGCGCCCGAAAGTTTTCGGGCGCCCGAAAAGTCGGGCCCGAGCCCAATTGACTTGATTTTTTTTGGGCTTTTTCTTTGAGGCCTATATAAAGGCCGGCTTGGGGTGGATTTTTCCACCCTTTCTCGTGGGATCTAGCTCGTGTGCCTTATACAAAACTTCTTCCTCTCCATCTTACCAATCTTTTGGTGAAGTTTCAGATTTTCTGGAAGCCGCGACGACTGCTTTTCCTGCCTCGTAGTGCGGAGCGATAGTTTACTGTTGAAGGCCCATTTTCGTCGCATTTCACTCTGGGAGACCTGCAGAGCTACCCCGACATCATTTTTGGACGATTTCTTTGGCAGCGGTTGCGCGAGAGGGATATCTACGTTTTCTGTATTGATCACTTTTCCCAGAAATGAGTTTTTTTAAGGGTTTGGGGTACATTTTTATGCCCCTTTGCTACAGTTTGGAATCTTGACAGCAGCAACTTCGCGGAATTTTATCTTCACTTCTGGATATTGGTTTTCGACGATTCAAGAGCCTATCGACATCTACACTTCGCGAAGATCGTCGTGATATTTTTATTGGAATTTCTGAAAATTTATTTTCAGGTGAAATTCGCGTAACTGTAACTGTGTGTGCATATTTTTGGAATGTGATTGTTATGTGTTAATTGTTGTAATTGTGAGTTGTTGTTGTACCCAGGACTGTAGGAGCACCTTTTCTGTGCTCCTGGCTCTGTGGATCTGGAAAGTTGTCGATTCCTGGACTGTTTATCTGTACCGTCTCGGACAGTTAGCGTGTTCAGGTGGGTGATCCTGCTTACAATAACTATGGACTGCACTCTAATTCTGCAATTATATATGCATGCATGATAGTATTTGAGTGAAATAATCTGTGCAAACTGTATGAAAGTACCCACAGTTAGTAATTGCTAAATTTGATGATCTTATTGGAAATCTTGCCACACATGAACCATTTTAATTGGAAAACTTGACTCAGCACATCTATTATGCATTGTATATCTTACTCAGATGACTACTGTTAGAATTATGCATCTGCTTTAGTTCTCCCACGTCAGTTGTTACTTTTGTCATTCTGGACATAGTGGTCTTCCCTTGAGTTGTGGGTTGGGAGGTTTAGTAGCTTTGGATGCATTGTACTCGTGTCTGGGGACCGAGTAGAGTTGGTAGCAGTCTGTAGATTGTTCATCATTGAGATAGTGACATGTGGGACTAGGATCTTTGGGAGATGATCATTGGGACAGTGTGGATTCTTAGTTAGCGAGTGAGACAGTGATTAGATCATAGCCTGCAGGAGCCATACTTGAGATCGACAGAGATGCGCAGATACTTTGCTCGGTGGGGTCGCTACCCACGAGTGCCACTCCGGAGTTGGGCTTGTTACTTCTATTGCGGCTTGTCGATGTTGGTGTCCCTCTGGCTGAGCCAGTTTTGGCAGTCATGGACATCGTCCCTCTGGCTGAGCCAGTTTTGGCAGCTACGGACATACCTACAGCAGTAGGTAGGCGCAGGTTTGACTGGACCGTTTGGGCAGTCAGTTTGGATTGGGAGACTTGAGTCGAGCATCAGTAGAGACATATTGGTCTTCGGTCCTTTTTCCTTGAGCATTTGAATAGAGGCATAGTAGCAGTAGATGTTTTACTTTCCAGCTTTTTATACTGCATTTCTTTGTTACTTTATGCCTCTTGTAGACTTAGTGGGCAGGCCGTCGGGCTTGTTGGCGGCACCCACTGAGAACTACTGTGGGAGGTAGTTCTCACACCCGTCGTGGTGTCTTTTCCCCAGGGACTTCAGCTCCAGTTCCTGCGGTGCCCGTTGCTGATCCAGCCCCTACAGACCGAGGTAAGGGAATCGCGAGGTAGATTCTTTCCCCCTTTCAGCAGCAGCGAGTGGTAGAGGTACCCGATATACTTTTTGGTTGTGTCTTTTGGTTTGAGAGATTATGTAGTGAGGTATCGAGTTGTACTCTGCTGTTTTCTTTTGAGAGACTCCTGTATTTGAGTGAGGACTTTTTGTATATATTTGTGTGAGACAGCTTTACTTCCTGTTACTGTTAGTTTTACTTTTACAGCTCTGATATCTGTTAGTTTAGACACTTACTTGCAGGTTAGTCGCTACGTCTCTACAGGGCTTCCTGTAGGGGCGGCGGATCTGTTGGCGAGCCCGGGGTACAGTTCCGACCCCGGGGCGTGACAGATTAAAGTGGTATCAGAGCCTAGGATGTAGGTCTTTGGGAACTTAGGATCCCTAGGCTTATGGTTAAACCCTAGGATGACCCACGTGAGAGCCGAGACTTTTAGCGAAAGTCTTGATTTGGTATCTAACTCTCCCGAGTGGATAGGGACGAGTGATAGACATATCTTCCTTTTGTAGCGACTATGTTGGCTGCAGACAACATAGTGCTTCGGAAAGGGAGACATGCCTTTTGACTTTCGCTAGATTGGGTCGAGTGTTGCTTCTGGTCCTGATTGTTTGTTGGTTTTGTCCCTCAGGTGGGGATGCCTCCTCGACGATCGATGGTGACTCGTTCGCAGCCTTCGTCCTCAGAGCCCGAGCAGGAGGACTCGAGGCGAGGACCTCAGGCTGAGATTCAGGAGCTCCGTGCCCACATGGCACAGATGGCTGAGGCGGCCAGACCCCAGGAGGAGGCTGTGGCGCGGCTGACGCTCTTATTGGAGCAGAGAGCACAGCCGGCAGTGACACCCCCTGAGGCTTCGCCGGTGCCTTCTTCCCCTGTTGTGGCACCCCCTGTGGTGCAGCCGGCGCCAGCGATTCCTGCTGAGCCTGTTTCGAGTAGGCCACCGGCCGGGGCGACGGGAGCGTTGACTGAGACAGAGCAGCGGGAGGTTGTTGATTTGCTGATGAGATTTCGGCGGTTCGATCCGCCCCGCTTTTCGGGCATGGGTGCTGAGCCTTGGGCAGCCGAGACTTGGATTTCCACCATGGAGCGCCACTTTGAGAGCTTATTTGTGGATGAGAGGTATCGGGTCATTCTGGCTACCCATTTTCTAGAGAGCAACGCCGAGGCGTGGTGGCGGCGTGTGCGACCAGCTGGTCCACCTGGGATGCAGCTTCTTCCCTGGGCCGAGTTCCGGAGCATGTTGTTGGGAGCCTTCTTTCCGGAGAGTGTCCGACAGCGACTGGAGGAGCAGTTGAAGAATCTCCGCCAGGGAGATAGACCGGTGCAAATGTACATAGCAGAATTCAACCAGCTTTTGGCATGTGTGCCACATGTGGCCAGGGACGAGAGCCATCGGGTTTATATGTTCGAGAGAGGACTTCGTCGAGACATCTATCAGTTCGTCCGCTCCCGTAGACTGCAGACTGTGGAGGCCTCGATGGAACAGGCTTTATATGTGGAGTGTGGAGAGGCCGTGATGGATGAGGTATCTCCGGCCCCTGTAGCGACTTCTGGGGCGAAGCGCCCGGCCCTTGCGGAGGAGGGGCAGTCTAGCAGGCCGGGGCCCCCGAGACCTCCGCGTTTCCACCCTCAGGGCCGGGGGCACCAGGGACGCCAGAGGTCTGGGGCGTCTCGACAGTCACAGCAGCAGCAGCAGCAGCAGCGTCGACCCCCGCGACAGCAGCAGTCCTCACAGCAGTCTTCTCGGCAGCAGCGCTCAGATCGGTGTGTTATCTGTCGGGGCCCTCATCCGCCGACTCAGTGCCCGCAGAGGCAGGGCCGGTGTTTTCGATGCGGGGAGGCCGGCCATATTGCGAGTGCATGTCCCAGGGCCGGTCATCCAGCTCCTTCTTCTGCATCAGCACCGACCGTTCCTTACCAGCCAGCCGGTCCTTCTGCAGCCTACAGCAGGCCAGACCTTGCCTCCTCTTCTTCTCGGCAGCCAGAGCGACGTCCCCCGGCACCGAGCGGTCGTGTGTATGCCGCTCAGATTGAGGATGCTTTCGCCGCAGAGCAGGTCGTCGCAGGTATTATTCTGATCTCAGCAGTCCGTGCTCGGGCTCTTTTCGATACCGGTGCTTCTCATTCATTCATTAGTAGATCATTCGCATCCTTGCATGGTATAGCGATAGCTTCTTTATCATCTGCTTTAGAGGTTGAGATACCGTGTCATATTCTGCATGTTGAGGAGTGCTGTAGAGAGTGCCCCATACAGTTAGGATCCTGGATTCTGCCGGCCGACTTGCTTGTCTTACGACAGCTCCAGGATTTCGATGTTGTACTGGGTATGGATTGGTTATCGAGATATTATGCCACCATTGATTGCCGTGAGAGGACTGTTACTCTTCGTGAGCCGGAGCAGGAGGTGTTTGTCTTCCGGGGCTGTCAGAGTTCGTTGTTCGCCCTGACTATTTCTTCGGCGAGGGCCAGGCGGTTGATGTGTAGAGGATGCACTGCATTTCTGGCGACGGTGGTAGAGGTGCCTACGGCGGCACGGGGACTCGAGGATATTCCAGTGGTCCACGAGTTTCCCGATGTGTTTCCCCCAGAGCTGTCGACCATGCCGCCAGAGAGGGAGATTGAGTTCGTGATTGATGTGGTACCCGGAACCGCACCAATCTCGAAGGCACCTTACAGGATGGCGCCAGCCGAGCTGAGAGAGTTGAAGGCCCAGCTACAAGATCTTTTGGATAGAGGTTTCATTCGGCCCAGTGTTTCGCCGTGGGGAGCGCCTGTTTTGTTCGTGAAGAAGAAGGATGTGACACTTCGCTTATGTGTGGACTACCGGGAATTGAACAAAGTGACCATTCGGAACAAGTATCCTCTGCCGCGGATTGATGACTTGTTTGATCAGCTACAGGGAGCCTCCGTATTTTCGAAGATTGATCTCCAGTCAGGTTACCACCAGCTGAGGGTGAGGGCCGAGGACATTCCCAAGACGGCGTTTAGATCCCGGTATGGACATTACGAGTTTACGGTTATGCCATTTGGTTTGACCAATGCCCCAGCTGCATTCATGGATCTGATGAACCGGGTTTTTCAGCCGTACTTGGATCGATTTGTGGTTGTATTCATTGATGATATCCTGATTTACTCCCGGAGCGATGAGGAGCACGAGGACCACTTGAGGGTAGTGCTGCAGCTGCTACGTGATAGGAAGCTGTACGCCAAGCTAAAGAAGTGCGAGTTTTGGCTACGGGAGGTTGCTTTCTTGGGCCACGTTGTTTCAGCTGCTGGAGTAGCGGTCGACCCGACGAAGATTGACACGGTTCGGGACTGGCCGAGGCCGACGACGGTTTCTGAGGTGCGGAGTTTCTTGGGCCTAGCCGGTTATTATCGTCGGTTCGTGGAGGGCTTTGCGAAACTCTCTACTCCCCTGACCAACTTGACAAGGAAGGGGACGAAGTTCGTTTGGACCGAGCGGTGTCAGCAGAGTTTCGAGGAACTGAAGAGAAGATTGATCTCAGCACCTGTTCTTGCACTGCCGGTTATGGGAGAGGGTTTCGTGATCTACAGTGACGCCTCGCACAGCGGTCTGGGTTGCGTCTTGATGCAGCATGGTAGGGTAATTGCCTATGCTTCACGGCAATTAAAGGATTACGAGAAGAATTACCCTACACATGACCTAGAGCTTGCAGCTGTTGTTTTTGCACTGAAGCTGTGGCGGCATTACCTCTATGGGGAGCATTGTGAGATTTATACAGATCATAAGAGCTTAAAGTATCTGTTCACCCAAAAGGAGCTGAACCTTAGGCAACGCCGGTGGTTGGAGCTGTTAAAGGATTACGATCTGAGTATCCTTTATCACCCCGGCAAGGCCAATGTGGTGGCAGATGCTCTGAGCCGGAGGTCAGTGCATAGCTTGAGTTTGGTGATTACCCAGCAGGCACAGCTGATAGAGCAGATGAGGCAACTTCAGATTGAGGTAGTATCCCCTGGAGTCTCTGCGAGACTTACGGCGATGGTCTTGCAGCCCACTCTGCTGGACAGGATCAGGGAGGCGCGGAGTGAGGACCCCCACCTGGAGAGGATCAGGGCACAGACTCAGACAGATCAGAGAGGGGATTTCTCTGTGGACAGCTCGGGAGTACTACGGTACAGGGACCGAGTTTGTGTGCCATCGGACTTGGAGATTAGAGATCAGATATTGAGAGAGGCCCATTATACACCTTATACCATCCATCCTGGAGGTACTAAGATGTATAAGGACCTTAAGGCACACTTTTGGTGGTCAGGGATGAAGCGGGATATTGGAAGGTTCGTTGCTCAGTGCTTGACTTGCCAGCAAGTGAAGGCAGAGCATCGTGTTCCTGCTGGCAAGTTGCAGAGCCTTCCAATTCCCGAATGGAAGTGGGACCATATCACCATGGATTTTGTGACTGGGCTACCGAGATCGCAGAGTGGAGCCGACGCAGTCTGGGTGATTGTGGATAGACTTACCAAGTCAGCTCATTTCCTGCCTGTACAAATGACTTGGTCCTTGGAGCGCCTGGCACAGCTCTATTTGGATGAGATCGTGAGGCTGCACGGAGTACCAGCGTCCATTGTTTCGGATCGAGACCCGAGGTTCGTGTCACGGTTTTGGGGGAGCTTACAGTCAACCATGGGTACTCGGCTTAGTTTCAGTACGGCGTTCCACCCACAGACAGACGGTCAGTCAGAGCGCACCATCCAGACGCTTGAGGATATGTTGCGTGCGTGTGTCATGGATTTTGGAGGAGGCTGGCACCGACACCTACCCCTTGTCGAGTTCGCGTACAACAACAGCTTTCAAGCGAGCATTCAGATGGCTCCGTTTGAGGCGTTGTACGGACGCAAGTGTCGGTCGCCCCTATACTGGAGCGATGTGGGTGAGAGGAGGACGCTGGGGCCAGATTTACTGTTGGAGGCGGAAGAGAAGGTTCGAGTTGTACGTCGGCACTTGGAGACGGCCCAGAGTCGCCAGAAGAGTTATGCAGATGTTCGGCGGCGAGACCTTGAGTTCCAGGTTGGTGATCACGTCTTCTTGAAGGTCTCGCCCTCGAGGGGGGAACGGAGGTTTGGAGTGCGGGGGAAGCTAAGTCCCCGCTTCATTGGACCCTTTGAGGTGCTTGAGAGGGTAGGCCCCGTGGCTTATAGAGTTGCTCTACCTCCCCGCTTGGCTGGTGTTCATGATGTCTTCCATGTTTCGGCCTTGAGGAGATATGTGTTTGATCCGTCTCATGTCATTGACTTCGCATCCTTGGATATCGGCGAGGACTTGGTTTACGAGGAGCGCCCGTTGCGAATTCTGGCACGTGAGGTGAGGGAATTGCGCAACCGGGCAATACCTTATGTGAAGATCCTTTGGAGCAACCACGAGGAGCGAGAGGCTACCTGGGAGCTTGAGACGGCGATGCGAGATGCCTACCCTTTTCTGTTCGAGACTTCTGGCTGAGGTACGCTTGTCTTTGCTCTGTCTCGTTTCGAGGACGAAACTTTTTTTTTTAGTGGGGGAGGATGTAGTGGCCCTCGTTCCCATGCAGCGTTTTTCCGATGGATCCACTGTTAGAACACCTATTATTGGTGTACCTGGCCCACAGTGCATCAATTGGGTGCGATTGATGGACCCTGTGTGCTTTTATTTACTGTTTGGCCTTCGGCTGGGTTTGCTGAAGTTTCGGGGAAGATTTAGGCCAAACAGAGGTCGTAGATGGATTCAGCGCGGAAAAACGCTTGAAAACGACTATTTATTTGCTTAATTTGGAGTCCGGATGCCCAAAAACGGACACCCGGAAGTTTTTGGTGGAAAATGGTGCATGGGAGGGGCCGTAGACCGCCGGGATGCCACGTGGCAGGCTCTGATTGGCCGGTTCAGGATGCGCGGTCCACAGAGCAGCGCGGCGGGGTGCACAGACCCGGCGCATGGACACGTGGCACCGCCTGATTGGCGGGCCCAGGGCGCGCGGTCTACTGGAGGTGCGCGGCGGTGCATGGTCCAGGCGGGGGACAGGTGGCAGCCCCGGGTTGGTAGGTGCACGCGGCACGGTCCACGGAATTTCTGGGGAAGGCGTGGACCGGGCGCAGGGGACACCTGTCATCCCCTGATTGGCGGGTGCAGCGTGCGCGGTGCACCGGGCGCGCGGTTGGTGCCTCGGGGCGCGTGCCCACGTGCGACCCACGTCGCGCTACCGGCCAGGCAGCGGGTCAACCGGGCGGGACAAGTGGCGCCCGCTCATTGGCGGGCGCCACCGCCTTACTGTGCCCGGGGGGCGGACACGTGGCGGGCGGTGAGTGGCCCGCTTCGGTGTTCGCTGTTCGGGCGACACGTGGCAGGCTCTGGGGCGGGTCGGACGGATCGTGGATCCCGTCCGACGGCGTGTATTGGGCCGGGCCGCACTGTGTGCGCCCGAAAACCTTGGGCCGGGCCGCACTGTGCGCGCCCGAAAGTTTTCGGGCGCCCGAAAAGTCGGGCCCGAGCCCAATTGACTTGATTTTTTTTGGGCTTTTTCTTTGAGGCCTATATAAAGGCCGGCTTGGGGTGGATTTTTCCACCCTTTCTCGTGGGATCTAGCTCGTGTGCCTTATACAAAACTTCTTCCTCTCCCTCTTGCCAATCTTTTGGTGAAGTTTCAGATTTTCTGGAAGCCGCGACGACTGCTTTTCCTGCCTCGTAGTGCGGAGCGACAGTTTACTGTTGAAGGCCCATTTTCGTCGCATTTCACTCTGGGAGACCTGCAGAGCTACCCCGACATCATTTTTGGACGATTTCTTCGGCAGCGGTTGCGTGAGAGGTATATCTACGTTTTCCGTATTGATCACTTTTCCCAGAAATCAGTTTTTTTAAGGGTTTGGGGTACATTTTTATGCTCCTTTGCTACAGTTTGGAATCTTGACAGCAGCAACTTCGCGGAATTTTATCTTCACTTCTGGATATCGGTTTTCGACGATTCAAGAGCCTATCGACATCTACTCTTCGCGAGGATCGTCGTGATATTTTTATTGGAATTTCTGAAAATTTATCTTCAGGTGAAATTCGCGTAACTGTAACTGTGTGTGCAGATTTTTGGAATGTGATTGTTATGTGTTAATTGTTGTAATTGTGAGTTGTTGTTGTACCCAGGACTGTAGGAGCACCTTTTCTGTGCTCCTGGCTCTGTGGATCTGGAAAGTTGTCGATTCCTGGACTGTTTATCTGTACCGTCTCGGACAGTTAGCGTGTTCAGGTGGGTGATCCTGCTTACAATAACTATGGACTGCACTCTAATTCTGCAATTATATATGCATGCATGATAGTATTTGAGCGAAATAATCTGTGCAAACTGTATGAAAGTACCCACAGTTAGTAATTGCTAAATTTGATGATCTTATTGGAAATCTTGCCACACATGAACCATTTTAATTGGAAAACTTGACTCAGCACATCTATTATGCATTGTATATCTTACTCAGATGACTACTGTTAGAATTATGCATCTGCTTTAGTTCTCCCACGTCAGTTGTTACTTTTGTCATTCTGGACATAGTGGTCTTCCCTTGAGTTGTGGGTTGGGAGGTTTAGTAGCTTTGGATGCATTGTACTCGTGTCTGGGGACCGAGTAGAGTTGGTAGCAGTCTGTAGATTGTTCATCATTGAGATAGTGACATGTGGGACTAGGATCTTTGGGAGATGATCATTGGGACAGTGTGGATTCTTAGTTAGCGAGTGAGACAGTGATTAGATCATAGCCTGCAGGAGCCATACTTGAGATCGACAGAGATGCGCAGATACTTTGCTCGGTGGGGTCGCTACCCACGAGTGCCACTCCGGAGTTGGGCTTGTTACTTCTATTGCGGCTTGTCGATGTTGGTGTCCCTCTGGCTGAGCCAGTTTTGGCAGTCATGGACATCGTCCCTCTGGCTGAGCCAGTTTTGGCAGCTACGGACATACCTACAGCAGTAGGTAGGCGCAGGTTTGACTGGACCGTTTGGGCAGTCAGTTTGGATTGGGAGACTTGAGTCGAGCATCAGTAGAGACATATTGGTCTTCGGTCCTTTTTCCTTGAGCATTTGAATAGAGGCATAGTAGCAGTAGATGTTTTACTTTCCAGCTTTTTATACTGCATTTCTTTGTTACTTTATGCCTCTTGTAGACTTAGTGGGCAGGCCGTCGGGCTTGTTGGCGGCACCCACTGAGAACTACTGTGGGAGGTAGTTCTCACACCCGTCGTGGTGTCTTTTCCCCAGGGACTTCAGCTCCAGTTCCTGCGGTGCCCGTTGCTGATCCAGCCCCTACAGACCGAGGTAAGGGAATCGCGAGGTAGATTCTTTCCCCCTTTCAGCAGCAGCGAGTGGTAGAGGTACCCGATATACTTTTTGGTTGTGTCTTTTGGTTTGAGAGATTATGTAGTGAGGTATCGAGTTGTACTCTGCTGTTTTCTTTTGAGAGACTCCTGTATTTGAGTGAGGACTTTTTGTATATATTTGTGTGAGACAGCTTTACTTCCTGTTACTGTTAGTTTTACTTTTACAGCTCTGATATCTGTTAGTTTAGATACTTACTTGCAGGTTAGTCGCTACGTCTCTACAGGGCTTCCTGTAGGGGCGGCGGATCTGTTGGCGAGCCCGGGGTACAGTTCCGACCCCGGGGCATGACAGCGTTACACCGCGCCACCCCAGGCGCAGGACACGCGCCCGCCACACGGGCGCGCGTGCCCCCGCGCCCGCGCGGGCGCCAACGGGGGGCCGCCACATGGCGGCCCCTGCGCTGACCCGCGCAGGTGCGCGTTCCCAACGCTCGCCAGACGCGCTCATTCCCGCTTCCGTACGCGCCTGCCGCGCCCTCGGGATCCGCGCCACGCCAACCTCGGGATCCGCGCCACACCTTGATTTCCGTGTTCGCCTCGAAAAACGCGCACGTCATCCGGGCTCCAAAACAAACAAGTAAATAGTCCATTCCTAGCGATTTCGCGCGCTGAATCCAAAAACGATATCCGTTTCCCCAAATTCTCATCCGAAAATTACGGAGTGCCCCCGGATAGCCCACTTGATCCGATTTTCCGCGCCGGGTCCAAATCTGAAGTCCGATTTGCCAAATTCCAACTCTAAAAAATTTCCGAAGGCATTCGGAGAGGTGATCTTTATCCAAACTTCACCCGGAGTCCAAATTTGACATCTGCGTCGTGCGAAATCACCCCTAAACACTCGACGGGTCCTCCAATTTTCCACGGGATCCTTTTTGAGCCCGAAGTCCAACACTTGTGTCCAAATTGCGCGCAAACACCACCGACACACCACGCAGGCCTCCAGTGATGCAACTAAATCCCAAATTGCAACACAAATCCATTTCTCGGGCCCGCCATGCGCACAAACACTCCCAACAGCCACAAAAGCTGCCCAACAACCAGCAAGCCCTACGCGGGGGATTCCGGGACCTCACACTCTCCCCCACTAAAAGAAAGTTTCGTCCTCAAAACTAGATCAAGTCCATCAGGAGCCACAAATACCACGGGTAGGTATCCATCAATACGCCTCCAGCTCCCGAAACACCACTCGCTCCCCGTGATTACTCCTCAACAACAACAACAACAAGTACGGCATGGCCCGATTTGCAATTCTCTCATCTCTCAAGCCAGAAATTGCAACGGGCGTCCCTCGCACTCCAACAATCACAGATCTCAAAAGGGCAAGTAATTCACGGGCGAGGAAAAACACATCACTCCTGAGCCGAGACGTGAAATACCCATGGGGCTCCAATAAAAGGCTAGGGGAAAACGGAAATAACCACTAGTGCAGCACGCACCAAACCACATCGTGGTGCCAACCTCAACAAGGCGACCCGAAGCATACCCACACATTCATCCTATAAGGAAAGGAATCCAATAAGCTGGGGTCTTCACTCGGTTACTTCCCGATCCAAAACCACCCGAGTGGACTACTCAACTGCAGGCTAACCTCAAAAGGGATCCTCAAGAGACACAAACTCATGCCACAGTTGGTCACCCAACATGCTATCATAACCCCAACGGACCCACGGGTCGAAGTCGATCCCTCAACTAACAAAGAACACCCTGACGGGGACCAAACCGTCGGTGAACGGGACAGAAAAACTGGCTCGCAAGGCGATCATAAAGCTGATGCCCAAACTCGCGGTCAAAAGTCCGAACCATCAACGACAATCCGCACAAAACCCACTAAAGATGCTGAAAACTTAAACTATCATAGTAGAGAGCAGAAATGCTGAGAAATCAGAACTGATAGCCAAGCAGGCATGGCCTACACCCAGGTATATCAATCAAAGCTGAAAAATAATAGGCATACTGAAAGGCTCAACTGTGGGATCCAAGCTGCCTATAAAACAGCGGTTCGTCCTGCCACAATACTCAAAGGGTCGGACTAATGAAGCGCCGACTGAAGATCAACCCACGGTAACTCCACAGCCACGAAGGGAGGCATCACTAAAACACGTAAAACCGTCTCCCAACACTGAAAATACTAGCATTGGCGCTGGTATCAGTCTCATTATCCATTGGCCATGCTCTCTCGGCATTGCCAAGTCCAAGTAGCTCCTTACCTCAAGGATAATGCTGGTCTCAGCCAAACTCGAATAACATCCATATGGTCAGGTTCCACCGCCGCTCCAACGGCCACAAAAAGTGACCCAAGAAGGCATGCACTTGGAGCTAAAACTTGTGTGCTCTATGCCAACCAATCCCCAAGCACTGGGTCAAAACACCGAACTGCCACAGGCCTCCTCCATATGCACAACACCAACAGAAACCTGTATCTCTAGTGCACGTGGTAACAAATCTACCTCCAGTCCAGACAGGAAAGCCCAAAAAAACACTCAACTCAAATTGCTGTAAGGAAATCATGCCCGCGGTAACCTGGTCCACCGCCATAGCGCCCTCTAACCGGGCGGTACAGACTCATCCGCTCGATGTAGATGGTCGTCGCTCAGTCTGCCCCGACATTGTGGCCCTATCTGCCTGAAAATGTCCCGACCGTCCACACGAAAAACATCACCATTGCCTGTGGTCACACTGCGGCGCAGAATGCGACCCACCACAAATGACACAGTCATCCCGCTGCTGCTGCTGATACATCGGCTGTGGAGAACCTCCTGGTCTCTGTCTCCTCTGAGACTCACGACCCTCAGACTGGGATCGTGGCGGCCCCGGGGGTCTCGATCTATTCGACTGTCCAAACTCAGGCGGCACTGGATGCCTCTCCTCGGAGCTGGTCCCTGGCGCTCCGTCTGTCACTGACATGATCACTGATCCTCGGTCAGCCCACTAAGCATGCTCAATCGCTGCATCTAACGTCGGCACCCGCCGAGAATACACCAAATGATAGATATTCCGATGCAGTCCTTTCTCAACTAGCTCAACCTCCTGGGCCTCGTCCAGGCGACATGGGGTACACCGCTCAACAATCGCAAAACTCGGAAACATACTCTAGAAGAGGTCGACTCCCCTGCTGCAGGTGTCTAAGATCCCCTTTTAGTTTCTGCTTATACTGTCAGGAAAGAAGGCCCTGAGCAGCAAAGCACGAAATTGGTTCCAAGTCAACAACTGCGCTCCCGGTAGTCCAACAGGACGAACTCTACGCCACCAAATCTCGGCGTCCTGTCATACCATCTCAATCTCACTAAAGCAACCACCTGGTAACTCGACCAGGGCATGTACCCACCTGGTAACTCGACCAGGGCATGTACCCACCTGGTAACTCGGCCAGGGGTATGTTCCCATATGGTAGCTCGGCCAGTGGAAAGTGTCCTCCTGGTATCTCGGCCAGGGAGAAGTGTCCTCCTGGTAACTCGGCCAGGGCATGTGTAGTGTACCGGTTTTTGGGTTGAGCTTTCTGACTCCACCAACGAGCTTTCTGACTGAGGAAAGGCGTGAGCGCGTGTATTTTCGATTTACAGCGGTGTTCGGGTGGTTCCGGGCGTCGGCGGAGGTGCCGGGGTCGAAAATGCTGCTGTGAGGGTGAGGCCTGGCAGTGAAGTGGGTGGAGCTAATTAAGGGGATTGGAAGGTAGAAATTAATTAACTCCTTTAATTAATTTCTTCTTACACCTTAATTAGCTTTGGTGCTTGTATTTAATTAGCAACCACCACCCCTTTGCCACCTCACTTTTCTTTTTCCATAAAGCAAGGCAGCAGCTTCAGCTTTGGGGTTTGGTCTGAAGCAGAGGAAAAAGGAAGGAAGGAAGAAGGGAAGAGAAGGAGAGGTGTTCTTGTGCCGTTTTCGTCGCCGCAAGGGCGTGGAGCCGAGCGTGGGCGCGGCGAGCCTCGTGGAGGTGTGTTTTAATTATTTAATCATTTTATTTTTTGAATCGTGGGTTTTAGGCTCTCTCCTTGTCTTTTCTTTTCTTTCTTTTTGATGCTGGCGGCGTGGGACTTGTTGTCCGGTTCGTGGCAGCGAGAGGCGTGGGAGGCGGGCCGCTGCGTGGTCGGGTTGGGGCGATGTTCGTAGCTGCCGCCGCTGCGCGGGCGCGCATGAGCGCCGCGCGCAGCTGGCGCCCTGCTGCTGTTATTTTGCAGCAGAGCGCCAGGCCACCTGCAGCCTCGCCCTGGGTGCCCCGCTAGGGCAGGCGCGCGCAGCGGGCTGCGCGCAGGCCGCGCAGCGCCGCGGGCCGCGCGCGGCACTGCGGTGCGCGCGCAGTGCCGCGGGCACTGCGCCGGCCGCGCGCGGCACTGCGGTGCGCGCGCAGTGCCGCGGGCACTGCGCGGACCGCGCGTAGTGCCGCGGGCCCCGCACGGGCCGCGCGCGGCACTGCGGTGCGGGCGCAGTGCCGCGGGCACTGCGCGGTCTGTGGGCGGTGCCGCGGGCCTGCTGCGGGCCAGGCGGGCGGCCAAGGGCCGCGCGGGCTTGCAAGCCGCGCGCTTGGCGCGCGGGCCTGCAAGGCCCCGCGCGGGCGGCCATAGGCCACGCGGGTGGCCTTGTGCCGCGCGGGCTTGCAGGCCGCGCGGCCCTGCAAGGCGCCGCGCGGGCGGCTTTTTGCCGCGGCGGGCTTGCAGGCCGCGCGCTAGGCGCGCGGGCCTGCAAGGCGCCGCACGGGCGGCCTTTGTGCCGTGCGGCCGCGAGCGGCGCTGTTGCCGCGCGGGCTGCGGCCCGGCAACGCGCCGCGGCGTGGGTGCGATGGGTTTTCCGCGCCACACGCGGCGTTCTCGTCGCCGGATGAGGTTTTTGTCGCCTTGTGGGTGTAGTCTTCGACCGCGGCTTTTCTGATCCCTGTTTCCACCTTTTTCGCAGTGTGCCTCCGTGTCAGCTTGGCTACGTGATTGGTGGTGAGCGCTGTGCCGCGAGGAGTTGTGAGATCGCGCCGAGACCTTCGTTGGGCGCGCGGCTTTTGCGGGTTCTTCACAGGTGGGTTGGTTTCTCCCGAAAGGATACGGGATGCCCATTTTCTTTCCAAGCGCAAAGGTATGGTGACCTGGTGCTATCAGGCAAGTGCGGGTCGGCCGCGCAGATCGCGGGTTATGGTTCCGACTGGGACACGTGTTATGCTAATTGGTGTTCGCTCTGGATTTCACAGCTGCATTTGAAGCCCCTGGCCGTGTTACCGGGAGGGCGTCTACCCTGGTCGAGTTACCAGGAAGGTATTTTCCCCGGCCGAGTTACCGGGAGGGCAATTTCCCTGGCCGAGTCACCAGGAGGGTACCTTTCCCCGGCCGAGTTACCGGGAGGACTTTATCCCTGGCTGAGTTACCAGGAGAGCACTTCCCTGGCCGAGACACCAGTGGAAGTTCGCCCCTGGCCGAGTTACCGGGTGGCTGCGGGGGAATGACATGTGCGGGTGGTCATTTCATATTATGCTAGATGTCATTTACTACAGCATTGCATTGAGGCATATAGTGATAGATTTACTTACAGCTTTCATTTCAGTATTATCTATCTATCTATCTATCTGTTTTTGCCTCCAGTGGACTTGGTGGGCTACCGAGGATAGGACATCGGTACCCACTGAGATCTGACTTTTCAGTTGATCTCACACCCGCCGTGTGTGACAGGTGTTTCTGAGGCGGCCGTTCCAGGGCCGGCACGTGCGGAGTCTTCAGACCGCGGCAAGGGCTTGGCCGACTAGTGCCTCCTGGGTCTGTAGAGTCACAGGTAGATCTACTCGGGTATTTTTGGTTTCCCACTTTTGTATTTGATAGTGGTGGTGTACCCCATTTTGGAAGGTAGTGGATGTTGTACCTGGATTATGTACTTAGTGACTCTTGTATGCAGTTTACTTTCTTCAGTGTTGCATCTCTTGTGCTCTGATACTTGTATGGCTAGATCCCTTTTTACAGGTTAGACGATTCGTCTGTGCGGCAGTTTCCGCACAGACGGCGGGTCTGTTGGCGAGCCCGGGGCGCAGGCTCGACCCCCGGGGCGTGACAGATTAGGTGGTATCAGAGCCTAGGTGTTTAGGTCTTTGGGGACTTAGGGACCCTAGGCTTTTGGTTGGATAGTTGAGTGACTGTCGAGAGAGATGTGTGGTAGCGAGAGTTTTGGTTGTGTTGTGACTCCCCCGGGATTTCGGGCGAGTGACTTTACATGTTAGCCCTCTAAAGTAGTTCTGTTGGCTGCAGACAACACAACACTTTAGAGTTGGAAACATGTTTTAGACTTTCGCTGGCTTTGGGTTGTGAGGTTTTGGTTCTCTGACACCCTGTTTTCCCTGTTACAGTTGCCTGAGATGCCTCCTAGACGTCGTGCGACGACGAGGGCGCACTCCGCGTCGGAGGACAGGCCCGAGCAGGAGGAGGCTGCACAGGGTGAGGTTCATGAGCTGCGGGCCCAAGTGGCCCAGATGTCTGAGGCGTTACGGCGCCAGGAGGAGGCTGCCAAACGCCAGGAGGAAAATTTGGAGCGGATAATGAGGTTACTTGAGCAGAGGACATCTGCGGCACCGCCAGCGGCGACTTCGTCGACCTCATCTCAGATCGCCCCGTTGACAGAGTCGGAGCAGAGGGAGCTCACGGATCGTTTAGCTTATGTCAGCCAGTTCCGTCCTCCGCGTTTCGCCGGGCAGAGTTCTGAGCCACGGGAAGTAGAAAACTGGATTTCAGCAATAGAGAAGTTATTCGAGAACCTGTTTATTAAGGAAAAGCATCAAGTGTATTTGGCTACACACATCCTGGAGGGTGACGCAGAGACTTGGTGGCGCCGTGTCCGCCCCCCGGGACCACCAGGAGCTCAGGTGGTGTCTTGGCAGGAGTTCCGCGCTTTGCTACTCGGGGCCTATTTCCCCGACAGCGCAAAGCAGAAGCTTGAGGGGGATCTCCGTCGACTGCAGCAGGGTAGCCGACCCCTTCCGGACTACATTCGAGAGTTCCAGCGCCTATTGAGCAGCGTGCCGCATGTTGCCCCTGATGAGGCCCAGAGAGTGGACCTGTTCGAGCGAGGGTTGCACCCGGATATTTATCACCTGGTTCATTCACACCGATCGTTGACTCTGGACGCAGCCATGGAGCGTGCACGGTGGGTCTCTCGAGGGCGGGTGATCATGGCAGAGAGGGGCGGGGCGCCGTGGACTAGTTCCGGGGAGAAGCGCCCCGCACCGCAGGATTCTGGACAGACGAGCAGACCGCGGCCCCCGAGGCCGCCTCAGATCCCGCCTCGAGGCCGCGGGACCCAGAGGAGACAGAGATCGTGGGGCTCCCGGCCCCCTAGGCAGCAGCAGCAGCAGCAGAGCCGCACTGACAGTTGTGTGATTTGCGGCGGACCCTACGCCCCCCAGCAGTGTGATCAGCGGCAGGGCCGATGTTACCGGTGTGGGCAGGCAGGGCACAGATCGTGGTCTTGTCCTAGAGCGGGGTCATCAGCAGCGTCGGCAGCTTCGGTTCCTCCTCCACCGCCCTTTCTGACGGGCGGATCCTCGACAGGTTTTGGCCAGGGGGATAGGGCCGCTTCGTCGCGGCAGTCGGACAGACGACACCCCCGAGCGGCAGGGTGTACTCCGCACAGGTCGATGATGAGGAGGCAGCGGGCCACGTGGTGGCAGGTATTATCCTTATCTCCTCTACTCGCACTAGAGCTTTATTTGATACCGGAGCATCTTATTCATTCATCAGTAGGACATTTGCATTCATGCATGGGCTAGAGATAGAACCGTTGTCTTGTGCTCGTGAGGTTCAGGTACCCGATCATGTTCTACACGTTGATGAGTGTTGTTGGTCCTGCCCTGTGCAGTTAGGGCCTTGGATTTTACCTGTAGATCTTTTGGTCCTTCGCCAGCTTCAGGATTTCGACGTAGTTTCGGGGATGGATTGGTTGACTCGGTATTACGCTGCTATTGATTGTCGAGAGAGGACTGTGACCCTCAGGGAGCCGGATCAGGAGGAGTATGTTTTCAGAGGTTGTCAGAGTACGCTGTTTGCAGCGGCGATCTCTTCTGCTAGAGCCCGACAGCTGATGAGTCGTGGTTGTGTTGCCTTCTTAGCTACTGTTGTAGAGGCGCCTACGGCGATGCCTGGACTCGAGGACATTCCTATCGTCCGAGAGTATCCAGATGTGTTCCCTCCCGAGCTATCGTCTATGCCGCCGGATCGAGAGATTGAGTTTGTGATTGACGTGGTTCCTGGAACCACGCCAATCTCTAAGGCACCCTACAGAATGCACCAGCAGAATTGAGAGAGTTAAAGGCTCAGCTTCAGGATCTCTTGGATCGCGGGTTTGTTCGTCCCAGTGTTTCTCCTTGGGGAGCCCCGATTCTTTTTGTGAAGAAAAAGGACGGGTCACTTAGGCTTTGTGTGGACTACAGAGAATTGAATAAAGTGGACCGTCAAGAACAAGTATCCACTTCCTCGGATTGATGATTTATTTGATCAGCTTCAGGGAGCCACGGTTTTCTCGAAGGTAGATCTGCAGTCCGGTTACCACCAGCTGAGGGTGAGGGCCGAGGATGTGTCCAAGACGGCGTTTAGGTCTCGGTATGGGCATTACGAGTTTACAGTGCTACCTTTTGGTTTGACGAATGCCCCGGCTGCGTTCATGGATCTGATGAACCGAGTCTTTCAGCCGTACTTGGACCGTTTTGTGGTGGTTTTCATTGATGACATCCTGATTTACTCCCGTAGCGACTTTGAGCACGAGGAGCACTTGAGGTTAGTGCTGCAGCTTCTGAGGGAGAAGAAGCTGTATGCGAAGTTAAAGAAGTGCGCCTTTTGGCTTCGGGAGGTTTCTTTTCTAGGCCACATTGTCTCAGCCGCAGGAGTGGCAGTGGACCCGGCGAATATTGTTTCAGTTCGGGATTGGCCTAGACCTACGACGGTGACGGAGATTAGGAGCTTCTTGGGCCTTGCGGGCTACTACCGTCGTTTTGTTGAGGGCTTTGCGAAGCTCTCGAGACCCCCCTACTAGATTGACCAAGAGGGGGAAACAATTTGTATGGACAGAGCAATGCCAACAAACGCTTCGAGGAGTTGAAGCAGAGATTGATTCAGCGCAGTGCTTGCCTACCAGTCATGGGAGAGGGGTTCGTTGCTTTTCAGTGATGCCTCCCACAGCGGCCTTGGATGCTTATGATGCAGCATGGTAGGGTATTGCTTATGCTTCCGTCAGTTAAGGATTATGAAAGACAATTACCCTACGCCATGACCTGGAGCTGCTGCCGGTTGTTTATGCCTTGAAGCTCTGGCGGCACTATTTGTATGGCGAGCGCTGTGAGATCTTCACCGATCATCAGAGTTTGAAATACCTGTTCACCCAGAAAGAACTCAACCTAAGGCAGCGCCGATGGCTTGAGTGTTAAAGGATTACGACTTGAGCATTCTCTATCATCCGAAAGGCTACTGGTCGCGGATGCTTTGCGCGGCGACCAGGGCAGACCTTGAGTATGC
>CM055060.1:34544069-34564841 GCA_029204045.2 Tillandsia leiboldiana
TTTTGCCGCGGCGGGCTTGCAGGCAGCGCGATAGGAGCGGGGGCCTGCAAGGAGACCGCACGGGCGGCCTGGTGCGTTTTGCCGGCCGCCGCACCGCGGCGCTGTTGCAGAGCGGCTGCGGCCAGGCAACGCGCCGCAGGCAGTGGGTGAGAGGGTTTCCGCGCCACACGCGGCGTTCTCGTCGCCGGATTGAGGTTTTTGTCGCTTTGGGTGTAGTTTCGACCGCGGCTTCTGATCCCTGTTCCACCTTTTTCGCAGTGGGCCTCGTGTCAGCTTGGCTACTTGATTGGTTGGCGTGAGCGCTGTGCCGCGAGGAGTTGTGAGATCGCGCCGAGACCTTCGTTGGGCGCGCGGCTTTTGCGGGTTCTTCACAGGTGGGTTGGTTTCTCCCGAAAGGATACGGGATGCCCATTTTTTCCACGCGCAAAGGTATGGTGACCTGGTGCTATCAGGCAAGTGCGGTGTCGCCGCGCAGATCGCGGGTTATGGTTCGACGGGGACACGTTATGCTAATTGGGTTCGCTCTGGATTTCACAGCGCATTTGAAGCCCTGGCCGTGTACGGAGGGGGTCTACCTGGTCGAGGTTACCGGAGGTATTTTCCCCGGCCGAGTTACCGGGAGGGCAATTTCCCTGGCCGAGTCAACAGGAGGGTACCTTTACCGGCCGAGTTACCGGGAGGACTTTATCCCTGGCGAGTAGTACCAGGAGAGCACTTCCCTGGCCGAGACACCAGTGGAAGTTCGCCCCTGGCCGAGTTACCGGGTGGCTGCGGGGGAATGACATGTGCGGGTGGTCATTTCATATTATGCTAGATGTCATTTACTACAGCATTGCATTGAGGCATATAGTGATAGATTTACTTACAGCTTTCATTTCAGTATTATCTATCTATCTATCTATCTGGTTTTGCCTCCAGTGGACTTGGTGGGCTACGAGGATAGGACATCGGTACCCACTGAGATCTGACTTTTCAGTTGATCTCACACCCCCGCGTGTGTGACAGGTGTTTCTGAGGCGGCCGTTCCAGGGCCGGCACGTGCGGAGTCTTTCAGACCGCGGCAAGGGCTTGGCCGACTAGTGCCTCCTGGGTCTGTAGAGTCACAGGTAGATCTACTCGGGTATTTTTGGTTTCCCACTTTTGTATTTGATAGTGGTGGTGTACCCCATTTTGGGAGGTAGTGGATGTTGTACCTGGATTATGTACTTAGTGACTCTTGTATGCAGTTTACTTTCTTCAGTGTTGCATCTCTTGTGCTCTGATATTGTATGGCTAGATCCCTTTTTACAGGTTAGACGCTTCGTCTGTGCGGCAGTTTCCGCACAGACGGCGGGTCTGTTGGCGAGCCCGGGGCGCAGGCTCGACCCCCGGGGCGTGACAGATTAGGTGGTATCAGAGCCTAGGTGTTTAGGTCTTTGGGGACTTAGGGACCCTAGGCTTTTGGTTGGACAGTGAGTGACTGTCGAGAGAGATGTGTTGGTAGCGAGAGTTTTGGTTGTGTTGTGACTCCCCCGGGATTTCGGGCGAGTGACTTTACATGTTAGCCCTCTAAAGTAGTTCTGTTGGCTGCAGACAACACAACACTTTAGAGTTGGAAACATGTTTTAGACTTTCGCTGGCTTTGGGTTGTGAGGTTTTGGTTCTCTGACACCCTGTTTTCCCTGTTACAGTTGCCTGAGATGCCTCCTAGACGTCGTGCGACGACGAGGGCGCACTCCGCGTCGGAGGACAGGCCCGAGCAGGAGGAGGCTGCACAGGGTGAGGTTCATGAGCTGCGGGCCCAAGTGGCCCAGATGTCTGAGGCGTTACGGCGCCAGGAGGAGGCTGCCAAACGCCAGGAGGAAAATTTGGATGCGGATAATGAGGTTACTTGAGCAGAGGACATCTGCGGCACCGCCAGCGGCGACTTCGTCGACCTCATCTCAGATCGCCCCGTGACAGAGTCGGAGCAGAGGGAGCTCACGGATCGTTAGCTTATGTCAGCCAGTTCCGTCCTCCGCGTTTCGCCGGGCAGAGTTCTGAGCCACGGGAAGTAGAAACTGGATTTCAGCAATAGAGAAGTTATTCGAGAACCTGTTTATTAAGGAAAAGCATCAAGTGTATTTGGCTACACACATCCTGGAGGGTGACGCAGAGACTTGGTGGCGCCGTGTCCGCCCCCCGGGACCACCAGGAGCTCAGGTGGTGTCTTGGCAGGAGTTCCGCGCTTTGCTACTCGGGGCCTATTTCCCCGACAGCGCAAAGCAGAAGCTTGAGGGGGATCTCCGTCGACTGCAGCAGGGTAGCCGACCCCCTTCCGGACTACATTCGAGAGTTCCAGCGCCTATTGAGCAGCGTGCCGCATGTTGCCCCTGATGAGGCCCAGAGAGTGGACCTGTTCGAGCGAGGGTTTGCACCCGGATATTTATCACCTGGTTCATTCACACCGATCGTTGACTCTGGACGCAGCCATGGAGCTGTGCACGGTGGGTCTCTCGAGGGCGGGTGATCATGGCAGAGAGGGGCGGGGCGCCGTGACTAGTTCCGGGGAGAAGCGCCCCGCACCGCAGGATTCTGGACAGACGAGCAGACCGCGGCCCCCGAGGCCGCCTCAGATCCCGCCTCGAGGCCGCGGGACCCAGAGGAGACAGAGATCGTGGGGCTCCCGGCACCCCTAGGCAAGCAGCAGCAGCAGCAGAGCGCACTGACAGTTGTGTGATTTGCGGCGGACCCTACGCCCCCCAGCAGTGTGATCAGCGGCAGGGCCGATGTTACCGGTGTGGGCAGGCAGGGCACAGATCGTGGTCTTGTCCTAGAGCGGGGTCATCAGCAGCGTCGGCAGCTTCGGTTCCTCCTCCACCGCCCTTTCTGACGGGCGGATCCTCGACAGGTTTTGGCCAGGGGGATAGGGCCGCTTCGTCGCGGCAGTCGGACAGACGACCACCCCCGAGCGGCAGGGTGTACTCGCACAGGTCGATGATGAGGAGGCAGCGGGCCACGTGGTGGCAGGTATTATCCTTATCTCCTCTACTCGCACTAGAGCTTTATTTGATACCGGAGCATCTTATTCATTCATCAGTAGGACATTTGCATTCATGCATGGGCTAGAGATAGAACCGTTGTCTTGTGCTCGTGAGGTTCAGGTACCCGATCATGTTCTACACGTTGATGAGTGTTGTTGGTCCTGCCCTGTGCAGTTAGGGCCTTGGATTTTACCTGTAGATCTTTTGGTCCTTCGCCAGCTTCAGGATTTCGACGTAGTTTCGGGGATGGATTGGTTGACTCGGTATTACGCTGCTATTGATTGTCGAGAGAGGACTGTGACCCTCAGGGAGCCGGATCAGGAGGAGTATGTTTTCAGAGGTTGTCAGAGTACGCTGTTTGCAGCGACGATCTCTTCTGCTAGAGCCCGACAGCTGATGAGTCGTGGTTGTGTTGCCTTCTTAGCTACTGTTGTAGAGGCGCCTACGGCGATGCCTGGACTCGAGGACATTCCTATCGTCCGAGAGTATCCAGATGTGTTCCCTCCCGAGCTATCGTCTATGCCGCCGGATCGAGAGATTGAGTTTGTGATTGACGTGGTTCCTGGAACCACGCCAATCTCTAAGGCACCCTACAGAATGGCACCAGCAGAATGAGAGAGTTAAAGGCTCAGCTTCAGGATCTCTTGGATCGCGGGTTTGTTCGTCCCAGTGTTTCTCCTTGGGGAGCCCCGATTCTTTTTGTGAAGAAAAAGGACGGGTCACTTAGGCTTTGTGTGGACTACAGAGAATTGAATAAAGTGACCGTCAAGAACAAGTATCCACTTCCTCGGATTGATGATTTATTTGATCAGCTTCAGGGAGCCACGGTTTTCTCGAAGGTAGATCTGCAGTCCGGTTACCACCAGCTGAGGGTGAGGGCCGAGGATGTGTCCAAGACGGCGTTTAGGTCTCGGTATGGGCATTACGAGTTTACAGTGCTACCTTTTGGTTTGACGAATGCCCCGGCTGCGTTCATGGATCTGATGAACCGAGTCTTTCAGCCGTACTTGGACCGTTTTGTGGTGGTTTTCATTGATGACATCCTGATTTACTCCCGTAGCGACTTTGAGCACGAGGAGCACTTGAGGTTAGTGCTGCAGCTTCTGAGGGAGAAGAAGCTGTATGCGAAGTTAAAGAAGTGCGCCTTTTGGCTTCGGGAGGTTTCTTTTCTAGGCCACATTGTCTCAGCCGCAGGAGTGGCAGTGGACCCGGCGAATATTGTTTCAGTTCGGGATTGGCCTAGACCTACGACGGTGACGGAGATTAGGAGCTTCTTGGGCCTTGCGGGCTACTACCGTCGTTTTGTTGAGGGCTTTGCGAAGCTCTCGACCCCCCTCACTAGATTGACCAAGAAGGGGGAAAAATTTGTATGGACAGAGCAATGCCAACAAAGCTTCGAGGAGTTGAAGCAGAGATTGATTTCAGCGCCAGTGCTTGCACTACCAGTCATGGGAGAGGGGTTCGTGATTTTCAGTGATGCCTCCCACAGCGGGCCTTGGATGCGTATTGATGCAGCATGGTAGGGTAATTGCTTATGCTTCCCGTCAGTTAAAGGATTATGAAAGAAATTACCCTACGCATGACCTGGAGCTAGCTGCGGTTGTTTATGCCTTGAAGCTCTGGCGGCACTATTTGTATGGCGAGCGCTGTGAGATCTTCACCGATCATCAGAGTTTGAAATACCTGTTCACCCAGAAAGAACTCAACCTAAGGCAGCGCCGATGGCTTGAGCTGTTAAAGGATTACGACTTGAGCATTCTCTATCATCCCGGCAAGGCTAACGTGGTCGCGGATGCTTTGAGCCGGCGAACAGGGCAGACCTTGAGTATGCTTATTACCCAGCAGAGACCACTGAGAGAGCAGCTGAGGAGTTTGGATATAGAGGTTGTGACCCCGGGGGTTTCTGCAAGACTTATGACTATGGTCTTGCAGCCCACTCTACTGGACAGGATTAGGGAGAAGCAGAGTGGGGACCCCTATCTTCTGAGGATTCGAGACCAGATGCAGCTTGGACAGAGCGGGGACTTTTCGGTGGATGTTGCGGGAGTACTTAGGTACAGGGACCGCATTTGTGTGCCAGCGGATTTGGATATTAGAGAGCTGATCCTGAGAGAGGCTCACTATACACCTTACACCCTCCATCCTGGGGGAACTAAGATGTATAGGGATTTGAAAGCTCAGTTTTGGTGGCAGGGCATGAAGAGGGATATTGGTAGGTTTGTGGCCCGCTGTTTAACTTGCCAACAGGTTAAGACGGAACACCAGGTTCCCGCTGGCAAGTTACAAAGCCTACCAATTCCTGAATGGAAATGGGATTGTGTCACCATGGATTTTATTGTGGGTCTGCCGAGGACTCAGAGAGGAGCCGATGCGATTTGGGTAATCGTTGATCGGTTGACTAAATCAGCTCACTTCCTGCCGATTCAGTCAGGTTGGGCCTTGGAGAGTTTAGCACGCTTGTACCTTGACGAGATCGTGAGGCTTCATGGAGTGCCAGCTTCTATCGTGTCAGACAGGGACCCCAGGTTTACCTCTCAGTTTTGGAGGAGCTTGCAGACGGCCTTGGGGACCCAGCTTCAGTTCAGCACCGCCTTTCACCCACAGACCGACGGACAGTCTGAACGGACTATTCAGACTCTGGAGGACATGTTGAGAGCTTGTGTCCTGAGCTTTAGCGGTAGTTGGGATCGACATTTGAGGTTAGCAGAGTTTGCCTACAACAATAGCTTCCAGGCGAGTATCCAGATGGCACCCTTTGAAGCATTGTATGGTAGGAAATGTCGATCGCCTCTTTGTTGGAGTGACGTGGGTGAAAGGAAAACTTTGGGGCCAGATTTTCTTTTGGACGCCGAGGATAAAGTCAAGGTTATTCGACGCCACTTGGTCACTGCTCAGAGCCGGCAGAAGAGCTACACCGATAAGAGGCGGCGAGACTTGGAGTTCCGGGTAGGGGATCATGTGTTTCTGAAAGTCTCGCCGTCTCGAGGGATTCGACGCTTTGGGGTGCGCGGGAAGCTGAGCCCGCGTTTTATTGGACCATTTGAGGTTTTGGAGCGTATCGGACCTGTTGCCTATCGGGTTGCCCTACCGCCGCGTCTAGCCGGTACTCATGATGTCTTCCATGTATCCGTCTTGAGGAGGTATGTCTATGATCCCTCTCACATTGTGGACTTCCCTTCCTTGGAGCTGGACGAGGAGCTGCACTTTCGAGAGCGCCCGATTCGAATTCTTGCTCGTGAGACGAGAGAATTGCGGAATCGGGTTATACCATATGTGAAGGTATTGTGGAGCCACCATGATGAGAGAGAGGCTACTTGGGAGCCCGAGGATGAGCTGAGGACTACCTACCCGCACTTATTTGAGACCCCCACGTGATGTCGGAGCTTTTTGGGTTTCGACGATGAAACCATTTGAAGGGGGGGAGAGTGTAGTGTACCGGTTTTTGGGCTGAGCTTTCTGACTCCACCAACGAGCTTTCTGACTGAGGAAAGGCGTGAGCGCGTGTATTTTCGATTTACAGCGGTGTTCGGGTGGTTCCGGGCGGCGGCGGAGGTGCCGGGGTCGAAAATGCTGCTGTGAGGGTGAGGCCTGGCAGTGAAGTGGGTGGAGCTAATTAAGGGGATTGGAAGGTAGAAATTAATTAACTCCTTTAATTAATTTCTTCTTACACCTTAATTAGCTTTGGTGCTTGTATTTAATTAGCAGCCACCACCCCTTTGCCACCTCACTTTTCTTTTTCCATAAAGCAAGGCAGCAGCTTCAGCTTTGGGGTTTGGTCTGAAGCAGAGGAAAAAGGAAGGAAGGAAGAAGGGAAGAGAAGGAGAGGTGTTCTTGTGCCGTTTTCGTCGCCGCAAGGGCGTGGAGCCGAGCGTGGGCGCGGCGAGCCTCGTGGAGGTGTGTTTTAATTATTTAATCATTTTATTTTTTGAATCGTGGGTTTTGGGCTCTCTCCTTGTCTTTTCTTTTCTTTCTTTTTGATGCTGGCGGCGTGGGACTTGTTGTCCGGTTCGTGGCAGCGAGAGGCGTGGGAGGCGGGCCGCTGCGTGGTCGGGTTGGGGCGATGTTCGCAGCTGCCGCCGCTGCCGCGGGCGCGCATGAGCGCCGCGCGCAGCTGGCGCCCTGCTGCTGTTATTTTGCAGCAGAGCGCCAGGCCACCTGCAGCCTCGCCCTGGGTGCCCCGCTAGGGCAGGCGCGCGCAGCGGGCTGCGCGCAGGCCGCGCAGCGCCGCGGGCCGCGCGCGGCACTGCGGTGCGCGCGCAGTGCCGCGGGCACTGCGCGGACCGCGCGCAGTGCCGCGGGCACTGCGCGGACCACGCGCAGTGCCGCGGGCCGCGCGCGGGCCGCGCGCGGCACTGCGGTGCGCGCGCAGTGCCGCGGGCACTGCGCGGACCGCGCGCAGTGCCGCGGGCCCCGCACGGGCCGCGCGCGGCACTGCGCTGCGGGCGCAGTGCCGCGGGCCCCGCACGGGCCGCGCGCGGCACTGCGCTGCGGGCGCAGTGCCGCGGGCACTGCGCGGTCTGTGGGCGGTGCCGCGGGCCCGCTGCGGGCCAGGCGGGCGGCCAAGGGCCGCGCGGGCTTGCAGGCCGCGCGCTTGGCGCGCGGGCCTGCAAGGCCCCGCGCGGGCGGCCAAGGGCCACGCGGGTGGCCTTGTGCCGCGCGGGCTTGCAGGCCGCGCGGCCCTGCAAGGTGCCGCGCGGGCGGCTTTGTGCCGCGGCGGGCTTGCAGGCCGCGCGCTAGGCGCGCGGGCCTGCAAGGCGCCGCACGGGCGGCCTTTGTGTCGTGCGGCCGCGAGCGGCACTGTTGCCGCGCGGGCTGCGGCCCGGCAACGCGCCGCGGCGTGGGTGCGATGGGTTTTCCGCGCCACACGCGGCGTTCTCGTCGCCGGATGAGGTTTTTGTCGCCTTGTGGGCGTAGTCTTCGACCGCGGCTTTTCTGATCCCTGTTTCCACCTTTTTCGCAGTGTGCCTCCGTGTCAGCTTGGCTACGTGATTGGTGGTGAGCGCTGTGCCGCGAGGAGTTGTGAGATCGCGCCGAGACCTTCGTTGGGCGCGCGGCTTTTCTGGGTTCTTCACAGGTGGGTTGGTTTCTCCCGAAAGGATACGGGATGCCCATTTTCTTTCCAAGCGCAAAGGTATGGTGACCTGGTGCTATCAGGCAAGTGCGGGTCGGCCGCGCAGATCGCGGGTTATGGTTCCGACTGGGACACGTGTTATGCTAATTGGTGTTCGCTCTGGATTTCACAGCTGCATTCGAAGCCCCTGGCCGTGTTACCGGGAGGGCGTCTACCCTGGTCGAGTTACCAGGAAGGTATTTTCCCCGGCCGAGTTACCGGGAGGGCAATTTCCCTGGCCGAGTCACCAGGAGGGTACCTTTCCCCGGCCGAGTTACCGGGAGGACTTTATCCCTGGCTGAGTTACCAGGAGAGCACTTCCCTGGCCGAGACACCAGTGGAAGTTCGCCCCTGGCCGAGTTACCGGGTGGCTGCGGCGGAATGACATGTGCGGGTGGTCATTTCATATTATGCTAGATGTCATTTACTACAGCATTGCATTGAGGCATATAGTGATAGATTTACTTACAGCTTTCATTTCAGTATTATCTATCTATCTATCTATCTGTTTTTGCCTCCAGTGGACTTGGTGGGCTACCGAGGATAGGACATCGGTACCCACTGAGATCTGACTTTTCAGTTGATCTCACACCCGCCGTGTGTGACAGGTGTTTCTGAGGCGGCCGTTCCAGGGCCGGCACGTGCGGAGTCTTCAGACCGCGGCAAGGGCTTGGCTGACTAGTGCCTCCTGGGTCTGTAGAGTCACAGGTAGATCTACTCGGGTATTTTTGGTTTCCCACTTTTGTATTTGATAGTGGTGGTGTACCCCATTTTGGGAGGTAGTGGATATTGAACCTGGATTATGTACTTAGTGACTCTTGTATGCAGTTTACTTTCTTCAGTGTTGCATCTCTTGTGCTCTGATACTTGTATGGCTAGATCCCTTTTTACAGGTTAGACGCTTCGTCTGTGCGGCAGTTTCCGCACAGACGGCGGGTCTGTTGGCGAGCCCGGGGCGCAGGCTCGACCCCCGGGGCATGACAGCATGTGCCGACCTGGTAACTCGGCCAGGGGCAATGTACCAATCTGGTAGCTCGGCCAGTGGAAAGTATCCTCCTGGTAACTCGGCCAGGGCATGTGCCCACCTAGTAACTCGGCCAGGGGCAATGTGTCCATCTAGTAGCTCGGCCAGTGGAAAGTATCCTCCTGGTTGTTACGGAATTTGAGTTGGCGTAGTTTCGTGAAAGGTTCAAGTCTTGAAGATTGAAGGTGAAGAAAGTTGGATCATTTAACTCAATCTCAAGAAAGAAGAATTCAAAAGGATCAGGTATGTTTAACTAAAGATTATTGGTGATCCGAATACTTCTTGTAGTGTAGAAACACCTGGAAGAGTTTTTAACTGCATAAAAATCAAAAACTGGTGTTCGGACATGTTCAGGATCCGGATCAGAGCCAGCAGTCCGGATCCCGAAGGTTGTTGTTTCATACATTACTTCAATCCGGATCGCAGCATCTCACGATCCGGATCCCGAACGTTGAGTTCTCAGAATTGTATGAACGATCCGGATCAGGCATTCCGATCCGGATCCCGAACGATTGTTTTTCTGGAAACCGTCTTTCTTGCTACTGCAATCCGGATCGCCCAAATCCGATCCGGATCGCCGTCCGTAAAAATTCCAGAAATGTTAGGTTTTTGATTCTTATCTCCTTCCAAATGTTTCTAACCTATAAATAGACCATATGACTCTTTTTCTAGGGTTAATCCAAATAATCCACATAGAGCCGTCATATTCATATATCATTTTATACGGCCTAAGATCCACATATAGAGAAGAAAGGAAATCATTAGAGAATACTCTATGTTTCTTCATCTATATTGATTAGTTTGATTCTAGGTTTTCATACTCACATCTTGAGTTGAATCAAACTAATGAATACTTAGATGGTATTTCCGATCTATCTTTGATCTAAGTATTCGGCGGATCATCACCACCCAAAAACAACGATTTCCCCAAAATCGGCGCGTGGATTCGCGTGTCCTTGTGGATTCAAGGTTCAACCGCTCTCGTGGATTCGGAGCGAGGCACGTTCGTGGATTCGAAGGGTGCTATTGGGTGCAGACCGTGGATTCGGTCGGACGTCGTGGATTCGACGTTGGACGCCGTGGATTCGGCGTTGGGCGCAGATCGTGGATTCGAGAAGCGTCGCGGAGCGAGCGGAGAAGATCCTCTAGGAGCGTATGGAAAAGGTTGAGTCGTAAGTGTGTACGGTAAATCACCTTGTACGTGTTTTAATTCTAGTGGATTTCTGCCATGTTATCGGTCCCGTGGTTTTTTACTCCGGTGATTGCAAGACATCGTAAACTCATGTGCTAACCTGGGAGAGAAGATTCCAGAATTTAAGGTTGAAGAAAGATCTTAAGAACTCTTCCTGAACGATTTCGCCCAAAGGTTACATCCATTGAAACTATTAAACACCCGGACGAAATGCGTGTAGAAGAATTAGTTGGTTCATTACAAACATATGAAATGACATTTACTACTAACAATTCTTCTGGAAAAGCATCCTCTTCTAAGTCTTCAGGTTATGCGTTGAAAACCACTAAGGAAGAAGACGCGGATACATCCTCCTCAGACGATGACGAGAACCTTTCTATGGAGGAATTTGAGAAGCAGCTCGCTCTCTTGACAAGGAAGTTTCGCCGCAACTTTCGAAGGGGTAATTCAAGTAAATCTCCATCCTTCGGAAAGTCGAACAAAGGCAAGGGTACTTCAAGTTACAAGTCAAGAAAGCAAGAGAACTTCTCAAAGGATAAGAAAAGTTCAGAGGGACAACTACAATGCTTCAAATGTCGAGGCTACGGCCACATTGCAACGGAGTGTCCCAACAAGTATCCGGCAAAGAAGAAGGCGATGCAAGTCATCACTTGGGATGACAACTCAACGTCAAATGAGTCGTCTTCAAGTGATGAAGAAAAGAGCTCCACGGCATTCCACGCGTCCATATCTTCACCCTTCATGTGCTTTATGGCAAGTACATCCGAGTCATTGTCCAACTCCACTGTTGAAAAGAATGCAACGGACAACGAATCGGATGATTCGAAAGGTGAAGATTTTGCTTTAGCCTACCACAGACTTTTGAGGGATTCAAAGAAAGTGGCTAAGCAAAACAAGAGTTTGAGAGGGAGAGTGCATGATCTCGAAGAAGAAGCAAAAAGAGCAACTTCTCTCTCAAACGCTCTTGAAGTGGAAAGGGAAAATCTGATAAAAGTAAATGTTTCCCTTCAAGAGTCCAATGAGCTTTTTGAGAAGGAACATACAAAACTGGTGGATAAAGCGGATCACTTCTCAAAGCTCTACAACGAGGCTCGACAGGATAACCTGGAAATGACAAAGACCATTTTCCAACTCAAGGATGACTTGAAGCGATTCTCTTCAGGAAGGAGTAAGTTGGATAGGCTTCTTGGTCTTGGTCAAACAAATCGGTTTGGCCTCGGGTACACTCAAACTGGAAACAGTCCAAGTTCGAGTGGGACAGTTTTGTGCCTCAGTCGGTATCTCCTCCTCCGACACCGGAATTCAAGACAAACAACGACAACAAACTTACTTCATCCTCTTTGGGATCGTCAAGATCTAAGGTATGTTTTCGTTGTGGTGTTTCAGGGCACATAAGAAGATATTGCAAGACGGGAGTCAAACGCGCACCTCAAACACCTCTTGCAATGACTACCACAAAGGTGATTCCTCGGAAATCAATTGCAAATCAATTGAAGGAAAAGAGCCTTGGTAGTTTACCGCGCAAGACGACTTCATCAAGGAGCAGCAATCGTTTTAACAAGGCGCTTTCACCTAGGCATATAACTTCACGACCATTACCGACGCACTCCAAAACGGTTTGGGTGCGCAAAGGTGAAATCTTTCCTTGTCTTGTTACCAATGTTTCCTTGCATGCATATGATCGTTCGTCTTGGTATCTGGATAGCGGGTGTTCGCGTCACATGACCGGTGACAAAAATAGTTTTCAAAATCTTGAGAAAATCTCCGGAGGACTCGTTGTTTTCGGAGACGGTCGATCTTCCAAAATTGTTGGAAAAGGAACAGTAGCTATTCCAGATGGCCCGGTTCTAAATAATGTGTTATTTGTTGATGGCCTTAAGACTAACCTCATCAGCATAAGTCAACTTTGCGACAATGGTTTTTCAGTTATCTTTTCATCTGTTGAATGTGTTGTAACTGATAAGGACCATGTATTCTTTTTAAAAGGGGTTAGATCTGAAAACAATTGTTATGTTGTTCCTAATAAATTTTCTGAAAAATGTAACCTAGTTTCTTTGGATAATGAAACACTTTGGCATGAAAGGCTAGGTCACTTAAATTTTAAGGAACTTGCTAGAATTTCAAACAAGGACGTGGTCAAGGGGGTTCCAAAACTTTTGCTTAAACAGAACGTTGTGTGTGGTGGTTGCCAAAAGGGAAAACAGTCTAGGACTGCACACAAGAACTTGAACCACGTTGGTATAAAACGGCCTTTGGAACTTTTGCACATGGATTTAATGGGGCCGACCCGTCAACCATCTTTGGGAGGTAAATGGTATATTTTCTTATTGGTTGATGATTTCTCTAGGTTTTCTTGGGTAGCATTTTTAAAAAAGAAAGCTGATACGTTTGATTCTTTTCATGAGATTTGCCATCGTATTATGATTGAAAAGAATGAAAAGATCATTCGTGTTAGGAGTGATAGAGGTGGAGAATTCATAAATTCCAAATTCATTGATTTTTGCACTTCCAACGGCATAAAACATGAATTCTCAGCACCCTATACACCTCAGCAGAATGGTGTTGTTGAGCGCAAAAATAGGGTTGTTCAAGAGATGGTGCGTGTGATGCTTCATAGCCGGAATTTACCGCTACATTTTTGGGCTGAAGCTGTGAACACCGCTGTCTATGTCATTAATCGAGTGTATTTGCGCCCAGGAACTTTAAATACACCATATGAGCTGTGGTTTAGTAGAAAACCGGATATCAAATACTTTCGTATCTTCGGGAGTCGATGTTACATTTTACGTGACCGTGAAAATCTTGGAAAGTTTGACTCTCGAAGTGACGAAGGGATCTTTTTGGGTTATTCTACAAATAGCAGAGCATATCGAGTATTTAACATCGAATCTAAAACGATTGTAGAATCTATAAATGTTAAAGTAGATGAAGCTTTTCACTTTGCATCTGAAAAATCTACCCTCGATATCTCTCTGGATGATGATACTCCTGTAAGTGCATCTTCTCATGATAATACTTCCAATATTAATGATGCATCTAATGGTTCTTCAAGTTTATCTGATGTGCAGGAATCATCTCATATACCTCCGAGTACTCCGTTTCAACAAACGCTACGAATCTCCAAGGATCATCCTGAATCAAACATCATTGGAGATCCACAAGAAGGAGTTAGAACTCGGAGGCAGTTGGTTTGTGGATTCGCTTGCTACGTATCTTTAATCGAACCAAAGAACATAGATGAAGCTCTTCAGGATGACTACTGGATTAAAGCAATGCAGGAAGAGCTCCATCAATTTGAGCGAAACAAAGTCTGGGAATTAACGAAGCCTCCAAAGCAACATAATGTGATAGGTACCAAATGGATTTTCAAGAACAAGAAAAATGAGGATGGTACTATCATCAGAACAAGGCACGATTAGTTGCTCAAGGCTACTCTCAAGTAGAAGGTATAGACTTTGATGAAACATTCGCCCCTGTAGCTAGACTCGAGTCCATTCGTATACTATTTGCTATTGCTTGTCATTTTAAAATCAAATTATTTCAAATGGACGTTAAGAGCGCATTTCTAAATGGGTTTTTAAATGAGGAAGTTTATGTGGCTCAACCGAAAGGTTTTGTAGACCATAAACAACCTAACCATGTTTTTCGTTTGAAAAAGGCTCTTTACGGTCTGAAACAAGCACCGCGAGCATGGTACGAAAGGCTGACAAAGCACCTTTTGGAGAAGGGCTATACTCGAGGGGGAGCTGACAGGACTCTCTTTGTGAAGCATTATCAAAGCAATTTCATTGTAGCACAAATCTATGTCGATGACATTGTATTTGGCGCAACAAGAGATAATGATGCTTCTAAATTCGCGGAGACCATGGAAAGCGAATTTGAGATGTCCATGATGGGCGAATTGACTTATTTCCTTGGATTGCAAATTAAACAAAATGATGAAGGTATTCACTTGAGTCAATCCAAGTATGCAATGGAGTTGGTTAAAAAGTATGACTTAGAAAATTCGAAGGATTTTCCGACTCCAATGGGAACTAGCCACAAGGGACTTGGAAGTGAATCACAAAGTGAGAATGTAGACGAGAAACTGTATCGAAGTATGATTGGAAGTCTACTTTACCTCACGGCTAGTCGCCCGGATATATCCTTTAGTGTTGGGATTTGCGCGAGATATCAATCAGCACCAAAGGAGGTTCACCTGAAAGCGGTGAAAAGGATCATCCGGTACATCAAAGGATCAATTAATTTCGGAATTTGGTATCCTATGGGAACTAGTTTGGATATTGTTGGATACTCAGATGCCGATTGGGCAGGATCAGTGGATGATCGGAAAAGCACGAGTGGTGCATGCTTCTATCTTGGTCATTGCCTTGTTGCATGGCACAGTAAAACGCAGAATTGCATAGCACTCTCGACTGCCGAAGCGGAATACATTTCAGCGGGTAGTTGTTCAACCCAACTCATTTGGATGAAAAGTGTGTTGAGCGACTTCCAGATTTCAGCATCTTCGGTAACAATTCTTTGTGACAACACAAGTGCAATTAACATTTCTAAAAACCCTGTGTTGCACTCTAGAACAAAACATATTGAACTTAGATATCATTTTCTTAGAGAGCTAGTTGAATCAAATACTCTTCAACTTTCATATATTTCAATTGAGGATCAATTAGCTGACATTCTAACAAAACCTTTGGATCAAAAACGTTTTATTCACTTGCGAAAAGCAATTGGAATGCTTTCCTTGAAATAAACTTCTTTTGAAACCTTTGCTTATGATAGGTTTTGTTTTGTTTTGTTTGTTCATTATCTATGTTTGTACATAGGACATTAATTGAGCATAGATCATAATTGACTTTAATTGCATCTTTTCGCACATTTAGAAATTTATTATGCTTTTGCCATCATAATATTTCACTGTTGCAATGATCATTTATGTTAATTAAATCATCTTCTGAGTGATCAAAGTCAATTTCTCTCTCAATGATCTCTTGGTATAGTCATTATCTTATTTGACTGCTTAGTCGAGTATGAAATCGAGATCAATTTTTGGTTGAATACTTTATATCTTAAATAATTGATAGCCAATTGAGGGGGAGTCAAAGATATGTAAAATGCTCAAAAGATGTGGAAAGAGTTACATCCCATGAGGAGTGTGAAAACTACCACCACATGGAGGAAAGAGCTACCACCTCGGTCGTCCGAGTATTGTGTGCAGCTACCACATGTATACCAAGCATGGTTGTCCAATTTTTGATTAAGTAAAATGCATGTTGAAATACTTGACTCCGTCAAATTTCAAGATTGGTATAAGGTGGGTTTTTAAAAGAAAGATGCTCAAAGAGCCACTCTCTTCAACGGATTGTCTAGATAAATTATCTACCATATTTGGGATTTCAAACATCTATTGATCTTTGTATTTCATTTTCTTTACTGAATTGATGATTTGATAAAGGCAATACTCATAAGATCAAGTTAGATGTAATTGAAGGTGTTCAACTTTAAGGGATTTAATTCTTGTAAATTCTCGTTTCATTTTTGGATATTATTGATAGATTTGGCATAATCTAATTCTTGTTGTATGAAACGATGATTTGTGTTTAAAGTTGATACACAAAAGTGCTTACAATCTTTTTCTGGTTTTTCTTGAATTTCTCTGAAATTTTTCTGAAGAAAAAGTTGGAGCCGATCCGGATCGGGCAAGCTGATCCGGATCCCGAACGCAGGCTTCTTCCTGCGGCTGGCCGATCCGGATCGAAATCTCGATCCGATCCGGATCACGGCTAGGGTTTTAATAAGAACAAGAGGGTTTTGATTTCTTTTACCTTAATCTTTTGTTCTCAAGTCTCTAGAGCCTCTCTCTCTAGAACTATTGCACCTTGGAGCTTTCCAAACTCAAGTTCTTCGAATACAAGTAAGTTTTATTGATCAAAATCTCGGTTTTTCACCGTTTTTCTTTTTCCTCCTCAACGTGATGAATTTCTTGGATCGATTTCGTTTGTGGATGGTTTTTGATCAAATTTCTTTTGAAATAAGAACTCTGGGTAGATTAGTTTTGATTATATGCTAGGTATTCCCAAGATTAACGGATTTTTAGGCTTCGATTTCTAAAAATTTCGGTTTTAGGGCATATAATAAGGATTTTCGAAAATCTTGCAATTGATCTATTTTTAAAAGTCCTTTTGCAAAACTAATTTGATTCTTAGTCTCTCTACATGATTATGAGTGTTTGGGTACAATTTTTCAAATCTTTGAAAATTAACAATTTATCATGTGTTCTTGAGTTATTGTTCACAGGATTTTAAATCTATTAAGCACTTGCACCAACGGCGTTCGCCTGGATAATCTTCCTTTTGGTAGCAATGGTAGGACCTAGTGCGTCTTCTATAAAAAGAGAACAAGATGACTCAAATCAAGAAGAGACAAAGAAAGTTTGTCAAAATGATTCAGAATCAGATGAAGAAGACTGGGAAGAGATTTGTGAACAAGCACAAAGAGCTATTGACAAAGAAGATAGGTTGTACCTGAAGAACAAGAAGCTGATGAAATCTTCCTCAACAACCAAGCAGTACACTAGGCGAAAGAATTCGAGGGGAACTGGAATTCAGATTGATAGACCCCTCGCCAGAGCTCGCTCTCTCCCTAGAGAATCTCCATGGATTGAAGGTCAAGATGCACCGTCTGGTTCTATACTACATCCTTCAACGTCCTGGAGACACACAGTAAAAGCGAATGTAGGGTCCTCACTTCGACAAGAACAGCGAAGATCGTCTGCTGAACAAGACAGCGTGTCTACAAATCTCAAACAGATTATCTCTGAGCAACATAAGATGAAAAGAAAGGTCTCCAGAATGTCAAAAATGCTTCAAGCGATTTTGAAGAAGTTGGATTGTACCAATCCCACTAGTTCGGATTCCAGACTGACTTAACCTTCTTTCTAATCTTTTGTGGCAGGAGTTCAGTTTTTAGGACTTACTCTTAGTTCTAGTTCTTACATTTCGGAACAATTTTTGAAATTTTTAACTCTCCTTAAAATTTTTGGTAATTTTGGCTTTGTTTGTGACAAAAAGGGGGAGAGAGTTTAGAGAGAACTTGAACAATGATTGAACAATGATGATGTGAATGTGTGAACATCAAGGTAAGTATCACTTCAACTTTGACTTTGGTGAAAGGTAAGTATCACAACTTTGGTTTTTATCTTGTGATTTGTTGCATGCTCCTACTAACTATTCGACTAACTATTTGGACATGTATTATTACTAACAAGTTGTTTGATTACTAACAAAGCAAAGTTATGACATTTGGAATTTATTGCTTAGAAGATATGTCAATGTTTGATTGTGATCTTATTACATATCTGAATTACTCAATGTCATGGTGAGCATAAACTCTATCTCTGTTAGGTTTTGAATGCTAAATATTCTTGAGGTATCTAATGATCTCTTTTTGTCAAGAATGATTTCTTTGTGCAGAGAGTACAGATGTCTAAGTTTAGAGTCTGTTTTAGGAGTTTATCTCATGTTTTTAAATTTTTGGATCTCCATTGTAAATTTTTGTTGTATGGTGATAGCAACAAAAATATCTTTTTGAATTTTCTTTAATGGATCTGTGTTTTGTCACGAAACCGCCAAAGGGGAGATTGTTACGAATTTGAGTTGGCGTAGTTTCGTGAAAGTTCAAGGTCTTGAAGATTGAAGGTGAAGAAAGTTGGATCATTTAACTCAATCTCAAGAAAGAAGAATTCAAAAGGATCAGGTATGTTTAACTAAAGATTATTGGTGATCCGAATACTTCTTGTAGTGTAGAAACACCTGGAAGAGTTTTTAACTGCATAAAAATCAAAAACTGGTGTTCGGACATGTTCAGGATCCGGATCAGAGCCAGCAGTCCGGATCCCGAAGGTGTTGTGTTCATACATTACTTCAATCCGGATCGAAGCATCTCACGATCCGGATCCCGAACGTTGAGTTCTCAGAATTGTATGGAACGATCCGGATCAGGCATTCCGATCCGGATCCCGAACGATTGTTTTTCTGGAAACCGTCTTTCTTGGCTACTGCAATCCGGATCGCACCAAATCCGATCCGGATCGCCGTCCGTAAAAATTCCAGAAATGTTAGGTTTTTGATTCTTATCTCCTTCCAAATGTTCTAACCTATAAATAGACCCTATGACTCTTTTTCTAGGGTTAATCCAAATAATCCACATAGAGCCATCATATTCATATATCATTTTATAACGGCCTAAGATCCACATATAGAGAAGAAAGGAAATCATTAGAGAATACTCTATGTTCTTCATCTATATTGATTAGTTTGATTCTAGGTTTTCATACTCACATCTTGAGTTGAATCAAACTATTGAATACTTAGATGGTATTTCCGATCTATCTTTGATCTAAGTATTCGGCGGATCATCACCACCCAAAAACAACGATTTCCCCAAAATCGCGCGTGATTCGCGTGTCCTTGTGGATTCAAGTTCAACCGCTCTCGTGGATTCGGAGCGAGGCACGTTCGTGGATTCGAAGGGTGCTATTGGGTGAAGACCGTGGATTCGGTCGGACGTCGTGGATTCGACGTTGGACGCCGTGGATTCGGCGTTGGGCGCAGATCGTGGATTCGAGAAGCGTCGCGGAGCGAGCGGAGAAGATCCTCTAGGAGCGTATGAAAAGGTTGAGTCGTAAGTGTGTACGGTAAATCACCTTGTACGTGTTTTAATTCTAGTGGATTTCTGCCGTGTTATCGGTCCCGTGGTTTTTTACTCCGGTGATGGAGTTTTCCACGTAAAAATCTTGCGTGTTATTTTATTTCCGCATTGGTTTTTATCGCAACGATTTTTTGAGTGTTTATACGTTTACACCTATTCACCCCCCTCTAGGTGTTTTTTCCCCTATTTAGATCTACATTACATATAACCAAACAAGTGGTATCAGAGCGGGAATAGGGTTGTAAACAATGGTTGAAGGTGGAAACATCAATCGACCCCCTTTCTTTGATGGAACAAATTATGCGTACTGGAAAGTACGGATGAAAGCCTTTTTATTTCCATCGACGAAAGGGTGTGGCAATCAATTGAATTAGGATGTCTAATCCAACTGAATTATCTCTGATGTTCGCACCTTAAAACCTAGGTCGAAATGGACCAAGGAAGAGTTATTATCTTCTTACAATGGCAAGGGAATTAATGCTATTTTTAATGCCTTATCTCAACTGAATTCTCTCGCGTCTCGGCATGTGAGACTGCGAAAGAAATCTGGGATGTTCTTCAGGTTACACATGAGGAACTAACCTCGTGAAGATTCAGAAACTGCAAATGCTTACGAGCAGTTTGACTCTATCTTGATGGCAGAAAATGAATCTTTCACGGACTACTATACACGATTGCAAGACATCGTAAACTCATGTGCTAACCTGGAGAGAAGATTCCAGAATTTAAGATTGTAAGAAAATCTTAAGAACTCTTCCTGAACGATTTCGCCCAAAGGTTACAGCCATTGAAACTATTAAACACCCGACGAAATACGTGTAGAAGAATTAGTTGGTTCATTACAAACATATGAAATGACATTTACTACTAACAATTCTTCTGGAAAAGCATCCTCTTCTAAGTCTTCAGGTTATGCGTTGAAAACACTAAGGAAGAAGACGCGGATACATCCTCCTCAGACGATGACGAAGAACCTTTCTATGGAGGAATTTGAGAAGCAGCTCGCTCTCTTGACAAGGAAGTTTCGCCGCAACTTTCGAAGGGTAATTCAAGTAAATCTCCATCCTTCGAAAGTCGAACAAGGCACGGGTACTCACAAGTTACAAGTCAAGAAAGCAAGAAACTTCTCAAGGATAAGAAAGTTCAGAGGGACAACTACAATGCTTCAAATGTCGAGGCTACGGCCACATTGCAACGGAGTGTCCTAACAAGTATCCGCAAAGAAGAAGGCGATGCAAGTCGTCACTTGGGATGACAACTCAACGTCAAATGAGTCGTCTTCAAGTGATGAAGAAAAGAGCTCCACGGCATTCCACGCGTCCATATCTTCACCCTTCATGTGCTTATGGTGGCAAGTACATCCGAGTCATTGTCCAACTCCACTGTTGAAAAGAATGCAACGACAACGAATCGGATGATTCGAAAGGTGAAGATTTTGCTTTAGCCTACCACAGACTTTTGAGGGATTCAAAGAAAGTGGCTAAGCAAAACAAGAGTTTGAGAAGGGAGTTGCATGATCTCGAAGAAGAAGCAAAAAAGAGCAACTTCTCTCTCAAACGCTCTTGAAGTGGAAGGGAAATCTGATAAAAGTAAATGTTTCCCTTCAAAGTCCAATGAGCTTTTTGAGATGGAACATACAAATCTGGTGGATAAAGCGGATCACTTCTCAAAGCTCTACAACGCGGCTCGCAGTATGACCTGGAAATGACAAGACCATTTTCCCACTCAAGATGACTTG
>CM055060.1:34564941-34617823 GCA_029204045.2 Tillandsia leiboldiana
GTACTCATAATTAGTTCCATCGAAGAACGGGGGTCGGTTGATGTTTCCACCTTCAACCATTGTTTACAACCCTATTCCCTCTCTGATACCACTTGTTGGGTTATATGAAATACGGATCTAAATAGGGGAAAGAACACCTAGAGGGGGGTGAATAGGTGTAAACGTATAAACACTCAAAAAATCGTTGCGATAAAACCCAATGCGGAATAAAAATAATACGCAAGATTTTTACGTGGAAAACTCCATCACCGGAGTAAAAAACCACGGGACCGATAACACGGCAGAAATCCACTAGAATTAAACACGTACAAGGTGATTTACCGTACACACTTACGACTCAACCTTTTCCATACGCTCCTAGAGGATCTTCTCCGCTCGCTCCGCGACGCTTCTCGAATCCACGATCTGCGCCCAACGCCGAATCCACGGCGTCCAACGTCGAATCCACGACGTCCGACCGAATCCACGGTCTTCACCCAATAGCACCCTTCGAAGTCCACGAACGTGCCTCGCTCCGAATCCACGAGAGCGGTTGAACCTTGAATCCTCAAGGACACGCGAATCCACGCGCCGATTTTTGGGGTAAATCGTTGTTTTGGGTGGTGATGATCCGCCGAATACTTAGATCAAAGATAGATCGGAAATACCATCTAAGTATTCAGTAGTTTGATTCAACTCAAGATGTGAGTATGAAAACCTAGAATCAAACTAATCAATATAGTTGAAGAAACATAGAGTATTCTCTAATGATTCCTTTCTTCTCTATATGTGGATCTATAGCCGTATAAAATGATATATGAAAATGACGGCTATTGACTATGTGGATTCCCCTAGAAAAAGAGTCATAGGGTGTATTTATAGGTTAGAAACCCTAGGAAGGAGATAAGAATCAAAAACCTAACATTTCTGGAAGTTTTACCGGACGGCGATCCGGATCGTCTTAGCTGTGATCCGGATCGTCATAACGATTCAGCCAATTCCAGAAAAATGAAGGTTCGGGATCCGGATCGAAGTGCATGATCCGGATCGTTCATACAGTTTACCAAACATCAACGTTCGGGATCCGGATTGCGAAGCATGATCCGGATCGTTCAAGGAAAATGGTAAACTCACTGTTCGGGATCCGGATCAAGAGACTACGATCCGGATTGAACTGATGTATGAACGAACCACCTTCGGGATCCGGATCGAACAACCTGATCCGGATCCTGAACATGTCCCAAGTCCAGTTTTTGATTTTTATGCAAATGAAAGATTCTTCCAAGTGTTTCTACACTACAAGAAGTATTCGGATCACCACAAAATCTTTAGTTAAACATACCTGATCCTTTTGAATTCTTCTTTCTTGAGATTGAGTTAAACGATCCAACTTTCTTCACCTTCAATCTTCAAGACTTGAGACTTTCACGAAACTACGCCAACTCAAATTCCGTAACAATGCAGATACTCGACGGCGAGACCTAGAGTTTCAGATTGGTGACCATGTATTCTTAAAGGTCTCGCCTTCGAAAGGGGTCCGGAGATTTGGAGTGCGTGGGAAGCTTAGTCCCCGTTTTGTTGGACCCTTTGAGGTACTTGAGAGGGTAGGCCCTGTGGCTTATAGAGTTGCTCTTCCTCCACGTTTGGCCGGTGTACACGATGTTTTTCATGTCTCAGCCCTGAGGAGATATGTCTTTGATCCGTCGCATGTGATTGACTTCACTCCCTTGGAGATCGGTGAGGACCTGGTTTACGAGGAGCGGCCGTTGCGGATTCTTGCTCGTGAGGTGAGGGAATTGCGCAACCGGACCATTCCGTATGTGAAGATCTTATGGAGCAATCACGAAGAGCGAGAGGCTACTTGGGAGCTAGAGACAGAGATGAGATCTGCATACCCTTTTCTGTTCGAGACTACTGGTTGAGGTACGCCTGTTCTACCTTACTTTGTTTTGGGGACGAAACTTCCTTTTAGTGGGGGAGGATGTAGTGGCCCTAATTCCCATGCAGCGTTCTTCTGATGAATCCACTGTTAGAGCACCTAGTGTTGGTGTATCTGGCCCATGGTGCATCAATGGGATGCCACAGATGGACCCTGTGTGTTATTATGAGCTGTGTAGGCCTTCGGCTGAGTTTGCCAAAATTTCGGAAAGAATTAGGCCCAACAGAGGTCGGAAATGGATTCAGCACGGAAAAAACGCTTGAAAACGGCTATTTGCTTATTTGTTTCTGAGTCCGGATGCCCAAAAACGGACTCCCGGAAGTTTTTAGTGGAAAATGGTGCATGGGAGGGGCCGTTGACCGCCGGGATGCCATGTGGCGGCCTGTCATTGGCCGGTTCAGGATGCGCGGTCAACAGAGCTGCGCGGCGGGGTGCACAGACCCGGCGCATGGACACGTGGCACCGCCTGGTTGGCGGGCGCAAGGCGCGCGGTCTACCGGGTGAGCGCGGCGGTGCATGGACCAAGGCGGGGGCACGTGGCAGCCTCCGGTTGGTCGGTGCACGCGGCGCGGTCCACGGAATTCCAAAGTGGAATGCGTGGACCGGGTGTAGGGGACACGTGTCACCCTCTGATTCGCGGGCGCACCGTGCGCGGTGCACGGAGCCGGGGCCGGTACCTCGGGGCGCGTGCGCACGACGGGGCCATGCCGCGCGCCCGGCGCGGCCGCCGACCGGCCAGCGGGTCAACTGGGTGGACACGCGCGCCCGCTGGTTGGCGGGCGCCTACCGCCTCACTGTGCGGGGGCGGGCCACGTGGCAGCCGGGGGGTGGCCCGAACAGCTGTTTGTTGTTCGGCGGGCCACGTGGCGGCACCTGGTGGATTCGGGCGTGAACAGTGTTGGGCCGCCCAACACTGTAGCCGCCCGAAAGTACCGGGCGCCCGAAAGTTGGGCCCGAAAGCCCATTGACTTGTCTTTTTGGGCTGATTTCGGGTGAGGCCTATAAATAGGCCCCTTGGGGCTCGTTTTTGAGGCTTTTCCCGAGAGCTTTAGCCCTTGAGCCCCTCACCAATTTTCTTTCTCTCCCTCTTGTGCATCTTTTGGCGAAGGTTCAGAATTTTTGGAGGCCGTGACGACGGCGACTTCTGCATCGGGGTGCGGAGCGACGATCTACTGTTGGAGGCCCATTTTCGTCGCAGTTTAGTCTGGGAGGTCTACCGGCTACCCCGACGTTATTTTTGGACGATTTCTGCGGTGACGGTTTCGTAAGAGGTAAATCTACATTTTCCGTGTTGGACACTTTTTCTGGATCCGAGCTTTTCTTGGGGTTCTGGGTACATTTTTAACCCGCTTTGCGACTGTTGGTTGATTTGGACAGCACCTACTTGTCGGATTTTTATCTCCTCATCTGGACATCGGAATTCGACGTTTCAGGACTCTATCGACATCTACTCTTCGCGAGGATCGCCGTCATATTTTTATTGGAATTTTTGGAGGAAGTTTTTCAGGTGAAAATTTCGTGTTAATGGGACTGTTCACCACAGATTTTGGGATTGTGGAATTTGTGTGGATTAATGTGTAATTTTGGTGTATGTTTGTACCCAGGAGGTTGTGAGCACTTCTGCCGTGTTGTTGGCTTGGTGGTGTTACGGCATTTTGGTATTGGCATATTTCGTGAGTCAAGTCAGTGAGTTGAGTCGGGGTCTTAAAGGGATCAAATTGTCAATCAGTAATCAAAGACTTAGAGAAGATTCAACAAGAGCTCAAGTTGACACTCAGTATCTTGAGTCTTGAAGATTGAAGTTGAAGAATTGTGGATCAGTTACATCAATCTCAAGAAGAAAGTATTCAAGAGGATCAGGTATGTTTAACTAAATAATTTTGGTGATCCGAATACTTTCTTATAGTGTAGAAACACTTGGATGAATTTTTAATTGCATAAAAATCAAAAACTGGACATGGGACATGTTCAGGATCCGGATCAGACAATCCAATCCGGATCCCGAAGGGTGATTGTTCATTGGCATTTTCAATCCGGATCCTAGGCCATCCCGATCCGGATCCCGAACATGGGACTTTGCTGAATTGCATGAACGATCCGGATCGGACCTTGCAATCCGGATCCCGAACCCTTGGTTTTATGGAATCGTCAATCTCGTTACGACGATCCGGATCGCAGTAAATTCGATCCGGATCGCCGTCCTGAAAATTTCCAGATAAGGTATGTTTTTGATTCTTATCTCTTTCCAAAGGTTTCTAAACTATAAATAGACACTTAGGGTTTCTCAAAAACGTGGGAGCTACGGCCGATCAATTTCTAAACACTTGAGAGCAACCCTAGAGGCTAGGTTTTCATCGTTCTTCTTTATAGCCTCTTTTAGGTCAATTCGATGGTTCTTTCAAGAACATATCTTTTATCGAATCGATCTAATCTTTGCTTAGAGATTTCTTCTACGGTTCCTCAATGAGAATCTAAGCAAAGGATCACCATCGAAGTCAATATTCTTATCGACTGAGTTTGCGTCGTGGATTCGACGTGGCATCGTGGATTCGGTGTGTTAAAGGCGTTTCGTGGATTCGAAACGTGTGCTCGTGGATTCGAGTGGCGTTCGTGGATTCGAACGTGTGCAGTGGGCGTGCAAAATCGGTGGAGCGCGAGGTCCAAGAAATTGAAGGAGGGGTTAAATCCGTGGAGACGGTAATCACCTTGTTATTCTTCTTTTCTTAGGGATTGTTATTGCGTGGATATCCAACCGGTCAGCGCAAGGTCCGAAGAAGCTGAAGGAGGGGTTGAGTCCGTGGAGTCGGTAATCACCTTGTTATTCTTCTATTCTTAGTGGATTGTTATTGCGTGTTGGTCCCGTGGTTTTTCTCCTGGATTGGAGTTTCCACGTAAATCTCGGTGTGCTGTTTTTATTTTCCGCATTGGTTTTTATTTTGCACTGAGATTGAGTTTTTAAGTATTACACCTATTCACCCCCCCTCTAGTTGTTTGATAGTACCTATTTAGATCCTTGTGGATCCTATAAAAACCTACAATTGGTATCAGAGCGGGTTTTAGGTTTATCTATCATGATGGGTGAAAGTGGTAATATTTATAGACCTCCTCTTTTTGATGGGACTAATTATGCTTATTGGAAAGTGCGGATGAGAGCTTTTCTCATCGCAATTGATGAGCGGGTATGGCAATCCGTGGAATACGGTTGGGTGCATCCTGTTGAGGAAGTAGGAAATTCTACTACCCCAAAACCTCGCTCTAGATGGTCCAAAGAGGATTTTGAAAGATCTTCTTACAATGGGAAAGGTATGAACGCTTTATTTAATTCTCTTTCCTCGACTGAGTTCACACGAATTTCCGCGTGTGAAACCGCAAAGGAAATTTGGGTTATTCTCAAAATTACACATGAGGGTACTAATCTTGTAAAAATTCAAAAGCTCCAGATGCTTACATGTCAATTTGACTCTATTCATATGGAAGAGCATGAATTGTTTACAGATTATTACACTAGACTTCAAGATGTAATAAATACATGTGCTAATTTAGGAGAAAAGATCCCGGAGTCGAAAATTGTAAGAAAGATACTTCGGACTCTTCCGGAACGGTTTAGGGCAAAGGTAACCGCCATTGAAACCGTTAGTCATCCGGATGAGATGAGTATAGAGGAATTAGTAGGTGCTTTGCAAACTTATGAAATGACTTTTTCTACTAATCAAGTTTCTTCCAAGTCTTCTTCTAAGCTTACAGGTATTGCATTCAAATCCACAAAGGAAGAAGATAGCGAATCAAGTTCCGACGATGAAATCTCTTTTGCCGATTTTGAAGAACAATTGGCGCGGATCACAAAGAAATTTCGTCGGAAATTTTGGAAGAATCGAACCGATGGATCTTCATCCACGAAACCATCTAAAGGATCATCGGGTTCTAAATCCTCTTACCTCAAAGGCGTTGCAAAACCTTCTAAAGAAAAAGAAAAAGATGATTTCGAAGGGGAAATCCAATGCTATCGATGCAAAGGCTACGGCCATTTTTCAACGGAATGTCCTTCTCCGAAATCATATAAAAAGAAGGCTTTGCAAGCAAAAACTTGGGACGATTCTACTTCTAATGAATCGACCTCAAGTAAAGAGGAAAAAGTCGTTGCCTTACATGCCTCTCATATTCCCTCTTCTAATGTTTGCTTATCATCTTTAATCACTGACTCTATTCCTTTGATTTTGCATGAAACATCAACATCCGGCGGAGAGTCATCGAGTGAGGGGGAGTCGGACGAAGAAGAACTCGTTGAGGCATACCAACAACTTCTTGCGGAATCAAAGAAGATGGCCAAGCATATCAAGAAGTTGAGAAAGCAACAACTTGAGAATCAAGACGAGAATCATGCTTTAAAGATAAAACTTCATGATCTCGAGGAGGAACAAGGACGTTTATTGAATAACAATAAAATCCTCCAAGAAAAGCTAAACCAATCGGAGACAAACGCTAAATCATATACGGACAAGATTGGTTTTCTAGAAAAACAGTTTGAGGAGATTCATGTCACCAACCAAGTTTTGACCAAGCAAGTTCATGAACTTAAATCCGACATACAAAGGCTTTCAACTGGTTCCAAGAAACTTGATTGTATGTCCGGATTAGGTCAATCAAGCAAGGTTGGTTTGGGATTTAAAAAGAACCAAACTGTGAAGGCTTCAAGTTCCACAACTAAATTGAAAGGAAGAACTTGTCACCTATGTGGACTTGAAGGACATTTGGTGAAGGATTGCCCGAAAAAGAGAAAGAAGAGTCCTTCGGCAACTTCATCTACGGAGCGAACTCAACGGAATCAAAAGACACATCAAGTCAAAGGAGTTCACTCAACCCACCAAAGGTCCGAGCCACATCATCAATCATACAAGTGGATCACTACGAGGCAAAGACCTAAGGTGGACCAACAGTCAAAGCGGACAACCCCCGGCCACAACGAATCAAGACAACCCAAAATCCAGCGATTTTGGATTCGGAAAGGTGATATCTTTCCGTGTCTTAAGTTCTAATTAGCTTATGACTGTATGTAATGCTTTGATTGGTTTTCCCTTCATATTTTTCTGAATCTCTGCATTACATGTTTTCAATGCTCTTCGTTTTTATGTTTTGTTATTTAAACAAAAGGTTTTTAATGAACAAGTGCATTGAATGAAAAGGATTTTCACTTTCAATCACTCCAATTTAATTTTATATGGATTATCAACTTTACTCCATAATCATAATCCTGAAGATACTTCATTATAGGAGTTTTTGATATTATAAGCATCAAATTTTAGAAATCATGTGTGATCTTTAGATGCTTAATCTATCTCGGTTGTGTGAATTCATTGTGATAAACGTGAGACAACCGATAGACTAAAATTGGGGATTTAATTCTTTCACGTAAGAGATTGCATTCTTACAAGGGTATTGAAATGATTTGCAAAAAGATGTGGAAAGAGTTACATCCGAAAGGAGTGTGAAAACTACCACCACATGTTGGAAAGAGCTGCCACCCCGGTCGTCCGGTTTGTGTGTGAAGCTACCACATGTTATGGATGCTTGATAGTATTTTATGAGAAAATCTTTAGTTGAAGCATTTGGAGATTTATATGCAAAACTCTTATATTTTGAACAATCTCCTGGTTGGTATAAGGTGGGATAGTTGAAAGATGCTCAAAGAGCCACCCTTAGGTATTTTAGTGCTTATCTCAAATTTGAAAGGGTAAGAAATCAAATTGATGTCATTTGGAAATCTCTGTAAGTCATCTTTGTACATCCGTTACATCTTGATAGACTTTGGATCTCAAGATTATTTTTGATGACTTGTGTTTGATGAATATAACATGAAAAACGGTTTATAATGTTTTACCTTTATTTTTCATGATTTTGGAGTAAATCTTTTTAATTTTGTGAAATTAATTGGATTGAATGACATCTATGTGAATTCACTGTTTAAAGCACTTAAATTGATTTCTTGATGGAATACAAATCGGTATTTGAAAAGTTTCTAAAATCTGGATTTGTTTCAAGAAATTATTTGATTTTTGCCTTCTGGTACCGGTACGCAATCTGCATTTTTGTTATATACCGGAACTGAGCTTTTATCTCTCTTTCTCTATGAACTAATGTTGTTAGTGATTTCCTTTTGTCTAGTATGTTCACTGTTTGACAATTTGTGACAAAAAGGGGGAGAAGAGAAATGACGGAGATAAGATCATCAGGAGAGGACAAACGAAAATGGAAAAATGGGGGAGAATGAAAAATGATGATCGTATCACAAAGGGGGAGAACATAGATGCTCAAGAACATGGAGAACATGTTAGAGATGCTCAAGATAGGGGGAGACAAAGAAAAAATTGAAAGAGCAGAAAAACAAAAGAACCAAAAGGAAGACGGATCAAATGTAGGATTTTAATTTCTAACAACTAACGTTTGATTTTGTTTGGAGTTTTGTTTTGCAGGAATTACATCACTTTAAGACTCCAAGTCCTAAGTCATAGAGTATGTTCTAGGACTGTTTGGTTCTAATGTAATTTTGTATTTATTGGATCTTTCACGCAAAGAAAATCAATGTTTTGGTGATGACATTGAATTTCGATTTTTTGGTTTAAGATGAGTGACTTGAGCGCTTTTATGTATTTTTGGGTTTTGTCACGAAATTGCCAAAGGGGGAGATTGTTACGGCATTTTGGTATTGGCATATTTCGTGAGTCAAGTCAGTGAGTTGAGTCGGGGTCTTAAAGGGATCAAATTGTCAATCAGCAATCAAAGACTTAGAGAAGATTCAACAAGAGCTCAAGTTGACACTCAGTATCTTGAGTCTTGAAGATTGAAGTTGAAGAATTGTGGATCAGTTACATCAATCTCAAGAAGAAAGTATTCAAGAGGATCAGGTATGTTTAACTAAATAATTTTGGTGATCCGAATACTTTCTTATAGTGTAGAAACACTTGGATGAATTTTTAATTGCATAAAAATCAAAAACTGGATATGGGACATGTTCAGGATCCGGATCAGACAATCCAATCCGGATCCCGAAGGGTGATTGTTCATTGGCATTTTCAATCCGGATCCTAGGCCATCCCGATCCGGATCCCGAACATGGGACTTTGCTGAATTGCATGAACGATCCGGATCGGACCTTGCAATCCGGATCCCGAACCCTTGGTTTTCTGGAATCGTCAATCTCGTTACGACGATCCGGATCGCAGTAAATTCGATCCGGATCGCCGTCCTGAAAATTTCCAGATAATGTATGTTTTTGATTCTTATCTCTTTCCAAAGGTTTATAAACTATAAATAGACACTTAGGGTTTCTCAAAAACGTGGGAGCTACGGCCGATCAATTTCTAAAACACTTGAGAGCAACCCTAGAGGCTAGGTTTTCATCGTTCTTCTTTATAGCCTCTTTTAGGTCAATTCGATGGTTCTTTCAAGAACATATCTTTTGTCGAATCGATCTAATCTTTGCTTAGAGATTTCTTCTACGGTTCCTCAATGAGAATCTAAGCAAAGGATCACCATCGAAGTCAATATTCTTATCGACTGAGTTTGCGTCGTGGATTCGACGTGGCATCGTGGATTCGGTGTGTTAAAGGCGTTTCGTGGATTCGAAACGTGTGCTCGTGGATTCGAGTGGCGTTCGTGGATTCGAACGTGTGCAGTGGGCGTGCAAAATCGGTGGAGCGCGAGGTCCAAGAAATTGAAGGAGGGGTTAAATCCGTGGAGACGGTAATCACCTTGTTATTCTTCTTTTCTTAGGGATTGTTATTGCGTGGATATCCAACCGGTCAGCGCAAGGTCCGAAGAAGCTGAAGGAGGGGTTGAGTCCGTGGAGTCGGTAATCACCTTGTTATTCTTCTATTCTTAGTGGATTGTTATTGCGTGTTGGTCCCGTGGTTTTTCTCCTGGATTGGAGTTTCCACGTAAATCTCGGTGTGCTGTTTTTATTTTCCGCATTGGTTTTTATTTTGCACTGAGATTGAGTTTTTAAGTATTACACCTATTCACCCCCCCTCTAGTTGTTTGATAGTACCTATTTAGATCCTTGTGGATCCTATAAAAACCTACAGGTGGGATCTGTGATTTGACTGTTTTGGGCTTTCTCAGCTGTACGATTCCGGGCAGTTAGCACTTTCTGGTGGGTGACCTTGCTAGAAATTGGAGTATTAGCATGTGTAAAACTGTATGTTGTGTCTTGTATATCAGTTGATGAATCTTTTGATTCCTACTCTATGTTAAGTAGTGAAATCTTGGAACTTGACCTAGCACCCCTGTCATATGTATCATGTTCAGCCAGTCTGTAGAAAACTCCAACTTGGGCTAGGTTTTTACTGCTCTAGACATTCCACATCACGATACTTCATTTCACTATGGACTTAGCTTTTCCTCGCCCGAGTTGTGGGCCGAGAGGTCGGGTGGTTGTGGGATGCATTTGCACTCGTGTCTGGGGACCGAGTGGAGTTGATAGCAGTCTGTAGATCTGATTTCTTTGGGAGAGTGATAGTGATTGTAGATCTGGGTTCTTGGAAACTGTCAGAGTGACAGTGAGTCTCAGCTGTGTAGATTCCAGCTAGTGAGTGAGTTAGTGATTTGTTTGTTAGCCGATCTTCTTGATCGAGGATTTGGATCATAGCCTGCATGAGCCACATTTGAGCTTTACAGAGATACCTTACAGAGATACTTGTTATGGGTTACTTTGACTCGAGCGGGTCGCTCCCCTCGAGTGCCACTCCGGAGTAGGCGAGATCGGGTTGTTGTACCGGCGTGAGTTTGGGATGTTCTTTCGCGACTTGTTGTTGCATTTGTCCCTCTGGCTATGCTTTTGTTGGCAGCCATGGACGCCCTACGTAAGTCCGCTCCTCCGGGACGTAACGGCAGTAGGTTGGCGCAGGTTTGACTGGACCCGATGAGGCAGTCAGTTGTGATTGGGTGATCAGGGAGGAGAGTTAGTTGGGGCATCATGTTCTTTTTGTTCCACTGTTGAGCATCTAGATAGAGGCATAGTAGCTGTAGAGTTACTTTTCCCAGCTTTCCTTACAGCACTGCATATGTTACTTTATGCCTCTGGTAGACTTAGTGGGCAGACCGTCGGGCTTGTTGGCGGCACCCACTGAGAACTACTGTGGGATGTAGTTCTCACACCCGTCGTGGTGTCTTCTCCCCAGGGACTTCTGCTCCGGTTCCTGCAGCTCCTGTTGCTGATCCAGCTCCTTCAGACCGAGGTAAGGGAGTCGCGAGATAGATCCCCTCCTGTCATCTTCAGTGTGTGAGTAGATGTACCCCAGTACTATTTTGGTGTGTGTTATGTCGAGTGACTTTTGTAGTGAGGTTTCGAGTTGTACCTTTCTTTCCTGCTTTTCTGAGAGACTCTTGTGTTCTGGTGAGGTTGGTCTGTATATTTGTGAGTTGTAGTTTTATTTTATGTATTTTATTCCAGCTTTTCTCTTTCAGCTCTGATATCTGCTAGTGTAGATGTTTCTTTGCAGGTTAGTCGCTACGCCTATACGGGGCTTCCCGTATGGGCGGCGGATCTGTTGGCGAGCCGGGGCGCAGTATCGCCCCGGGGCGTGACAGTGCTAATTCTCTTGTGCAGGAACTTCGGATTATTTTTTTTTACCTTTTTTTGTGCAGGTCTTTAAGTTTTAGTTTTAAGTTTTAGTTCTCAAACTTTTTGTAGTTGAACTGTTAACCTTTCTCTCCATTTTGGTAATTTTTTGGCTAACTTTTGTGACAAAAAGGGGGAGAGAGAAGTATAAACAATGATACTATGATACAATGGTTACTGAGAAAACTTGAAACTATAGAGGTAAGTATAACCTCAACTTGAAAGGTAAGTAGAACTTCAACTTTCGGTTTTCATTCGTGTTTAAGTGCATGCCTCGACTAACTATTCGACTAACTACTTGGGCATGTAATACAACTAACAAGTTGATGTTCACTAACATGACATTTGGATGTTGATTGCATAGAAGATATGTTGGTGTTTTTAACTATGATCAGTTTACATATCTGAATGTATAAATGTCATGATAAGTATAAATGAGTATAAACTTCATCTCTGTATGTGGTTTTTGAATGATATAAAATTCTTGAGGTATCTAACGATTTCTTTTGTCAAGAATGATTTCTTTTGCAGAGAGTACAGATGTCTAAGTCTAGAGTCTGTTTTAGGAGTTTAACTCATGTATTTTATTTTGGATCTCCATTGTAAATTTTTGTTGTATGGTGATAGCAACAAAAATATCTTTTTGAATTTTCTTGAGTGGATCTATGTTTTGTCACGAAACCGCCAAAGGGGGAGATTGTTACGGAATTTGAGTTGGCGTATTTCGTGAATTCGGTTAAGTCTTGAAGATTGAAGGTAAAGGAAGTTGGATCATATAACTCAATCTCAAGAAAGAAGAATTCAAAAGGATCAGGTATGTTTAACTTAATATCTTTGGTGATCCGAATACTTCTTATAGCGTAGAAACACTTGGATGGATTTGTTATTGCATAAATATCAAAAACAGGACATGGGACATGTTCATGATCCGGATCAGACTGTTCGATCCGGATCCCGAAGGTGGTTCGTTCATACACCAGTTCAATCCGGATCGTAGCTTCCCCTGATCCGGATCCCGAACACTGAGTTTACCATTTTATTTGAACGATCCGGATCAGGCTTCGCAATTCGGATCCCGAACGTTGATGTTTGGTGAACTGTATGAACGATCCGGATCAAGCACTTCGATCCGGATCCCGAACCTTCGTTTTTCTGGAAACTGTTTTTCTCGCTACTGCAATCCGGATCGCCGATCTCCGATCCGGATCGTCATCATGTAAAAACTCCAGAAAAGGTTAGTTTTTGATCCTTATCTTCTTCCAAGGGTTTCTAACCTATAAATAGACCCTATGATTCTCTTTCTAGGGTTAGTCCTAAAAGAGGCCGTCAATCCAAATAGCCGTCATAATAAAATATAATCTTATATACGGCCTAAGATCCACATATAGAGAAGAAAGGAAATACTAGATTTAATCTTATGTTTCTTCATCTATATTGATTGATTTGATTCTAGGTTTTCATACTCACATTTTGAGTTGAATCAAATCAATGAATACTTAGATGGTATTTCTGATCTATTTCTAATCTAAGTATTCGGCGGATCATCACCACCCAAAAAAACAACGATTTACCCCAAAATCGGCGCGTGGACTCGCGTGGCCTTGTGGATTCAAGGTGCAACCGCTCTCGTGGATTCGGAGCGAGGTACGTTCGTGGATTCGAAGCGTGCTACTGGGTGAAGACCATGGATTCGGTCGGACGTCGTGGACTCGACGTTGGACGCCGTGGATTCGGCGTTGGACGCACATCGTGGATTCGAGAAGCGTCGTGGAGCGAGCGGAGAAGATCAACTAGGAGCGTATGGAAAAGGCTTAGTCATCTGTGAGTACGGTATATCACCTTGTACGTGTTTAATTCTAGTGGATTTCACCGTGTTATCGGTCCCGTGGTTTTTTATTCCGGTTTGGAGTTTTCCACGTAAAAATCTCTGCGTGTTATTTATTTTTCAGCATTGGGTTTTTATATCGCAAAGATTTTTGAGTGTTTATGGTTTACACCTATTCACCCCCCCTCTAGGTGTTTTTTCCCCTATTTAGATCCTATTATTCATATAACCCAACAAAACTGATTCCCAATCAGATGCAAAAGTAACCATCCGGTCAATCGCCCAATATCCGCGATTGCCGCAATACCCCACAATCAACAACCCAGTCTCACAACCGACCTCCGGTCAACCGCCCAATATCCGCGGTCGCCGGAATAACCCACAATCACAATCATGTCCCACATCCGACATCTGGTCAACCGCCCACTATCCGCGGTTGCCACAAAACCCTCTAGTCCATAATCATGCCCTGTCACCGATGTCCTATAACCGACATCCGGTCAACCGCCCAATATCCGCGGTCGCCGCCAAAACCCATAATCCATAATCCAGGCCCCGGCTACACTATCCCAACCCCTGCTCAAACCCGAGCAACAAATACCACCTGACTAACGAAAGGAGAAAAGAAACAAACAAGGTTTCTCCTAAGTCAAGTTCCAGCATGAAAGTGTAGCGATAAAAGATGGCCTATCTAGATGTCCATACAAGCTTGCAAGTGTTCTCAAGGAAATAAAGGAAAAGGTGTCCAATAGTGGTTCCGCATGTGTAACAATTAATAGCTCCGCATAGATATAACCATCATGCTAAAACATTATCCAACCACACATGTCTATAATCCATGTTCCATAATAAAGCATCACTATCCACCTATGCATGTCATAAAATCCTTAAATAGCACCAACCACTAACAGGATAATCATATAGTCCAAAATAAATATTCCAATCCACATGCAAGGTTAAACGCTAACATTCCATCCATACCAACATGTATAAGTCCCAACCACTATCAGGTATCCACAATAGTAATTTCCATATGATAGGCTCACAATTTTATATTACTTTAAGCATGCATGTCCAAATAAAGGGATCACTCTAATATTTCCTAGAGAGCATGTCAAAATAGAGGTAAACAACAACCACCCACTTGGACGCGCAATCCTCAGCTGTAAAACCTCCTCGCTGTCCAATATCCCCTTTTCACGCCAAATGCTCAAACAGGTAAACCGCCGCGATCGCTGTTCACAATTACCCCAAAACATACACACAAATAAGCACACAAGTATCTGCAAACATGCTGTCCAGAATTCAGTCCCAAAGATGCCCTGTTTTTACCTGCGAGAAATGCCCAGAAAATTCCAAGAAAAATACTCTCACGATCCTCGCGACGAACCCGTCGAAACGAGTACCTGCACGCTCAAATCCGAGTTTCCTACACTGAGAAACAAATCCGACAAGGGAACCACCCCGAAATAAACTGCTCTCAAAAACTGTAGCACTAATTCCTGTAAACAGAGATTTCTCACCTTCGAAAAATATTCAGAAAATTCCAAGAAAATTTAGTGATATTCCACGTGATGTTTAGATGCAAAACGCCTTTTAAATCACCCCAATCCGATGCCTGTGCGCAAAGATATGGCCGAAATACCACAGTGCTGTCCAAAACTCCGCCCAAGAAAAAGGATCAAATGGAAGCTCGGGAAACTCCAAGATAAACTCGAAATAAGGAGGAGCTCAAAACACGAAGATCAAAGCCCTACCTGTCGTGAGTCCAACGGCGCAAGAATCGCCTCAATCGGAGGTCGGAGTAAGCCGGGGGAGTCCTCGCACCAAAATGCGACGAAGAAGATCACAAATGAACGAGCGTCGTGCCGCGCCGTAAAAAGGCAAACCTTGGGATGCGAGCCGCCGAAAAATCCTGGAATCTGCAGATGGATCCGGCATTGGGAGATGAAGATTTCTTGTGAAGGTGGCACTGTGAAAATCCGCGCAGAGAAGAAGTTCTTCAGTGCTGAACTCGACCTATTTATATGCTGGAAGAAACAAATCCAAAAATTCCCAACCTGTCCCAAGTTTCGGGCGCTCCGGATTTTCGGGCGGCTACAGTGTTGGGCCCGGCCCAACACTGTGCGCGCCCGAAAGCCCCTCGGGCCTCCACGTCGCCCCCGCAACAGCGGACAGCCGAACCCCCCGCTCACGCCCCGCCGCGTGGCCCACGCGGAATGCCGACACGTGGCGGCCCACGCGCGGGAACCGCGCGTCAACGCGTCCACGTGCGCCTGCGCCCCCTGCCAGGCGCGAATCCCGAGGTCGGCACTCCAGCTCCGTGGACCGGGCACACATGGACCGGCCAACCACCGGTCACCACGTGGCCCAGCCCGGTCCACAGCACACCCTGCGTCACCCGTGAACCGCGCCCACAGCGCCACCCAACCACGAGATGCCACGTGTCCCCATCCTCTGGTGCACGCCGGCCGTGGACCGCGCGCCTGCCCGCGCACCCGCGTTCCTGCCCGCGCGCTACCCCCGCCCGCGCGCTACCCGCGGCCGCTCCGCCGCCTGCCCGAGCCCGTCCACCGTGCTCCGCCGCTGCCCGCCGCCGCCGCCGCTGCCTGCCGGCGGCCGGAAACACTGTTCCGGCATGAACAGTGACCGGTTGTCCAAAACATCAAGTAGGTAGTCCATTTTAACCGTTTTCGCGCGCTGAATCCGAATTTGATGTCCGATTTGCCAAATTCCAACTCTAAAAATTGCCGAAAGCACCCGGAAAGGTGTTCTTTTGTCCAAACTTCACGCCGAACCCAATTTTAATATCCATTTTGCGCGAAACCACTTCTAAAGATCCGACGGAGTCCACTGATCACCCACGTGATCTATTTAAGCCCATAGTCCGCCACTTGTGTCCAATTGGTGCACAAACACCTCCGACACACAAAACCGGCTCCCAGAAGCCACCAATGACTCCACCACAGCTCTGCAGAGATCCAGGTCATCACATCCTCCCCCACTAAAAGAAAGTTTCGTCCTCGAAACTAAAATCAATCCTCAACCCGGAACCTCAACCAAATAGAGGGGGTAAATATCCAATCATCCACCACTCAAGCTCCCAAGGCTGTCTAATACCTCCTCCAGAGATGCGATACAACCCTCGGGTCTCTAACTAGAACAAAATAGAGGCGAGCATTCCAGAAAAACCGCACCACCTCATCCATGTACAGCTGGGCTAACCGCTCGAGCTACCAAGTAGTCTGCATCGGTACAAGCATCCGCTCCTCCCAGGGCCACGATAATCCAACGACAAGTCCATGGAAACAAAAGCTTGATCCCAATACCTCTGTACTCCCAAGGTATCCAATATAAGTCCCCCAACTGATCACGTAGACTCTGATCTCTAATCTTTAAACCGTCGGGGTGTAGAAGCAATTCCCCAACTCTCCGGCATCAACACACAGCCATATGCAGTCGAAAAAAACCAGATTGCAAATCCACCATTGGGAAGACACGGGACCCTTACAGCTGGTAAATCAAATCCTCCATGCTCGACAAGGGTGCTAGCTCTAGATGGTCACTTCATCTAATTCCCGGGGATCCACGCAAAGCCGAAGTGAACCAACCTTCCATAACTCGAATAGCACCGGCGCCCCAAAGGCGACACACATGGTCTGACAAACTTTCCAAAACATCGAATCCTGGAGTTGTGTCCTCAACTCCCAAACTAGTGACACGCAAGACCACTCCGATAGGAGAACAGCTGGGAACTCGCAACCAAAGGGGGTATCCCCGAGTCCCAGCGCCACCGTAGGTCCTTCAACCATACCAGCCAAAAGTCTACTCATCCACTGCGAAACACCCGCCTCGCTCCCGAAGTCAAAACTATAGAGGCGAAGATAACCCTCAAGCAACCCAAGTGCACCAACACCTCCGGGCCTGGCTCCCCAAGAAAACTGTCCTTGCGGCATAATCAACCGCCGCGAAAGAAAACTGAACCCGCCAGCCCAACAAGTACCACCACACCGACCGCTGTAACATATGTGCTCCGACAGTCTCAGAAATCCACTATCCTGGAAAAAGAAATCGGGAATGCCTCCACCGACTGATCTGTCCTCCTTCACCCGGCGCCAAGCGCCTCAATCAGAACTCGCCTCATGCGGTAGATCCCAACCCAAAGGAACTACAATACCACGCTCCACACCCGGCGCCTACTCCAATGAGGCGTCCTTAATCCGTACTGGAGGGACCCAATGAGTTAAAAGGTATCTTGGCGTAATCCACTCTCAAACACTCATATCCTATGCGCCCCGTCCCTCTACACATGGAGCGTGCAGTTCAGCAACTGCGTTAACTCTTGACATAAAAAGCCTCCAAGTACTCTCTATCCCCCCACCGAACAAGACCCTGCCTCCAAGGGCTCCATACTCAATCCACGAATCGGGATGACTCATCCTGTGACACCCCCGGAATTTGGATTAGTCCTCTATATAAATGATATAATAGGACTAAATCTCTAACCCGGCTATAGCATTTTGGATGGTAGCAAGATCCAAGAGGAACATGAGAGTTAAGCGTGCTAGAGCTAGAGTAGTTCTAGGATGGGTGACCCCCTGGGAAGTGGGGCGTCACAGTTGGTATCAGAGCCATTCACCAGCCGGAAATGTGAGATGAGTCTCGGCTGAGCCAGGGTTATATAGCGGGTAGAGCGAGGCTCCCCGGCTAATGACCATTGTGAGTGGAGTGCAGCTCCTCACAAGGTCGGCTAAGGCTAGCGAGACGAGTCTCACATCGCCTGGTGCTTGTGAGTGTGCTTGAGCCTGACGTGGACGTCAGGGCTTAAAGGGGGGAAGAATGTGACACCCCCGGAATTTGGATTAGTCCTCTATATAAATGATATAATAGGACTAAATCTCTAACCCGGCTATAGCATTTTGGATGGTAGCAAGATCCAAGAGGAACATGAGAGTTAAGCGTGCTAGAGCTAGAGTAGTTCTAGGATGGGTGACCCCCTGGGAAGTGGGGCGTCACACATCCGCCAAAACTGGCTCACTCGATCGTCGCAATCCCACAGCTTACCCGCTGTCAACTATCCACCCTGCCTCGGTGCCCCAACACTAAACATCGGGACGGAGGGGGCTACTCGCTACTCCGACAACTGTGCCACTGCGCTGATCCGACAACTGTGCCACTGCGCTGATCCGACAACTGTGCCACTTCTCCGCTGATCCGACAACTGTGCCACTTCTCCGCTGATTTGCCTCCAACACACCTACCCTTCGGGTCCGGAGCTCTAAGACTCCAATCTGGGTATCCGGCCCGAAACAACCAGCTCAGACCCAACTGCCGCACCAAGGTGCACCCGGGTCAGGGCCCAACGTTGGGGAGACACCGCTCACCACGACAAAACCGCAAATCAGCACACCCCAAACACTCGACCCAATCTAGCGAAAGTCAAAGACATCCCTCTATATTTGTAACTTTATGTTGTCTGCAGCCGACATAACTGTCTCACAAAAATAGGATATGTCGATCCCTCTTCACTCACAGGAAGAGTCAAACAAACAAATCACCGACTTTCGCAAAATGTCGCGTCTCTCACGCACTAACATCCTAGGGTCCGCCGAAAAGCCTAGGGTTTCCTAAGTCCCAACTGACCTATCCCTAAGCTCTGATACCATCTAATCTGTCACGCCCCGGGTGTAAACCGGAACCCGGGCCCGTCTACAGATCCGTCGTGCACACGGTATTTCCCGCGTACACGAAGCGCCAAACCTGCTCAGATATAAGAGATAACAATAAAAGAGCAATAAAAATAGAGCTAAACTAAAATCTAATACATCTCAGACTGAAGCTGGAAATAAAATACAATACATCTCTATAAATGATACATCAGTCTCTCCCAGCTCACCAAATAAATACAACCTGCTGGCAAAAGCCAGTCCCAAATGTAAAAGTACAACCGTCTGAGGAATCCTGGGTACACCAACAGTCCAGCTAACTCGCTCATCCTGCCTCGAGATCTATCTGCTCAGCCGTCCTCTCTCCTCGACCCGCCGCTGAAAGCCCAGCAGCACCCGCAGAAGACACTGCAAAACAAGGAAGAAGAAAAAGAGGAAAGAAGAATGGGGGTGAGAACTACTAGTAAACCAATAGCCTCCCCTAGTGGGTAAAACCTCAATCTCTGACACACCCACTAGGTCTACCAGAGGCAAAAAGGAAAAAAGAGTGGTAAGAAATGAAACCGCTGAAAAAGGGAAATCTACCACTACTATGCCTCTAAAATACAGTCCTAGACTGGAATAACCGTATGCAACAATAACCAACCATCCCAGATGAACCCAATCTGTACCGCCCTCATCATCCGGCAAGAAAGCCGCGCCGATGTGATAGCAAAGTTCCTGCTGCCGCCCTCATCATCGGGCAAATAAGCCGCGCCGATGTGATAGCAAAACTGTCCATAACTGTCTGGCCCCGGCCTCCGGAGGGGAACTCGAGGGGAGCGACCCACACGAGGAAAGCATCACCGGGCAATAACCGCGCCGGTGTGATAAGTAACAAAAGCAGGATTGGATCACAACTATAAAGCCCCAGTGGAACACAACCCTCCACTAAAAAGAAACTGATTCCCAATCAGATGCAAAAGTAACCATCCGGTCAATCGCCCAATATCCGCGATTGCCGCAATACCCCACAATCAACAACCCAGTCTCACAACCGACCTCCGGTCAACCGCCCAATATCCGCGGTCGCCGGAATAACCCACAATCACAATCATGTCCCACATCCGACATCTGGTCAACCGCCTACTATCCGCGGTTGCCACAAAACCCTCTAGTCCATAATCATGCCCTGTCACCGATGTCCTATAACCGACATCCGGTCAACCGCCCAATATCCGCGGTCGCCGCCAAAACCCATAATCCATAATCCAGGCCCCGACTACACTATCCCAACCCCTGCTCAAACCCGAGCAACAAATACCACCTGACTAACGAAAGGAGAAAAGAAACAAACAAGGTTTCTCCTAAGTCAAGTTCCAGCATGAAAGTGTAGCGATAAAAGATGGCCTATCTAGATGTCCATACAAGCATGCAAGTGTTCTCAAGGAAATAAAGGAAAAGGTGTCCAATAGTGGTTCCACATGTGTAACAATTAATAGCTCCGCATAGATATAACCATCATGCTAAAACATTATCCAACCACACATGTCTATAATCCATGTTCCATAATAAAGCATCACTATCCACCTATGCATGTCATAAAATCCTCAAATAGCACCAACCACTAACAGGATAATCATATAGTCCAAAATAAATATTCCAATCCACATGCAAGGTTAAACGCTAACATTCCATCCATACCAACATGTATAAGTCCCAACCACTATCAGGTATCCACAATAGTAATTTCCATATGATAGGCTCACAATTTTATATTACTTTAAGCATGCATGTCCAAATAAAGGGATCACTCTAATATTCCTAGAGAGCATGTCAAAATAGAGGTAAACAACAACCACCCACCTGGACGCGCAATCCTCAGCTGTAAAACCTCCTCGCTGTCCAATATCCCCTTTTCACGCCAAATGCTCAAACAGGTAAACCGCCGCGATCGCTGTTCACAATTACCCCAAAACATACACACAAATAAGCACACAAGTATCGGCAAACATGCTGTCCAGAATTCAGTCCCAAAGATGCCCTATTTTTACCTGCGAGAAGTGCCCAGAAAATTCCAAGAAAAATACTCTCACGATCCTCGCGACGAACCCGTCGAAACGAGTACCTGCACGCTCAAATCCTAGTTTCCTACACTGAGAAACAAATCCGACAAGGGAACCACCCCGAAATAAACTGCTCTCAAAAACTGTAGCACTAATTCCTATAAACAGAGATTTCTCACCTTCTAAAAATATTCAGAAAATTCCAAGAAAATTTAGGGATATTCCTCGTGATGTTTAGATGCAAAACGCCTTCGGAATCACCCCAATCCGATGCCTGTGCGCAAATATATGGCCAAAATACCACAGTGCTGTCCAAAACACCGCCCAAGAAAAAGGGTCAAATGGAGGCTCGGGAAACTCCAAGATAAACTCGAAATGAGGAGGAGCTCAAAACACGAAGATCAAAGCCCTACCTGTCGTGAGTCCAACGGCGCAAGAATCGCCTCAATCGGAGGTCGGAGTAAGCCGGGGGAGTCCTCGCACCAAAATGCGACGAAGAAGATCACAAACGAGCAAGCGTCGTGCCGCGCCGTAAAAATGCAAACCTCGGGATGCGTGCTTCCGAAAAATCCTGGAATCTGCAGATGGATCTGGCTCTGGGAGTTGAAGATTTCTTGTGAAGGTGGCACTGTGAAAATCCGCGCAGAGAAGAAGTTCTTCAGTGCTGAACTCGGCCTATTTATATGCTGGAAGAAACAAATCCAAAAATTCCCAACCTGTCCCAAGTTTCGGGCGCTCCGAATTTTCGGGCGGCTACAGTGTTGGGCCCGGCCCAACACTGTGCGCGCCCGAAAGCCCCTCGGGCCTCCACGTCGCCCCCGCAACAGCGGACAGCCGAACCCCCGCTCACGCCCCGCCGCGTGGCCCACGCGGAAGGTCGACACGTGGCGGCCCACGCGCGGGAACCGCGCGTCAACGCGCCCACGTGCGCCTGCGCCCGCCGCCTGCGCCCCCTGCCAGGCGCGAATCCCGAGGCCGGCACTCCAGCTCCATGGACCGGGCACACGTGGACCGGCCAACCACCGGTCGCCACGTGGCCCCGCCCGGTCCACCGCACACCCCGCGTCACCCGTGAACCGCGCCCACAGCGCCACCCAACCACGAGATGCCACGTGTCCCCATCCTCTGGTGCAAGCCGGCCGTGGACCGCGCGCCTGCCCGCGCACCCGCGCGCCTGCCCGCGCGCTGCCCGCGGCCGCTCCGCCGCCTGCCCGAGCCCGTCCACCGTACTCCGCCGCTGCCCGCCACCGCCGCCGCTGCTCGCCGGCGGCCGAAAACACTGTTCCGGCATGAACAGTGACCGGTTGTCCAAAACATCAAGTAGGTAGTCCATTTTAACCGTTTTCGCGCGCTGAATCCGAATTTGATGTCTGATTTGCCAAATTCCAACTCTAAAAATTGCCGAAGGCACCCGGAAAGGTGTTCTTTTGTCCAAACTTCACGCCGAGCCCAATTTTAATATCCATTTTGCACGAAACCACTTCTAAAGATCCGACGGAGTCCACTGATCACCCACGTGATCTATTTAAGCCCAAAGTCCGCCACTTGTGTCCAATTGGTGCACAAACACCTCCGACACACAAAATAGGCTCCCAGAAGCCACCAATGACTCCACCACAACTCTGCAGAGATCCAGGTCATCACATAATATGTCCCAATCATCATGCTCAAAAGAAACTCTACTATGAACATGCTATGCATACTCTCGCTACTACTAATGTGCCTCAAGTACCATGCTCAAAGGAAAAACTCATCTAAGAACATGCTATGCGTCCACTCGCTCACGAAGAGCTCTCAATAACTCAAATCTCAATGACTGCCAAACTGGCTCAGTCAAGCCTGCGCCTCCCTACTACTCCAACGTAGGGTGTCCGATCGCCCCTAGTACTCCAACGTAGGGTGCCCGAACGGACCATCACAATATCACGCGAAGCAGCCTCATCAGGCGCATCATCATCATCATCATCATCGTCATCGCATCCGGAGCGACAACTCGAGGGGAGCGACCCCACCGAGTATCAAGCGTGTCTCATCTGGCTCAATAAGCGGCACATGCAGGCTAAAATCCAAGATCAAAAAGATCGGAAACTCAAATGCCAAATGATCATAACTCGAAAACACTCCACGACTCAATCTGGAAATGCCCAACTCGACACATAATCAGTCGGAGAACCCTCTACGACCCGATCTGATAAAACCCAAATAACCAATAGCTATGTTGGGGAACCTTCCCCGACCCAATCTGATAATGCATAACTCAATGGCTAAGTCGGAAATGTCACGCCCCGGGTGTAAACCAGAACCCGGGTCCGTCTACAGATCCGCCGTGCACACGGTATTTCCCGCATACATGAAGCGTCGGTAACCTGCTCAGATATATGAGATAAAATAATAGAGCATAAAATCAGAGCTTAACTAAAACTACTACATCTCAGACCAAAGCTGGAAATAAAGTAAAGAACAACTGTAAATAAATACAAGTACTCTCCCAGCTCACCACAAATATACAACCAGCTGGCTAAAGCCAGCCCCAAAAGAGAGTACAATAAAAACTGTCTAAGAAGATAGGGGTACAAACAAAGTCCAGCTAGCTACTGTCGGGTGGACTCTCTATCTAGTCCGCCATCCTCTTACCTCGATCTGCTGCTGACGGCCCAGCAACTCCCGCAGAATACTCTGCAAAACAAAGGGAGAAACAAAGAAGAAGACGATGGGGGTGAGAACTACTATAGAAACAGTAGCCTCCCCTAGTGGGTTAAGCCTCAACTCTGACATGCCCACTAGGTCTACCAAAGGCAAAAGAAAAGGAGTAAGGTGGTAAGCTAAAAAAACTGCCGATAAAGGAAAGCTACCACTAATATGCCTCCAAAATGCCGAGCTAAAGAATAGCTAAATGTATGCATCAGTACATGATTGTCTTCCTGAATAAACCCAATCGATAGACCAGTAATCACTAGCACTGCCTGCTCTGCTGTTGAACTCAAGAACTCAAGCGCGGGATACAGACCGACTTCGGACCGGTACGGTCGCATCCCAAAGTAAGTAACAGATCGGCCTCGAACCGTCCGATCGTACACTAAAGTAAGTAACAGATCAACCTCGATCCGTCCGATCGCACACTCCGGAGTGGCACTCGAGGGGAGCGACCCACACGAGTAAAGTAACATTTGTAACAAGTAATACCGTATAGCAGGACTGGATCACGACTTTGATCGAAGTGGGAAAAATCCTCCACTAAAGATAACCCGAACCCCCAATCAATGCAATAATAATCAATAAGTGGGAAACTCCATCCACTAGAGGAATCCTATCCCCAATCTGATGCATAAGTAAACATTAGGTCAACCGCCCAATGTCCGCGGTTGCCGCAATAACCCAAAACCCCAATCTGGTATGACATACCCACTCAACAAACCCGGCTACACTATCCTACAACCCTGCTCAACCCAAGCAATACCACAAGTAACACAATAAAAGGAGAAGAAGCACCAACATGGTTTCTCCTACGTCAAATCCCAATGATATTGTAGCAGTAAATAATGGCCTATCTAGATGTCCATACAAGCATGCAAATGTCCTCATCTAGAATAGAAGGAAAAGCGTCTACCAGTGCGCTCACATGTGATAAATCATAATGTCCCAATATACTAATCTATTCACATGAATAGTTATGACATAGCAACGAGCTCCAATATTAATGTCTCAAAGTGATGATCCCTTTTTGCATAATCACTAAGCACTAACATACAACTGATCATGCTGTTCTAGATAAATAAATACTTAACAGGAGTGATTATGGCATAATGACCATGTCCAAATACCAACATCTCAATTACATGGATAAGCTATCAATTATTTAATCCCTTATTGCATGCAAGGTTTATCAATATTTGGTTCAACATTTTCTAACATTGGGATATTCTGATGTTCCTAGTGAGCATACCAAAAAAGAGGGATACAACAACCACCCACCTCAATTATTAAAACCAAGTCCCAAAGTGCTCACGCCCAAGAATACGTCGCCTGCTGCAACAACTGCAAAAATACCAACCGGTACCCGATTAAACAAACAATCAACCATTGTCCCAAAATCAGTCAAGAAGAGCTATGTTTTCACCCATAGGAGGGACTCCTAAAAAATCCAACAAAAATACCACTGCGATCGACGCGACGAGCCCTTCGAAACGAGTACCTGTACGCCCCAAACCGAGTTTTGTAGGTCAAGTTACAAAATCGACAAGGTGACCACCTCAAAAATCCCAAGTATAAAATCTGTAGAACTTAGCCCTGAAAAAGTGGGATTTTCACCTTCGAGAAAAACTTAGAAAATTCCAAGAAAAATACGAGGACGTTCCTTGCGATGTGTAGATATAAATCGAGTATTGGCACGCCTCAATCCGATGTCCAAGCGCAAAGATATCAACGAAATACTCCGGTGCTGTCCAAAAACCACACCGCAAACAGGGGGTCAAAAGTGCCTCGGGAACCGTGCCAAAAGTCTGGAATACGATGAAACGACCAACATGAAAAATGAAGTCCTACCTCTCAGGAACACACCGGCGCAAGAATGGTCGAAAACAATGGTCGAAGTAGGCCATGGGAGTCTGCGCACCGAAACGCGACGAAGGGAGTCACCGGTGAAGGAACGTTGCACTGTGCCGAAATGCCGCAAACCTCGAAGTGCATGCCACCAAAAATCCCAAAACTCCTCTAGTGGATGCAGCACCAAAAATGGATCAAATTTCCTGAAGTGGGCTCTGTGAGAAGAAGGCTCGAAGAGGGAGAAAAGGCCACAAAACTGTGATTCGGGCCCTATTTATTGGCCCAAACTGTTGGGTCACCTCTGTAATAAGGATCTAAATAGGGGAAAAACCACCTAGAGGGGGGGTGAATAGGTGTAAACGATAAACACTCAAAAATCTTTGCGCAATAAAAACCCAATGCGGAAATGAAAATAACACGCAAGATTTTTACGTGGAAAACTCCAAAACCAGGAGTAAAAAACCACGGGACCGATAACACGGTGAATTCAACTAAGATTATAACACGTACAAAGGTGATATAACGCACTCACAGACGACTCATCCTTTTTCCATACGCTCCGAGTTGATCTTCTCCGCTCACTCCGCAACGCGCCTCGAATCCACGATTTGCGTCCAACGCCGAATCCACAGCGTCCAACGTCGAGTCCACGACGTCTGACCGAATCCACGGTCTTCACCCAGTAGCACGTCTCGAATCCACGAACGTACCTCGCTCCGAATCCACGAGAGCGGTAGCACCTTGAATCCACAAGGCCACGCGAGTCCACGCGCCGATTTGGGAAATCGTTGTTTTTGGGTGGTGATAATCCGCCGAATACTTAGATCAAAGATAGATCGGAAATACCATCTAAGTATTCATTAATTTGATTCTACTCAAAATCTGAGTATGAAAACCTAGAATCAAATTAATTAATATAGATGAAGAAATATAGAATTAATCTAGTTATTTCCTTTCTTTTCTATATGTGGATATCTCTTTTTTCGACCGTATTTTGGATTACCCTAAAACATGAATCGTAGGGTTTATTTATAGGTTAGAAACCGTTGGAAGAGGATAAGAATCAAAAACTAACCTTATCTGGAATTTTTCAGGACGACGGTCCGGACTGGAATAATGCGGTCCGGACTGTCATAGCTAAACAGACTATTTCCATAAAAACACACGTTCGGGATCCGGACTGAAGATCCACGGTCCGGACTGTTCATGCAGTTTCTGCACAAACCACGTTCGGGGTCCGGACTGAAGATCCACGGTCCGGTCTGTTCATGCAGTTTCTGCAAAATCCACGTTCGGGGTCCGGACTGAACTGATGTGTTCCGGACTGGATTTGCACATGAACTACCCAACGTTCGGGGTCCGGACTGTAGACACCTGTTCCGGATCCTAAACATATAACATGTCCAGTTTTTGATTTTTATGCGATTCAAAATCCATCCAAGTGTTTCTACACTATTAGAGATATTCGGATCATCAAAATTATTTAGTTAAACGTACCTGATCCGTTTGAATTCTTCTTACTTGAGATTGAGGTATATGATCCACACTTCTTTATTTTCAATCTTCAAGACTTAGCCATTTTCACGAAATACGCCAAAACAAATTCCTTAACAATCTCCCCCTTTGGCGGTTTCGTGACAAAACAGAGATCCACTTAAGAAAATTCAAAAAGATATTTTTGTTGCTATCACCAAACAACAAAAATTTACATTTGAGAACCAATAAATAAATACATGAGATAAACTCCTAAAACAGACTCTAAACTTAGACATCTGTACTCTCTGCAAAAGAATTAATTCTTGACAAAACAAAATCGTTAGATACCTCAAGAAATTTTTGCATTCAAAAACCAAATAGAGATAGAGTTTATACTCACCATGACATTTATGAACTCAAATATGTATTAAGATATCATAATCAGAAATAGACATATCTTCTAAGCAATAAAATCCAAATGTCAACAATTTGTTAGTAATCAAACAACTTGTTAGTAATAATACATGCCCAAATAGTTAGTCAAATAGTTAGTCCAGGCATGCATGCAATCACAATACAAAACCAAAAGTTGCTTTGATACTTACCTTCCAGAGTTCAAAGTTCAAAAGTTCTCACAATCATTGTAACCATTGTTCCAATTGTTCATATCTCTCTCCCCCTTTTTGTCACTAAAGTAGCCAAAATTACAAAATTAAGGAGAGGTAAAAGTTCAAAACTGGAAAATGTAAGAACTAAACTAAAAACCTGCAAAAGAATTGAAAAGAATCAATCATCGGACTCTGAGTCCTCAGAGCTACTACAGCCTATTTTTGTAAACATTTTCTTCACCAACTTTTTTATTGACGTGAACTTCTTTGTCAAGGTGATCTGGGCTGCTGTAATGAGTTCAAGTTCGTCAGAAATTCGCTTCTGCTCTTTACTTATTTGCTATTGCTCAAAAGATAAGCGTTGCTGCTCCTTATAAATCGATGTGACGGATGCTTCATCATCTGGCATAGGAGCTTGCCTTGAAGGTGATGCAGAAGTGCCGACGGAGGGTTTCGTTCCGTACGGAGGAGTTGGGGTGACATGAGGCAGCTTATGGAAGGACTTAACAACAGTGGAATCATTGATCATGCCTAAACAGTGTTGATAAGTTGTCGAACTAATATCGACCTGAAATTTCTTTAAAGTCCTCATTATAATCAATGGAAATGGGATTCTTTCCGTGGGATGAGGATGTTCAACATATCTTGTCATCCTATTCCAAATAATGTATGGAATGTTGATATTTAATCCCATTGCCTCTGACGGATGTCCTAAGAGATACAAGAACAACATTCGATCCCGTCTCAAGACTTTCGTCTGCATGTTTGGAAGAATATTATAACATGTGATGAAGTTTAGGAACCGGTACTCAAGACAAAGTTCTTTGGACTTGACAGATTTCTCCATTGATTGAGTTCCGTCCAAACATATTCCTCTTATAACCGTTTGCCACATCGAGTTCGTCAAACTCCTTCCTTTCAAGTAGTTAATTCCTGACCTGCTTGCTTGCATTCCTAAGACTTCGCCAATCAGTTGTGGAGTTATTTTAAGTCTTGTCCCTTGGACATTCGTATAAAACTCCATTGGACCATCCTCATTTTCTTGAAGGTACCGGGCATTTGTGTAGAAAGTCCTTACCCGATGCAAACAGTAACCAAGCATTTCTGGGAATCGGCATACTTGAAGAAGATTGGCTTGTTCAATCAAAATACCAAATTCCGGGGAGTGGTCTCGTAGAGCCCCAATGTTAACATGTCTCTCGCCAATGCATTCACGATTTTCAAAAGCCCTCAGACGGTCAGTATTAAGAGACAGTTGTTCCTCACGGGGTGGTGAATCAGGAGCTATTGGTTCGTTAATTTCAACCCCCCGTACTCGTCCTAACCGTCCAGCTAGTCTCTTTCTCTTCATCGAGATAGAGGATGCTGGCATTGGTGCCTTGCCTTTATCCACAACAACTGGTGCTGTCTTTCCCTTTGATGAACCGGGGGACTTTCCTTTTGACTTAATAGGCGTTGGTCCATCGTCCATCAATTCGTCCCAGTTCACCTCTTCCTTTTCCGATTCTGTCTCTGAGTCGGTAACGAGGACAAACTCTCCCTTTCGCAGAGTTTTCTTCGCTCTTTTCAATTTATTCATTGCTCTAGTGTGAACCATAGCAGCCAGAAGAAAGATTACCCAAGTGATCACCATTTCTGCTATTTCTTGTGAATGAAAAGGTCATGCGAGCAACAACTCAAGAACACGAAAAATTGTTTATTTTCAAAAAATTGAAAAACTTGTACCTAAACAATCATAATCATGTAGAGAGACTAGGAATCAAATTAGTTTTGCAAAAGAAATTTTAAAAATAGATCAATCCCATGATTTTCAAAAATTCCTATTATATGCCCTAAAACCGAATTTTCAGAAATCGAAGCCTAAAAATCCGTTAATCAAGAGAATACCTAGCATATAATCAAAACTAATCTACTCAGAGTTCTTATTTCAAAAGAAATTTGATCAAAAACCAATCTCAAACGAAAAAGATACATGATTTCATCCACGTTTTGAGCAAAATAGTGAAAAACTGTGAAATACCGAGATTTTGATCAAGAAAACTTACTTTGATTCGAAGAACTCTTGATGGAAAGGCTCCAAATTAGATGAATTCTAGAGAGAGAAGCTCTGGAGACTTAGAAACAAAAGATTGAGATGAAATAAAATAAAAAACCCTTCCGTTTCATATAAACCCTAGCCGCGGTCCGGAACGCCTTATGAATGCAGTCCGGAACGGCTATCCGCAGGAAATTCCTGCGTTCGGGATCCGGAACGGATGATCCGGTCCGGATCGGCTGCAAACTTTTTCTTCAGAAAAATTTAGGAAAATTCTAGAAAATCCAGAAAAAGTATGTAAGCACTTTTGCATGTCAACTTTAAACAAAATCATCATTTCACATCAAAAGAAATAAATTATGCAAAATCTATCAATAATATCCAAGTAATGAAATGAAAATTTATAAAAATTAAAACCTTTAAAGTTGAACAAGTTCAATGACATCTATCTTGATCTTATGAGCAATGCGTTTATCAAATCATTAACATAGCAAAGATAATGAAGTACCAAGATCAATAGATGTTTGAAATCCCAAATATGTTAGATAATGTATCTAATCAATTTGTTGTAAGGAGTGGCTCTATGAGCATCTTTCAATAAAATTCCCACCTTATACCAACCTTGGAATTTGACAGGATCAAGAATTCCAAAAAGCATTTTAACTAATCAACTTGAAAAACCATGCTTGGTATACATGTGGTAGCTGCACACAGTACTCGGACGACCGAGGTGGTAGCTCTTTCCTCCATGTGGTGGTAGTTTTCACACTCCTCAATGGGATGTAACTCTTTCCACATCTTATGAGCATAAATATTTTAACATACTCCCCCTCAATTGGTTATCAATTATTTAAGATATAAGGTATTCAACCAAAAATTGATCTCGAGTTTCATACTTAACTCAATTTTCAAATATGATAAAAACTATACAAATAGATCATATGAGAGAGAAATTGACTTTGATCAATTAAAGATGACTTAATTGACATAAATGATCATTGCATCACATGAATTATTATGATATCCAAAGCATAATAAATTTCTAAATATATGAAAGGATGCAAATAAAGTCAATTACATATGCTCAATTAATGTTCTATGTCTAAGCATAGATAAGGAACAAAAACACAAAACAAAACCTAACCTAAGCAATGGTTTCAAAAAGAAGTTATTTCAAGGAAATCATTCCCATTGCCTTACGCAAATGAATAAATCGTTTTTGATCCAAAGGTTTTGTTAATATATCAGCTAATTGATCTTCAGTTGAAATATAGGAAATTTGAAGTAAATTTGATTCAACTAGCTCTCTTAGAAAATGATATCTAAGTTCAATGTGTTTTGTTCTCGAGTGCAACACAGGATTTTTAGAAATATTTATAGCACTTGTGTTGTCACAAAGAATAGTTACCGAAGTTGCTGAAATTCGGAAGTCGCTCAACATGCTTTTCATGCAAATGAGTTGAGTTGAACAACTACCCGCTGAAATATATTCCGCTTCGGCAGTCGAGAGTGCTATGCAGTTTTGCTTTTTACTATGCCATGCAACAAGGCAATGGCCAAGATAAAAACATGCACCACTCGTACTTTTCCGATCATCCACAGATCCTGCCCAATCGGCATCTGAATATCCTATAATATCAAGCGTTGTTCCCATAGGATACCAAATTCCGAAGTTCAGTGTTACTTTAACGTACCGGATGATCCTTTTCACCGCTTTCAGGTGAACCTCCTTTGGTGCTGATTGATATCTCGCGCAGATCCCAACACTAAAGGATATGTCCGGGCGACTAGCCGTGAGGTAGAGTAGACTTCTAATCATGCTACGATAAAGCTTCTCGTCTACACTCTCACTAAGAGATTCACTTCCTAATCCCTTATTGCTAGTTCCCATTGGAGTTGAAAAATCTTTAGAGTTTTCTAAATCGAATTTCTTCACCAACTCCCTTGCATACTTGGATTGGCACAAATGGATGCCATCATCATTTTGTTTCACTTGCAATCCAAGAAAGTATGTCAGTTCGCCCATCATAGACATCTCAAATTCGCTTTCCATGGTTTCAGCGAATTTAGAAGCATCATTGTCTCTAGTTGCACCAAATACAATATCATCGACATAGATTTGTGCTACAATGAAATTATCCTGATAATGCTTCACAAAGAGAGTCCGGTCTGCTCCCCCTCGAGTATAGCCCTTTTCCAATAGGTGCTTTGTTAACCTTTCGTACCACGCTCGCGGTGCTTGCTTTAGACCGTAAAGAGCCTTTTTCAAACGAAAAACATGGTTAGGTTGTTTATAGTCTACAAAACCTTTCGGTTGAGCCACATAAACTTCCTCGTTTAAAAACCCATTTAAAAACGCACTCTTAACGTCCATTTGAAAGAGTTTGATTTTAAAATGACAAGCAATTGCTAACAACATACGAATAGACTCGAGTCGAGCAACTGGGGCGAACGTCTCATCAAAGTCTATACCTTCTATTTGTGAGTAGCCCTGAGCAACTAGGCGTGCTTTGTTCCTGATGATGGTACCATCCTCGTTTTTCTTATTCTTGAAAATCCATTTAGTACCAATCACATTGTGTTGCTTCGGTGGCTTCGTTAGTTCCCAGACTTTGTTTCTTTCGAACTGATGGAGTTCTTCCTGCATTGCTTCAATCCAGTAGTCATCCTGAAGAGCTTCATCGATGTTCTTTGGTTCTACCATGGAGACGTAACATGCGACTCCACAAACCAACTGTCTCCGAGTCCTGACTCCTTCTTGTGGGTCTCCAATAATGTTCGATTCCGGATGATCCTTGGAGATCCGTAGCGTTTGAGGTAAAGGAGTACTCGGAGGTACATGTGATGATTCCTGCATTTCAGATAAACTAGAAGAACCATTAGATGCATCAACTTTATCAAAAGAGTTATTATGAGAAGATGCATTTACAGGAGTATCATCATCTAGAGACATATCAAGGGTAGATTTATCAGATGCAAAATGGAAAGCTTCATCTACTTTAACATTTATAGATTCTACCATCGTTTTAGATTCCAAGTTAAATACCCGATATGCTCTACTGTTCGTAGAATAACCCATGAAAATCCCTTCGTCACTTTGAGAGTCGAACTTACCAAGATTTTCGCGATCACGCAAAATATAACATCGGCTCCCAAAGATACGAAAATATTTGATATTCGGTTTTCTAATAAACCACAGCTCATATGGTGTATTTAAAGTTCCCGGGCGCAAATACACTCGATTAATTACATAGACGGCGGTGTTCACAGCTTCAGCCCAAAAATGTAACGGGAGTTTCCGGCTATGAAGCATCACACGCGCCATCTCTTGAACAACCCTGCTTTTGCGCTCAACAACACCATTCTGCTGAGGTGTATAGGGTGCTGAGAATTCATGTTTTATGCCGTTGGAAGTGCAAAAATCAATGAATTTAGAATTAATGAATTCTCCACCTCTATCACTTCGAACACGAACGATCTTTTTCATTTCTTTCAATCATAATGCGATGACAAACCTCATGAAAAGAGTCGAAAGTATCCGCTTTCTCTTTTAAAAATGTTACCCATGAATATCTAGAGAAATCATCAACCAAAAGAAAAATATACCATTTACCTCCCAAAGATGGTTGACGAGTCGGCCCCATTAAGTCCATGTGCAGTAATTCCAAGGGCCGATTGGTACCAACGTGGTTCAAGTTCTTGTGTGCAACCCTTGATTGTTTTCCCTTTTGACAACCTCCACACACAATGTTATCTTTAAAAGAAAGTTTAGGAACCCCCTTTACCACGTCTTTATTTGAAATCCTTGCTAGTTCTTTAAAATTTATGTGACCTAGTCTTTCATGCCAAAGAGTTTCATTATCTAAAGAAACTAGGTTATAATTTTCACAAATTTTGTTTGAAACAACATAGCAATTATTTTCTGACCTAACCCCTTTCAAAAAGAATACATGGTCCTTATCAGTTACAATACATTCTATAGAAGAAAAATTAACTGAGAAACCATTGTCACAAAGTTGACTTATACTAATGAGGTTAGTTTTTAGGCCTTCAACAAATAAGACATTGTTCAAAACCGGGCCTTCTGGAATAGCGATTGTTCCTTTTCCAACAATTTTAGAAGAACGACCGTCTCCGAAAACAACAAGTCCTCCGGAGATTTTCTCTAAAGTTTGAAAACTGTTTTTGTCACCGGTCATGTGACGAGAACATCCACTATCCAGATACCAAGACGAGTTGTCATAAGCGTGTAGAGAAGTATGAACAACAAGACAAGGGAAGATTTCACCTTTGCGTACCCAAACCTTTTGAGTTTTGGAGTACGTCGGCAATGATTGTGAAGTTATTCTCCTAGGTGAAAGCGTCTAGATTGATCCATCGCTTTTCCTTGACGTCGTCGTCTTGTTTAATGTACTACCAATGGTCTTTCCTTTTGAAAGATCCTTCTTTGATTTTCGGGGAGTGAACTCATTGGTAGTAGTTGCAAGAGGTGCTTGATTTGATCATTTTGCTCTAATCTTGCAATTTCTTCTTATGTGCCCTGCATAACCACAACGAAAACATACCTTTGTACTTGACGATCCCGAAGTAGGTGAGGTAAGGTTGTTGTCGTTGATTGCAGTGAATTCCGTCGTCGGAGGAGGAGTTACCGACTGGGGCACAAAAACTGTCCCAACCGAACTAGAATTGTCTTCAGTTCGATTGTATCCAAGGCCGAAACGGTTTGTTTGACCAAGACCAAGCATCTTATCCAACTTGCTCCTTCCAGAAGAAAATCTCTGTAAATCATCTTTAAGTTGGAAAATGGTCTTCGTCATCTCCATTTTTTCATGTCGGGCCTCGGTGTAGAGCTTCAAGAAGTAACCAGCTTTATCAATCATTTTTACATGTTCCTTCTCGAAATGCTCATTTTTCTCTTGAAGTGAAGCATTTGCTTTTATCAGGTTATCCCTTTCCACTTCAAGACCGGTCGAGAGAGAAGTTGCCCTTTTTACTTCTTCTTCGAGATCCTGCAATCTCCCTCTCAACCCCTTGTTTTGCTTAGCCAGTTTCTTTGAATCCCTCAAAAGTTTATGGTAGGCTAGAGCAAAATCTTTACCTTCAGAGTTACTCGATTCGTCGTCCGTTGCAGTTTTTTCAACCTGGGAGGAGTTGGACAATGAATCGGATGTACTTGCCATTAAGCACATGAAGGGTGAAGATGTGGACGCGTGGAACGCCGTTGCGTTATTCTCTTCATCACTTGAAGATGACTCATTTGACGTTGAGGTGTCATCCCAAGTGACGGCTAGCATCGCTTTCTTCTTCGACGGATTCTTATTTGGACACTCCGTTGAGATATGGCCGTACCCTCGGCACTTGAAGCATTGGACTTGTCCCTCTGAGCTTTTCTTATCCTTTGAAAAACTCTCTTGCTTTCTTAACTTTTGGCTTGAAAAACCTTTGCCTTTCTTCGACTTTACGAAGGATGGAGTTTTACTAGAATTACCCCTTCGAAAGTTTCGGCAAAATTTTCTTGTCAAGAGAGCAAGCTGCTTCTCAAAGTCCTCCATAGACAGGTTCTCATCATCGTCTGAGGAGGAAGAATCCGCGTCTTCTTCTTTTGTTGTTTTCAACGCAAAACCTGAAGACTTAGAAGTAGATGCTTTTCCAGAAGAACAGTTAGTAGGAAATGTCATTTCATATGTTTGTAATGAACCAACTAATTCTTCTACACGGATTTCGTCCGGGTGTTTAATAGTTTCAATGGCCGTAACCTTGGAACGAAATCTTTCAGGAAGAGTTCTTAAAATCTTTCTTACAATTTTAAATTCTGGAATTTTCTCTCCCAAGTTAGCACATGTGTTCACGATGTCTTGCAATCGCGTATAGTAATCTGTGAAAGATTCATTTTCTGCCATGAAAATAGAGTCAAACTTGCTCGTAAGCATTTGCAGTTTCTGAATCTTCACAAGGTTAGTTCCCTCATGTGTAAGTTGAAGAACATCCCAGATTTCTTTCGCAGTCTCACATGCCGAGACGCGAGAGAACTCAGTTTGAGACAAGGCATTAAATAAAGCAATAATTCCTTTGCCATTGTAAGAAGATGTGTGAAGACCCGAAATTTCCACTATTAGACTACTGTTCCATCTGCAGCTCCTAGAGGCCTATGTGGCGTGTCGGTGGTATTTGTGCACCAATTGGACATTGTGATGGACCCGGTGTGTTAAATGGATCACGAGAGTAGTCTGATGATCTTGTCGGATGTTTAGAAGTGGTTTCGTGCGCAAGGGATATTAATATTGGACTCAGCGCGAAGTTTGGACCCAAGATCACCGCTCCGGATGCCTTTGGGAATTTTTAGAGTTAGAATTTGGCAAAGCGGACTTTAGAATTGGACCCCGCGCGAAAATCGGATCAGGGGGGCTTTCCGGGGGTTTTCGGCAAAATTTCGGATGAGAATTTGGAGAATCGGACTTCGTATTTGGATTCAGCGCGCGAAAACGTTGGAAATCGGCTATTTGGTTGTATTTTTCGGAGTCCGGATGAGCGAAAACGGGCAACCAGAAGTTCGGGAGGTCTATCGGGTGTATGGGTTGGCTGTGGACCGTGGGTGCCATGTGGCGGCACCCAGTTGGGCCGGCGCTGAGCGCGCGGTCCACCAGGCGCCCGTGCGGACGCGTGGCGGGCTGTGAATGGCCCGCCGCCGTCGCAGTGCGCGCCCACGTGCGCGCTGTCCCCCGCGCGGGGACACGCGGCGCACGCCTAGTGGAGGCGCGGCGCCCACCCGGATCAAGCCGCGTGGCTTGATCCGGGTGGCCCTGCTACAGTACCGTGGCGGCCCGGATGGCCGCCACGTGTCCCGGCCCGCGGGGCCGAGCGGGCCGGGCCTGCACTGTAGGAGGGGGAGGGTGGAGGGAGAGGAGCTTTGTGCTTTCTCTTCCTTCTTCTTCTTTTCACCTTCTTCTTCCTCCTCCTTCTTCCTCCTTGGACCAGGGATTTTTGGAGGACTCCAGGCAGAGCATCTTCATCACCTCCTTCATCTTCATCAGCAAAGAGATGGACAAAAGGGGCTTCATCACCATCATCTTCTCCATGAGTCTTGTACCACCATTGTTGCTGATTGGTGGACCTTCCCGTCGCATTTCAGTGCGAAAATTCCCCAGGACTCATTTCTTGGAATTTTGAGCTCATTTTTAGTTTTACATTCTCACAAGAGGTAAGGCTACAATTTTTGTATTCAACTCTCCCCTCAGGTCTGATGTTTTTACAGAGTTTTAGGGCCATCTTTGGGACCCTTTGTTTCAGTCTGGATTTTTGGGCAGCCTTTAGTATTTTGGCTCTTCTGAATTGTAGGAGTGGAATTTTTGGATTATGTTTGCGGGGAAATTTCCAGGACTCAAAGATATACAATATTGGTAAGTACCATTTTCCCCAGATCTGAGTTTGTATTAGGGTTTATGCATGATCTTTGGAGCACCTTGCTGCATTCGTGTACAGATGGAACTTGGTGGATAGCTCAAAGTGTTTTTGGGTTTTCTCCTTCATCCGAACATGAAAATTGGAGTTCTTTAGCTCAAATTGTATCTACTCTCGACAAGGAATCCAATGGTACCTCTCTTGCAGGATTTGGAGCTCAATTGGTTAGGTAACATTAATTATATTTCCAGGTGTTGTTATATGGATTACTGCAGTCCCTGTTTTAGTTTCGATTTGAGCAATGCACCTTAGAATGCAGATAACTTTGTGGATACAAGGTCTTTTTCAGAAATTCAAGTTGGTACTTCTTCCTAACTTCAAGTTGAGCAAATTATCTTTTATGATCTGTGGATGAATCCCTTTGGAACAGCCCCTAATTAAGCTTGGAAATGCTAGCAAGTTTATGTAGCAGTTTTTGGACAGCATTGTGATTTTGCTTCATTTGAATGTTAAGGGGAATTGATGGTGGATTTTTGAGGACTTGAAGATGGTTGTATGAAAGAGGACATCTTTGTTTTACTGCTAGGAACTTCATCTTGAGGTATTTGGGGCTGCACCTACATTTTCTTAAACTTATTTTCAATTGCTGAAATTCTGGAATTTGAGTGCGCAGTGTGCATTGTTTCAGTGATTGCGCCCAATCCGTGAGGCGGATTTGGATGATTTTCACGGCATCGGACTCCTGGGAGGACAAGGTTTACTCACGCTAAAATTCAGCCAGACCGGGCATCGGATCGTCAAGTTTCAGGTGGGTGGTTGTGCTTCGCCGAAAACAATGATTTACCCACTCGGGCTATTGGTTTCCCTCGTGGCATAGTTGATTGTTGCTCTCTTCTCCTTGGTGAAATATGCTGGATATCCATGTTTAGATTAAGTTAATTGATCCTCATTGTATACATGAGTGAATGAATAGTTTGATTGATGTTGCATTATCTCATAAGAAGTTGATTATAAGTGATCATCCTTTAACCTATGTTATGTGAGGGTATTTGGGAAATTAATCTTTAGCCTACACTTTGTGATGAATGGTTAACATAATTATGTGAGAATTATGGTGATAGTTATATGTGAATGGTTGGTTGAATTATGTGAGGACTTGATGGGATTATGTGATAAGTGCTTGGTTGCTTATGTGAGAAGGACTTGGTTAATTTATTTGAGAACGGTTTATGTGAGAGTAGTTGGTTTGGTGATCCTTAGTCCCCACTTGGTGATATGAATTATAGTTGTCGATCCTTATCCTCCAATGTGTGATGTTGGGCATAGATGTTGATTCCTAACATATCCATGTGAGAATAATTAGCTGATTGATCTTTGATCTAGCTTATGTGAAAATGGGTGTCGAGGTTGGTTATTGATCTAGTTGATGTGAGAATGACCTATGCGTTCGATTTCTAATTCCTTTATGATAAGATGGATATCATTGCGAGTTGAGGCCTATTCCTTATGAGACTAAGCTTTGTTCATGACTCCTAATTCCTCCAAATACGATTGGATGTTGTTGGTTGATCCTATGTTCATCCTATGTGAGATCAATAAAGGTTGTGGGGCCTTAGATTATTCATTGGTGATACATGATTGAATGTCTATGATTAAGTAATGTTAAATGATCCTAAGAATATTCATGTGTGAATGCGAGGTTTGACAAGTGTTGTATTACCTTATGTGGTGTTGATTATGAGTGACACTTGGGTTAGAATGTTGATTGCGCATCGTGGATAAAATTGCAGGCTTGGTTGAGATCAAAGCATATCATGTTAGAGAGAAAAGGCCAATTTATACCGTGAGCATCGTGTATGTGGTATAGGCAGGCATAGGCTATGTTGCACTTAATGTTCTTATGCAATTATCTATATTTTGGAATAGCATGCTCTAATAAATGTAAGAACATCGGCACCTGTTTTCTTTTTATCATCTTGGGACATTTGCATGCTTGTATGGTCATTTAGATAGGCCACCTTTTTCTGCTACACTAGCATGTTGGATTTGACTTAGGAGAAACCATGTTTCTTGCTTTTCTCCTTTCATACTAGGCTCAGGGTATTTGTAGCTCGTGCGCGAGCAGGGGGTTTTGGTTAGTGTAGACAGATATTGGGGATTTGGGACAGGCAGGCTTTGATGGCAGGGTATTGCGGCAACCGTGAATTTTGGGCGGTTGACCGGACAGTTGTTATTGCATCGGATTGGTGGAGAGGGATCGAGGGATCGGGCTTTCTTTAGTGGATGGGTTTTTCCACTTTGATCAGAGTCATGATCCAGTCCTGCTGATTTATACTTATGTTACTTGTTACTGAGATACTTTACTCGTATGGGTCGCTCCCCTCGAGTGCCGCTCTGGAGTAGGCTTTAGACCGTGTTGGGTGCCGGTCAGACCGTGTTGGGTTCCGGTCATTTGGACAGTGGAGATACTGAGTTCGTGAGATTGATGACAGAGCAGGCAGTACCGGGTTTTATACCGGTTCATTCGATTGGGTTTATTTGGTCATATACTGTTTTCTGATGCATTCATACAGTCATTTCTTTCGATACTGCATTTAGAGGCAAACTAGTGGTAGCTTCCTCTTATCTGTATTTCTGTTTATAGCTTACCACCTCTCTTACTCCTTCTCTTGCCTCTGGTAGACTTAGTGGGTACGTCGGGGTTTGAGGCTTTACCCACAGGGGGAGGCTACTGGTTTTACTAGTGGTTCTCCCCCCATTGTTGTTTTTCCCCTTTCCTCCCTTTGTTTTGCAGTTCTGCTTTGGGAGTTGCGGATCTTCGGTTGACGATTCGAGGCGAGGGAGTCGCGAGATAGATCCTTACCAGTGTTGATTTCTACAGTGGGATAGATGTACCAACCCGGATTGTGGGTTTCACTGTACACAATTGTATTTTATTACTTTAGTTTATCTCCTATTTTGGATTTATAGATGTTGTATAGGTGGCTTTTACTTGTATTACAGTTTTTGGTGGATCGGATTATTATATCATTATTTATGTGAGATGGATATTGTACTTGTATTTTTCAGTTGTATAGTGATTCAGGTTTTTATTACAGCAGTTTTTCTTCAGCTCTAATATCTGTTTAGTTGTTAGATGGTACTTTGCAGGTTGGACGCTTCGCCTATGCGGGGTTTCGCATAGGTGGCGGATCTGTCGGCGAGCCCGGGTCGCAGTTTCGACCCCGGGGCGTGACAAGATGAGTCAATCTCTTCCTTGGTCCATTTCGACCTAGGTTTGATGGTGTGAACATCAACAATAACTTCAGTTGGATTTGACCATCCTAACTCGATAGATTGCCACACCCATTCGTCGATGGAAATTTAAAAGGCTTTCATCCGTACTTTCCAGTAGGCATAGTTTGTTCCATCGAAGAATGGGGGTCTGTTGATGTTTCCACCTTCAACCATTGTTTACAACCCTATTCCCGCTCTGATACCAATTGTTGGGTCACCTCTGTAATAAGGATCTAAATAGGAGAAAAACCACCTAGAGGGGGGGTGAATAGGTGTAAACGATAAACACCCAAAAATCTTTGCGCAATAAAAACCCAATGCGGAAATGAAAATAACACGCAATATTTTTACGTGGAAAACTCCAAAACCAGGAGTAAAAAACCACGGGACCGATAATACGGTGAAATCAACTAAGATTATAACACGTACAAAGGTGATATAACGCACTCACAGACGACTCATCCTTTTTCCATATGCTCCGAGTTGATCTTCTCCGCTCGCTCCGCAACGCGCCTCGAATCCACGATTTGCGTCCAACGCCGAATCCACAGCATCCAACATCGAGTCCACGACGTCTGACCGAATCCACGGTCTTCACCCAGTAGCACGTCTCGAATCCACGAACGTACCTCGCTCCGAATCCACGAGAGCGGTAGCACCTTGAATCCACAAGGCCACGCGAGTCCACGCGCCGATTTGGGAAATCGTTGTTTTTGGGTGGTGATAATGTAACACCCCCGGAATTTGGATTAGTCCTCTATATAAATGATATAATAGGACTAAATCTCTAACCCGGCTATAGCATTTTGGATGGTAGCAAGATCCAAGAGGAACATGAGAGTTAAGCGTGCTAGAGCTAGAGTAGTTCTAGGATGGGTGACCCCCTGGGAAGTGGGGCGTCACAGTTGGTATCAGAGCCATTCACCAGCCGGAAATGTGAGATGAGTCTCGGCTGAGCCAGGGTTATATAGCGGGTAGAGCGAGGCTCCCCGGCTAATGACCGTTGTGAGTGGAGTGCAGCTCCTCACAAGGTCGGCTAAGGCTAGCGAGACGAGTCTCACATCGCCTGGTGCTTGTGAGTGTGCTTGAGCCTGACGTGGACGTCAGGGCTTAAAGGGGGGAAGAATGTAACACCCCCGGAATTTGGATTAGTCCTCTATATAAATGATATAATAGGACTAAATCTCTAACCCGGCTATAGCATTTTGGATGGTAGCAAGATCCAAGAGGAACATGAGAGTTAAGCGTGCTAGAGCTAGAGTAGTTCTAGGATGGGTGACCCCCTGGGAAGTGGGGCGTCACAGATAATCCGCCGAATACTTAGATCAAAGATAGATCGGAAATACCATCTAAGTATTCATTAATTTGATTCTACTCAAAATCTGAGTATGAAAACCTAGAATCAAATTAATTAATATAGATGAAGAAACATAGAATTAATCTAGTGTGGATATCTCTTTTTCGGCCGTATTTTGGATTACCCTAAAAAATGAATCGTAGGGTTTATTTATAGGTTAGAAACCGTTGGAAGAGGATAAGAATAAAAAACTAACCTTATATGGAATTTTTCAGGACGACGGTCCGGACTGTAATAATGCGGTCCGGACTGTCATAGCTAAACAGACTATTTCCAGAAAAACACACGTTCGGGATCCGGACTGAAGATCCACGGTCCGGACTGTTCATGCAGTTTCTGCACAAACCACGTTCGGGGTCCGGACTGAAGATCCACGGTCCGGTCTGTTCATGCTGTTTCTGCAAAATCCACGTTCGGGGTCCGGACTGAACTGATGTGTTCCGGACTGGATTTGCACATGAACTACCCAACGTTCGGGGTCCGGACTGTAGACACCTGTTCCGGATCATGAACATATAACATGTCCAGTTTTTGATTTTTATGCGATTCAAAATCCATCCAAGTGTTTCTATACTATTAGAGATATTCGGATCATCAAAATTATTTAGTTAAACGTACCTGATCTGTTTGAATTCTTCTTACTTGAGATTGAGGTATATGATCCACACTTCTTTATCTTCAATCTTCAAGACTTAGCCATTTTTACGAAATACGCCAAAACAAATTCCTTAACACAAACAACAAATATAAAAATACCGGATTTGTCCCCGGTTTCGGGCGCCCGAAACGGGCTTTCGGGCGCCCGAAACGGGCTTTCGGGCTCGCACAGTGCGGCCCAATGGCCCGGCCCGCTCCGCACACGGGATCCCAACCAGCGCCCAAATCGTCCTGGGCTCGACACATGTCCCGAACACGGAACAGCCGTGCAAGCCCAGTCGGAAGCAGCCACGTGGCCGAACCTGGGCTCGACACGTGTCCCAGAACACGGGACAGCCGTGCAAGCCCAGCAGAAAGCCGCCACGTGTCCCCGCCACCGGTCAACTCGGTGGGTGGCGCCCGCGAATCAGCGGGCGACACGTGGCCCGCCGCGTGACCCGCCGACCGGTCGCGCTGCCTTGCCGGTCGCGCCACCTGACCCCCACGTGCGCACGCGCCCCGAGGCACCGGCGCACAATTCCGTGGACCGCGCCAAAAAAGCCCGCCAATCTCCTGCTGCCATGTGTCCCCGCGCCCGGTCTATGCACCAGCGCGGGGGTTCCGTGGACCGCGCATCGCGCGCCGGCCACTCCTGGGGCGCCACGTGTCCCCGCGCCGAGTCCTTGCGCCACCCGGCGCTGCTCTATGGACTGCGCTCAGTAAACCGGCCAATCTCAGGCCGCCACGTGGCACCCAGCCGGTCTACGGCCTCCCCCATGCACCAGAATCCACTAAAAACTTTCGGGAGTCCGTTTTTGGGCATCCGGACTCAGAATTAAACAAGCAAATAGTCGTTTTCAAGCGTTTTTCCACGCTGAATCCAAATCCAACCTCTATTTGGCCAAAAACCTTTTCTAAAATTCGGCAAAAGCAGCCGAAGGCCAATCCAGCTATCGATACCTCACAGGGTCCATCTGTGGCATCCCTTTGATGCACTGTGGGCCAGACACACCATCAATAGGTGTTTTACACAGTGGATTCACGGGAAAAGCTACATGGGGTTCTGGGGCCCTACATCCTCCCGCACTAAAAAAAAGTTTCGTCCACGAAACTAAGAGACAAGATAAACGTACCTCAGTTAGAAGCCTCAACAAGAAAGGATAGGTATCCCGCATCACCTCCTCCAGCTTCCAAGTGGCCTCCCGCTCCTCGTACCCAAGGTCCTCCCCAATCTCCAGTGGGGTGAAGTCAATCACATGCGCAGGATCAAAAACATACTTCCTCGGAGCAGAAACGTGAAATACAACATGAACTCCAGCCAGGCGTGGAGGAAGAGCAACTCGATAAGCAATAGGGCCAACTCTCTCCTGTACCTCAAAGGGTCCAATAAACCGGGGACTAAGCTTTCCCCGAACTCCAAATCTCCGGACCCCCTTCGAATGCGAGACTTTCAAGAAGACATGATCACTATCCTGAAACTCTAAGTCTTGCCATCGGGTATCAGCATAACTCCTCTGTCGACTCTGGGCGGTCTCAAGATGTCGTCGTATCAATCTGACCTTTTCCTCTGCCTCTGACAGTAGATCAGGACCCAAAGTCTTCCTCTCACCCACGTCACTCCAATATAGGGGTGTCCGACACTTGTGTTCATACAACGCTTCAAACGGAGCCATCTGAATGCTCGCTTGATAACTGTTGTTGCATGCAAACTCAACCAATCCCAAGTGCTCAAATTCACTAGAATACTCCAAAATTTCAGTAAGCACTAATTTTTCCAAAACTTAGAACAATTCTCATGCTTACACCTCAAACCTATAAGTAGTACGTACAATAACATGCATGCTTTCTATCATAAAGAATTAGAGAACCGTCCGCCGATTTTGGAGACGAAAGCAACCCACCTGAATGCGCGCGTCGATCCGAAGTCCAAATAAGCCGAAACTGAATGTGGATAATCCTCAGGTTCCCACAATTCCAACGAACCCAAAAACACCAGAAAACTCCTCCTGACCACTGAGATACAGACCAAATACTGTGGTAAGCAAAAATCCCCAAAATTACAACTCTGCGGAAAATCAGTTCCTAAGAAGTCAAAATATCACCTTTGAGATGACCTCCAAATATTCCAATAAAAATATGGCTGCAATCCTCGCGAGGCGTAGATATCGATTGAGTCCTCACAGGATGAAATCCGTGTTGGGTTATGTATAAATTAGATCCAAATAGGGGAAAAAAACACCTAGAGGGGGGTGAATAGGTGTAAACAATAAACACTCAAAAATCTTTGCGATATAAAACCCAATGCGGAAAAATAAATAACACGCAGAGATTTTTACGTGGAAAACTCCAATCCGGAGTTAAAAACCACGGGACCGATAACACGGTGAAATCCACTAGAATTAACACACGTACAAGGTGATTTACCGTACACACTTACGACTCAACCTTTTCCATACGCTCCTAGTAGATCTTCTCCGCTCGCTCCGCAACGCTGCTCGAATCCACGATTAGCGTCCAATGCCGAATCCACGGCGTCCAACGTCGAGTCCACGACGTCCGACCGAATCCACGGTCTTCACCCAGTAGCACGTCTCGAATCCACAAATGTACCTCGCTCCGAATCCACGAGAGCGGTTGCACCTTGAATCCACAAGGCCACGCGAGTCCACGCGCCGATTTGGGATAAATCGTTGTTTTTGGGTGGTGATGATCCGCCGAATACTTAGATTAGAAATAGATCGGAAATACCATCTAAGTATTCTTTAATTTGATTCTACTCAAAATCTGAGTTTGGAAATCCTAGAATCAAATTAATAATATAGATGAAGAAACATAGAATTAAATCAAGTATTTCCTTTCTTCTCTATATGTGGAATATTTGTGGATTGATTGGATTCCTTCCACTTAGCGTCCTCCCCTTTAAAAGATGAATTAAAGGGTCTATTTATGTAGTGTACTGGTTTCCCATGCAACTTTCCGGTGAATCCACTGTGTAGAACACCTAGTGTTGGTGTCTGGCCCATGGTGCATCGAGGGGATGCCACAGATGGACCTTGTGAGACTTGGATTGATGATTTGGCCTTCGGCTGTGATTGCTGAATTTTAGAAAAGGTTTTGGGCCAATCTGAGGTTGGATTTGGATTCAGCGCGGAAAAACGCTTGAAAACGGCTATTTGCTTGTTGAATTTGGAGTCCGGATGACCAAATGCGGGCTTCCGGAAGTTTTGGGGGATTTTCGGTGCATGGGAGTGACACGTGGACCGGCCCGAGCCACGTGGCGGCCTCTTATTGGCCGGCTCATGCAGCTGGGTCCACGGAGTGGCGCGGCGGTGCATGGACCGCGGCGGGTGGACGCGTGGCGTGCTCTGGTAGGCGGGCGCACGCGGCACGGCTCATGGGATTTGCGGGATTGCGGTGGACCGGGCGCATGGCACGTGGCGGCTCCGGATTCGTCGGTCCACGTGGGCGCGGTCCACGGGTGCGCGGGGGAGGGCGCCTCGGTACTGTGCGCGCACGTGCGCGCACAGTGGCGCAGGCGGGGCGGTCGGCCGCACTCGAGTGCGACACGTGTCGCCTCGAGATTGGGCGGCCGTACCTACCCCGCTGACTGCGTGGGTGACACGCGGCGTGTTGCGGGCGCGGGGATCCGCTGTCCCCTGTTCGGGGGCTACGTGGCAGTCCCAGAAGGATTCGGGCGCGTCGGACGGGATGCATACAACCCGGTTTCCGGGCGCAGTGCGCCCGGAAACCCCGCCCGAAAACCCGGCCCGCAAAGCTTTGGGCTGGGCCTATAAATAGCCTCCCCCTTTCTTTCTTTGGGCTTTTTGGACCTCTTTTCACTGGGCTTCCTTCACAGAAGTTCCTCCTCCCTTAGAGCTCTATCCCTTGGAGAAGTTTGAAGATTTTTGGAGGCACGCTTCCCGAGGTTCACCATTTTACGGCGCGGCGCGACGCTTGTTCTCCGGCGATCCTCTTCGCCCCTTTTCAGTGTTTGGACTCCTCCGACCCACCCCGACCTCGGAATTCGCCGATTCTTGCGCCGTTGGACTCACGACAGGTAGGGCTTCAACTCCTGTGTTTTATGGTTCCTCGATTTCCGTGCTGATCTTGGAGTTTTCTTAGCACCCATTTGACCCTTTTTCTTCGCGGACTTTTGGGACAGCACCGCAGTGTTCTTGCCATATCTTTTCGCTCGGACGTCGGAACGAGGTGATTCAAGAGGCAATTTTCATCTACGCGTCGCAAGGAGTCTCCTGGATTTTTCTCAGAATTTCCTGAATTTTACTCGAGGGTGAGAATCTTCTTTCTCTGTGGTTCATTGTTACAGGAATTTGGTACAGTTTGGGTACGGGGTGTACCCCTTGTCGGATTTTTATCTCAGCGTAGGAAACTCCAAATTGGGCGTGCAGGTACTCGATTCGACGGGCTCGTCGCAAGGATCGCGCTAGTATTTTCCTTGGATTTTTCTGGACATTATTCGCAGGTGAAAATTAGTGAACTCTGGACTGCTGGTTTAGGGGGCAGATTGTGAGAAATTGGTGACAAATAGCTTATGTTTGTTCTTTGGGGTATTTTGTACAGATTGGTGGTGTGTTTGGACTGGTCTTGGACTTCGCCTTTGGAAATTTGGAATAGCGCTTGAGGTGGGTGATGTTGTGAACCTCCTACTTGTGAATGTCACTAGGCCTATTAGAATGCTTCGATCATGTGTTATTAAATGAGAATGTATCTAGCATGCTTGTATGAGATTATGGTTCATTTGTTAATACTTGCCTTGTTAGCAAGCTACAAGTTAGTAAGTGATGTTTCCATGTTTAGATATGCAAATTAATTAGTGGAATGAATGCTATAGCCACATCATAATACAAGTTAAGGGAAGGGTTGGATATGTGGTTAGAATGAATGTTGTATAAGGGATATTTGCTAGTAAATTGTGCATCTAAAATGTATTAAGTATCATATATCTTACCGCATGTACATCGGGATTACCCAAACACTTAATGTTGCATATGTTTGAATAATTGGAGTAATTATAGCAAATAAAGGACTTTGCATGCTTGAATGGTCATCTAGCTAAGCCATCTTTTTCTGCTACACAAACATATTGGAATTGACTTAGGAGAAACCATGCTTTTATTCGTTCTCCTGTCGTCTAGTCTTAGGGGATTGTGTAGTCAGATGTTCAGAGTTGGGACAGTCGGGGATCGAGGTTTGGGTGTTGCGGCGACCGCGGACTGTGGGCGGTTGACCGGATTATTATTATTATTATTATTACTTTTGCATCGGATTGGAGGTAGGGGATCGAGTTTCCCTTTAGTGGATGGGTTTTTCCCACTTGGATCTGGGTCGTGACCCCGTCCTGCTGATTATGGTACTGATGATACTAGTGACTGTGATACTATGCTCGTGCGGGGTCGCTCCCCCCCGAGTGCCACTCCGGAGTAGGATTTCGACCGTGTTGGGTGCCGGTCAGGCCGTGTTGGGTGCCGGCTAGACCGTGTTGGGTTCCGGTCTATTTTGGACAGGGGAGATACTGAGTTGTGAGGTTGACAGCAGAGCAGGCAGTACCAGGGTTTACTGGTGTTTTGATTGTGTTGGTCTGTCAGTCCTTACGTTCTGGTGCTTGCCTTTAGCCATTCTCTAGCAGACATCGTAGAGGCATGTTAGTGGTAGCTTTGCATCAGTAGTGTACTTGTAGCTTACCACCTTTGTTTCATTTTCTTCGCCTCTGATAGTCCTAGTGGGCATGTCTGAGTTTGAGGTCTACCCACTAGGGGAGGCTACTGTTTTTATAGTAGTTCTCACCCCCCACTGTTTTCTCTTTTCTGTTCCCCTTTGTTTTGCAGAGTTCTCTGCGGGAGTTGCGGGACCCTCTTCCCTGGACCGAGGTAAGAGGATCGCTGACTAGATAGCCACTGCCCCCGAGTTCGAGTTTTTGATAGTTTTGATGTATCCCCAGTACACTCAGACGGTTGTATTTTCCTTTTATTTTGGGTCTGGCTGCGGCCAGCTGGTTGTATATATTTCGTGAGCTGGGAGAGACACTTGTATATTTTTGAGAGCTTACTGTACTTTCCTTTCCAGTATTTGTCTGAGTTGTATTAGTTTTAGTTAGCTCTGTTTTATGCTCTTTTATTACTTGTTTTATATCTGAGCAGGTTATCAGCGCTTCGTGTACACGGAAAATTCCGTGTGCACGGCGGATCTGTGGACGGGCCCGGGTTCTGGTTTACACCCGGGGCGTGACAAATTAGTTGGTATCAGAGCTTAGGGATAGGTCAGACGGGACTTAGGAAACCCTAGGCTTTTGGCAGACCCTAGGAAGGCTGAGCGCGAGTGACGTGATATTGTGCGAAAGTCGGTAATTGGTTGTTAACTCTTCCTGTGAGTGGAGAGGGATTGGCATAGCCTATTTCTGGGGGACTATTATGTTGGCTGCAGACAACATAAGGTTACAGAAATAGGGGAATGCCCATGACTTTCGCGTGATTGGGTCGAGAGTGGTTTGGTTTACTGACCCGTGGATTTTGTGTAGCAGGATGCCTCCTAGGCGGAAGATTCCTACTCGGGGTACTCCTATACCCCCGGAGGAGCCGGAGCAGTCCGGGCCTACCGAGATCAGTGAGCTGAGGGCCATGATGGCCCAGTTGGCGGAGAGCCACCGCCGACAGGAGCAGAGGTTTGAGCAGTTATTGGCCCAGGTTGCGGCACCTCCCCCTACTATTGCTGAGGCCCCCGCACCACCTGTTGTACCACCGACTATTCCACTTGCCCCTACAGCGCCGTCGTCGAGCAGCGGGGCCCAGGGGATGTTCAGGCCTTTGACCCCAGAGGAGGAGCGGGAGTTTTCTGACAAACTCACGCAGTTCTGTAAGCGAGGACCCCCTAAGTTCTCGGGGCGGAGCACTCACCCGTGGGAGATTGGATCATGGCTAGCGTCGATGGAGAAGATGTTTCGGGACTTCTTCATCGACCAGAGGTTCAGAGCACATTTGGCAGTACACTGTTTGGAGGGGGATGCAGATGCTTCGTGGCGTCGGGTCGAGCCCCTAGAGTTTCAGGTCACCCGGCAGCTGCCCTGGTCAGAGTTCAGGAGGATGACCCTTGACACTTACTTCTCCACGAGTGTGAAGAAGAAGATAGAAGATGACTTGAAGAACCTGCAGCAAGGTGATCGCCCGGTGTGGGACTATTATCAGGAGTTTACGCAGTTGCTCAACTGCGTGCCCTACGTTGCCAGGGATGGGCTGCACCAGGTGGAGCTGTTTGAGACAGGCTTGCGCCCCGAGCTCTTTACCATGGTACACGCCCAGAGGCTTCAGACTTTATCAGAGGCAGTGGAGCATGCCCAGTGGGTCGAGAGGGGAGATCAGGTTGTTTCTAGACGCGGAGGTCCGGTCGCTCAGAGTTCTGAGAAGAAGCGACCAGCATCAGATGAGGGGGGACAGGCCAGTTCCTGGAGGCCGCCCCGACCGCCACCGCCTCAGTTTACGGGCCGGGGACGTTCGGAGCGGCGAGGGCTTGGGGGATCCCAGAGGCCCCCACAGCATCAGCAGCCCCAGCGACAGCAGCAGCACTCGCAGCAGCAGAGGTCGCAGTCGCGACAGCAGGGATCTCAGCGGCAGTCGCACAGGCAGCAGCAGCAGCAGTCACGGCAGTTTCGGGCTCCAGGCAGTTGCATCTTCTGCGGGGGTCCGCATTTCCCCGGCACTTGTGATCAGAGGTGGGGGCGTTGTTATGGCTGCGGGCAGGCAGGGCACATACGATCTTCATGCCCTTTTTCGGCATCAGTGGCGCCTTCTTCGGCCTCAGTTTCTCCTTCATCTCAGCAGCGACCGCCAGCTCAGCGGCCCTATGCTTCTGCGAGCAGGGCTCCTTCCTCCCACCCTGCAGACCACCGACCACCAGCTCAGAGCGGGCGAGTCTACGCCGCTCAGGTAGGGGACTCCGCGGCAGCCGACCACGTGGTGGCAGGTATCACTTTACTTTTTGGCATTAGAGCTCGCACTTTATTTGATACCGGTGCATCACATTCTATTATCAGTAGAGCATTTGCATCATCGCATGGACTAGAGTTAGGTCGGTTGCCACATGTTTTAGAGGTACAGATTCCCGGTCACATATTGTATGTAGAGGAGTGTTGCTGGTCGTGCCCGGTACAGCTTGAGTCTTGGATTTTGCCAGCGGACCTGATGGTCCTTAGTCAGCTGCGAGATTTTGACATTGTACTGGGGATGGATTGGCTGGCTCGCTATTTCGCGACGATTGATTGCGCCGCGAGGTCTGTTACTTTTAGCGAGCCAGGCCAGGAGGTGTTCGTTTTCAGGGGGTGCCAGAGTGCTTTCTTTGCCTCTATGGTTTCGACTTCTCGTGCGAGGCAGATGATGCGCAGTGGATGCGTAGCCTTTATGGCATCTGTGGTTAAGGAGCCTACGGCGGCTCCGGGACTCGCGGATATCCCGATTGCCCGCGAGTTCCCGGATGTGTTCCCTCCAGAGCTGTTTAGTATGCCGCCGGATAGGGAGGTCGAGTTTTTGATTGACGTGGTCCCAGGAACTGCGCCGATCTCTAAGGCTCCTTACCGAATGGCACCGGCTGAGCTGCGGGAATTAAAGGCGCAACTCCAGGATTTAATGGATAAGGGTTTTGTGCGACTGAGTGTATCGCCTTGGGGAGCGCCGGTGCTATTTGTGAAGAAGAAGGATGGTTCGCTTCGACTGTGTGTTGATTATCGGGAGCTGAATAAAGCGACCATCAAGAACAAGTACCCTTTGCCGCGCATTGATGACTTGTTTGATCAGCTGCAAGGGACTTGTGTCTTCTCCAAGATCGACTTACAGTCTGGTTACCACCAATTGAAGGTGAAGGCCGAGGACATCCCGAAGACGGCATTTAGGTCGCGGTACGGGCATTATGAGTTCACCGTCATGCCTTTTGGACTGACAAATGCCCCTGCAGCTTTTATGGATTTAATGAACAGGATTTTTCGACCATACCTGGATCGGTTCGTCGTTGTTTTTATTGATGACATCCTAGTTTATTCCCGAAGCGATGCGGAGCACGAGGAGCATCTGAGGATTGTGCTACAACTTCTGAGAGAGAGGAAGTTGTATGCCAAGTTATCTAAGTGTGAATTTTGGCTTCGGGAGGTTGTCTTTTTGGGCCACGTGATTTCAGCCGCTGGAGTGGCAGTAGACCCGGCGAAGATCGAGGCAGTCCGGGATTGGCCGCGACCGACGACGGTATCAGAGGTTCGCAGTTTTATGGGCTTAGCAGGATATTACCGTCGATTTGTGGAAGGTTTTGCGAAACTTTCCACGCCCCTCACTCGTTTGACGCGAAAAGGGATTAAGTTTACTTGGAGTGAGGATTGTCAGAGGAGCTTTGAGGAATTAAAGAACAGATTGATGTCGGCTCCTGTCCTTTCCCTCCCTGTTATGGGGAAAGGATACGTGGTATACAGCGACGCATCGCACAGTGGACTTGGTTGCGTGCTGATGCAGGAGGGAAGGGTAATCGCTTATGCCTCCCGGCAACTGAAGGATTATGAGAAGAATTACCCTACCCACGACTTGGAGCTAGCTGCGGTGATTTTTGCACTAAAGTTGTGGCGCCATTATCTGTATGGGGAGCACTGCGAGATTTATACCGACCACAAGAGCTTGAAATACCTGTTCACGCAGAAGGAGCTCAACTTGAGGCAGCGCAGATGATTGGAATTGTTGAAAGATTTTGATGTAGACATCTTATACCATCCCGGCAAGGCCAACGTGGTTGCTGATGCCCTGAGCAGGAGAGCAGTACAGAGTCTATCTTTGATGATCACCGATCAGGCGCCATTACTTGAGCAGATGAGGCGGTTAGAGCTCGAGGTTGTGTCCCCTGGGGTCTCTGCAAGACTTATGTCTCTAGTCGTGCAGCCCACTCTGTTGGACAGGATTCGGGAGAGACAGAGTGAGGACCCCCACCTGATGAGGATTCGAGAGCAGATGCAGACTGGTTTGATAGGGGACTTCTCAGTCGATGCTGCGGGAGTACTACGGTACAGGGACCGCGTGTGTGTGCCTATGGACGCAGAGATTCGAGAGCAGATCTTGAGGGAGGCCCACTATACACCTTATACCATCCATCCTGGTGGGACTAAGATGTATAGGGATCTTAAGGCACAGTTTTGGTGGAATGGGATGAAAAGAGACATTGGGAGATTTGTAGCACACTGCCTAACTTGTCAGCAAGTAAAGGCGGAGCATCGTGTACCTGCTGGCAAGTTGCAGAGTCTCCCAATCCCTGAATGGAAATGGGAACATGTTACGATGGATTTTGTCACTAGTTTGCCGAGAGCACAGACGGGAGCGGATGCTATCTGGGTAGTCGTGGACAGGCTTACCAAATCCGCTCACTTTCTGCCGGTTCAGATGACTTGGCCGATGGAGCGACTCGCACAGGTGTACTTGGCTGAGGTGGTTAGATTACACGGAGTACCTGTT
>CM055060.1:34617923-34654076 GCA_029204045.2 Tillandsia leiboldiana
TTCCTGGATTGGAGTTCCACGTAAATCTCGGTGTGCTGTTTTTATTTTCCGCATTGGTTTTTATTTTGCACTGAGATTGAGTTTTTAAGTATTACACCTATTCACCCCCCTCTAGTTGTTTGATAGTACCTATTTAGATCCTTGTGGATCCTATAAAAACCTACAATTGGTATCAGAGAGGTTTTAGGTTTATCTATCATGATGGGTGAAAGTGGTAATATTTATAGACCTCCTCTTTTTGATGGGACTAATTATGCTTATTGGAAAGTGCGGATGAGAGCTTTTCTCATCGCAATTGATGAGCGGTATGGCAATCCGTGGAATACGGTTGGGTGCATCCTGTTGAGGAAGTAGGAAATTCTACTACCCCAAAACCTCGCTCTAGATGGTCCAAAGAGGAATTTGAAAGATCTTCTTACAATGGGAAAGGTATGAACGCTTTATTTAATCTCTTTCCTCGACTGAGTTCACACGAATTTCCGCGTGTGAAACCGCGAAGGAAATTTGGGATATTCTCAAAATTACACATGAGGGTACTAATCTTGTAAAAATTCAAAAGCTCCAGATGCTTACAAGTCAATTTGACTCTATTCATATGGAAGAGCATGAATTGTTTACAGATTATTACACTAGACTTCAAGATGTAATAAATACATGTGCTAATTTAGGAGAAAAGATCCCGGAGTCGAAAATTGTAAGAAAGATACTTCGGACTCTTCCGGAACGGTTTAGGGCAAAGGTTACCGCCATTGAAACCGTTAGTCATCCGGATGAGATGAGTGTAGAGGAATTAGTAGGCGCTTTGCAAACTTATGAAATGACTTTTTCCTACTAATCAAGTTTCTTCCAAGTCTTCTTCTAAGCTTACAGGTATTGCATTCAAATCAACAAAGGAAGAAGATAGCGAATCAAGTTCCGACGATGAATCTCTTTTGCCGATTTGAAGAACAATTGGCGCGGATCGTAAAGAAATTTCGTCGGAAATTTTGGAAGAATCGAACCGATGGATCTTCATCCACCGAAACCTTCTAAAGGATCATCGGGTTCTAAATCCTCTAACCTCAAAGCTTTGCAAAACCTTCTAAAGAAAAGAAAAAGATGATTCGAAGGGGAACTCCAATGCTATCGATGCAAAGGCTACGGCCATTTTTTCAACGGATTGTCCTTCTCCGAAATCATATAAAAAGAAGGCTTTGCAAGCAAAAACTTGGGACGATTCTTACTTCTAATGAATCGACCTCAAGTAAAGAGGAAAAAATCGTTGCTTCTCATGCCTCTCATTTTCCCTCTTCTAATAATTGTTTATCATCATTAGTCACTAACTCTACTCCTTTGATTTGTATGAAACATCAACAATCGGCGGAGAGTCATCAAGTGAGGGGGAGTCGGACGAGGAAGAACTCGTTGAGGCATATCAACAACTTCTTGCGGAATCTAAGAAGATGGCCAAACATATCAAGAAGTTGAGGAAAGCAACGAACTTGAAGATCAAGACGAGAATCATGCTTTAAAGATCAAACTTCATGATCTCGAGGAGGAACGAGAGCTTTTATTGGATAATAATAAAATCCTCCAAGAAAAGATAAATCAATCGGAAACGGTCGTTAATTCCCATATTAACAAGATTGATTTCTTGAAAAGCAGTTTGAGGAAATACATGTCACCAATCAAGCATTGACCAAGCAAGTTCATCAACTTAAATTCGACATACAAAGGATTTCAACCGGTTCCAAGAAACTTGAATGTATGTCCGGATTAGGTCAAACAAGCAAGGTTGGTTTGGGATTCAAAAAGAACCAAACTGTGAAGGCTTCAGTTCCACAACTAAATTGAAAGGAAGAACTTGTCACCTATGTGGACTTGAAGGACATTTTGGTGAAGGATTGCCCGAAAAAGAGAAAGAAAAATTCTTCGGCAACTTCATCTACGGAGCGAACTCAACGGAATCAAAAGACACATCAAGTCAAAGGAGTTCACTCAACCCACCAAAGGTCCGAGCCACATCATCAATCATACAAGTGGATCACTGCGAGGCAAAGACCTAAGGTGGATCAACAGTCAAAGCGGACAACCCCGGCCACAACGAATCAAGACAACCCAAAATCCAGCGATTTTGGATTCGGAAAGGTGATATCTTTTCTTGTCTTAAGTTCTAATTAGCTTATGACTGTATGTAATGCTTTGATCGGTTTTTCTTTCATATTGTTCTTGATCTTTGCATTACATGTTTTCAATGCTCTTCGTTTTTATGTTTGTTTTTAAACAAAAGGTTTTTAACGAACAAGTGCATTGAATAATAAAAAAAAAAAAAAAAGGGTTTTCACTTTCATTCACTCCAAATTAATTTTATATGGATTATCAACTTTACTTCATAATCATAATCTTGAAGATACTTCATTATAGGAGTTTTTGATATTATAAGCATCAAATTTTAGAAATCATGTGTGATCTTCAGATGCTTAATCTATCTCGGTTGTGTGAGTTCTTTGTGATAAACATGAGACAACCGATTGACTAAAATTTGGGATTTAATTCTTTCACGTAAGAGATTGCCTTCTTACAAGGGTAAATAATTGAATTATGAAAGATGTGGAAAGAGTTACATCCGAAAGGAGTGTGAAAACTACCACCACATGCTGGAAAGAGCTGCCACCCCGGTCGTCCGGTTTGTGTGTGAAGCTACCACATGTTATGGATGCTTGATAGTATTTTATGAGAAAATCTTTAGTTGAAGCATTTGGAGATTTATATGCAAAACTCTTATATTTGAACAATCTCCTGGTTGGTATAAGGTGGAATAGTTGAAAGATTCTCAAAGAGCCACCCTTAGGTATTTTAGTGCTTATCTCAAATTTGAAAGGGTAAGAAATCAAATTGATGTCATTTGGAAATCTCTGTAAGTCATCTTTGTACATCCGTTACATCTTGATAGACTTTGGATCTCAAGATTATTTTTGATGACTTGTGTTTGATGAATACAACATGAAAAACGGTTTATAATGTTTTACCTTTATTTTTCATGATTTCGGAGTAAATCTTTTTAATTTTTGTAAAATTAATTGGATTGAATGACATCTATGTGATCTCATATTAATTTCAAGCACTTAAATTGTTTTCTTGGTGGAATACAAATCGGTATTTGAAAAGATGCTAAAATCTGGATTTGTTTCAAGAAATTATTTGATTTTTGCCTTCTGGTACCGGTACGCAATCTGTATTTTTGTTATATACCAGAACTGAGCTTTTATCTCTCTTTCTCTATGAACTAATATTGTTAGTGATTCCTTTTGTCTAGTATGTTCACTGTTTGACAATTTGTGACAAAAGGGGGAGAAGAGAGAAATAGGGGAGAAGAGATCATCGAGATAGGGGGAGAACGGCAAATGATGATCGTATCACAAAGAGGGAGAACATGGAGAACATGTTAGAGATGCTCAAGATAGGGGGAGACAAAGAAAAAATTGAAAGAGCAGAAAAACAAAAGAACCAAAAGGAAGACGGATCAAATGTAGGATTTTAATTTCTAACAACTAACGTTTGATTTTGTTTGGAGTTTTGTTTTGCAGGAATTACATCACTTTAAGACTCCAAGTCCTAAGTCATAGAGTATGTTCTAGGACTGTTTGGTTCAAATGTAATTTTGTATTTATTGGATCTTTCACGCAAAGAAAATCAATGTTTTGGTGATGACATTGAGTTTCGATTTTTTGGTTTAAGATGAGTGACTTGAGCGCTTTTATGTATTTTTGGGTTTTGTCACGAAATTGCCAAAGGGGGAGATTGTTACGGCATTTTGGTATTGGCATATTTCGTGAGTCAAGTCAGTGAGTTGAGTCGGAGTCTTAAAGGGATCAAATTGTCAATCAGCAATCAAAGACTTAGAAAAGATTCAACAAGAGCTCAAGTTGACACTCAGTATCTTGAGTCTTGAAGATTGAAGTTGAAGAATTGTGGATCAGTTACATCAATCTCAAGAAGAAAGTATTCAAGAGGATCAGGTATGTTTAACTAAATAATTGTGGTGATCCGTATACTTTCTTATAGTGTAGAAACACTTGGATGAACTTTTATTATCATAATAATCAAAAACTCGTGTTCGGACATGTTCAGGATCCGGATCAGAGCCAACGATCCGGATCCCGAAGGTTGTTGCTTCATACAAGACTTCGATCCGGATCCATGCAATTTCCGATCCGGATCCCGAATGTTAAGTTTTCTGATTTGTATGAACGATCCGTATCGGGCAATGCGATCCGGATCCCGAACCCTTGGTTTTCTGGAATCGTCATTCTCGTTACGACGATCCGGATCGCAGTAAATCCGATCCGGATCGCCGTCCTGAAAATTTCCAGATAAGGTATGTTTTTGATTCTTATCTCTTTCCAAAGGTTTCTAAACTATAAATAGACCTTTAGGGTTTCTCAAGAACGTGTGTTCTCTACCGATTAATTTATAAAACACTTGAGAGCAACCCTAGAGGCTAGGTTTTTATCGATCTTCTTTATAGCCTCTTTTAGGTCAATTCGATGGTTCTTTCAAGAACATATCTTTTGTCGAATTGATCTAATCTTTGCTTAGAGATTTCTTCTATGGTTCTTCATTGATAATCTAAGCAAAGGATCACCATCGAAGTCAATATTCTTATCGACTGAGTTTGCGTCGTGGATTCGACGTGGCATCGTGGATTCGGTGTGCTAAAGGCGTTTCGTGGATTCGAAGCGTGCGTTCGTGGATTCGAACGTGAGCAGTGGACGGGCAAAACGGTGGAGCGCGAGGTCCAAGAAATTGAAGGAGGGGTTAAATCCGTGGAGACGGTAATCACCTTGTTATTCTTCTTTTCTTAGGGATTGTTATTGCGCGGATATCCAACCGGTCAGCGCAAGATCCGAAGAAGCTGAAGGAGGGGTTGAGTCCGTGGAGTCGGTAATCACCTTGTTATTCTTCTATTCTTAGTGGATTTTTATTGCGTGTTGGTCCCGTGGTTTTTCTCCTGGATTGGAGTTTCCACGTAAATCTCGGTGTGCTGTTTTTATTTTCCGCATTGGTTTTTATTTTGCACTGAGATTGAGTTTTTAAGTATTACACCTATTCACCCCCCCTCTAGTTGTTTGATAGTACCTATTTAGATCCTTGTGGATCCTATAAAAACCTACAGTTACTATTTTTACGGCGCGGCGCGACGCTCGTTCGTTTGTGTTCTTCTTCGTCGCATTTCGGTGCGAGGACTCCCCTGGCTTACTCCAACCTCCGAATGAGGCGATTCTTACGCCGTTGGCTTCACGACAGGTAGGGCTACGTTTCCCATGTTTACTGGTTTTTCCCATTCCGAGCTTTTCATGGGTTTTTCGGATCATCTTGTGACCTCATTTTCTGGGGCGGAGTTTTGAGATAGCGGTGTGGTATTTTGGCGATATCTTCGCGCACAGGCATCGGATTGGGGCGATTCAAGAGGCGTTTTGCATCTACACATCACGAGGAATATCTCCAAATTTTCTTGGAATTTTCTGAATTTGGCCCCGAAGGTGAATATCCCTGTTTACAGAACCTTGTGGTTCAGTTTTTGTGAGCAGTTTGTTTCGAGGTGGTTCTCTTGTCGGAATTGTTTCTCAGTGTAGGAAACTCGGATTTGAGTGTGCAGGTAGTCGTTTCGACGGGTTCGTCGCGAGGATCGTGACGGTATTTTTCTTGGAATTTTCCGGGCATTTCTCGCAGGTAAAAACAGGGAACTGTGGACTGTTGTGTTTGGGGCAGATTTGTGTGAGCATTGTATGTTAATTATGTGTGTTCTTTTGGGAATTTTGTACAGCGATCGCGGCGGCTTATCGGTTTGGGTGAGAGCACTTTTTGGACTTGGAATTAGCGATCGAGGTGGGTGGTTGTTGTTTACCTCTATTTTGACATGCTCACTAGGAATATTAGAGTGATCTCTTTATTTGGACATGCATGCTTAAGTGATATAAATTGTGAGCTTTTCCTATGGAAATTACTATTGTGGATATTTGATAGTGGTTGGGACTTATACATGTTTGTATGGATGGAATGTTAGCGTTTAACCTTGCATGTGGATGGGATTAATTATCATGGGCTTTATGATTATCCTGTTAGTGGTTGGTACTTATGAGGACTTTATGACATGCATAGGTGGATAGTGACGCTTTATTATGGATCATAGACATGTGTGGTTGGATAATGTTTTAGCATGATGGTTATATCTATGCGGATCTATTAATTGTTACACATGTGGAACCACTATTGGTCGCCTTTTCTTTATTTCCTTGAGAACACTTGCATGCTTGTTTGGACATCTAGGTAGGCCATCTTTTATCGCTACACTTTCATGCTGGAACTTGACTTAGGAGAAACCTTGTTTGCTTCTTTCTCCTTTTCGTTAGTCAGGTGGGTTTGCTCGGGTTTGAGCGGGGGTTTGGGATAGTGTAGCCGGGGCCTGGATTATGGATCATGGGTTTTGGCGGTGACCGCGGATATTGGGCGGTTGACCGGATGTCGGTTATAGGACATCGGTGATAGGGCGTGATTATGGATTTTGGGTTTTGGCGGCGACCGCGGATATTGGGCGGTTGACCGGATGTCGGTTATAGGACATCGGTGATAAGGCATGATTATGGACTAGAGGGTTTTGTGGCAACCGCGGATAGTAGGCGGTTGACCAGATGTCGGATGTGGGACATGATTGTGATTGTGGGTTATTACGGCGACCGCGGATATTGGGCGGTTGACCGGAGGTCGGTTGTTAGACCTGGTCGTGGATTGTGGGGTATTGCGGCAATCGCGGATATTGGGCGATTGACCGGATGGTTACTCTTGCATCTGATTGGGAATCAGTTTCTTTTAGTGGAGGGTTGTGTTCCACTGGGGCTTTTTAGTTGTGATCCAATCCTGCTTTTATCACCGGCGCGGTTATTGCCCGGTGATGCTTTTATTACACCGGCGCGGTTATTGCCCGGTGGTGCTTTACTCGTGTGGGTAGCTCCCCTCGAGATCCCCTTCGGAGGCCGGGGCCGGACAGTTATGGACAGGTTTGCTATCACATCGGCGCGGCTTATTTGCCCGATGATGAGGGCGGCAGCAGGAATTTTGCTATCACATCGGCGCGGCTTTCTTGCCCGATGATGAGGGCGGTACAGATTGGGTTTATCTGGGACGGTTGGTTATTATGGCATACGGTTATTCCAGTCTAGGACTGTATTTTAGAGGCATAGTAGTGGTAGATTTCCCTTTTGCAGCGGTTTCATTTCTTACCACTCTTCTTTCCTTTTTGCCTCTGGTAGGCCTAGTGGGTGTGTCAGAGTTTGAGGTTTTACCCACTAGGGGAGGCTACTGGTTTACTAGTAGTTCTCACCCCCATTCTTCTTTCCTCTTTTTCTTCTTCCTTGTTTTGCAGTGTCTTCTGCGGGTGCTGCTGGGCTTTTAGCGGCGGGTCGAGGAGAGAGGACGGCTGAGTAGATAGATCTCGAGGCAGGATGAGCGTGTTAGCTGGACTGTTGGTGTACCCAGGTTTCCTCAGACGGTTGTACTTTTACATTTGGGACTGGCTTTTGCCAGCAGGTTGTATTTATTTTGGGTGAGCTGGGAGAGACAGATGTATCATTTATACAGATGTATTGTATTTTATTTCCAGCTTCAGTCTGAGATGTATTAGTTTTAGTTCAGCTCTGTTTTATTGCTCTTTTATTGTTATCTCTTATATCTGAGCAGGTTTGGCGCTTCGCGTACACGGGAAATACCGTGTGCACGGCGGATCTGTAGACGGGTCCGGGTTCTGGTTTACACCCGGGGCGTGACAGGACGGGTTTATGCAGCCCTGGTGGAGGACACCCCGGCAGCGGATCATGCCGCGGCAGGTATGATTTTATTTCTGTTAGCTGAGTTGAGCATTTCGATACCGCTGTATTCTTCTGCATTATTAGTAGAGCATCTGCATCAGCATCTTTGCATGGGTGTGGGTTAGGAATGTATGCTACAGGTTTTAGCGATTGGATTCCTCCCAGTATCCTACGAGTAGAGGAGGATTGCGGTGTATGATCAGTGCAGTCAAGACTTGGGACTTCACCTGCCGATGTAGCGATTCAATGACAGCTCCAGGACTTGGATTGAGCACACAAGTTGGACTGGTTGGTGCGGTGCCGTGCTACGACTGATAATGGAAGGAGAATAGTTACCCTTCTGCGAGTTGGACTGGAGGAGTTCATTTTTCTCGGGATGCCGGCATATCCTTCCAACAGCATGGGCTTCAGCGACTGTGGACAGACGCCACCTCGGGAGCAGATGTGATGTTTAGGACTAGAGGTTATGTCCTTAGGAGTCTCGGTTAGGGATAGCTTTCTTTTTGTGGCCACAGCAGGAACGACACCAACACTTCTCTCCCTTTTCTCGCCTTTGTACTGAAATTTACGAACAGGACAAAAATTTTGAAAGATTGCTCCAGAAATGGAGACAGTGCCCGAACCTGTTCTTGTTTGATTGGGGCGAAGGCACTGATATTTTGAAATTTTTGGACTTTTCGCTAATTTCAGCTGTTTTTGAAATCGAGGGTTGGGGTTGATGACTTTCCTGCTGGTGGAACCGTACCTTTCTTGTTAGTTTAGTGTTGCGTTCCTTGATTGTTTTAGTTTTGTGGTTGTGGTGTGTTTTTGTTTCGGGGACGAAACTTCCTTTTAGTGGGGGAGGATGTGGTGACCCTGATCCCCGTGTAGCTTCTCCCATGAACCGTGGTGTAGAACACCTAGTGTTGGTGTATCTGGCCCATAGTGCATCAAAGGGATGCCACAGATGGACCCTGTGTGATATCCACAGCTGGATTGGCCTTCGGCTGCATTTGCTGAATTTTCGAAATGGTTTTGGGCCAAACAGAGGTTGGATTTGGATTCAGCGCGGAAAAACGCTTGAAAACGGCTATTTGCTTGTTTGATTCTGAGTCCGGATGCCCAAAAAGGACTACCGGAAGTTTTCGCTGAATTTCGGTGCATGGGAGGGGCCGTGGACCGCCGGCTGCCACGTGGCGGCTTGTGATTGGGCCGGTCCGTAGCGGTCGGTCCACAGAGGGGAGCGGCTGGGTGCACGGACCCGGCGCATGGACACGTGGCGCCGCCTGATTGGCGGGCTCGTGATGCGCGGTCTACGGGTTTTGCGCGGTGGTGAATGGACCGGGGCAGGGGACACGTGGCGGCCCCCGGTTGGTCGGTGCACGCGGCGCGGTCCACGGAACCGAATTTGGGTGCGTAGACCGGGTGCACGGGACACGTGTCGTCACGCCATTCGCGGGCTCACGAGGCGTGGCGCACGGGGTCGCGGGAGGGCGCCTCGGGGCGCGTGCGTGGCAGGCGGCCAGTGCGGCGCCCTGCCCGCACGTGTGACCGCGACAGTGGCAGGGGACGCGTGTCGCCCTGCCACTGGCGGGCGCCACCTACCCGGTTTGACCAGGTAGGTGCCACGCTGCGACAGCCCGCGCGCCCCGCACAGCTGTTTGCTGTGCGGGACACGCGTCGGGCCCCGGGAGGGCCACGTGGCAGCTCCCGGCGCGCCCCGCACAGCTGTTTGCTGTGCGGGTGACGTGGCGGCACCAGAATTTTTCGGGCGGCTACAGTGAACCCCCCTTGCGCCCGGATTCGGGCGCCCGAAAGTTCGGGTGCGCCTGAATCTTGGGACATGGCGGGTATTTCTTCAATTGTTTTTTGGGGCCTATTTATAGCCCGAGCCTGCTTCACCTTGGGATTTTTGGCACTTCCGAGCTTCAAACCGACTGGAGCTCTTCAGCAAAGTTGATCCTCACGCAGTGTAACTTCCATCTGCAGAGTTTGGGGATTTTTTGGGGCATGCTTTTCGAGATTCTCATTTTCTTGGCGCGTCACGACGTTCTTTCTTCGGTGCTTCTTCCGTCGCTCTTCGGTGCACGAGCTCTCCCGGCCTACTCCGGCCATCTTTTCGAGCGATTTCTTCGCCGTTGGATTCGCAACAGGTAAGGGTACAATTTTGGTTTTTTCCACATTTCCTGGTTTTGCGTTTTTCGAGGAGTTCTTCCTTGCTCACTGAGGACCTAGTTTGCTGTGAGGATTTGTGAGGACAGCAGCTTTATCCGAGGAGATCTCCGCGCACGAGTGTCGGATCAGGACGTGCTTATAGACTTTTTTCATCTACTCGACGCGAGGATCATCGTGATATTTTTCTTGGAATTTTTGGAGACTTCCCGAAGGTATACACTTTTCCTTTTATCTGTACAAGAGTTTACAGTTGAATGGTTTTGGGATTGTGCGCACCGATACAGTGGAATTTGTAACTTGGCCTACGATGCTCGGAATTGGGCGTACGAGTACTTGTTTCGAAGCTATCGACACGAGGATCGCAGGGATATTTTATTTGGAATTTTTCAAGCAAATTCAGCCGGTGAAATAATCACATCTTTGGGGCTGTATTTTCAGTGTTGTAATTCTTGGCAGATTTTGGGATTAAAGTATAACTGTAGCCTTATGTTGTACCCAGGAGGGATTGTGGACTGTGCAGGACCTGTTGGACATAGAGTTGTTATTTTTCCTGGTTTTCTCAGCTGTACGACTCCGGACAGTTAGCGTTTTCAGGTGGGTGGCTTTGCTTTCAAGATCTATGGACTGTGCTCTAATTCTATTGTTATAGAATCATGCATGATGGTGATTGGACTTGGGTAGCATGCTAGAGTGTAGGAATTGTTGTTCCTAGTTTTATCTGTCGATCTTGTGATCTCTTACTTCCTTCTATCATGTTAAATATTTGTTATCTTGGAACCTGACCTAGCACCCCCGTCATATGTTGCATGTGTAACCAGACCAGTCGAAAAACCCTCACTTGGGCTAGGGTTATTTATGTTTAGACATCCACACTTTATGTTTCATTCCTGGACTTAGTGTTATCCTCGCCCGGGTAGTGGGCCGAGTGGTCGGGACTTCGTTTTAGTGTGGGATACATTTGCACTCGTGCTTGGGAGCCGAGTGGAGTCTGGTAGATATAGTGGTTCGCTTGTCTATACCGGGAACCGTTTGGGGTAAATGGTGGACCCGGGAGATCTTGTTTTTCCCTGTTTGGGTTATCGCCACTGTGTTAGTGGCAGTAGTTCACTAGTGTTAGCTGAACCTAGAACCCTTTTCGACATACACATGATTTTCGTCTACCAATGTTTTCTTCCAAGCATCGAAGGGCCGCTGGAGTCTGTTCTTGTTTGATTGGACAAAGGCATCAGCCCTTCGGGGTTTGGGTAAAACACTTATTTTTCTAACTGTTTTTCTAAAAAGAACTAAAATCATTAAATATGGATTTCTTCCAGATCAAAATAATTTTCAATAACAAATGTCACCTTTTTCTTGTAAATCTCCCCACTCGAAAGGATTCGAGTGATCCGGGTTCTAGGGGCCGTTCCTTTGTCGGGATGAAAGCCACGGGGGCCGAGCCTGGAACCTGTTCTTGTTTGATAGGGTTGTAGGTGTAGGTCTCCTGGGACTTTCGGGCCCTGTTGGTGCCTTCTGCGTGTTGTACTGTGATTATTGCTTTCCCGAACTATAAGGGGATCGGGAACTTCGATAGGCGGAGCCTAGAGTCTGTTCTTGTTTGATAGGGTTCTTAGCACCGGTCTATCGGGTTTCCGAACCCTTATGGTGTCGGTCTTTCCTGTGAGTTTAGTGTTCTGTTGTGGGAGCCGTCTGGTGGACGGTGGCCCCAGCTGTGTGGTTTTCCAGCCTGTGGTTGAGAGTTGGTGTTGTTGGTCGATCTTGTTGATCGTGGTTTGGACTATAGCCTGCATGAGCCATATTTTGAGCTCGACAGAGATACGCGGATACTTTCCTCGGTGGGGTCGCGCCCCTCGAGTGCCACTCCGGAGTTGGGCCTGTTACTTGCTATCGCGACTTGTTGACGCCGTCCCTCTGACTGGGCCAGTTAGTGGCAGTCACGGACACCCCACGGTAGACCCGTCCTGTTGAGGATGTGCGGCAGTTGGTGGGCGCAGGTTTGACTGGACCCTTTGCGGCAGTCAGTATAGATTTGGTGAGTTACTGTGTGTATTAGTAGATGCATCATGTTTCCATCTGTTCCACTTTTTGAGCATCTAGATAGAGGCATAGTAGCTGTAGAGTTACTTTTCCAGCCATTTCATTTCAGTATTATATTGTTACTTTATGCCTCTAGTAGACTTAGTGGGCAGACCGTCGGGCTTGTTGGCGGCACCCACTGAGAACTACTTGGGACGTAGTTCTCACACCCGTCGTGGTGTTTTTCCCACAGGGACTTCTACTCCTGTCCCTGTTGCTCCTGTTGCTGCTTCTTCTGATCGAGGTAAGGGAGTCGCGAGATAGTTCCCTACCAGTCATCGTCCAGAGAGTAGATGTACCCCGTACTTTTTTAGAGTTCTTGTTGAGAGACTTTGTAGTGAGGTATAGAGTTGTACTTTTATTTTACTGCTTGAGAGATTTATGTACTTTTGGTGAGGGCTTTGTGTTGTATATTTTCTTCTTTTTAGCAGTTTTCTTTCAGCTCTGATATCTGTATAGCATAGTTGATCTTTTGCAAGTTAGTCGCTTCGTCTATACGGGGCTTCCCGTATGGGCGGCGGATCTGTTGGCGAGCCTGGGTCGCAGTTTCGACGCCGGGGCGTGACAACACATGCTATGCAACCACTCACTCACAGTAACCCAAATCTCAATGACTGCCACATAGGGTCCAGTCAAGCCTGCGCCAACCTACTGCCACTACGCCCAAAAAGGACTTGGTCTTACGTAGGGCGTCCCACACGGACTATCTCAAGCGAACTCTAGTGTATCAACTAGTCGCATACATCGCAGCCTCGTCAGGCTCGGTATCATCATCGCACCCGGGGCGTAGCTCGAGGGGAGCGACCCCACCGAACTCAAGTATCACAAGTATCTTATAACTGGCATAAAATTCCAGGCTAAGCAAGCTATAATCCTTGACCAAACAGATCGGTACTCAATGCTCAACTAGCATAACTCAGTCGGAGAAAGACTCCACGACTCGATCTCACAACACTAACCCACTAAAAGAAGGTACAACACAGCTAGGACCGCCGTCACTCCAAACGGCTCCTAAAAAGACACCCCACTCATAGGCGAGAAGAACCGACTGACGCAGCAAAGGTCCGAGCCGGTGCCTAGAACCCCAATCAAACAAGAACAGACTCTAGGATCAGCCTATCGACGTTCTCGATCCTTTACCGTTCAGGGATTCGGCCCCTCTCGGTTAAAGTGGGAAACCAACTCAACACACCAAACTCACGGGCTGGAGACGGTCAACAGCCAGAACCGCGAAGGGTCCGAAAACCCCGGGAAACTAATACCTACGACCCCAATCAAACAAGAACAGGCTATAGGCGTAGCCTCCCGTTGTCTTCGACCCAAGAAGGAAATCAACCCTTAGAACCCAGATCACTCGCCCCGGTCGGGCGAGGAAATTTAGGAGAAAAGATGACCTTTATTATAAAATATCATTTCCACTCAACCCCCTTGGGGTGAGGATAAAATTGCGCTTTTTTTCAAAACCGTCTTGAATTGAGAAAACCAACTTTTATAGATTTTAGTTCTTGAAAAAAAATCAGTTAAAAACAAGTTTATTTTCCGAACTCCCAAGGGTTGATGCCGGCGCCCAATCAAACAAGAACAGGCTCCGACGACCCCTAGAAATTCGGAAGGAAAATACTGGTTTACTAAAATCATGAGTGTCCAAAAACGTTCTGGGTTCAAGGTCCTGATAACACACGTGCACCACGATCACAACATGGTGGTGACGAGCAAAACGGAGAAATGACCAAAGATCCGGGACCACCGTTTACCCAAAACGGTTACCAAAACACTAACACTGGCCTAACACAGCCACCAGACCCCACTCAGCCCCCAGGCCCGAGTGCAACACCCGTCCCACAATATCCTGACCACTCGGCCCACTACCCGGGCGAGGAACTCTATGTCCAGAAATAAATGCAATGTGTGGGATGTCTAAAGCATAAAAGAACCTAGCCCAGATTAAGGTTCTCTATTGGTCTGGTTAAACACATGCAACATATGACGGGGGTGCTAGTCAAAGTTCTAATGAAACACTTAAACTAGCATGCAACATCCTATCATAATAGAATTAGAGAGAAGTCCGCAGACTTGGAGATAAAAACCAACCCACCTCGGTAAGCCACCAATTGCTCGTAGACACTTGAAATTGGCCACCACGCGATTCCTTGCCTCCACCGGAGTCCGCACGCAAAACGGTGCACGCCGCCAGAGTCCGCACGCAAAACGGAGAACGGTGCCGAAACCCGCGCGCAAAACGGAGTCCGCACGCAAAACGGTGCACGCCGTCGGAGTTCGCACGCAAAACGGAGCATGGTGCCAAAACCCGCACGCAAAACGGAGTCCGCACGCAAAACGGTGCACGCCGCCGGAGTCCCCACGCAAAACGGAGCACGGCGCCGAAACCCACGCGCAAAACGGAGTTCGCACGCAAAACAGTGCACGCCGTCGGGGTCCGCATGCAAAATGGAGCAGTAAAAATACGGTCCCTAACACAGATAAGAACAAGGGGTCAAATCCAATGTCCAAAAGGATGCCCCAAAACTGCTAAAAAACACCGCAAAAACAACACGCGGGACCTACCTCAACAGCATCGCGCCGCTCAACCGGCCCAAAAGGAACACCTCGCGCGCTCCGCGAGGTCCACGGCGCACCGCCGCACCCCATGAAAATCCCTCCCTCACTCCCTCTCGCACTCGAGTGGAGAAGAAGAAGAAAAAAGGGAGGAGAAATGGTGCGGGGTGGAGAAGGAAGAAGAAGAAGAGGAGAAGAAGAAGAAAAGGGAGAGGGGGGCTCCCATGAACCCGGTCCACGGGCCCTCCAATGAGGGCCCGCCGGCTGGCGGTCCACAGCACAGGGGCGCGCGCACCAGGCACGGCGCGCGCCCCCTGCGCCACGCGGGCGCGGCATCCCGCGCGCCACTCAGGCGCGGGTTACACCGCGCCACACAGGCGCGGGTTACACCGCGCCACACAGGCGCGGGACACCACGAGCGCCACACGGGCGCGCGCCCCCCACGCCCGCGCGGGCGCCAATGGGGGCCCGCCACGTGGCGGCCCCCCGCGCTGACCCGCGCAGGCAGGCGCGGTTCCCCGCGCCAGCTGCGCGCATTGCGCAGCGCGCCGCACGCCTCGAGCCGCGCGCCGCCGCCGCTTCGGGATCCGTGCCGCACCAGGATTCGCGCACGCACCTCGAAAAGCACGCGCGTCATCCGGGCTCCGAAAAAAGCAAGTAAATAGTCCAATCTCAATGATTTCGCGCGCTGAATCCAAAAACGATGTCCAATTGGCCAAATTCTCACCCGAAATTTTGCTGAAAGCCCCCGGAATGCCCACTTGATCCGATTTTCGCGCCGGGTCCATTTCTAAAATCCGTTTTGCCAAAATCCAACTCTAAAAATTCCCGAAGGCATCCGGAGAGGTGATCTTTTATCCAAACTTCGCCCTGAGTCCAAATTTGACATCCGTGACGCGCGAAATCACTTCTAAACACTCGACGGGTCCACCAATTCCCACGTGATCTCTTTTTAAGCCCGAAGTCCAACACTTGTGTCCAAATCACGCACAAACACCACCGACACACCACGCAGGCCTCCAGTGATGCAAACTAAAACCCAAATTGCACCACAAATCCATTTCTTGGGCCCGACACGCGCACAAACACTCCCAAAGGCCACTAATCCGACAGTAATCTCTTAAGTGGGGATTCGGGTCCTCACACCACCGATCAATCCGATCAAGAACAAGGACAAAACATTGATCAAAAACCCAAAATCAAAAACCTGTGATCAATGTACCGAAAAGGTTGACCTTAAAAGAACACAAAAAACCCCTGATTAATCCGACCAAAAGAAATAACGTTCGCTAACCTCGATCTATCGGAATTAAAGAATCGATCTTGTCCCTCGCGGTGTTGGGGATCCGGATCCGCTCCCCGTAGATGATGGCATCTCATTCTCCGGTCTCCGGCACGTCAATCGGGGCGATCGGGTCCCTCTGCTTTCTCCTTCTTTCCTTCTTTTCTCCTCCGGTTAGGGTTCTCTTTTCTTTTCTCTTTTTCTCCCTCGTTCTCTCCGGCTAGGGTTTCTCTTTTTTTGCGAAAAGTGAGATTTCCCTTTTCGTACGTACAAATAAATCTGCCTTTTAATTTTCGTCACCAATTAATTAATTCTTTAATTAATTAATCCTACGGGATAACCCACCTTTTAATATCCGTAACCGAATAACTAATTCTCTAACTAATTAATCACACGAAATAAACCCACCTTTTCCTCAGAAAGCGTGCAGGATATTTTGCACGGGTTCCGATGCGCGTTTAGTCACCGCGACACTAAAAACCCTGTTCCGGGAGATTCCTACATCGGATTTCAGATCCGATTGTACCGTCGGTCATCATTTTTCGTACTCTTTCACAGAAAAATACTCATGCAACACACCGACCGACTTACAGAAACTCGATAATTTCGATTCAATAAATGGGGTACTTTATTAGAAGGAGGGTAAAATATTACTAAAAAGTCGTGTCATTACACCACTCACACTTTATAAGAAGTTTCGTCCTCGAAACTTAATTACAACTCTCGCTAAACAACTCGGGAAAACATTCCTTCATTTTCGATTCAAGTTCCCACGTCGCTTCACGTTCCTCGTGGTTGCTCCATTGGACCTTTACATAGGGAATGGTCCGATTGCGCAATTTCTTATCTTCTCGTGCCAAAATCCGCACCGGCGTCTCCTCGACGCTTAAGTCCTCTCGTAACTCGATCGTGGATACATCTAGTGTCACGCCCCGGGGTCGAAACTGCGACCCGGGCTCGCCAACAGATCCGCCGTCTGTACGGAAACTGCCGTACAGACGAAGCGTCTAACCTGCAGAAAGAATCAACTACAGTATACAGATATCAGAGCGGAAAGTAAACTACTAAAAACTGAAAACCAAACACTGTACAACTGAAAATAATACAATAACCATCTCCCAAAAATGATCGTATACAAAGTCCTCTGATACAAAACTCAAAAGGGAGGTAACTCCAATAAATACATCAGTGTACAGACTCTCGATACAAGAATATCCTCACTACAACAGTCTCTCAAACTGTAAAATAAAGTACAACTCTATACCTCACAACAAAGGTCTCTCAACAGAGGAAAAAGAAGTAAACTAATCTACTGAAGCTCTCCTCTGAAGGGGTACCGCTACACTCCAATGACGGGTAGGGAACTAGCTCGCGACTCCCTCGCCTCGGTCAGAAGGATCAGCAACTGGAGCAACAGGAACAGGAGAAGAAGTTCCTGGGGAAAAAGACACCACGACGGGTGTGAGAACTACTTCCCACAGTAGTTCTCAGTGGGTGCCGTCAACAAGCCCAACGGTCCGCCCACTAAGTCTACTAGAGGTAAAGATAACAGTGCAATAAAATCTGAACAAGAAAAGCTGGAGCTACTCAACAGCTACCATACCTCTATCTAGATACTCAAAAAGTGGAACAGATGAAAGTAAAAGAGACCGCTCGCACCCAAGGTGCTCAATAGACCCCATCGAACTGACTGCCTCATAGGGTCCAGTCAAGCCTGCGCCTGTCGACTAGGAACGCGCCTGCCCACTACCACACATCCCCATGAGGACGGGATTTACGTGGGGCGTCCTGCCCGACTAATTCACCCCTCGCGCAAAACTGCCTCAACAGGCCCATCGTATCCACAGCGGCATCTCAGGGACGCGACTCTAACTGAGGAAAACGGCGCGGCATAGAGTATCACAAATTGGCATAAGCAGGCTAGTCAAAATCCATGCTCACTCTCAGAACGGTAGGACTCAAGATCCCCAAATATCTCGCACAACAGTCGGAGCACTCTCGACGACTCAGCTGATCGGCTAACTCGAAACACGAGACACTAGCCTCTCCAACAGTTCGCAGCACAAAGCTCACTGGCTGGAGATACTCCACAGCCAGGAACGACCCACAACTCAGGGTAACAAAATAGGTCGGACAACACTCAACGACCTGGGACCACCGTCAACCCCAACGGTTCCCAACAATACGGACCGGAAGATACTCGACGGCCCGGGACTACCGTCTACTCAACGGCTCCCTCCTACGACAGCGTAAAAGGGAAACAAGACCTCTCGGGACTACCGTTTACCCAAACGGCTCCCCGCACAGATAAGCAACCCGCTACAACTACCAGACTCCACTCTGGTCCCAAGCAAGAGTGCAAAAGCATCCCACACTAAAAGCAAGTCCCGACCTCTCGGCCCACTACCCGGGCGAGAAAACACTATGTCCAGGGATGAAAGAACAGTGTGGATGTCTAAGCATAAATAACCCTAGCCCAAGTGAGGGTTTTCTACTGGTCTGGTTACACATGCAACGTATGACGGGGGTGCTAGGTCAAGTTCCAAGATACTATATTAACAGATAATAAAAGGAATAATAATTCCTACAATCTAGCATGCTACACAATGAAATAAACTATCATGCATAGTCCTACATCAGTAGAAATACGGTACAGTCCATAAAACTTGGAGATAAGGCCACCCACCTCGATTAGCCACCAATTGCTCGTAGACACTTGCAATTGGCCTCCACGGAGTCCGCACGCAAAATGGGGCACGGTGCCGGAGTCCGCACGCAAAACAATGCACGGTGCCGGAATCCGCACGCCAAACGAAGTCCGCACGCAACACGGTGCACGGTGCTGGAATCTGCACGCCAAACGGGGTCCGCACGCAAAACGGTGCAAGGTGCCGGAGTCCGCACGCAAAACGGTGCACGGTGCCAGGATCCGCACGCAAAACGGAGTCCGCACGCAAAACGGTGCACGGTGCCGGAGTCCGCACGCAAAACGGTGCACGATGCCAGGATCCACACACAAAACGGAGTCCGCACGCAGAACGGTGCACGGTGCCAGAGTCCGCACGCAAAACGGTGCACGGTGCCAGGATCCGCACGCAAAACGGAGTCCGCACGCAAAACGGTGCACGGTGCCGGAGTCTGCACGCAAAACGGTGCACGGTGCCAGGATCCGCACGCAAAACGGAGTCCGCACGCAAAACGGTGCACGATGCCGGAGTCCGCACGCAAAATGGTGCACGGTGCCCAACACAGAAAGGAGCAAGAGGGTCAGTTACAGTCTAAAAGAACGCTCCAAAAACTGTACAAAAATACAGAAAAACCAACGCACGGGACCTACCCGTTTGCGCCGCCGTCGCCGAAACGCTCCGCCGGGCGACCTCGCACGCAAAACGAGGTCCACGACGCGCCGCCGCACCTCACGCAACCCCCCTCCCTCACTCCCTCTCGCTCTCGGGTGCAGAAGAAAGAAAGAAAGGGAGAAAAATGGCGGTGCGGGGAGGAAGAAAAAGAAGAAAAGGAGGGAGAGAGAAGGTGGTCCACGGGGCCGGTCCACGGCTCGGGCCAACCAGGGAGCCCCAAACCGGACGGTCCACAGCCGGGCGCGTGCGCCGGGTTCACGCACGCGACCGGGCGCCACGTGGCGCGCTGTAACGCGCCCGCCACACGGGCGCGTTACACCGCGCCACCCCAGGCAGGGGACACGCGCGCGCCACACCGAGCGCGCGTGCCCCCGCGCCCGCGCGGGCGCCAACGGGGGCCCGCCACGTGGCGGCCCCCGCGCGCTCCCCGCCGAGGCGCTTGAGCCCCGTCCCGTCCGCACGCCGCCTCGAACCGCGCGCCTTGACCCGCGCGCCGCGATCGCCTCGGGATCCGTGCCACGCGCCACGCCTCGAGATTCGTTCCGCGTCGCCTCGAAAAACGCGCACATCATCTGGGCTCCAAATCAAACAAGTAAATAGTCCATTCCTAGCGATTTCGCGCGCTGAATCCAAAAACGATGTCCAATTTCCCAAATTCTCATCCGAAAATTGCGGAGTGCCCCCGGATAGCCCACTTGATCCGATTCTCTACGCCGGGTCCAAATCTGAAGTCCGATTAGCCAAATTCCAACTCTAAAAATTCCCGAAGGCGACCGGAGAGGTAAAATTTTATCCGGACTTCACCCGGAGTCTAAATTTGACATCTGAAACGCGCGAAATCACCTCCTAACACCCGACGGGTCCACCAATTCCCCACGGGATAACCTTTTAAGCACGAAGTCCAACACTTGTGTCCAAATTGCGCGCAAACACCACTGACACACCACGCAGGCCTCCAGTGATGCCAGCTAAAACCCAAATTGCACCACAAATCCATTTCTGGGCCCCAACGCGCGCACCAACACCCCCAACGGCGACCGAACGCCGCCCAACAACCAGCAATCCTACGCGGGGGATTCAGGGACCTCACATCTAGGACGTGGGAGGGGTCGGGGAGGTACTTCCGGAGCATTGAAATGTGAAACACGTTGTGGACTCGATTGAGGTTCGGCGGCAGGGCCAACCGGTACGCCACCGGGCCCACGCGTTCTAGGATCTCGAACGGTCCCACGTACCTCGGACTTAACTTTCCCCTCAGTCTGAAACATCGGGTCCCCTTTGAAGGCGAAACATGGAGCAACGCGTGCTCACCCACCATGAATTCCAAATCCCGTCGTCTATGGTCCGCATAACTTTTCTGTCTGCTCTGGGCGGTCAGCAGCCGTTGTTTGATCAGACGCACCTTCGCCTCGGTCTCCTCCACTAAATCTGGGCCCAAAAACTTGCGCTCTCCCAAGTTATCCCAGCATATTGGAGACCGACAGCGGCGCCCATACAGAGCCTCGTATGGCGCCATTTGAATGCTGGCTTGGTAACTGTTGTTGTAGGCGAATTCCACCAGGGGTAGGTACCGAGACCACCCTTCGCCCAAGTCAAGTACACACGCCCGGAGCATTTCTTCAAGGATTTGGATCACCCGTTCCGATCGTCCGTCAGTTTGCGGGTGAAAAGCCGTGCTGAAATGCAGTTTGGTTCCCATTGCTCGTTGCAGGCTTTGCCAAAAGTTCGACACAAATCGCATGTCTCTGTCCGACGTAATGGACGCCGGTATACCATGCAACCTCACCATCTCATTAATGTAGGTTTGCGCCAGTCGTTCCCGAGTCCACGTTGTATGTATGGGCAGGAAGTGGGCCGATTTCGTCAAACGATCCACTATGACCCATATCGCATCACGTCCCTGTGGCGATCTCGGGAATCCGGTCACAAAATCCATCGTAATCATCTCCCACTTCCATTCCGGTACCGGCAGCGGCTGTAACTTCCCTGCTGGGCGTTGATGCTCGGCCTTTACTCGTTGGCACACCAGGCAATGTGCCACGAATCGGGTCACGTCTCCCTTCAATTTAGGCCACCAGAAGGTTTGCTTTATATCTTTGTACATCTTCGTTCCCCCAGGGTGCACTGCGTAGGGAGCAGTATGCGCTTCCTTCAGAATCTCCTCTTTGAGTTCCGGTAGGTCCGGCACGCAGATTCGTCCTCGGAATCGTATTGTGCCATCAGAGCCTGTTGCGAAATCGCCCCCTTGGTATGAGGGTACCCTGTCTCGCACAAGTAGTAACTGGGTATCATTCGATTGTCCTTCCAAGATTTTGTCTAGCAGGGTGGGTCTGACCACCAGGGTCGTGAGCCGTGCGACCGTACCTGCTGGCACCACCTCTAGCCTCAATTGCAAAAATTCTGCAATCAGGTGGTCTTGCTGGGTAATAGCACTTACCCCGGCTCCTTCTGTCTGCCCCTTGCGGCTCAAGGCGTCGGCCACCACATTTGCCTTCCCCGGGTGGTAGTGGATCGACAAGTCATAGTCTTTCAGTAGCTCGAGCCACCGCCTTTGCCGCAAGTTTAGCTCCTTCTGGGTGAAGAGGTACTTGAGGCTCTGATGATCGGAATACACATTGCAGTGTCTCCCGTACAAGTAATGTCTCCACAACTTGAGGACAAACACGACTGCCGCCAGCTCCAAGTCGTGCACAGGATAATTTCACTCGTACTCTTTTAGTTGTCTTGACGCATAGGCTATGACCTTACCCCGTTGCATAAGCACACCTCCGAGGCCGTTTCGCGACGCATCGCAATAAACCTCATAGTCTTCCCCAGGTTCCGGTAAGGCAGGACCAGGGCCTGCGTCAATCTGTCCTTGAGTTCTTCAAAACTCTTCTGGCATTGGTCCGTCCAGATAAACTTCTCCCCTTTCCGGGTCAGGCGAGTCAGGGGGGTAGCTATCTTGGAGAAGCCTTCCACAAAATGCCTGTAATACCCTGCCAGACCCAGGAAGCATCGAATCTCGGTTACTGTTGTCGGTCGGGACCAGTCTGTCACCGAGTCTATCTTTCTCGGGTCTACCGCAATCCCAGATGCCGAAACAATATGTCCCAAAAAGTCCACCTCGCGGAGCCAAAACTCACACTTTTTGAGTTTGGCATAGAGTTTCTGATCCCGGAGGGTCTGAAGGACTATACGTAGGTGCTCCTCATGTTCCTCATCCGTACGGGAGTAGATGAGGATATCATCAATGAAGACCACTACGAATAAATCTAAGAAGGGTTTGAACACCCAGTTCATCTTGTCCATAAATACCGCTGGGGCATTGGTGAGCCCGAACGGCATTACCGTGAATTCGTAGTGGCCGTAGCGTGTCCGGAAAGCTGTTTTGGGGATGACCTCCCCCCTAACTCAGCTGATGATAGCCGGACTGCAGATCGACCCCTCGTTCAGGTGACATCCCGGGGAGTCCCGCCGGAAATTCATCCGGAAATTCCCTTACGACTGGGATGTCGGACCCAGCTTATACTGCGGCCCCACGCGACCTATCGGTCTCCCGAGTCCTTAATTGCAAGGTAAGGGGTGGGACCCATTTAACCCTTAACTCTCACTAAGACGATAGGGGTCTAACCTAACTAACTATGGGCAGAAGTAGTAACGCAAGAGGTGAAGAGGTGGGGTACTCCAGATGTCGAAAAAGGTCATATTCAAAAAGGGAAAGCTAAGGGTAGAGTGTCTCTGCTACTACTTCATCCGGGGCAGTGCGTCCTGCGTCATGCCGTTGCGTGGGACCTCTTACCCGCGTCGCACCACTGAAGGGTCTATCCCCAGGTTCAGGGGCAGTAAGAGTGAAGATGCCCCGGCTTGCCACATCGAAGCAATGATCCTGCTTCCAGGAATAGTCGGTTACTCGGCGTGCTCCGCCGCAGACGTTGCCTAGTCGGTCTCCCCCGGTTCCGGTCCCTTCGTCGGCGTGCTTCTGGTTCCTTGCTGCGCCTTCGGATACCTGGGGTGGTCGGTTCCCGGTCTCCTACTGGTCGGGCGCATTGGTCAACTCCCGCTCTACCGAAGTGGCCAGGTCGACTGCTTCTCGGGAGGCGGGTAACCCGTGTCATTGGTATTCCATGTCTTCTGTGAGCGTTGGCAGTTGCCTGGCCACATCGTGTGACTGTTGTCAATTTAGCCGGTCCTCCGTAGCTATCAACACCGTCACTTCCATTCCCGCGCTCGTGATTGAAGACCAAGTCCGGGCCGTCATCCGTGTACACAAAGAAAACAAGTCAATCCTAGACTTAACTGGTCTAGCACCAAGACCTACAAATGCACCGAAATTAAACCCCTTTTTCCCCCGTACACTCACGATCTACTGCACCTACATCTTGGTTATCTCATGTTCAATTTGCTTGTGGCATCATGCACTGTGGATGTTGGTCACCGACTACTGTGGTTAAAGTTGTTTTTCTCTGATACCATTTAATCTGTCACGCCCCGGGGGTTTTCAGGTAAAGACAAGCAGAAAAAGCGTATATATTTTTTTTCTTTATGAATAAGTATCGACCTCCCCCAGTGCGTGTCAGACCCGCCACATATACAAATTCACTCTTCAATCGGACAGAGTCTCCTTTGTATATGCACGGCGTCACGTTTACAACACAACATCAACAACATTCTTTAACCACACAATCACAGTGAACAAGGAAGGGAAGGTAATTTCCTTCCATCAAATCCATAAATTACACTACGGGTTTTGCAAACGGGGTCCACACAACACCCAGTTTTTGAAAGCATTTACACATTCACACTAAAGCGGCCATACCTTTTTGAAAGGATAAATCCAGGGGTTTTCCAAGATTGCGCCCACACGGCATTTTGTTTGGAAAGCATTTTCGAAAATATTTTGTCAGTTGTAAACTATGCCGCATAAAAGTCCATAAAAGTATATCAAATCCACAGTGCTAACTAACTGGTTGTCCAACATCCCACATGATCCACATTCAAGCAAATTAAACTAACAGTTAAACTGAAAGGAGAAAAGAGATAAACCGAACGGGAAATAGTGTAATAAAGCCTCATACGGCTAAGGTCCTGTCGACGCAGTCTCACCACCGTCCCAGTTATTATACCTAGCCGGACCTGTCATAGTGTGGGGAGTCAGTGACAAATAAAGTAGATAATTAGCATTTGACAATAATTTTAAAACAAACCGATTACACCAGAACCTTTCGCTTTCCAATTTCATGAGTCCACCTTACTTGATTTAGTCACAAAGCGCCCGTTGGGGAGTCGACGATCTCCCCACGGGTAAAATCACACAGTTAACGTCAGGGAGTCGACGATCTCCCCACGTGACATTTATGATGCCCTTTACCACTTCATGATGCGTGAGCGACATGTTTAGCTATCGTGAAGAGGTCCCCACCCTACACACGTGGGGTACACGGGTCATTAAGACCACTTCTCCGGAAAAGTACACCTATGTGGAGGCCAATCCGCCAGTGTACGTGCAGCATCAAAAGAAAACATGGTTTGCCGAAGTCGGCGTGTATCAAGCACCGCGACCCTCAGTCGCCACAATTTAATAATGAAAGATCAATATATATTCATGCGAAAGGTTTAACAGTTCATCTACTTTATTAGACAGATTATTAAGTCTTTTACGATGATATGGTGCACTTAATGCACTCGTTGCACTTATTGCAAGGGTACCCACCTAGAATGAAGATAACTGACCGCGCCCGCGACCCTCCTAAGCAAATCATAACTCCTCGCGGACTACTAAAATATCCAAGAGCACAAATTAACACCTTACCCTAATCAGGTAAAATCAGTGGTCCCAACCATTATAACAATAAACCCACGAAAACCGAAACCACTGTGCCTAGAGGACCGCGACGTCAATCAAAAACCCAACAAGTCAAAGCTGCCAAGTAAAACCGAAAACTCATATCAAACCGGTAAAATCAATGGCTAACAACAACCGGACCGCGACTATTTCATCGCAAACTCCATCGGAACCCAAAACCGCTAACAGAAAACCGACAAAACCCAATTCTCAACTGGTAGCCAACTCGGGACGTCCATGGTTAAACCAAGAAGACCCCGACGGCGAAAGTGATAAGAAAAAAGGCCCGACGGCGCGACCCCGACGATTTCGTCAAGGCGCGGAGCATCGGCGAAACTAGCACCTGACATGGCGAAACGGTGACCTAAAAGATCCCAAGTAGCCATGCCAAGAAAACCGCGGAAATGGTGATCCCAACGGCGAAAACGGCGCTCAAAACGGTGGAAAAACGGGCCAAAACGGAGTTACCGAACTTCCGGTTGACGGGTGGTGTACGGCCGAGGCGTGAACCAGGCTCACCGCACAGTGGAGGCGGCGGCGCAGACCGGGCTCACGGCGGACGCGTGCACCGCAGGTTCTGGGCCGGGCCGGTGCACGACATGAGCGTGCACCGGGTTCACGGCCGCAGAGTGCTGCGGCGCGCACCGGGTGAACGCCGAAGCGTGCACCCCGCCCCGCGGACCGGGCCGGCGCACGAAGGCGTGCGCCGGGTCCGCGCCCTCTGGCCGCAGGTGCGTGCGCCGGGTGCACTTCTAGGACGTGCACTGCGCACAGTGTGCAGCCCGGCGCACGGTTTCGTGCGCCGGGTCTGCACCTCCGGGACTGCGGGGCGTGCACCGGGTGCACGCCCGGGCCCGTGGACCGCACTGGAGGCGTCCGTACGGCAATGAACAGTACGCCCCCGCGCGCGTTTCCTTCTCCGTTTTCGCTCCCGTGCGACTCCGGCGACAACCCGCGAACAAAACCGCGGTAAGTCTAACAACTAAACCATTGATCGACGAACAACAAAACATCGATTGAAATCCCAAACAAAAGACCGATTAGAAACCACCGATCAATCCGATCATGAACAAGGACAAAACATTGATCAAAAACCCAAAATCAAAAACCCGTGATCAATGTACCGAAAAGGTTGACCTTAAAAGAACACGAAAAACCCCCGATTAATCCGACCAAAAGAAATAACGTTCGCTAACCTCGATCTATCGGAATTAAAGAATCGATCTTGTCCCTCGCGGCGTTGGGGATCCGGATTCGCTCCCCGTAGATGATGGCGTCTCGTTCTCCGGTCTCCGGCACGTCAATCGGGGCGATCGGCTCCCTCTGCTTTCTCTTTCTTTCCTTCTTTTCTCCTCCGGTTAGGGTTCTCTTTTCTTTTCTCTTTTTCTCCCTCGTTCTCTCCGGCTAGGGTTTCTCTTTTTTTGCGAAAAGTGAGATTTCCCTTTTCGTACGTACAAATAAATCCACCTTTTAATTTCCGTCACCAACTAATTAATTCTTTAATTAATTAATCCTACGGGATAACCCACCTTTTAATATCCGTAACTGAATAACTAATTCTCTAACTAATTAATCATACGAGATAAACCCACCTTTTCCTCGGAAAGTGTCACGCCCCGGGTGTAAACCAGAACCCGGGCCCGTCTACAGATCCGCCGTGCACACGGTATTTCCCGCCTACACGAAGCGCCAAACCTGCTCAGAAATAAGAGATAATAATAAAAGAGCAATAAAAACAGAGCTGAACTAAAATCTAATACATCTCAGACTGAAGCTGGAAATAAAATACAATACATATGTATAAATGATACATCAGTCTCTCCCAGCTCACCAAAATAAATACAACCTGCTGGCAAAAGCCAGTCCCAAAGGTAAAAGTACAACCGTCTGAGGAAACCTGGGTACACCAACAGTCCAGCTAACTCGCTCATCCTGCCTCGAGATCTATCTACTCAGCCGACCTCTCTCCTCGACCCTGTTACGGAATTTGAGTTGGCGTAGTTTCGTGAAAGTTTCAAGTCCTGAAGATTGAAGGTGAAGAAAGTTGGATCATTTAACTCAATCTCAAGAAAGAAGAATTCAAAAGGATCAGGTATGTTTAACTAAAGAATTTGTGTGATCCGAATACTTCTTGTAGTGTAGAAACACTTGGAAGAATCTTTCATTGCATAAAAATCAAAAACTGGACTTGGGACATGTTCAGGATCCGGATCAGGTTGTTCGATCCGGATCCCGAAGGTGGTTCGTTCATACATCGTCGCAATCCGGATCGTAGTCTCTTGATCCGGATCCCGAACGTTGAGTTTACCATCTACCTTGAACGATCCGGATCTTGCTTCGCAATCCGGATCCCGAACGTTGATGTTTGGTGAACTGTATGAACGATCCGGATCGTAGTCACATGATCCGGATCCCGAACCTTCGTTTTTCTGGAATTGGCTGATTCGTTATGACGATCCGGATCTCAGTTATCACGATCCGGATCGCCGTCCGTAAAATTCCAGAAATGGCAGGTTTTTGATTCTTATCTCCTTCCTAGGGTTTCTAACCTATAAATAGACCCTATGTCTTTCTTTCTAGGGTCAATCCATATAGCCGTCATTTTCATATATCATTTTATACGGCTATAGATCCACATATAGAGAAGAAAGGAAATCATTAGAGAATACTCTATGTTTCTTCATCTATATTGATTAGTTTGATTCTAGGTTTTCATACTCACATCTCGAGTTGAATCAAACTAATGAATACTTAGATGGTATTTCCGATCTATCTTTGATCTAAGTATTCGGCGGATCATCACCACCCAAAAACAACGATTTACCCCAAAAATCGGCGCGTGGATTCGCGTGTCCTTGTGGATTCAAGGTTCAATCGCTCTCGTGGATTCGGAGCGAGGCACATTCGTGGATTCGAAGGGTGCTATTGGGTGAAGACCGTGGATTCGGTCGGACGTCGTGGATTCGACGTTGGACGCCGTGGATTCGGCGTTGGGCGCAGATCGTGGATTCGAGAAGCGTCGGAGCGAGCGGAGAAGATCCTCTAGGAGCGTATGGAAAAGGTTGAGTCGTAAGTGTGTACGGTAAATCACCTTGTACGTGTTTTAATTCTAGTGGATTTCTGCCGTGTTATCGGTCCCGTGGTTTTTTACTCCGGTGATGGAGTTTTCCACGTAAAAATCTTGCGTGTTATTTTATTTTCCGCATTGGGTTTTATCGCAACGATTTTTGGAGTGTTTATACGTTTACACCTATTCACCCCCCTCTAGGTGTTTCTTCCCCTATTTAGATCCGTATTATATACGACCCAACAAGTGGTATCGGAGCGGGAATAGGGTTGTGAACAATGGTTGAAGGTGGAAACATCAATCGACCCCCTTTCTTTGATGGAACAAATTATGCGTACTGGAAAGTACGGATGAAAGCCTTTTTATCTTCCATCGACGAAAGGGTGTGGCATTCAATTGAATCAGGATGGACTAATCCAACTGAACTTATCTCTGATGTTCACACCTTAAAACCTAGGTCGAAATGGACCAAGGAAGAGTTTGAGTTATCTTCTTACAATGGCAAGGGAATTAATGCTATTTTTAATGCCTTATCTCAAACTGAATTCTCTCGCGTCTCGGCATGTGAGACTGCGAAAGAAATCTGGGATGTTCTCCAGGTTACACATGAGGGAACTAACCTCGTGAAGATTCAGAAACTGCAGATGCTTACGAGCAAGTTTGACTCTATTTTGATGGCAGAAAATGAATCTTTCACGGACTACTATACACGATTGCAAGACATCGTAAACTCATGTGCTAATCTGGGAGAGAAGATTCCAGAATTTAAGATTGTAAGAAAAATCTTAAGAACTCTTCCTGAACGATTTCGCCCAAAGGTTACTGCCATTGAAACTATTAAACACCCGGACGAAATACGTGTAGAAGAATTAGTTGGTTCATTACAAACTTATGAAATGACTTTTAATACTAACAATTCTTCTGGAAAAGCATCCACTTCTAAGTCTTCAGGTTATGCGTTGAAAACAACTAAGGAAGAAGACGCGGATACATCCTCCTCGGACGATGACGAGAACCTTTCTATGGAGGAATTTGAGAAGCAGCTCACTCTCTTGACAAGGAATTTTCGCCGCAACTTTCGAAGGGGTAATTCAAGCAAATCTCCATCCTTCGAAAAGTGGAACAAAGGCAAGGGTACTCCAAGTCATAAGTCAAGAAAGCAGGAGAACTTCTCAAAGGATAAGAAAAGTTCAGAAGGACAACTGCAATGCTTCAAATGTCGAGGCTACGGCCACATTGCAACGGAGTGTCCTAACAAGTATCCGGCAAAGAAGAAGGCGATGCAAGTCGTCACTTGGGATGACAACTCAACGTCAAATGAGTCGTCTTCAAGTGATGAAGAAAAGAGCTCCACGGCATTCCACGCGTCCACATCTTCACCATTCATGTGCTTTATGGCAAGTACGTCTGAATCATTGTCCAACTCCACTGTTGAAAAGAATGCAATGGACAATGAATCGGATGATTCGGAAGGTGAAGAGTTTGCTCTAGCCTATCACAGATCTTTACAGGATTTAAAGAAACCGGCTAAGCAAAACAAGGGGTTGAGAGGGAGATTGCAGGATCTCGAAGAAGAAGTAAAAAGGGTAACTTCTCTCTCGACCGATCTTGAAGTGGAAAGGGATAGTTTGATAAAAGCAAATGTTTCCCTTCAAGAGTCCAATGAGCAGCTCGAGAAGAACTATATAGATATGGTGAACAAAGCAAACTACTTCTTGAAGCTCTATGGCGAGGGCCGACAGGAAAGACGGGAAATGACAGAGACCATTCTCCAACTCAAGGATGACTTACAGCAATTCTCTTTAGGAAGGAGTAAGTTGGATAAACTCCTTGGTCTTGGTCAAACAAATCGGTTCGGCCTCGGGTACACTCAAACTGGAAACAGTCCAAGTTCGAGTGGGACAGTCTTTGTGCCTCAGTCGGTATCTCCTCCTCCGACACCGGAATTCAAGACAAACAATGACAACAAACCTACCTCATCCTCTTCGGAATCGTCAAGCTCAAAGGTATGTTTTCGTTGTAATTTTGCAGGGCACATCAAAAGAAATTGCGAGATTGGAGCTCAAAGAACAAATCAACCACATCTTGCAATTGCTACCAATAAGCTCACCTCCCGGAATTCAAGGAAGGATTTTTCAAAAGAAAAGAACATTGGTAGCACCTCAAACAAGACGATGACAAAAGAAAAAGATCAATCATACAAGACGTCGTCTTCAAGGAGAATCTCTCAACCTTTACCAACATACTCCAAAACTCAAAAAGTTTGGGTATGCAAAGGTGAAACCCCTCCTTGTCTTTAATCGTTCTACGATTAAATCTTGTATACTTTATGTAGACTATTTTCTTTTCTTCTTTTTCTTTTGGCCAACTCGTCAACCATCCTTGCAAGGTAAATTGTATATTTTTTTTTATTGGTTGATGTTTTCTCTCGGTTTTCTTGGGTAGCATTTTTGAGAGAGAAAGCTGATACGTTTGACTCTTTTCATGAGATTTGCCATCGTATTATGATTGAAAAGAATGAAAAGATCATTCGTGTTAGAAGTGATAGGGGTGGAGAATTCATAAATTCAAAATTCATTGACTTTTGTACTTCAAATGGAATCAAACATGAATTCTCGGCACCCTATACACCTCAGCAGAATGGTGTTGTTGAGCGCAAGAACAGGGTTGTTCAAGAGATGGCGCGTGTGATGCTTCATAGCCGGAATTTACCGCTACATTTTTGGGCTGAAGCTGTGAACACCGCTGTCTATGTCATTAATAGAGTGTATTTGCGCCCAGGAACCTTGAATACACCATATGAGCTGTGGTTTAGTAGAAAACCGGATATCAAGTACTTTCGTATCTTCGGGAGTCGATGTTACATCTTACGTGATCGTGAAAATCTTGGAAAGTTCGACTCTCGAAGTGATGAAGGGATCTTTTTGGGTTATTCTACGAATAGCAGAGCATATCGAGTATTTAACATCGAATCTAAGACGATCGTAGAATCTATAAATGTTAAAGTAGATGAAGCTTCTCACTTTGAATCTGGAAAATCTACCCTCGATATCTCTCTAGTTGATGATTCACCTGCTAGTGCATCTTCTCATAATAATACTTCCAATATTAATGATGCATCTAATGGTTCTTCTAGTTTATCTGATGTGCAGGAATCATCTCGTGTACCTCCGAGTACTCCGTTTCAACAAACGCTACGAATCTCCAAGGATCATCCGGAATCGAACATCATTGGAGATCCACAAGAAGGAGTTAGAACTCGAAGGCAGTTGGTTTGCGGATTTGCTTGCTACGTATCTTTAATCGAACCAAAGACAATAGATGAAGCTCTTCAGGATGACTACTGGATTAAAGCAATGCAGGAAGAGCTTCATCAATTTGAGCGAAACAAAGTCTGGGAATTAACGAAGCCTCCAAAGCAACATAATGTGATAGGTACCAAATGGATCTTCAAGAACAAGAAAGATGAAGATGGTACTATCATCAGGAACAAGGCACGACTAGTTGCTCAAGGCTACTCTCAAGTAGAAGGTATAGACTTTGACGAAACTTTCGCCCCTGTAGCTAGACTCGAGTCCATTCGTATATTGTTTGCTATTGCTTGTCATTTTAAAATCAAATTATTTCAAATGGACGTCAAGAGCGCATTTCTAAATGGGTTTTTAAATGAGGAAGTTTATGTAGCTCAACCGAAAGGTTTTGTAGATCATAAACAACCTAACCATGTTTTTCGTTTGAAAAAGGCTCTTTACGGTCTGAAACAAGCACCGCGAGCATGGTACGAAAGGTTAACAAAGCACCTTTTGGAGAAGGGCTATACTCGAGGGGGAGCTGACAGGACTCTCTTTGTGAAGCATTATCAAAATAATTTCATTGTAGCACAAATCTATGTCGATGACATTGTATTTGGTGCAACAAAAGATAATGATGCTTCTAAATTCGCGGAGACCATGGAAAGCGAATTTGAGATGTCCATGATGGGCGAACTGTCTTATTTTCTTGGATTGCAAATTAAACAAAATGATGAAGGTATTCACTTGAGTCAATCCAAGTATGCACTGGAGTTGGTCAAAAAGTTTGATCTAGAAAATTGTAAAGATTTTCCAACTCCAATGGGAACTAGCCACAAGGGACTTGGAAGTGAATCACATAGTGAGAATGTAGACGAGAAACTGTATAGAAGTATGATTGGAAGTCTACTTTACCTCACGGCTAGTCGCCCGGATATATCCTTTAGTGTTGGGATTTGCGCGAGATATCAATCAGCACCAAAGGAGGTTCACCTGAAAGCGGTGAAACGGATCATCCGGTACATCAAAGGATCAATTAATTTCGGAATTTGGTATCCTATGGGAACAAGTCTGGACATTGTTGGATACTCAGATGCCGATTGGGCAGGATCAGTGGATGATCGGAAAAGCACGAGTGGTGCATGCTTCTATCTTGGCCATTGCCTTGTTGCATGGCACGGTAAAAAGCAGAATTGCATAGCACTCTCGACTGCCGAAGCGGAATACATTTCAGCTGGAAGTTGCTCAACTCAACTCATTTGGATGAAAAGCGTATTGAGCGACTTCCGCATTTCAGCATCTTCGGTAACAATACTTTGTGACAACACTAGTGCTATTAACATTTCTAAAAACCCTGTGTTGCACTCTAGAACAAAACATATTGAACTTAGATATCATTTTCTTAGAGAGCTAGTTGAATCAAATACTCTTCAACTTTCATATATTTCAACTGAAGATCAATTAGCTGACTTTTTAACAAAACCTTTGGATCAAAAAAGTTTTATTCATTTGCGAAAAGCAATTGGTATGCTTTCTTTGAAATAAACTTCTTTTTTGAAACCTTTGCTTAGGATAGGTTTTGTATTGTTTTTGTTTTGTTCATTATCTATGTTTGTACATAGGACATTAATTGAGCATAGATCATAATTGACTTTAATTGCATCTTTTCGCACATTTAGAAATTTATTATGCTTTTGCCATCATAATATTTCATTGTTGCAATGATCGTTTATGTTAATTAAATCATCTTCTAAAGTGATCAAAGTCAATTTCTCTCTCAATGATCTCTTGGTATAGTCATTATCTTATTTGACTGTTTAGTCGAGTATGAAATCGAGATCAATATTTGGTTGAATACTTTATATCTTAAATAATTGATAGCCAATTGAGGGGGAGTCAAAGATAATGTAAAATGCTCAAAAGATGTGGAAAGAGTTACATCCCAATGAGGAGTGTGAAAACTACCACCACATGGAGGAAAGAGCTACCACCTCGGTCGTCCGAGTATTGTGTGCAGCTACCACATGTATACCAAGCATGGTTGTTCAAATTTTTGATTAAGTAAAATGCATGTTGAAATACTTGACTCTGTCAAATTTCAAGGTTGGTATAAGGTGGGATTTTAAAGAAAGATGCTCAAAGAGCCACTCTCTTCAACAGTTTGTCTAGAAATATTATCTACTATATTTGGGATTTCAAACATCTATTGATCTTTGTATTTCATTTTCTTTACTGATTTGATGATTTGATAAAGGCATTACTCATAAGATCAAGTTAGATGTGATTGAAGGTGTTCAACTTTAAGGGATTTAATTTTTGTAAATTTTCGTTTCATTTTTGGATATTATTGATAGATTTGGCATAATCTAATTCTTGTTGTATGAAACGATGATTTTTGTTTAAAATTGATACACATTTGTGCTTACAATCTTTTTCTGGTTTTTCTTGAATTTCTCTGAAATTTTCTAAAGAAAAAGTTGGGGCCGATCCGGATCGGGCTAGATGATCCGGATCCCGAACGCAGGAATTCTTCTGCGGGCTGACGATCCGGATTGTATCTGCCGATCCGGATCCCGAACGCAGTTTCTTACTGCGGGTAGCCGATCCGGATCGCAGTTATGAACTGATCCGGATCGCGGCTAGGTTTTATAAAGAACAAAAGGGTTTTGATTTCTTTTACTCCAATCTTTTGTTCAAAAGTTTCCAGAGCGCTTCTCTCTAGATTTCATCCTCCTTGGAAGCTTTCAAACTCAGGTTCTTCAATTCCAAGTAAGTTTTATTGATCAAAATCTCGGTTTTTCACCGTTTTTCTCTTTTCCTCCTCAAACGTGATGAATTTCTTGGATCAACTTTGTTTGTGGATGGTTTTTTGATCAAATTTCTTTTGAAATAAGAACTCTGGGTTGTTTAGTTTTGATTATATGCTAGGTTTTTTCCTGATTAACGGATTTTTAGGCTTCGATTTCTAAAATTTCGGTTTTAGGGCATATAATAAGGATTTTCGAAATTCATGCAATTGATCTATTTTTAGAAGTCCTTTTGCAAAACTAATTTGATTCTTAGTCTCTCTACATGATTATGATTGTTTGGGTACAATTTTTTCAATTTTTGAAAACTAAGAATTTTTGTGTTCTTGAGTTGGTTTTCACAGGACACCTTCTTAACTCAAGCACTTTGATCAATGGCACTCTCTTGGTTAATCCTTCTCCTGGTCTCAATGGTCCACACTCGCCCAACAAATAAACTGAAGAGAGCCAAGAACCTCCAACAAAAAAGGTGAATTTGTCGAGGTCAGTGACACAGAGGTAGATTGTCATGAGATTGACTGGGCGGCATTGACGGATGATGATGACTCAATGTATGAACAAGAACCGTCTGATGATTCAAGGAGAAAGGCGTCTGTTAAATCAAAAGAAAAGGCAACTAAGGAACCAGGAAAAGCATCAGTGGCAGCACCAACCATCTCCATAAAAAGAAAGAGAATAACTAGACGCCGTGGGCTACGACAGGACATTAATGTTGACACGCCGATAGCTCCTGACTCCCCACATCGCTTGGAAGAAGTATTCGTTAACACTGATCGTCTTCGAGCCTTTGCACATCGCGAATGCATTGGTGAAAGGCATGTTAACATTGAGGCTCTGCAAGGTCACTCCCCTGTTTTTGGTCTTCTGATTGAACAAGCCAACCTTATTCAAGTATGTCGTTTCCCAGAAACTCTTGGCTACTGTTTGCATCATGTGAGGACCCTTCTGTACTAATGCACGGCATCTTCGAGAGTCTGAGAACGGTCCTATGGAGTTCTACACGAATATCCAAGGAACAAGGTTTAAGATTACTCCAGAATTGATTGGCGAGGTTTTGGAAATGGAAGCCAGCAAGAAAGGAGTTCACTACTTGAAGGGGGTGGTAAAATTTGACAAACACATTATGGCGAAAAGTTATAGAGGGAATTTGTCTCGAGGGAACACAATCAAACCGAAAAATCTGTTCGGTCTAAAGAACTTCGTCTTGAATATCGCTTCTTAAATTTCATCACATGTTACAATATACTTCCAAATATGCAGACAAAGGTTGTGAGATGGGACCGGGTTGTTGTTTTTGTATCTGATAGGACATCCATCAGAGGCAACGGCATTGAATATCAACATTCCGTACATTATCTGGAATAGAATGGCGCGATATGTTGAGCATCCTCATCCCACTGAGAGAATTCCATTTCCCTTGATTATAATGAGGATTTAAAGAAATTTCAGGTTGACATTACTTCAACAACTTATCATCAATGTCTGAGCATGATAGATGAGTCTACCATTGTCAAATCCCTCCATAAATTGCCGCATGTCACTCCAGTTCCTGCATCTGGAACGAAGCACAGTACAGGCACTTGCCGCATCACCATCTCGACAAGCACCCGGCACAGATGATGAAGCATCAATAACATCAATTATCAAGGAACAACAGCGACTATCTGTTAAGCAAGAACAAGTTTTGAAGGAACAACAAAGAATTACCCATGAGCTTGAGATTACCACAGCAGCTCACATTACCATAACGAAGGAAGATCAATTCAATAGACAAGCGGATGCGAAAGATACTCTCTAAGATGGTTGCACAAGCTCTGAAGACTCAGATTCTGACAACTGATTACTTTTGACTCATTTTTTTTCCTTCCTTGTGCAGGATTACGATTTAGGTTTTAGT
>CM055060.1:34654176-34710691 GCA_029204045.2 Tillandsia leiboldiana
CTTCCGCATTTCAGCATCTTCGGTAACAATACTTTGTGACAACACTAGTGCTATTAACATTTCTAAAAACCCTGTGTTGCACTCTAGAACAAAACATATTGAACTTAGATATCATTTTCTTAGAGAGCTAGTTGAATCAAATACTCTTCAACTTTCATATATTTCAACTGAAGATCAATTAGCTGACTTTTTAACAAAACCTTTGGATCAAAAAAGTTTTATTCATTTGCGAAAAGCAATTGGTATGCTTTCTTTGAAATAAACTTCTTTTTGAAACCTTTGCTTAGGATAGGTTTTGTATTTGTTTTTGTTTTGTTCATTATCTATGTTTGTACATAGGACATTAATTGAGCATAGATCATAATTGACTTTAATTGCATCTTTTCGCACATTTAGAAATTTATTATGCTTTTGCCATCATAATATTTCATTGTTGCAATGATCGTTTATGTTAATTAAATCATCTTCTAAAGTGATCAAAGTCAATTTCTCTCTCAATGATCTCTTGGTATAGTCATTATCTTATTTGACTGTTTAGTCGAGTATGAAATCGAGATCAATATTTGGTTGAATACTTTATATCTTAAATAATTGATAGCCAATTGAGGGGGAGTCAAAGATAATGTAAAATGCTCAAAAGATGTGGAAAGAGTTACATCCCAATGAGGAGTGTGAAAACTACCACCACATGGAGGAAAGAGCTACCACCTCGGTCGTCCGAGTATTGTGTGCAGCTACCACATGTATACCAAGCATGGTTGTTCAAATTTTTGATTAAGTAAAATGCATGTTGAAATACTTGACTCTGTCAAATTTCAAGGTTGGTATAAGGTGGGATTTTAAAGAAAGATGCTCAAAGAGCCACTCTCTTCAACAGTTTGTCTAGAAATATTATCTACTATATTTGGGATTTCAAACATCTATTGATCTTTGTATTTCATTTTCTTTACTGATTTGATGATTTGATAAAGGCATTACTCATAAGATCAAGTTAGATGTGATTGAAGGTGTTCAACTTTAAGGGATTTAATTTTTGTAAATTTTCGTTTCATTTTTGGATATTATTGATAGATTTGGCATAATCTAATTCTTGTTGTATGAAACGATGATTTTTGTTTAAAATTGATACACATTTGTGCTTACAATCTTTTTCTGGTTTTTCTTGAATTTCTCTGAAATTTTCTAAAGAAAAAGTTGGGGCCGATCCGGATCGGGCTAGATGATCCGGATCCCGAACGCAGGAATTCTTCTGCGGGCTGACGATCCGGATTGTATCTGCCGATCCGGATCCCGAACGCAGTTTCTTACTGCGGGTAGCCGATCCGGATCGCAGTTATGAACTGATCCGGATCGCGGCTAGGTTTTATAAAGAACAAAAGGGTTTTGATTTCTTTTACTCCAATCTTTTGTTCAAAAGTTTCCAGAGCGCTTCTCTCTAGATTTCATCCTCCTTGGAAGCTTTCAAACTCAGGTTCTTCAATTCCAAGTAAGTTTTATTGATCAAAATCTCGGTTTTTCACCGTTTTTCTCTTTTCCTCCTCAAACGTGATGAATTTCTTGGATCAACTTTGTTTGTGGATGGTTTTTGATCAAATTTCTTTTGAAATAAGAACTCTGGGTTGTTTAGTTTTGATTATATGCTAGGTTTTTTCCTGATTAACGGATTTTTAGGCTTCGATTTCTAAAATTTCGGTTTTAGGGCATATAATAAGGATTTTCGAAATTCATGCAATTGATCTATTTTTAGAAGTCCTTTTGCAAAACTAATTTGATTCTTAGTCTCTCTACATGATTATGATTGTTTGGGTACAATTTTTTCAATTTTTGAAAACTAAGAATTTTTGTGTTCTTGAGTTGGTTTTCACAGGACACCTTCTTAACTCAAGCACTTTGATCAATGGCACTCTCTTGGTTAATCCTTCTCCTGGTCTCAATGGTCCACACTCGCCCAACAAATAAACTGAAGAGAGCCAAGAACCTCCAACAAAAAAGGTGAATTTGTCGAGGTCAGTGACACAGAGGTAGATTGTCATGAGATTGACTGGGCGGCATTGACGGATGATGATGACTCAATGTATGAACAAGAACCGTCTGATGATTCAAGGAGAAAGGCGTCTGTTAAATCAAAAGAAAAGGCAACTAAGGAACCAGGAAAAGCATCAGTGGCAGCACCAACCATCTCCATAAAAAGAAAGAGAATAACTAGACGCCGTGGGCTACGACAGGACATTAATGTTGACACGCCGATAGCTCCTGACTCCCCACATCGCTTGGAAGAAGTATTCGTTAACACTGATCGTCTTCGAGCCTTTGCACATCGCGAATGCATTGGTGAAAGGCATGTTAACATTGAGGCTCTGCAAGGTCACTCCCCTGTTTTTGGTCTTCTGATTGAACAAGCCAACCTTATTCAAGTATGTCGTTTCCCAGAAACTCTTGGCTACTGTTTGCATCATGTGAGGACCTTCTGTACTAATGCACGGCATCTTCGAGAGTCTGAGAACGGTCCTATGGAGTTCTACACGAATATCCAAGGAACAAGGTTTAAGATTACTCCAGAATTGATTGGCGAGGTTTTGGAAATGGAAGCCAGCAAGAAAGGAGTTCACTACTTGAAGGGGGTAAATTTGACAAACACATTATGGCGAAAAGTTATAGAGGGAATTTGTCTCGAGGGAACACAATCAACCGAAAAATCTGTTCGGTCTAAAGAACTTCGTCTTGAATATCGCTTCTTAAATTTCATCACATGTTACAATATACTTCCAAATATGCAGACAAAGGTTGTGAGATGGGACCGGTTGTTGTTTTTGTATCTGATAGGACATCCATCAGAGGCAACGGCATTGAATATCAACATTCCGTACATTATCTGGAATAGAATGGCGCGATATGTTGAGCATCCTCATCCCACTGAGAGAATTCCATTTCCCTTGATTATAATGAGGATTTTAAAGAAATTTCAGGTTGACATTACTTCAACAACTTATCATCAATGTCTGAGCATGATAGATGAGTCTACCATTGTCAAATCCCTCCATAAATTGCCGCATGTCACTCCAGTTCCTGCATCTGGAACGAAGCACAGTACAGGCACTGCCGCATCACCATCTCGACAAGCACCCGGCACAGATGATGAAGCATCAATAACATCAATTATCAAGGAACAACAGCGACTATCTGTTAAGCAAGAACAAGTTTTGAAGGAACAACAAAGAATTACCCATGAGCTTGAGATTACCACAGCAGCTCACATTACCATAACGAAGAAGATCAATTCAATAGACAAGCGGATGCGAAAGATACTCTCTAAGATGGGTTGCACAAGCTCTGAAGACTCAGATTCTGACAACTGATTACTTTTGACTCATTTTTTTTTCCTTTCCTTTTGTGCAGGATTACGATTTTAGGTTTTAGTTTTATACTTACGTTAGCTTAGTTCTCAGGTTTTACATTTTATTGGAACTTTTTACTCTCCTCACATTTCGTAGTCTTAACTACATTTTGGCTTTGTTTTGTGACAAAAAGGGGGAGAGAGTTAGAGAGAACTTTGAACAATGTTGACTGCATGAAACATCAAGGTAAGTGAACAATGTTTGATATGAAAACTGGATGAATATCAAGGTAAGTATTACTCCAACTTTCATTCTCAACTTGAGGTTTTTCAGTTGTTTTGAATGCATGCCTCGACTAACTATTTGCTAACTATTTGGGCATGTAATATAACTAACAAGTTGATGTTCACTAACAAGTTTGTGACACTTGGTTTTTGATTGCATAGAAGATATGTTGGTTCTTAACTCTGATCAATTACATATCTATATATATATAAGTATTGTCACAAACATGTTCATGACATTTGGTTTTTACGTGCAAAGAAGATATGTTGGTGTTTTTTTTTAACTATGATCAGTTTACATATCTGAATATAAATGTCATGGTAAGTATAAATGAGTTTAAACTTCATCTCTGTTTGTGGTTTTTGAATGATACAAAATTCTTGAGGTATCTAACGATTTTTTTTTTTTTTGTCAAGAATGATTTCTTTTTGCAGAGAGTACAGATGTCTAAGTCTAGAGTCTGTTTTAGGAGTTTAACTCATGTATTGTATTTTGGATCTCCATTGTAAATTTTTGTTGTATGGTGATAGCAACAAAAATATCTTTTTGAATTTTCTTTAGTGGATCTATGTTTTGTCACGAAACCGCCAAAGGGGGAGATTGTTACGGAATTTGAGTTGGCGTAGTTTCGTGAAAGTTTCAAGTCCTGAAGATTGAAGGTGAAGAAAGTTGGATCATTTAACTCAATCTCAAGAAAGAAGAATTCAAAAGGATCAGGTATGTTTAACTAAAGAATTTGTGTGATCCGAATACTTCTTGTAGTGTAGAAACACTTGGAAGAATCTTTCATTGCATAAAAATCAAAAACTGGACTTGGGACATGTTCAGGATCCGGATCAGGTTGTTCGATCCGGATCCCGAAGGTGGTTCGTTCATACATCGTCGCAATCCGGATCGTAGTCTCTTGATCCGGATCCCGAACGTTGAGTTTACCATCTACCTTGAACGATCCGGATCTTGCTTCGCAATCCGGATCCCGAACGTTGATGTTTGGTGAACTGTATGAACGATCCGGATCGTAGTCACATGATCCGGATCCCGAACCTTCATTTTTCTGGAATTGGCTGATTCGTTATGACGATCCGGATCTCAGTTATCACGATCCGGATCGCCGTCCGTAAAATTCCAGAAATGGCAGGTTTTTGATTCTTATCTCCTTCCTAGGGTTTCTAACCTATAAATAGACCCTATGTCTTTCTTTCTAGGGTCAATCCACATAGCCGTCATTTTCATATATCATTTTATACGGCTATAGATCCACATATAGAGAAGAAAGGAAATCATTAGAGAATACTCTATGTTTCTTCATCTATATTGATTAGTTTGATTCTAGGTTTTCATACTCACATATCGAGTTGAATCAAACTAATGAATACTTAGATGGTATTTCCGATCTATCTTTGATCTAAGTATTCGGCGGATCATCACCACCCAAAAACAACGATTTACCCCAAAAATCGGCGCGTGGATTCGCGTGTCCTTGTGGATTCAAGGTTCAATCGCTCTCGTGGATTCGGAGCGAGGCACATTCGTGGATTCGAAGGGTGCTATTGGGTGAAGACCGTGGATTCGGTCGGACGTCGTGGATTCGACGTTGGACGCCGTGGATTCGGCGTTGGGCGCAGATCGTGGATTCGAGAAGCGTCGGAGCGAGCGGAGAAGATCCTCTAGGAGCGTATGGAAAAGGTTGAGTCGTAAGTGTGTACGGTAAATCACCTTGTACGTGTTTTAATTCTAGTGGATTTCTGCCGTGTTATCGGTCCCGTGGTTTTTTACTCCGGTGATGGAGTTTTCCACGTAAAAATCTTGCGTGTTATTTTATTTTCCGCATTGGGTTTTATCGCAACGATTTTTGGAGTGTTTATACGTTTACACCTATTCACCCCCCTCTAGGTGTTTCTTCCCCTATTTAGATCCGTATTATATACGACCCAACAGACCCGCCGCTGAAAGCCCAGCAACACCCGCAGAAGACACTGCAAAACAAGGAAGAAGAAAAAGAGGAAAGAAGAATGGGGGTGAGAACTACTAGTAAACCAGTAGCCTCCCCTAGTGGGTAAAACCTCAAACTCTGACAAACCCACTTGGTCTACCAGAGGCAAAAAGGAAAGAAGAGTAAATATGTGGCGATAATATTTGTCACAATTATTTCTTACTATTATTGTGGCCAAAATCTAGCGATGGCCGCAAATACTGCATCGAATTAGCGGCGCTCATTACTAAATTCCTACGGTATGTATATGAAAATTTGAGTTAAGATTAATAGTGAGGAAACGTTGAAAATAGCTACAAAAAATGTTAATATAGTAGGGTTCATTAATTGGCCACAAGATATTGGCCACAAAAGATCTATTTTCTCGTAGTGTGTGACGCCCCACTTCCCAGGGGGTCACCCATCCTAGAACTACTCTAGCTCTAGCACGCTTAACTCTCATGTTCCTCTTGGATCTAGCTACCATCCAAAATGCTATAGCCGGGTTAGAGATTTAGTCCTATTATATCATTTATATATAGGACTAATCCAAATTCCGGGGGTGTCACATAGTGAGTGGTAAGAAATGAAACCGCTGAAAAAGGGAAATCTACCACTACTATGCCTCTAAAATACAGTCCTAGACTGGAATAACCGTATGCAACAATAGCCAACCGTCCCAGATGAACCAATCTGTACCGCCCTCATCATCGGGCAAGTAAGCCGTGCCGATGTGATAGCAAAATTCCTGCTGCCGCCCTCATCATCGGGCAAATAAGCCGCGCCGATGTGATAGCAAAACTGTCCATAACTGTCTGGCCCCAGCCTCCGGAGGGGATCTCGAGGGGAGCGACCCATACGAGGAAAGCATCACCGGGCAACAACCGCGCCGGTGTGATAAGTAACAAAAGCAGGACTGGATCAGAACTATAAAGCCCCAGTGGAACACAACCCTCCACTAAAAGAAAACTGATTCCCAATCAGATGCAAAAGTAACCATTCGGTCAATCGCCCAAAATCCGCGATCGCCGCAATACCTCACAATCAACAACCAAGTCTCACAACCGACCTCCGGTCAACCGCCCAATATGCGCGGTCACCAGAATAACCCACAATCACAATCATGTCCCACATCCGATATCCGGTCAACCGCCTACTATCCGCGGTAGCCGTTATACTTTCCCAATCCAAATCGGGTAGAATAATATATATATCTGGTCAACCGCCCAAAATCCGCGGTTGCCACAAAGCCCTCTAGCCCATAATCATGCCCTAACACCGATGTCCTATAACCGACATCCGGTCTACCGCCCAATATCCGCGGTCGCCGCCAAAACCCATAATCCACAATCCAGGCCCCGGCTACACTATCCCAAACCCCTGCTCAAACCCGAGCAACAAATACCACCTGACTAACGAAAGGAGAAAAGAAACAAACAAGGTTTCTCCTAAGTCAAGTTCCATCATGAAAGTGTAGCGATAAAAGATGGCCTATCTAGATGTCCATACTAGCATGCAAGTGTTCTCAAGGAAATATAATTTATGTCATTGATCATTAACAGTATCCACCTATGCATGTCACCTACCCTCAAGTAGAACCACTAACAGGATAATCATATAGTCCAAAATAAATATTCCATTCCACATGGAAGGTTAAACGCTATCAAAGCAACCCAATCCCCACACAGGCATGCATAAACCCAACCCCGATCATGATTAATCAAGATGTCCAAGTAAAGGGGGTCACTCTAATATTCCTAGTGAGCATGTCAAAATAGAGGTAAGCAACAACCACCCACCTCGAGCGCTAAGTCCTGGTCCCAACAGTGAAGTCCACGCCCGGTCTAAGCAATCACCACAACACTGCACAAAGCACCCCAAAAGGACATACACAATTAACATACAATGCTCACACAAAATCTGTCCCAAACACAACAGTCCACAGTTTTGCCTTTTTCACCTGCGAGATCTGCTTGAAAAATTCCAGGAAAAATACTGTCACGATCCTCGCGACGAACCGGTCGAAATGTGTACATGCACGTTCAAATCCGAGTTTCCTATGCTAAGATACAAATTCGACAAGGGAACCACCCCGAAATAAACCAATCACAAACTCTGAATCACAAGGTTCTGTAAACAGGAACTTTTCACCTTCGTGGAAAATTCAGAAAATTCGAAGAAAATTTGGAGATATTCCTCGTGATGTGTAGATGCGAAACGCCTCTTGAATCACCCCAATCCGATGCCTGTACGCGAAGATATCGTCAAATTACTGCATCGCTGTCCCAAAACTCCGCCCCAGAAAATGAGGTCACAAGATGATCCGAAAACCCCATGAAAAGCTCGGAATGGGAAAAACCAATAAACACGGGAAATGTAGCCCTACCTGTCTTGAAGCCAACGGCGCAAGAATCGCCTCAATCGGAAGTCGGAGTAAGCCGGGGGAGTCCTCGCACTGAAACCGCGACGAAGAAGACCACAAATGAACGAGCGTCGCGCCGCGCCGTAAAAATGGAAACATCGAGATGCGTGCCGCAGAAAAATCCTGAAATCTGCAGATGGATCCGGCTCTGGGAGATGAAGATTTCTTGTGAAGGCCGCACAGTGAGAAGAAGAGCAGGGAAAGAGCTCTCAGCAGTTGAAATCGGCCTATTTATAGGCTGGAAGAAACAATTCAAATAATGACGCTTGTGTCCCCACTTCCTGGCGCTCTGGATTTTCGGGCGGCTACAGTGTTGGGCCCGGCCCAACACTGTGCGGGCCCGAATCTCCCTCGGGCCTCCACGTCTACCCCGCAACAGCGGACAGCCAAACCCCGCCGCTCACACCCCGCCGCGTGGCCAACGCGGAGGTCGACACGTGGCGGCCCACGCGCGGGAACCGCACGTCAACGCGCCTGACGCGCGCCCACGTGCGCCTGCGCTCGCCGCCAGCGTCCCCTGTAGAGTACCGGGAATTCGGATGGCGCGCCGACCTCGCAAGATGGCGTGGTGCGGAGGAATTGCCTCGGGCGTGTTCCGTATGTATTTACAGATGAGTTCGGGTTGAGTCGGATCAACACGGAAGCCCCAGCTTGAATCGGAGTTTTCCGGGCTTGTCCGCCGTTAGAGGACCGGTTTTGGGGAAGCCTCGACTTCACAGTGGAGTGCACAAATTTTGGGAACACTTGGAACAGGTGTAGTTTATGTTTACAGCGGATTTCGGGAGGTTCCGGACTGGTGCGGAGGCCCGAGGGAAAAAAGTGAGTTGACAGAGGACTTTTGATGGATTATTTAATTATTTAAATTAATTAATGGTTTTATTTGGTGGCTTGGGGCTGTGAGTAATTGAAAGAAAATTATTTATTGAGCAGTTTGGATTAGTAAGAGATGGTTTAATGTGTTGTTTAGAGGTTGGGTTTCTTGGTGCAATTAATGCACCCAACCACCCCCACCTGCACCTTTGCACCTTTAATTAGCTTGTTGCTAATTTATGACGCCACCTCACCCCTTCTTCCTCCTCTCTAAAAACAGAGGAAACAAAGGCTAACAGGGGAATGTTGAGAAAAAGAGAAAAGAGGGAACAAGAAGGAGAAAAAGGGTTGGAGATGAGGTGAATGGATGAGTGTGGTGATGGAGGACCTCCTGCTGCTAAGCCGTGGCGCGGCGGAGAGCACGATGAGCGGCGCGCGACGGCTCTAATGGAGGTAAGTGCAGTTTGTTTTTTTTAGTGAGCTTGCTAATTTTTCGGCTTTGGTTTTTGTGTGCCGCTTGCTGGCCGGCGCCGCGCTGCTAGGGCGCCGCGCAGCAGGGGCGTCGCGCTGCAGGGGCACCGCGCTGCAAGGGCGCTGCACAGCGCCGCTCGGCATGGATGCGCGCAGCGCGCAATGGGCGCGCGCGCGGGCCTGGACGCGCGCGCAGGCCTGGGCGCCGCACGGCGGGCCCAGGCGCAGCGCGGGCCTGGGCGCCGCGCGGCAGGCCCTGGCGCCGCGCGGCAGGCCCTGGCGCCGCGCGGCGGGCCAAGCGCAGTGGCAGTGGCGGCTGCTGGCTGCAGGCGCGCCAGACCGTGCGGTCAGCCGCTGGGAGCGAGCTTTGGCCGTGCGCAGCAGGCTTCTCGCGTCGGCGCGCAACGATTTCGTCGACTGGGTCGGTTTTCGCCGGCAATCGTGCATGTTGCCGGATTTATTCTGATTTTATTTCTTGGGTTTTTCTCCCTTTTCCCTCGCAGGACGGCGACGTCGAGTGGCGCAAATTTCGCCGTGGTGCCGTGCTGACCCTCGTTCGAGTGCGCGGCGCGTGGTTGCCTTTCACCTTCGGAGTTTGGGAGGAGTTTTTATTTTTGGTGCAGAGGAGCTTTTGTGAGTGTGCTAATGGTGCTGTGTGTGTGTATGCATGTGGAGTTGGATGGTTAAGTGAGTGTGTAGAAAGTTAGAGGGTTGCTGCAGTTCTTTGTAAATGTGAGAAAGAGTGTGCCTTGTTTTGGGTTGTGAAGATCTGTGTGTAAAGGGTTTATGTGTGCTGCAGAGAGTGGTGTGGGCTGATGTTTAGAGCAGTATGGTATTGATGCTTGGAAGCTTGGGTGTGCTAATTATTGGTTGAGTGAGCATTAATTCATTAATGTGCTGTTGGAGCTTCTAAGTGTGCAGTGGGTTGCCCATTTATGCTAGACTTGGATTTATCTATATAGTTGGTGCGAGAGCTTCGGTGCGTATTGTATGGTGGCCGTGGAGCGAGCCGTGGCGCACATGATTTTGTGAGGACTCAAGAATTTTATTTGGAGCTTCCGAGGATTTTTCTAGAATTTGCAGCACGATTTTCGAGATTTCGTCAGCCGAGGTTCCGGCACTTCACCGACTTCAGCAATTGCCTGCGGAAAGCGTACCAGGTGGGTTGGAATCTCTCCGAAATGCATAGAATGCCCTTAAAAGCTATTGAATGCTATTCGATTATAATTATCATGCCATTTTCACATTTTAATTTGATAGTTGCCTGGAATTTTTTGTAAAATTCGTGGGAACCCCAGATCATTTTTAGTAGACTCCTGATACTATATGACACTAGACTGCATGTTCTTTTGGCATTTATTTTGCACCCTGATCGTTCAAAAATCGAGGAAACCTATTTTAAGGGAAAAAGCAGCTTTCTTTAAATGTGGTTTTAATCAGGTATTCTCCAGGGTTATGGCTTTGATTCAGGGTGTTTCTGACCTCGTGCCTGGGGGCCGAGGGGTCTCTTTTCGAGCCTTGGGATGAGTTATAGTGTCATTTGAGTTTAGAGCTTCCGATGAGATTATTCTAGATCATGAGTTATGTACCTCGAATTTGATAGTGGAGGTGGTTTTTCTGTCACGCCCCGAGTTTAAAATCAGCGTCTAAATTTTATTTTTTTTTCTTTTGAAATCAGAAGTTTGAAACCAGCCAGGGCGCAACAGACCGCCACATATATAGAAGAGTCCCAATCCCACTGGGGATTGAACCTTTTCTATATATGCACGGCTAGCTTGGCAATCAATCAGAGTACTAACTACGTACCACTAATATAACACAGATATTAAATTACACAATTACAACATCTTATTACATTTTCCTTGTTACATCAAATAACTAAATACTTGGCTATCGGCTGTCCAGGGTCAAGCTCTAACTCGTGATCTCACCAACTCGTCCCGACATCTCAACACCCGCTCGACCTGAAAAACAGTCACCCGAGGGTGTGAGACACACCGGAGTGTATCCCAGTGGGCACGACGAGCCGAGAAATAGCAGATCGTACCTACTGGTATACAATGCTAGAGGATAGTAATAGATCATGGGTTAGGGTAAAGCAGATATATAACTGGTGCTGTAAAGAAAGCAAAACTCATAATCTGGATACAAGCATAGGAGATAATTTTAGCAGAATTTAAAACAGGACAAATATGTATCAGGATAATCAACGCATCAAGGAGTTAGGACAATCAGCAAGATAACAATGAAACTATAATCAAAGGCATCACATATAGGTAGATAACTAGAAGCCAGATCAAAGAATCAAAGAAGCATGTTAAAGCAACTTAACAACACATGCATCAAATAGATGAAAACACAAAAACCCAATCACAAGCTACCATATTGGCCTTCACAAGACCTCAGGCAAGGCTGCCCACCTGGCACCACCTGGTTGACATTCCCTCCACTGAGGCTCACGGGTTGCAACTGCTAACCACTTTACCGGTAAAGTACACCGCTACGGGTGATCGGCCCGCTAGTGTACGTGAAGAACAACGGTGCGGGCGAATCATATACAAATGCTCAAACTGGCGGTCCACTGACCGGGTAATCGGCTACAAGCCGGGAAATCCCCACTGGGATGCCATGACAAGATCAACTGAATCTCAACTCTCATGCAAGGATAATTAGCAACTAAACAATAAAGCTCAACTCATATGCAAATCAAGGCAAATCTCAGCTAATCATAAGCTCACAGAAAAACTCAACTCAATCACACAAACCAACCAAATGATACAAAACTTAAACACATATTTTTAAGAAAAATGTTTTGAAAAGTCCAAACCTCGAAGAGCATTGCCCTCGTCCTATCAAACAAGAACAGACTCCGGCGACACTACGAAGCTTGGGTTTTAGGTCCAAACCTCGCAGAGTGATGCCTTTGTCCTATCAAACAAGAACAGACTCCGGCAACCCTACGAAGCTGGGTAAAACATCAGTTAAATAAATCTATGTGCTCAGAAATGTATCATTTGATCAGCAAGAACAAACAGGCTCACTAATCAAACATGGAAGGGTCCAAGTAAAAGTATAGATGCTAGAGGTACTATGAACAATCAGATAACACAACATAAAACAGATGAACTTAGGCAACTAGCAGATATAAGGAAATCAAAGAAAGGCAGGCTCAAAGGAAATAAGTAAGCTACAAAAACAGGGGTCCAACCAGTATCGCACCCCAGAGGGCCGAACTGATAAAAACCCGGACCGAAGATAACCCACCTATGTGTAGGCTGATCTCGTACTCCCGCTATTCACTGGGGAACCGGTGCTGTACCGCTGGGACCTGAACAAGAACTGGAATCAGAATAGATTCTCTCAAACCTATCCCGTCAACACTATATCAACAAAACCAGACTTTTTCGTCGATTAACGGAACTAAATCCAATTTCTGCTTAACGAGAGTCTAGGGGAATCTAACAAATTGCCCAAGGAATGTTAATTATGCTAAAATACTATTCGCAAGGCTATATTTACAATTTAATCCTTTAAACTTCATTAAATTATAAATATTCTACTATTTGACCGCCGTTTCGACTCGTTCTTCCAATCCAGGAATCCAAAAGCTACGCCGTAAGTTTCAGCGTGTCCGGTTCGACGATACGAAGCTCGTGCTCACGGGCTTGGGCCAGCTAGAGGCCTACTTACAAAGTTGGCCCATAAACTCTTTAGGGTCCAAATAACAATATTGCTACTACTTATTCTTTACTTAGCCCAACAGAGATCTTAGGTGAGCATGGTGTACACCAAGTTTAGAGAAGCGAGGTGCTCACCTAAGGCCTACCGGAAATCAGCCGGAAAGTTGGCCGAAGCAAATCCTTCAATTGCACCAAGCTCGGGTTGGATCTTCTTGCACCAAAGTTGGTTCAACCCTGGATCAAAGGTGAGCACAAGTCACAGCAACCTCCCAGAAGATGCTCGGACCAAGCCTAGTCCGACGGCGGCGGCCGGCAACGGCGGCGGCCGAGATATAACTCAACCCAACACAAGGTTGGAGCACCTTCAAATATATAGACTTCTTAGCCAAACTAAAATGATGGGGAGTGTTCTTATGGGGTTTAGAGCCTACCTGGGTGGTTGTCCGGCGTCCACGTGCGCCGGAGATGGCCGGCGGCGAGGCTCGGTTGTAAGAAAGGTGCAACTACGGGGAGAAGAATCCCGACGTTAGAACCCACATGCAACACGTTGGGAAGCTTCCTAAGGACCCAAATAACTCACCTGGGTGGTTTCCCGGCGACAAGAAGCGTCGGCGACACGCGGCGGCGGAGCTCGGCCAAGCTCGGAGGAGCTTTAATGGCGGATTCCGGCCGGTTGGGTTTGAGCTGATGGGACTTGGACCAAAAGGTCACACTTGATGCCAGGAGTCTTCTGGTGACGATGGCCAGCAGTTCCGGTGAGCGGCGGCGCCGGACGGTGAAGTTCGGTTGGAAATACAAAAAGCCCGAAGCTAGGGCTTCTTCGCGCGGCTTAACCACTCAACCGATCACTCTGAAACTTCGTGGGTAGTGTGCAGTCACCAATAAGAAGAGGATCAATGGTTCTGATCTGAGTTTCAACGGTCGGAAAAAAAAAAAGTTGAGTTCGTCGGAAAACAATAATTTCCGGTGACTCAAGTCTTCTACCGGCAACGGGGACGGCAGCGAGGGCTCGGGTTGCACAGGGTGACTCCCCTCGATGTCAGGAATCACATGCAAGGGTGCAAGGCCGCAGAAAATTTAAAAACTTCCAACCTTCATCTTTGCCGGAGTAAGGAAGAAAGAGGAAGGATGGTGGCGGCGGCGCACGACGGCGGCTGGGGTCGGGCTCACCAGGGCTCGGCTGCAGCTTATCTTTGGAGATCTCAGAAGAAGGTTGGCTATCCCTACAGCTCTTGGTTGATCTATGCTTCAAACTCAAGGGAAGCTAGGTATTTATAGGCTTCTCACCGTAACTCCGGCGACCTGAACGGCTGGAGGTTACAGCAGCTGAGGGGTCACGTCGGTTGCGAGCTGAAGAGGCTGGTGGAGGCTTCAGTTATGAAGAGAAAGAGGCAAGGCTCGGTTACACACACGTATACACATATACATGTGTTTAAAGCACATTTTGCAAAAAGCCCTTCATTCTTTAGTTATTTAGAGATAGGTCCTTTGCAAAACTAACCCCCTTACAGATTAGTCCCTAATATATAAGCCGCACGCTTTTTGAAGCAGAAAATTGCGGGTTTTTCTGCAAAATATTGTATTTTTCGCCGTATTTCACGCTTTTCGAGGCGCTCCGCTCATCAAAATGAAAAACGGACTTCGCCACGACGTTCAGCACGTCGAAATCTATAAGGTAGCCATTTTTGTTTTCCGGTACGTTGATCAGATAAAACTTTGTTCCATAAAAACTGTACAAAAATACAGTTATCTACACTTTCTGAGATTCCAGGTCTCCAAACAAAATTTTCGCCAGCGCCATTGCGTTCAGAACGTCGAAAATTGCTAGGATCCATTACTCATACTCCTATGTTAAAATCTCCGATAGTAGTTCGGCCATTAGTGGCCGCGAGGGAATTAAAATCGAGGGTTACTATTCACTTTAAGTCGCGGGGCTCGCTTTTTGATTTCTGATTTCTGGAAGATCCGACCGTCGGATCGAAAACATATGTATATGAAACTTCTATGTTTCGACGAGACGATCGCAATGGTGATCTCGGATTTTCCAGATCAGACCCCGATCAAAAGTCGATATTTCTGGGCCCACTATTGACCCACTATTTCTCCACTTTTGTAAAAATTAACAATTTAAAATATTTAAAAGCAAACAGATGTTTATAATTCTGGATTACTACATTTTCCCACTTAGTTATGAGAGTTTTGGGGTTCTGGCAGATCGAGTCGTAGAGGGTTCTCCGACAGATTATGTGAGGAATTGGGCATTTCTTGTTAAGTCGCGGAGTCTTATTCCGACTGAGTTGTGCTTTGAGCACCGAGTTGCCGATCTGTTTAATCGTGGACCATCGCCTGCATAGGCCGCTTTTTGAGACAGATGAGATGCTTGATACTCGTTGGGGCCGCTCCCCTCGGGTCACGCTCCGGATGCGTAGATGTGTGGATAACCTGGCTGAGTTACCAGATGGTTGCATGCCCCTGGCCGAGTTACCAGGTGGATGCATGCCCTGGCCGAGTTACCAGGTGGTTGCATGCCCTGGCCGAGTTACCAGATGGTTGCATGCCCTGGCCGAGTTACCAGATGGTTGCATACCCCCGGCCGAGTTACCAGGTGGTTGCATGCCCTGGCCGAGTTACCAGGTGGTTGCATGCCCTGGTCGAGTTACCAGATGGTTGCATGCCCTGGCCGAGTTACCAGGTAGTTACTTGCCCCTGGCCGAGTTACCAGGTGGTTACATGCCCCTGGCCGAGTTACCAGGTGGTTGCGTGCCCCTGGCCGAGTTACCAGGTGGACTCTTGAGTGAGATTGAGACAGTCGATTTAGAACGCGTCACGTAAATCCCGTCCTCTTGTGGATGCGTGGTAGTGGGCAGGTGCGTTCCTAGACGACAGGCGCAGGCTGGACTGCGCCAGTTTCGGCAGTCATCGAGATTGGGAGATATGAGCGGGTGGTCACATATCATGTTATTGATTGAGTTATTTTAGCTGTAGTTTTCTTTCAGCTTATCTATCTATCTATCTATCTGCATATATATCTGTTTTGCCTCCTGTAGACTTAGTGGGCATACCGTGGATATTGGGACAGTACCCACTGAGATATGCCTTCTGCAGTAGATCTCACACCCGCTGCGATGACAGGTTGAGGCAGCTGTTCCGGCTCGGTTCGTGCGGAGACAGCATTTCAGGTGAGGACGCAGTAGATTAGTTCCTTACCAGCATTGAGAGTCAGAGGTAGATGTACCCTGTTAGTTTATGTTCCACTTTTGTACTGAGAGGGTGAGGCCGGTATTTCATATTTCTTTTGAGAGACTTGTATTGAGGATATTATTAGTGGAACTTTATTTGATTTCAGTTGTTCAGTGTTTTTTGTAAGCTACTAGTTCTTTTTACAGCTCTGATACATATGTAGCTTTAGATCTTTTGCAGGGTAGACGCTTCATCTGTACGGCAGTTTCCGTACAGATGGCGGATCTGTTGGCGAGCCCGGGTCGCAGTTCGACCCCGGGGCATGACAGATTTAGGTGGTATCAGAGCCTAGGAATATAGGTCATTGAGGACTTAGAGACCCTAGGCTGTTGGTTGGACAGTAGGATGACTGTCGTGAGAGACGTGACTTTAGCGAGAGTTCTGAGTGAGTTTGTACCTTCCCCAGGGGATTGGGGCGAGTGATCTTACATGTTTATTATCTAAAGTGATTATGTTCGCTGCAGACAACATAATGCTTTCGAAAGGTTAACATGTATTAGACTTTCGCTTGATTGGGTCGAGAGTGTTTGAGGTTTGAATTGGTTGTGACAGTCGTCCTTGTTGCCTCTGAGACGCCGTGCAGCGACGAGGGCATGTTTGACCTTGGTTGAGGAGCCCGATCAGCGGGAGGCTGAATGGACAGAGCAGAGAGAGGTCTGAGAGTTACGGGCCCATGTAGCTCAGTTGTTGAGGCGACGCGGCACCAGGTTGAGGTCATGGAGCGCGGGATGCGCAGGTTTGAGCAGAGAGCATCGACTGAGGTGTCGCCAGTAGTACCTCCAGCCTCGGCATTGTCGACTTCCACCCAGTTCACACTGTGAGTAGTGCTGGAGCAGCGAGAGTTGCTGACCGGTTGTTGTTCATCTCCAGTTCCGTCCCCTGTAGATTTCGGGGCAGAGTAGGAGCCTTGGAAGGCCGAGAACTGGATTGCTGTTTGGGGAAGGTTGTTTGAGGTTTTGTTCATCCAGGAGAAGCATCAGGTGCGCATGGTTGCGCACCTTTGGATTGGGACGCCGAGTGTTGTTGGCGTCGAGTTGTCCCGTTGGACCACTAGGAGAGTGGCCGAGGATTTGTAGCGAGTTTCTATGATTGTTGAGCAGAGGGCCCCTTGTCGCCCAGGTTGAGGCCCAGAAGATTGATCAGGTTTGATAGGGGACTGCTTCGAGATATTATCATTTTGGGTATTCTCGGCAAGCGACTTTAGATGCACCGATTGTGCATGCCCGATGGATTGACCGAGGATCAGCGATCACACCCAAGAGGGACGAAGAGCGAGGGACCAGCTCTAGAGAAAGGTGTCCAGCATCGTCGGATTTGGGGTAGTCGAGTGGGTTGAGGTTGTCAGGATTCTAGTCCCAGGATTATGAGCCTCAGAGGAGACAGAGACTAGGAGGTTCTCGATAGTCGAGGCACCAGTGGCAGTCTCAGGATGGCTGTGTCTTTTGCGGTGGCCGCCTTCATCACCCTAGAGTGATTTCAGGGAAAGGGCGATGCTTTTCATGTGGACAGTCAGGACATCTTTAGGCAGAGTGTCCCAGAGTGGCGCTCTTGGATGTGCCGCTTGCGACGACACCCCACTACTCCTACAGGATGTTGAGGTTCATCCAACTTGCCGGCAGGCTGATAGAGCCGTGATGCCGAGGCAATTTGAGCGAAGGCCACCGGCACCAATTTGTTGAGTTTGTGCAGCCGGTTGGAGAGCGCCAGGTTAGTGGATCACATTTTATCAGGTGTGGATTCCTTGGGTCGTCGAAGTTAGAGCTTGTTGATGCCACACCGTGATATACGGTGGTGATGCCACGCCGTTGGTACACGGCAGTGATGCCACGTTGTGAGTACACAACAGCGAGGGCACTATGATGGTTCGAGCACAAACAGAATTGGTCTGCGTTCTGGTGGATGTCTTTGGGAGTCTGAGAGCGTTATGGAACCTTATAGCCGAGGGTTGTGCCCTGATAATGTTCAGGAACTAGTTAGTGTAGAATGCCGGTTTTTAATTTGAGCCTACCGACTCTTCTGTTGAGCTTTTTGGGTGAGAAAAGCTGCGAGCATGTGTATTTTCAGTTTACAGCGGAGCTCGGGAGGTTCCGGGCTGCGGCAGGAAGCCCGAGGTCAAAAAGTGAGTTGTTGGGGCATTTTGGTTTATTTATTTAATTATTGTTTTTTTTAAAAAGGGGATTTATTTGTATTGCTTTCTCTTTTTTTTCCTTGCTGTGGCTTGTGGGGAGCTGGCAGAGGGTGGGAGAGGGCATTTAATTAGTGGTAGGTGGCTAATTAATTTAGTCTCCTTTAAAAGTCTTCTTGCTGCTTGTTTATTCAAGTGCCTCCACCTCACCCTCTCCACCTCACCTCTTTTCTCCATCAAGCAAGCAAGCAGCAGGGGATTTCGGTTGGCTCGGTGAAGCTGAAGCACGAGTGAGGAAGAAAAGGGAAGGAGGCCTTTTGGGAGTAAACCGACTGTTGGTTGCCGGGGAGCGCCGAGCGAGGTGCGCGCGACGGCAACGACGAGGTTGGTGTTCACTTTGGTATTTTTAATTCTTGGGTTTTTGAGTTCTTTTCTTCTTCTTCTTTCTTTTCTTTCCCCGTGGTTGCGGCTGTGCGGACTCGTTGTCCGGGGTGGCTGTTACTGTGCAGGCCGCGCGCGCGCGAATTTTTTGGCGGCGCGTGGCTGCGAGTGCTGCCGCTGCGCGGGCGCACATGGGCGCCGCGCGCAGCGTGCGCCCTGCTGCCATTTGTGTGCAGCAGGGCGCCGGCTGCTCAGGGCTGCGGCATGGGGCCGCGCGGGCCTGCAGGCCGCGCGCTTGGCGCGCGGCACTGCAGGGCTGCCGCGCGGGCGGCCCCTGTGCCGCGCGGCACTGCAGGCCGCGCGCTTGGCGCGCGGCACTGCAGGGGTGCCGCGCGGCACTGCGGGGGGCGCCGCGCGGGCGGCCCCTGTGCCGCGCGGCATTGCAGGCCGCGCGCGAGCGCGCGGCACTGCAGGGGGGTGCCGCGCGGGCGGCCCCCGTGCCGCGCGGCATCGCAGGCCGCGCGCGAGCGCGCGGCACTGCGAGGGTGCCGCGCGGGCGCCCTTGGGGCCCCGCGGCCCTGCAGGCCGCGCGCTGGGCGCGCGGCCCTGCAGGGTGCCGCGCGGGCGGCCCATCGGGCCCCGCGGCCCTGCAGGCCGCGCGCGGGGGCGCGCGGCCCTGCAGGGCGCCGCGCGGGCGGCCCATGGGGCCCCGCGGCCCTGCAGGCCGCGCGCTGGGCGCGCGGCCCTGCAGGCCGCGCGCTGGGCGCGCGGCCCTGCAGGGTGCCGCGCGGGCGGCCCATGGGGCCCCGCGGCCCTGCAGGCCGCGCGCGGGGCGCGCGGCCCTGCAGGGGGCCGCGCGGGCGGCCCATGGGGCCCCGCGGCCCTGCAGGCCGCGCGCGGGGCGCGCGGCCCTGCAGGGCGCCGCGCGGGCGGCCCATGGGGCCCCGCGGCCTGCAGGCCGCGCGCTGGGCGCGCGGCCCTGCAGGGCGCCGCGCGGGCGGCCCATGGGGCCCCGCGGCCCTGCAGGCCGCGCGCGGGGCGCGCGGCCCTGCAGGGCGCCGCGCGGGCGGCCCATGGGGCCGCGCGGCCCTGCTGGCCGCGCGCGGGGCGCGCGGCCCTGCTGGGCGCCGCGCGGGCAACCCTTGGGCCGCGCGGCGCTGCCGGCCGCGCGGCTGTCCGCCGCCGCGCGGGGCCGGGTTCTTTGGGCCGTTCGGCCGTGGACCGCTCTGTGCCGTTGCCTTCGGCTCGGCGGTGCGCCGTGGCGGGTGCGCGATGGTCCTTCCGCGCAACGCTTGGCGTTCCTTCGTGGGCGGTTTGGTTTGTACCGCCGTTTTGAGCGCGGTGTTGGACCGCGGGTTTTTCTGACCCCTGTCTTCGCCGTTTCCGCAGTGGTGGCTTTGCGCAAGCTCTCTACGTGACCGGTGGTGCACGTTTTGCCGCGGGGAGCTGCTGGTTTGCTTCGGGACCTTCTTCTAGCGCGCGGCGTTGCGGGTTCAGCACAGGTGGGTTGTTTTATTTAGAAATCGCGATTGCTCTACATTGCTTCGAAATGCAAAGGTATTGTGTTCCTTTTCATTATTACTCTTATCTGGTAACCGACAGGATGTCGTTCTAAATCGTGGGAAACCCCTTGTGAGTTTGGATCTCGTGCCGGGGGCCGAGAAAGGGGGATCCCTGGATTTTCTAGCTTTACTCCAGAGTCTCATGATGTTGTAGCATTACCAGATTTAGTCGAGGGTTGGTTTTCCGACTAGATTGTGAGTAGAGTCATTTGAGTTGTCCGATCTATTTGATCGAGGATTATAGCCTGCAGATGCCGCTTGCTGAGACAGTTGTGACTTGATCCTTACCCGGTGGGGTCGCACCCCTCGGGTCACGCTCCGGACGCGTTGAGATATTGATACCCCTGGCCGTGCTACCAGGTGGGTACTCGCCCCTGGCCGTGCTACCAGGCGGCTACTTGAGAGAGATAGAGACAGTCGGACAGGACGCCCCACGTAAATCCCGTCCTAAAGTGGATGTGTGGTGGTGGGCAGGTGCGCTCCTAGTCGACAGGCGCAGGCTTGGCTGGCCCTATGGGCAGTCGTTGAGATTTGGTGACATGAGCGGGTGGTTGTGGCATATGTTCTTAGATGGTTTTCCTTCGAGCATAGTATTGAGGCATATAGTGGTAGATTTACTTCCCGCATGCATATCTATCTATCTATCTATCTATCTATCTGTTCTTGCCTCCAGCGGACTTGGTGGGCGCACCGTGAGTTCTGACAGCGGTACCCACTGAGATCTGCTTTTGCAGTTGATCTCACACCCGCTGCGTGTGACAGGTGTTCCTGAGGCGTCTTTTCCAGGCTCAGCTCGTGCGGAGTCCTCTGACCGAGGTAAGGGCGTCGCCGACTAGTTCCTACCCGAGTTGGTCGAGTCAGAGATAGAGTGACCTGTACCTTTTTGGTTTCCTCTTTTGTACTAGACAGTGGTACTGTACTTATGTTTTTGTGAGATAGTGGACTCTTGTACTTGGACTCTTTTATTTAGTAATTTCAGTTTCCGTTCTTCTTACTGCATAGCTTCTTTTCCGCTCTGATACTTGTGTAGCGATAGATCTCTTTGCAGGTTGGACGCTTCGTCTGTACGGCAGTTTCCGTACAGACGGCGGGTCTGTTGGCGCGCCCGGGGCGGGGTTCGACCCCCGGGGCGTGACAGATTTAGGTGGTATCAGAGCCTAGGTGTATAGGTCATTGGGGACTTAGAGACCCTAGGCTTTTGGTTGGACATAGGATGACTGTCGTGAGAGACGAGATTGTAGCGAGAGTCCTGATTGTGTAGCAACTCCCCCAGGAGTTTGGGGTGAGTGACTTTACGTGTTACTCGCTAAAAGTGGTTATGTTGGCTGCAGACAGCATAATGCTTTAGAACGGGTAACAGGTATAGACTTTCGCTGGATTGGGTCGTGAGAGTTCCTTCGCTAACCCTTGTTTTCCTTTTTGCAGTTGCCTGAGATGCCTCCGAGACGTCGCGTGACGACGAGGGCACTTTCTGCAACAGACGATGAGCCCGAGCAACAGGAGGCCGCGCAGGACGAGGTCCAGGAGCTGCGGGCCCAGGTGGCCCAGATGTCTGAGGCGTTGCGACGCCAGGAGGAGGCGGCCAAGCGCCAGGAAGAAAGTATGGAGCGGATGATGAGGTTACTCGAGCAGAGGACATCACCAGCTGCACCTCCAGTGGCGACCTCGTCGACCTCGTCTCCGATCGCCCCGTTGTCAGAGGCAGAGCAGAAGGAGCTCACGGATCGACTAGCCTACATGTCCAAGTTTCGCCCTCCGCTTTTTGCAGGACAGAGCTCAGAGCCTTGGGAGGCGAAAAACTGGATTGCAGCGATGGAGAAGTTGTTTGAAAACCTGTTTATCAAGGAAAAGCATCAAGTGCACCTAGCCACGCACTTCTTGGAAAAGGACGCCGAGACCTGGTGGCGTCGTGTACGGCCTGTGGGACCGCCGGGTGTACCTTTGCTGTCTTGGGCTGAGTTTCGTGCTTTGCTGCTCGGGGTCTACTTTCCCGACAGCGCAAAGCAGAAGCTAGAGGGGGACTTGCGACGGCTACAGCAGGGGGATCGGCCCCTCGCGACGTATGTTCTTGAGTTTCAGCGGCTGTTGGGTAGCGTGCCTCACGTTGCCCGGGATGAGGCCCAGAGAGTTGAGCTGTTTGAGAAAGGTCTGCACAAGGATATTTACCCTCACGTTCACTCATTTAGAGCCCAGACTTTGGATACGGCGATTGATCACGCACAGTGGGTTGATAGAGGCACCGTGGTTATGTCTGAGCAGGGGTTGGCGCCTGGGGCTAGTTCGGGGGAGAAGCGCCCGGCGCCATCTGAGATTGGGCAGTCTAGCAGGCCGAGGCCCCCGAGACCGCCACCGTTCCAGCCTCGGGGCCGCGGGTCGCAGAGGAGGCAGGGATCGGGGGGCCCTCGACCCCCTAGGCAGCAGCAGCAGCAGCAGCAGCAGCAGCGGAGGCGCGCTGACAGATGTGTGATATGCGGCGGCCCCCACGCTCCTTCGCAGTGTGATCAGCGGCAGGGCCGGTGCTTCCAGTGTGGGCAGGCAGGGCATCGGGCATGGTCTTGTCCTAGAGCGGGATCAGCCGCGGCATCGACAGCTTCGGCTCCTTCACCGCCCTTCCCGACGGGCGGGGCTTCGGCAGGTGTTGGCCAGGGGGATAGGGCCACTTCGTCGCGGCAGTCAGACAGGCGACCACCCCCAAGTGGGAGAGTCTATGCAGCTCAGGTCGAGGACTCGGGGACAGCTAGCCACGTGGTGGCAGGTATTATCCTTATCTCATCTATCCGCACTAGAGCTTTATTTGATACCGGAGCATCGCATTCATTTGTCAGTAGGACTTTTGCATCCATGCATGGGCTTGGGATAGGGCCGTTAGAGCGTGCTCGGGAGGTTCAGATACCTGAGCACGTGCTACTCGTGGAGGAGTGTTGTTGGTCCTGCCCAGTGCGGCTGGGGCCCTGGTTGTTGCCTGTTGACCTTTTGGTCCTAGGTCAGCTCCGGGATTTCGATGTAGTGCTAGGTATGGACTGGTTGACTCAGTATTATGCTACCATCGATTGTAGAGAGAGGACTGTGACCCTTCGTGAGCCTGGGCAGCAGGAGTTCGTTTTTAGGGGTTGTCAGAGCACTCTTTTTGCTGCAACGATCTCTTCTGCTCGAGCACGTCAGATGATGAGTCGTGGATGTATCGCTTTCTTAGCTGCTGTTGTGGAGGTGCCTACGGCGATGCCTGGGCTCGAGGACATTCCTATCGTCCGAGAGTATCCAGATGTGTTCCCTCCAGAGTTATCGTCCATGCCGCCGGATCGAGAGATTGAGTTCGTGATTGATGTAGTTCCCGGAACTACACCAATCTCTAAGGCACCCTACAGGATGGCCCCGGCAGAATTGAGGGAGTTAAAGGCTCAGCTGCAGGATCTTTTGGATCGCGGGTTTGTGCGACCTAGTGTTTCTCCTTGGGGAGCCCCGATTCTGTTTGTAAAGAAGAAGGACGGGTCACTTAGGCTTTGCGTGGACTACCGGGAATTGAATAAAGTGACCGTCAAGAACAAGTATCCACTTCCTCGGATTGATGATCTATTTGATCAGCTTCAGGGAGCTACGGTCTTCTCGAAGATAGATCTTCAATCCGGTTACCACCAGCTGAGGGTGAGGGCCGAGGATGTTTCCAAGACGGCGTTTAGGACTCGGTATGGGCATTACGAGTTCACAGTGTTACCTTTTGGTTTGACGAATGCCCCGGCTGCGTTTATGGATCTGATGAACCGAGTGTTCCAGCCGTACTTGGACCGTTTCGTGGTGGTTTTCATAGATGACATTTTAGTATATTCCCGTAGCGATTCTGAGCACGAGGAGCACTTGCGGATAGTGCTACAGCTTCTGAGAGAGAAGGAGTTGTATGCCAAGTTAAAAAAGTGCGCCTTCTGGCTTCGGGAAGTCTCTTTTCTGGGCCATGTGGTATCAGCCGCAGGTGTGGCAGTGGACCCGACGAAGATCGACGCGGTTCGGGATTGGCCTAGACCGACGACGGTGACTGAGATACGGAGTTTTTTGGGCCTTGCGGGCTACTACCGTCGGTTTGTAGAGGGCTTTGCGAAGCTCTCTACCCCCCTCACCAGATTGACCAGGAAAGGGGTAAGGTTTGATTGGTCAGAGGAGTGCCAGAAGAGCTTCGAGGAGTTGAAGCAGAGGTTGACTACAGCGCCGGTCCTTGCACTACCAGTCATGGGAGAGGGGTACGTGATTTACAGTGACGCCTCCCACAGCGGCCTCGGATGCGTGTTGATGCAGCATGGTAGGGTAATTGCCTTTGCCTCGCGCCAGTTAAAGGATTATGAGAGAAATTACCCTACGCATGACCTTGAGCTAGCTGCCGTTGTTTATGCCCTGAAGATCTGGCGTCATTATTTGTATGGTGAGCACTGCGAAATCTTCACCGATCATCAGAGTCTGAAATATCTGTTCACTCAAAGAGAACTCAACTTAAGGCAGCGCCGGTGGCTTGAGCTGCTAAAGGATTACGACTTGAGTATTCTGTATCATCCCGGCAAGGCCAACGTGGTCGCGGATGCTTTGAGCCGGCGATCAGGACAGACCATGAGCATGCTTATTACCCAGCAGGGACCACTGAGAGAGCAGCTGAGGAGTTTGGGTTTGGAGGTGGTGGCCCCTGGGGCTTCCGCAAGACTGATGTCTATGGTCTTGCAGCCCACCTTGCTGGACAGGATTAGAGAGAAGCAGAGTGGAGACCCCTATCTCGAGGGGATCCGAGACCAGGTGCAGCGTGGCCAGGAGGGGGACTTTTCTGTGGACGTAGCGGGAGTACTTAGGTACAGGGACCGCTACTGTGTGCCCGTGGATTCTGAGATTAGAGAGTTGATCCTTAGGGAGGCCCACTATACACCTTACACCCTCCACCCTGGGGGGACAAAGATGTATAGAGATTTGAGGGGGCAGTTCTGGTGGCCAGGCATGAAGAGGGACGTCGGTAGATTTGTAGCTCATTGTCTAACTTGCCAGCAGGTAAAAGCAGAGCACCAGGTTCCAGCGGGCAAGTTGCAAAGCCTACCAATCCCTGAGTGGAAGTGGGATTGCATTACTATGGATTTCATTGTTGGACTGCCGAGGACTCAGAGTGGGGCTGACGCCATTTGGGTGATAGTAGATCGTTTGACCAAATCAGCTCACTTTCTGCCGATTCAGTCAGGTTGGACCTTGGAGAGGTTAGCGCAGTTGTACCTGGACGAGGTTGTGAGGCTTCATGGGATACCAGCTTCTATTGTATCAGACAGGGACCCGAGGTTCACTTCGCAGTTCTGGAGGAGCTTACAGGGGGCCTTGGGGACCCAGCTTCAGTTTAGCACCGCCTTTCACCCACAGACCGACGGACAGTCCGAGCGGACTATTCAGACTCTGGAGGACATGTTGAGGGCTTGTGTCTTGAGCTTTAGTGGCAGTTGGGATCGACATCTGAGGCTAGCAGAGTTTGCCTACAACAATAGCTTCCAGGCGAGCATCCAGATGGCGCCCTATGAAGCATTGTATGGTAGGAAATGTCGATCGCCCCTGTGTTGGAGTGACGTGGGTGAAAGGAAAACCTTGGGGCCTGATTTGCTTTTGGATGCTGAGGATAAAGTGAAGGTTATTCGGCGTCATCTAGTGACTGCGCAGAGCCGACAGAGGAGCTATGCCGATAGGAGGCGGCGAGACTTGGAGTTTCAGGTGGGAGATCATGTGTTTCTGAAAGTCTCGCCTGCTAGAGGGATACGGCGCTTTGGAGTGCGCGGGAAGCTGAGCCCGCGTTTTATTGGACCATTCGAGATTTTAGAGCGCATCGGACCGGTCGCCTATCGGATTGCTCTACCGCCTCGTTTGTCGGGTACTCACGATGTATTCCATGTTTCTGTTTTGAGGAAGTATGTGTATGATCCCTCACACATACTGGATTTCACTTCCCTTGAGATGGATGAGGAGCTGCACTTTCAGGAGCGCCCGATGCGAATTCTTGCTCGTGAGACGAGGGAATTGCGCAATCGGGTTTTACCTTATGTAAAGGTACTTTGGAGCCACCACGATGAGAGAGAGGCTACTTGGGAGCCCGAGGATCAGCTGAGGATTGCCTACCCTGATCTATTTGAGACCCCTTCATGAGTTTTGAGCTTTTTGGGTTTCGAGGACGAAACCGTTTGAAGGGGGGGAGAGTGTAGAATGCCGGTTTTTAATTTGAGCCTACCGACTCTTCTGTTGAGCTTTTTGGGTGAGAAAAGCTGCGAGCATGTGTATTTTCAGTTTACAGCGGAGCTCGGGAGGTTCCGGGCTGCGGAAGGAAGCCCGAGGTCGAAAAGTGAGTTGTTGGGGCATTTTGGTTTATTTATTTAATTATTGTTTTTTTTAAAAAGGGGATTTATTTGTATTGCTTTCTCTTTTTTTTCCTTGCTGTGGCTTGTGGGGAGCTGGCAGAGGGTGGGAGAGGGCATTTAATTAGTGGTAGGTGGCTAATTAATTTAGTCTCCTTTAAAAGTCTTCTTGCTGCTTGTTTATTCAAGTGCCTCCACCTCACCCTCTCCACCTCACCTCTTTTCTCCATCAAGCAAGCAAGCAGCAGGGGATTTCGGTTGGCTCGGTGAAGCTGAAGCACGAGTGAGGAAGAAAAGGGAAGGAGGCCTTTTGGGAGTAAACCGACTGTTGGTTGCCGGGGAGCGCCGAGCGAGGTGCGCGCGACGGCAACGACGAGGTTGGTGTTCACTTTGGTATTTTTAATTCTTGGGTTTTTGAGTTCTTTTCTTCTTCTTCTTTCTTTTCTTTCCCCGTGGTTGCGGCTGTGCGGACTCGTTGTCCGGGGTGGCTGTTACTGTGCAGGCCGCGCGCGCGCGAATTTTTTGGCGGCGCGTGGCTGCGAGTGCTGCCGCTGCGCGGGCGCACATGGGCGCCGCGCGCAGCGTGCGCCCTGCTGCCATTTGTGTGCAGCAGGGCGCCGGCTGCTCAGGGCTGCGGCATGGGGCCGCGCGGGCCTGCAGGCCGCGCGCTTGGCGCGCGGCACTGCAGGGGTGCCGCGCGGGCGGCCCCTGTGCCGCGCGGCACTGCAGGCCGCGCGCTTGGCGCGCGGCACTGCAGGGGTGCCGCGCGGCACTGCGGGGGGCGCCGCGCGGGCGGCCCCTGTGCCGCGCGGCATTGCAGGCCGCGCGCGAGCGCGCGGCACTGCAGGGGGGTGCCGCGCGGGCGGCCCCCGTGCCGCGCGGGCGGCCCCCGTGCCGCGCGGCATCGCAGGCGCGCGCGCGAGCGCGCGGCACTGCGAGGGTGCCGCGCGGGCGCCCTTGGGGCCCCGCGGCCCTGCAGGCCGCGCGCTGGGCGCGCGGCCCTGCAGGGTGCCGCGCGGGCGGCCCATCGGGCCCCGCGGCCCTGCAGGCCGCACGCGGGGGCGCGCGGCCCTGCAGGGCGCCGCGCGGGCGGCCCATGGGGCCCCGCGGCCCTGCAGGCCGCGCGCTGGGCGCGCGGCCCTGCAGGGTGCCGCGCGGGCGGCCCATGGGGCCCCGCGGCCCTGCAGGCCGCGCGCGGGGCGCGCGGCCCTGCAGGGGGCCGCGCGGGCGGCCCATGGGGCCCCGCGGCCCTGCAGGCCGCGCGCGGGGCGCGCGGCCCTGCAGGGCGCCGCGCGGGCGGCCCATGGAAGCCCCGCGGCCTGCAGGCCGCGCGCTGGGCGCGCGGCCCTGCAGGGTGCCGCGCGGGCGGCCCATGGGGCCCCGCGGCCCTGCAGGCCGCGCGCGGGGCGCGCGGCCCTGCAGGGCGCCGCGCGGGCGGCCCATGGGGCCGCGCGGCCCTGCTGGCCGCGCGCGGGGCGCGCGGCCCTGCTGGGCGCCGCGCGGGCAACCCTTGGGCCGCGCGGCGCTGCCGGCCGCGCGGCTGTCCGCCGCCGCGCGGGGCCGGGTTCTTTGGGCCGTTCGGCCGTGGACCGCTCTGTGCCGTTGCCTTCGGCTCGGCGGTGCGCCGTGGCGGGTGCGCGATGGTCCTTCCGCGCAACGCTTGGCGTTCCTTCGTGGGCGGTTTGGTTTGTACCGCCGTTTTGAGCGCGGTGTTGGGCCGCGGGTTTTTCTGACCCCTGTCTTCGCCGTTTCCGCAGTGGTGGCTTTGCGCAAGCTCTCTACGTGACCGGTGGTGCACGTTTTGCCGCGGGGAGCTGCTGGTTTGCTTCGGGACCTTCTTCTAGCGCGCGGCGTTGCGGGTTCAGCACAGGTGGGTTGTTTTATTTAGAAATCGCGATTGCTCTACATTGCTTCGAAATGCAAAGGTATTGTGTTCCTTTTCATTATTACTCTTATCTGGTAACCGACAGGATGTCGTTCTAAATCATGGGAAACCCCTTGTGAGTTTGGATCTCGTGCCGGGGGCCGAGAAAGGGGGATCCCTGGATTTTCTAGCTTTACTCCAGAGTCTCATGATGTTGTAGCATTACCAGATTTAGTCGAGGGTTGGTTTTCCGACTAGATTGTGAGTAGAGTCATTCGAGTTGTCCGATCTATTTGATCGAGGATTATAGCCTGCAGATGCCGCTTGCTGAGACAGTTGTGACTTGATCCTTACCCGGTGGGGTCGCACCCCTCGGGTCACGCTCCGGACGCGTTGAGATATTGATACCCCTGGCCGTGCTACCAGGTGGGTACTCGCCCCTGGCCGTGCTACCAGGCGGCTACTTGAGAGAGATAGAGACAGTCGGACAGGACGCCCCACGTAAATCCCGTCCTAAAGTGGATGTGTGGTGGTGGGCAGGTGCGCTCCTAGTCGACAGGCGCAGGCTTGGCTGGCCCTATGGGCAGTCGTTGAGATTTGGTGACATGAGCGGGTGGTTGTGGCATATGTTCTTAGATGGTTTTCCTTCGAGCATAGTATTGAGGCATATAGTGGTAGATTTACTTCCCGCATGCATATCTATCTATCTATCTATCTATCTATCTGTTCTTGCCTCCAGCGGACTTGGTGGGCGCACCGTGAGTTCTGACAGCGGTACCCACTGAGATCTGCTTTTGCAGTTGATCTCACACCCGCTGCGTGTGACAGGTGTTCCTGAGGCGTCTTTTCCAGGCTCAGCTCGTGCGGAGTCCTCTGACCGAGGTAAGGGCGTCGCCGACTAGTTCCTACCCGAGTTGGTCGAGTCAGAGATAGAGTGACCTGTACCTTTTTGGTTTCCTCTTTTGTACTAGACAGTGGTACTGTACTTATGTTTTTGTGAGATAGTGGACTCTTGTACTTGGACTCTTTTATTTAGTAATTTCAGTTTCCGTTCTTCTTACTGCATAGCTTCTTTTCCGCTCTGATACTTGTGTAGCGATAGATCTCTTTGCAGGTTGGACGCTTCGTCTGTACGGCAGTTTCCGTACAGACGGCGGGTCTGTTGGCGCGCCCGGGGCGGGGTTCGACCCCCGGGGCGTGACAGTTAGGGCATTATGAGCTTTAGCGAGGTCAAGTGGATTGACCAATGCCCTACCGCCCTTATGTTTGGATAATTGGGTTACACCAGCTATGTGTGGACGGGTTGGTGGTCGTACCCGTCGTGGACGTTTGGTTTATTTTCCGAGGCGACATAGAGCCTAAGGAGCACTTGGAGAGAGTGCTGCCACTTCTGAGAGAGAAGAAGTTTAATGCCAAGTTTAGAGAGCATGGTTTTAACTTCGAAAGGTTCTGTAGATTAGGCCATATGATTTTAGCTGAAAAAGGGACAGAGAACCCAACGAAGAGTAATACCCTACGAGTTGAGCCTAACCCACGTTTCTGGCAGAGGTCCGAGGTTTTTGGAGTAAGTAGTGCCAGCGTAGCTTTGAAGAGTTAAAGCTGAGGTTGACGTCAGCGTCAATGTAGATGTTTGCCAGTGATTGGAAGAGTTTGGTTTGAGGAAATGTCAGCGGATAGAGTTTTCAGGATGTATGATTGATATCACAGTGTTATCCCGGCGAGGACATTATGGTCATGGACGCCTTGTTTAGGCGAGCAGGGCAACTTTGGAAATGAGAGGGTCGATCTGTGAGTGCCACTTTGGAAACTTCGAATTGAGAGTTGGAAATTTGGGGTTTGTCCCTGATGTTGGATTTCTTTTCCTGTAAAGGGATGTAAGAGTGCATTGTGGAGCTTTAATCTTTTGTTGCTAAGGAGCAACGGAGAGGTCGCCAATTTGGGGCTTAGAGTTCGGATTTGAAAATCTTAATTTGTGGAAGCCTCTATCCACGGGGATTTGTAGATCTAAGTTTATGCGGGGAGTTTGGTCCGCGAGAATTTATCCAGCCGAAAGATATATTTTGGATCCCTAGCGTGTTTTGGATTTCACTTCTTTGGAATTGGACGAGGAATTGAGCTATTCTGAGCGACCGATGCAATTTGGCTTGTGGGACAAAGGAATCTTGCAGTCGAGTTATACCTTTGGTGAAGGTTCAGTGGAGTCATCGTGATGAGTGAGAGCGACCACCTGAGAGCCCGAGGATGAATTGAGGATCTCCTATCCCCATTTGACTGTGGTACCCTCCTGAGTTATGGATTTATTTTGGTTTCGAGGACGAAACCCTTTTTAGGAGGGGAGAGTGTAGAGTACCGGGAATTCGGATGGCGCGCCGACCTCGCAAGATGGCGTGGTGCGGAGGAATTGCCTCGGGCGTGTTCCGTATGTATTTAAAGATGAGTTCGGGTTGAGTCGGATCAACGCGGAAGCACCAGCTTGAATCGGAGTTTTCCGGGCTTGTCCGCCGTTAGAGGACCGGTTTCGGGGAAGCCTCGACTTCACAGTGGAGTGCAGAAATTTTGGGAACACTTGGAACAGGTGTAGTTTATGTTTACAGCGGATTTCGGGAGGTTCCGGACTGGTGCGGAGGCCCGAGGGCAAAAAGTGAGTTGACGGAGGACTTTTGATGGATTATTTAATTATTTAAATTAATTAATGGTTTTATTTGGTGGCTTGGGGCTGTGAGTAATTGAAAGAAAATTATTTATTGAGGAGTTTGGATTAGTGAGAGATGGTTTAAGGTGTTGTTTAGAGGTTGTGTCACACCCCGAAACTGCTACCAATTTGGCATGGTTCGGGCGCGCTGAACAGACGCCGAACGGACAGAACCTCCCCTGTCCGCCCAAGGCTAAGTGACAAGATCATGTACAAGAATCACCCAGGAATTAATTCTAGATATACACAATCACAACGAGAGCACAACCAGTGCTAACAAGAACATAAGAGCAAGGTACGAGTATATAAAAGTAAACATACAAGTAACAAAAGAGAGAAACTCTATCTATTACAACCATTCCATTCGAGTATATGAATAATACATAGATCACATCCAAAACGTCCTCACACTATACAACATCTACTCTCAAAATGTAAAGACAAGGTGACAAGAGCTATAGATGTAGGGAGGCTGCTATCAATGCCTCTAGGGCGCCAAGCCCTTACCGCGATCCTCGCCGGGAGTACCTGTACTCGGCCCTGTAATAATAGTGGGGTGAGAACTATGGTCCATAGTTCCCAGTGGGTTCGGCCACCGACTCCACCGGTCTTCCCACTAGGTCCAAGAGGACAAAAGCAGATAGATAGATAGATATATCTGAAAACTGTAAATGCAGTAAATAACTACACTACTATGCCCAACACGGAAAAACATGTATGCATGCTCAGGGGAGAGATATCCAAATATATCACTATGTCCAAGAAGTACTATTTCATACTTGTTCTCTAACTCATTTTCAAGAAGTGTGGTTTTTAACACTTCATCTCAAATCTCACGGCACACCCGAAGGTTGCCCACGGCTCACTATCACGACGAGGGAGACTATGTCTCAACCTACCAATCGAACGCGTCTGCGGGACCCTAACCGTCCCTCGGGGTGGCGTGCCCCGTGACCAACTCCGGAGTAGGCGGCCGTAGAGGAGCGACCTCCACCAGCCAAAGACAGACTATGAGCATGATCCAATCCTCTCCACACGAGGATACCCTATCTATAAGGCTAATGGCAACTGAGATCCCTATAGATAATACACAACCTATGTCTCACATGTGTCACGATAGGTTTACCTACACTACCTTTCATATGCCACTCGTTCATTTATTGTGTGGTGTTCACAATTTCTACATATATGCCACTCGTCATCAATTGTCGACTCACAAGTCCAACACCCAATCCGCACTATAGGATTCCACGGTATCGACCCAATCTTTCCCAATCCAACATATTAGCATAACATTTGCTAAATATCTATATCAACCGGAAAGTATAAAGATGGCAATACATACTATCCTACAATGCAATGGTGCGATATGCAATAGTGTAAGTGGCTAAGACATAGAGAGAAGCCCAACGGCTTCGGTAAGAGCACCACCCACCTCGGGTCCTTGGCTCGGCTCGGCTCTCCAAAAAAAATCTACGGGAGCACCGGTCTCGATCACAAGGGTCGCCTCAAGTCGGATGTCCTAAACAAGTCCAAAACGACCTATTAATAACCTCCAAGCACTATGCTTAGTGTTTTCACGTGCGCGCAAAAGCGCCGACGAAAGACGACGAACTTCCACGATTTGTGGTCTGGGTCGTCAAGGGTTTACCCAAAACCCCTCCATGATGGAAGGATTCCATTTAAATCCCCCACCAAAATTACTAATGTCATTATTTCTCTTTTTGCCTCAAAAGTCCTAGAGCGCGTATTTCGGCTCTAACTTTTCGGCCGTTCGACGGAATGTCGATCCGTCTTCGCCAACACGTTTCTTTACATAGTAATTGAGTTTCCATGGGTTCAAATGAGATCAATCCCATGAAAATCCAAAAACTCCTCTTTTAACCTTAGGTTTCATTTACACATTCATCACGATTTCTCCACGATTTTCGCCGATTTCTTCGACAAGAATTCTTCTAAGATCATATAGATTATAGATCAAAAAAAGATATGGCAAAAATCAAATTTATCTTTCGCGAAACTCACCTCAAAAAGCCGTGATTTCGAGCTTTTCTTGGTTCAAGAGCTTGCCCTCGCTCGCCTTAGGCTTCCCGCAAATCGCTCCGCGATTTAGTGCACATTGGAGCAAGAAAATTTAGAGAGAGAGAGAGAGGAGGAGGAGGTGAGAGAGATAGCTCTCCATGGAGGTGCTCCTGGTGCTTGCGTGCGGGTGGAGAAGAAGAAGAAAGGGGAAAGTGGTCCTTTTATGCATAAAGGACCCCCCCCCCCCCCCCCCCCCCCCCCCCACAATAGTGCTAATTTACTATTTAGTCCAATTTTTTATCTGATACTTGCCTGCGGAACCCTTCTGGATGTCCGTTTGTGCTCAAATTTGACGGGCAGACTCAATTTACCTTAATTTATCGTGGGTTATCTTAACTTTTCAGTTTGGACCATTTCTGGGTCACCGGAAACTGCGTCAGACTGTAATCTCTAACAGATAGCAGTTCGATTTTATTCTTCACCTTCCGGGTATCAAAATGGGCCGAAACTTTAAATCTAGCCCCATAAAAATAATGCTGACTCATTCCCCAGTTTCCGAAATTTTCTGACACTGTGCATTTTCTGCTAATTTATCTGCCCCGTCTCTCACAGAAAATATTAAATCTTCTGTTTTCGCTCCGATTTCGGCGCAGGTCATTTCCAACCTATATTTTGCTTCTATGAGTCCAATAAAAATAGTATCTTACACTATTTTTTTTTATTTTTATTTATATAATAATTTTTCTGACTTACTATATCCTACCGTAACTTCTATATGGTATTTAAAAGTTGAATTTGTACATTTTACCTATGGTTAATTAGGATTTCTTTGAATTAATTGGGCATATTCTACTTAATGTCTAACTTCTACTTTTAGAAGTTCGGTATCCTACATTCTTCCCCCCTTAAGCAATTTCGTCCGCGAAATTTAAATTTAACGCAATTCAACCGAATCGAAATCCATACCTCTAATTCATCTCCTCGAAGAGATGAGGATGGTGCGCCCTCATCGTTTCCTCAAGTTCCCACGTGGCTTCGCGATCATCGTGATTGCTCCACCGGACCCTGACATAAGGAATCTCGCGGTTCCTCAATTTGCGCACCTCCCGAGCAATAATCGCCACCGGGAACTCCTCATAGCTCAAGTCATCCTGAAGCTCCGGCGGCTCATATAGCATCGCATGCTCCGGATCGGGTACATATTTGCGGAGATTGGAGACGTGGAAGACGTTATGTACATCCGCCAACTTCGGCGGCAATGCAAGCCGGTACGCCACCGCTCCCACACGCTCCAATATCTCATAGGGGCCGATATAGCGGGGACTTAGTTTTCCCCGCACTCCAAATCGCTTCACGCCCCTCATGGGCGAAACCTTCAAGAAGACGCGGTCGCCCACCGCGAATTCCAAATCCCGCTGACGCTTGTCCGCCTAGCTTTGTTGCCGAGATTGCGCCATAAGCAATCTTTTGCGAGCAAGGCGGACCTTCTCCTCCGCCTCCCGCAAAATGTCTGGCCCGAACTCCGTGCGCTCGCCCACATCACTCCAATAGATAGGGGATCGACACTTCCGTCCATAAAGAGCCTCGAACGGTGCCATCCCCAAACTAGCGTGATAACTGTTGTTGTAGGCGAACTCGGCCATCGGCAAGTACTTGCACCAACTGCCCTTGTAATCGATGACGCACGCTCGCAACATGTCCTCCAAGGTCTGAATGGTTCTCTCTGTCTGACCATCAGTCTGAGGGTGAAAAGCGGTGCTAAAATCGAGCCGTGTGCCAAGGGCCTCCTGCAGATTCCTCCAGAAATGCGAGGTGAACTTGGGGTCTCGGTCCGATACAATCGACTTCGGCACCCCGTGCAGCCTCACCACTTCGTCAAGATATACCTGTGCCAACTTCTCTCCCGCCCAGGTGGTGTGGACCGGCAAGAAATGTGCCGACTTGGTGAGACGATCCACAATCACCCAGATCGAGTCGTGGCCTCCCGTTGAGCGAGGCAACCCGACGATAAAGTCCATAGAGATGTCCTCCCACTTCCAAACGGGAATAGGCAAGCTTTGGAGTTTCCCCGCCCGGAGTCGACGCTCCGCCTTTATCTGTTGACATGTAAGGCACTTTGCCACGATGCGCCCAATGTCCGCCTTCATCCCCGGCCACCAATAGAGCATCTTCAACTCGTGGTACATCTTGGTGCCACCAGGGTGCTTGGCATAAGGTGACCGATGCGCCTCTCGCAATATCAGTTCGCGGAGCTCCTCATTTTCCGGCACACACCAACGGTTCAGAAACCGAAGTGTGCCATCGGCGTGTACATGGAAATTGCCGCCTTTGCCCTCCTCGATGTCACGCCGCACCTTTTGGAGACTTGAGTCGGAAGGCTGCACATTCTTGATCCTCTCCAACAAGGTCGGCTGAATAATAAGCGCCATCATCAGGGCCGGCACCTCGGGAGCGACTACCTCAAGGTTCATCCGCTCCATGCCCAAACATAACGGCGTTTGATTCGTGACGTCCATAGCGAGGTTCCTCGCCGTCTTTCTACTTAGTGCATCGGCGACCACGTTTTCTTTGCCGGGGTGGTAAAGGATATCGACATCATAATCCTTCAGCAGCTCCAACCATCGCCGTTGCCGCAAATTGAGCTCCTTCTGGGTGAATAAGTACTTGAGGCTTTTGTGGTCGGTGTAGATCTCGCAATGTGCACCATACAAGTAGTGCCTCCACAACTTCAGCGCGAAGATCACCGCCGCCAACTCCAAATCGTGAATCGGATAGTTCTTTTCGTGGTCCTTCAACTGGCGGGATGCATAAGCGATCACTTTTTCGCCCTGCATCAGGACACACCCCAGACCCAGATAGGATGCGTCGCTATACACCACGAAGTCCTCGCCCTGCACCGGTAAGGCGAGAATAGGAGCCGACGTCAACCTTTTCTTCAATTCAATGAAACCCCGGTCGCATTCGTCGCTCCAAACGAACTTGACGCCCTTTTGCGTCAGCCGAGTAAGTGGAGTCACAATCCTCGAGAAACCCTCCACGAACCGTCGATAATACCCGGCCAAGCCCACAAAACTGCGGACTTCCGTGACATTCGTCGGGCGCGGCCAATCCCTAACCGCCTCAATTTTCTTCGGGTCAACTGAAATCCCCCCCTCAGAAATAATATGCCCGAGGAAAGCCACCTCGCGGAGCCAAAACTCGCACTTCTTCAGTCTTGCAAATAGCTTCTCCTCCCGAAGGATTTGAAGCACTATCCGCAAATGCTCCGCGTGCTCCTCGTCGCTCCGCGAATAGACCAAAATGCCGTCAATGAAGACCACGACAAATCGGTCCAAGTACTCCCTGAACACACGGTTCATCAGATCCATGAACGCCGCCGGGGCGTTAGTAAGCCCGAAAGGCATGACCGTGTATTCGTAGTGACCATAGCGTGTGCGAAACGCCGTTTTCTGAACATCCTCCGGCTTGATTTTCAACTGGTGGTAGCCGGACCGGAGATCAATTTTGGAGTACACCAGCGACCCTTGCAATTGGTCAAACAAGTCGTCGATTCTGGGTAACGGGTACTTGTTTTTGATGGTAACCTTGTTCAACTCCCGATAATCCACACAGAGTCGAAAAGAACCATCCTTCTTGCGCACAAATAATACCGGGGCTCCCCACGGCGATACACTTGGCCGAATGAACCCTTTGTCGAGAAGATCCTGCAACTGATCCCTCAACTCCTTCAATTCTGCCGGCGCCATAGACTGATAAAGCCGTGATACCGAGACGGATAGAGTGATGGCCGCCAGCATCTAGTGGATGAGTATGTGCAGCTGGTTAGAGGGCACCAGGAGAGTGGATTGTATCTTACTTGAGGTAGCCTTCCTTATAGTCTTTGGATGTAGAGCATTTAGATGCCGACACCGCAGGTGCTTGTTTCAGTAAAGCATGGGTAGCTTTGCGTGGACCAGAGATGGGACTGATGGCTTGTGCACGTGAGGATCAGGTTCCAGACCACGTATAGCACATGGATGAGTGTTGCCAGTCCTGCCAGTGTAGGTAGGACATTCGATTTGATTCCTTGAGTTTTTATTCTTATATCAGTTTCGGGGAGTTGTTACGATGGTTGGATAGGGATGTGTTATCCCGTTGTTTGCTATTATGGATTGTCGGGAGAGGACAATGACCCTCCGGGGACCTGGTCAGGAGGAGTGTGTTTTGTTAGAGGATGCTGTAGCACGTTAGAGGTTGAGTTGTGGTTGCTTATCGCTTCGCGAGCGACTGTGGAGGAAGTGCCTACGGCGGCACCGGGACCAAAGTTTAATCTTATCGCCGTGTGACCCCGGGTGTGAGTCCACCTAAGCTGATTTTCGAAGCCGCCGCCTAGTGGAATTGAGATCGAGATAGTGGTCGACATAGTTTTGGAACTGCGTCGACTATAACGGCACCTCTTGGAGTATCACCTGCGAGACAGAGAATGAGAGCTGATAGTGCAGCTGCGGGATTTGATGGATCGAGAGGCCTGTGTGACCCAGTACCGCGTCGTGGGAATACGATAGTGAGGATCCGAGAAATGGATACTTGAGTATGAGGCCACACCGTGGATACACGGTGGTGATGCCACGCCGATTGGTGCACGGCAGTGATGCCACGTTGTGAATACACAACGGTGAGAGTTCTTTGATGGTTTGAGTACAGACTGGTTTGGAGTGTATTACGACAGATGCCCTCGTGAGTTTGATTGTCTTATGGAACCTTACAGCCGAGGGCTGTGCCCGGATGGTGTTCAGGACCCAGTAGGGCCATTGTGAGCTTACAGCACAGTTTTGTGGATTGATTGATACCCTGTCGTCCTTAGGATTTGAGGAATCGGGCGTTCCAGCTTTGTTTGGACGGGTGGGTAGTCGTACCCGTCATGGATATCTAGATTTATTTCCGAGGTGACCTGTAGCATGAGGAGCACTTGAGTATGGTGTTGCAACTTCTGAGAGAAGAAGTGGTTTGCCAAGTTGAGAGAGTGTGCTTTCGACTTCAAAAGGTTCTGTGGTTAGGCCTTATGTTTTCGGCTGCAAGAGCTGTTGAGGAGTTAGGGATCTCCTATCCACATTTGTTCGAGACACCCTCCTGAGTTATGGATTTATTCTGGTTTCGAGGACGAAACCTTTTTAAGGAGGGGAGAGTGTAGAGTACCGGGTTTTCAGATGGCGCGCCGACCGCGCAAGATGGCGTGGTGCGGAGGATTTGCCTTGGGCTTGTTGCTTATGTGTATACAGATGAGTTCGAGTTGTTTCGGATCTACGCGGAAGCCCCAGCTTCACTTGGGGTTTTCCGGGCATTGTGCGCTGATAGAGGACTGGCTTCGGGGAAGCCTCGACTTCACAGTGGAGTGCGGAAAATTTGGGAAACACTTGGAACAGGTATACTTTGGAATTACAACGGATTTCGGGAGGTTCCGGACTGACGCGGAGGACCCGAAGACGAAAAGTGAGTTGGAACTGGCAATTTTGGAGCCGGTTTTTGTATTTAGCACACCGACTCCACGGTTGAGCTTTTTGAGGAGAAAAAGCTTTGAGCATGTGTAATTTCAGATTACAGCGGGGTTCGGGAGGTTTCAGGCCGGTGCGGAGGCCCCGAAGACAAAAAGTGATTTGGAGTTGGCCAAATTTGGATTAATTAATTAATTTAATTTAATTAATGTGGTTTTTGCTGTGGAAAGTAGGAAGGAAACAGTTATGTGGCATGGAATGAGAATTTTAAGTGGGTGCCTTGAGATATTTTGCATTGGTGCATTTAATGCTGCCCACCTACCACACTAATTAAGTTCTCCTAATTAGAAGGCCTCCACGTCATCGTCTCTTTCACAAAGCAAAAACAGAGGATTTAAGATGGAACAGAGGAAAAGAAAGCAAGGTAGAATGAGAAAAAGGAAGATGAAGAAGGGAAAAAAAATGGTGGAAAAGGGAGGAGATGGTTGAGAGGGGTCGCCGTGGACCTTATGCTAGAGGCCGAGCGGAGCTTGCGCGCATCGAGCGCCTTCAAGGTATGTGCAGAATTTGTTTTCTTTTAGAGAGAGAGAGAGAGTAAGAGCTTAGTTTATTTGGGTTGCTCTTTTGGCATTGGAGGTTTGATTTTTGTTGGTTTTGGAGTGTTTTTGATTTTTTTGCTTGGACTTGCTGTCCATTGGAGGAGGCGGCAAGCGGAGCCGTATTGCGCAACTGCGGGCGCGCTGCCCATGCGGGCGCGCAGCCCAGGCGAGCGCGCTGCCCATGCGGGTTCGCTGCCCATGCGGGCGCGCGCGGCTGCCCAGGCGAGCGCGCGGCAGGCTCTGTTGAGCGCGCGGCAGGCCCGTGTACGCGCACGTCGAGGCCGTGGGTTGCTCGGGTAGTCGCGTGGACATTTTGTAGGCCTTTTTTGTTACGCGGTTCTTCCCTTTTGCTCTCAGGACGTCCTCTTGTGGATGCTCGGATTCGGCGAGGTGCTATGCGGAGCCGAGTGGAGTGCGCAGCGTGGCGTTGGGATCCTGTAGCTTGACTAGTGGCTTGGAGCTTGGGGTTTCCTTAAGCTGTGGGATGTTTTGAGGGTGTTGTAATATTGTGGAGTGTACAGTGGGATATTTTGAGGTGCAAATGGACTTAATGGTTGTAATGGTGGATTTAATAGGTGAGCAATTATTTTGTTAGTGAGCAGTTTTTTTATGTAAATTGGAGGTATGTAAATGAAGCTTGTATTTAATTGCAAGCTGTGATTTGTGGTGGACTTTTGATGAATTTAGTAGTGATTGGTTGTGGTGGGTACAGATGCACTTGAGAGAGAGTAGGTGGATTTGAATTAATGGATTGTGTTATGTGATCTTGATTTATTGTATGCATATGGAGCCTGGGCAGTGTGAAGTTTGTGCTGAGTATGTGGGTTCCATGTTGAGGACTATGTGTACGTGTGTGTGTGTACATGGGTGCTTGGTGGTGTTGTGAACCTTAATTAAGCATGTTGATGGATGAAGGACTTGCTTTAAGCAGGGAGCAATTTAAAATTATTGGAATTAAGGAATTGTGTATATGTGATCTGGAATCATTATGTGCATGTGAGCATAATGTTGGAGATGTATTTGAGGACTTTTGTATATTTGTGAGTGTGCTTTGGATTATTAGAGTGTTATAGGTGATATTGTGATCAGTGTGAACTTGTATGTAGCAGGTGGATTTATGGGATTTGGTGGTTATGTGAGCTTTAATTTATTTTTTGTGCTAAAGGGAGCAGCTTGTGTGTGTGTGGGGGGGGGGGGGGGGGGGGGGGGGGGTTGACTTAAGAAAATAATGTTTGGGTGAACATGTAAAGTTTAATTAAGTTGTTAATAGGAGCTTGTAGAGTTTATGTGTTTTGAGTGAGCATTTGGAGCTGCTTGTGTGTTGAGGGAGTTTTGTAGGGTGTAAGTGGTTTGTGCAAATTGGATAAATGAGCATTTATTTTATGAGCGTGCGGATGTTGTGGTGTGGCTTTTGGATTAAGGTGGATATAAAATGGACTGTGTACACCTGGTAGTAGCTGAAGGTTTTATGAGTACTACGAAAGTATACTTGTGTGCTGTGGATGTGTGGAGCGAGCCGTGGTGCACGGGATCTTTGTGAAGACTCTGGTGGTTTTATTGGAGCTTCCGAGAATTTTTTCAGGATTTGCGGCACTATTTTCGATGGTTTCGTCAGTTCGAGGTTCCAGCACTTCACCGACTTCAGCAATTGCCTGCAGAAAGCGTTCCATGTGGGTTGGAATTTCTCCAAAATGTATGGAATGCCCCTTAATGCTCCTGAATGCAATTTGATCATGTTTACCATGCTATTTTTCACTGTTTTTACATCTGATAATTGCCTGGGAATTTTTAGAAAATTATTTAGAATCCCAGATTATTTTTAGTATACTCCTCCTATCATATGACACTATGCTGCATGTTCTGTGGTCTTTATTTTTGCATCCGGACCATTTAAAAAATCGAGAAAGCCCGTTTTAAGGAAAAAAAAAAAAAACATCATTTTTCAAAGGTGGATTTTAAAAGATAAGTTCGCCAGAGGTATGGCATAATTTCGGGGTGCATTAGACCTCGTGCCTGGGGGCCGAGGGGTCTCTTTTTGAGTTTTGAGATGAGTTATAGTGTCATTTGATTTTTGAGCTCCTTATGGGATAGTGAGAATACTCTAGATTATGGGTCGTATTTTGATTCAGTGGTGGAGATGGCTCTCCCACTTAGCCTTGAGAGTTTTGGGGGTTCTGGCAGATCGAGTCGTGGAGGTTTCCCGACTCAGCCATGGGTCGTGCATTGTCAGATTGAGTCGTTGAGGGTTCTCCGACATAGCTGTGAGAGTGTTTGGGTTTTCCTGTTTGAGTCGTGGAGTCTTTTCCGACAGAGTTGCGCTTTCGAGCATTGAGTTGCCGATCTATGTGATCGTGGACTATAGCCTGCATATGCCGCTTATGAGATAGTGATACAGATGAGATACTTGAGTTCGGTGGGGTCGCTCCCCTCGAGCTACCACCCGGGTGTGTGTGATGATACCGAGCCTGACGAGGCTGCGATGATGCGACTAGTTGATACACTAGAGTTCGCTTGTGATAGTCCGTGTGGGACGCCCTACGTAAGTCCCGTCCAAGTGAGGACGAGGTGGCAGTAGGTTTGGCGCAGGCTTGACTGGACCCTATAGGGCAGTCATTGAGATTGGGTGACATTGAGAGAGTGATGGCATAGCATGTTCATTGATGAGTTTCCCTTTGAGCATAGTACTTGAGGCATATTATTAGCAGTGTTAGTATGTGAATATCGTATCATTGGTAGAGTTTCTTTTTGAGCCGTATGATTGAGACCTTCTAGCTGTAGTTTTCAATTCAGCTTACCATTATTTATCTATCTACCTATCTATCTGCATACCTATCTGTTTTGCCTCCAGTAGACTTAGTGGCCATACCGTGGATATTGGGACGGTACCCACTGAGATCTGCCTTCTGCAGTAGATCTCACACCCGCTGCGGTGACAGGTTTGAGGCCGCTGTTCCGGCTTGGTTCGCGCGGAGACAGCAGTTCGAGGTGAGGACGCGGCCGATTAGTTCCTTACCAGCATTGAGAGTCTGAGGTAGAGGTACCCGGCGTATTTATGTTTCCACTTTTGTACTGGACATTCTGAGAGACTTGTGAGGATAGTACTTGTTTTATTCTTGTGAGACTATGTACCTTGAGGATTTGTGTACTAGTGGAGATTTTTTCTATTCCAGATGTTCAGTTTTTATTCTATAGCTTTTGGTTTTAGTTTCAGCTCTGATACATGTTTTTTTTTTTTTAGCTTAGATCTGACTTGCAGGGTAGACGCTTCGTCTGTGCGGCAGTTTTCGTACAGATGGCGGATCTGTTGGCGAGCCCGGGTCGCAGTGCGACCCCGGGGCGTGACACTTAGAGTGTGGGGGAATGGAACATGTGTGGTTGATTTAAGAAAACAGTGTTTGGGTGAACATGTAATTTTATTCAGAGTTGTTATTAAGAGCTTAAAGAGTTTATGTGTTTTTAAGTGAGCAATTGGAGCTCCTTGTGTGTTGAGGGAGCTTTGTAGGGTGTAAGTGGATTGTGTATTTTGGTTAAATGAGCTTTTGTTTTGTGAGCATGTGTTCATTGATGGTGGACTTCATGTGGGCAGATGTTAAAGTTGAAGCTTCTAAGTAATTGTGTGTTTTGGTGTTAACCTGTAGGGTGCAAGCAGAGTTATGGTTTATTGTGCATAAGTGATCATTAATTTAATTAATGGGTAAATTGGAACACTTAGTGTGCTGTGAGCCTTTGTGGATTCTTGGAGCTTGCAAATTATGTGTAAGTTATATGTTTAATTATGATGGATTTAATTATGCAAATTGGTACTGTAAGGTGGAACTAAGGGATGATGTATGTGTGGACATGGTTTATTATGTTCAGATTGGAGCTTCTTGTATGCTGGGGATTTGTTGTGAGAGTAATTGAAGTGTATGTGTTTTTAAGTGTGCTGTTGAGTGTGTGTGGGTGGATTCTTGGATTTTAAGAGTTCTGGCGGTGTATTTTGACAGTGGAGTGCTTGTTTGCGCGTCGAATGTTTGTAGTGGACTCTAGGAATTTATTTGAGCTACCGGGGATTTTTTTCGGATTCGTGGCAAGGTGCGCGCACGAGGCACGATTCTCAAGGTTTCGTCAGTTCGAGGTTCCGACACTTCACCAACTTCAGCAATTGCCTGCGGAAAGCGTTCCAGGTGGGTTGAAATTTCTCCAAAATGTGTGGTATGCCCTTTAAAGCTATTGAATGCAATTTGATCATAATTATCATGTTATTTCTCCTGCATTTAAATCTGATAGTTGCCTGGATTTTTCTGGAAAATTCATTTGAGCCCCAGATTATTTTTAGCATACTCATGACACTATATGACACTGGGTTTCATGTTTTGTTGGCCTTACATATGCACCTGAATCGTTTTAAAAATCGACAAAATCCGTTTTAAGGAAAATCAGCATTTTCAATGTGGTTTTTAAATTATGAGTTCGCCAGGGGTATGACATAGGTCCAGGTGGCCCGGTATGCTTGTATACTCGTGCCAGGGGGCCGAGCGGATTTTTAGAGATTTGTGAGATGAGTTTCTAGTGTCATGTGAGTGTGAGCTTCTTTGTTGGGATTGATGAGGTTTTCTAGATTATGGGTCGTGCATATCAGATTTAGTCGTGGAGGTGGTTCTCCGACATAGCTGTGAGAGTGTTGGGCACTTCCTGATCGAGTCGTGGAGAGTTTTCCCGACATAGTTGTGTCATTTGAGCATTTGAGTTTCCGATCTGTTTGATCGTGGATCATAGCCTGCTATATTGAGATTCTTGACAGAGATACTTGTTACTGAGACACTTTACTCGTGTGGGTCGCTCCCCTCGAGTGCCACTCCGGAGGTAGGCTTGACCGAGCCGTGTGCCGGTCTGTTATTTATATTTTTACCGAGCCATGTGCCGGTCCGTTACCTATACTGAGATCGAGCCGTGTGCCGATCAGTTACTGAGTTCGACAGCAGAGCAGGCAGTACCGATTTTTACTGGTGGATTGATTGGGTTATCATTGGTCAGGTACTTTTATTGTTGCACTCATGCCTGGGGGCTGAGGGGTGTCTTATAGGTGTGTTAGACCAATGCTCGTGTTGTTGGGAACCGTTGGGTTGACGGTGGTCCCGGATCATTGAGGGTACTTTGACCGTTGTGCGAGATGTGAGGAGCTTGAGTCTATTCCGTTCTGAGAGAGAGCGTGGATTTCGACTATAGCATGTATGTGCCACTTTTCGATGGCGAGTTAGTCCGATTGGACACCCTATGTTGATATACTAGGGAGGCGTAGGCTTGACTGGACCCGATGTGGCAGTCAGCTCGATTGGGTCGATTGAGCACCTCGTGCGCGAGTGGTGTATGCATAGCATGTTCATAGATGAGATTTCCTTTGAGCATGATACTTGAGGCATGTTAGCAGTAGCGAGTGTATGCACTTTTCGTCATTAGTATAGCTTTCTTGAGCATGATGATTGAGACATGATAGCTATAGTCCTTTCAGCTTTTATCTATCTATCTATCTATCTATCTATCTATCTATCTATCTATCTGCATGCCTATCTGTTGTGCCTCTAGTAGACTTAGTGGGCATACCATGGATATTGGTGACGGTACCAACTGGGATCTACCTTCTGCAGTAGATCTCACACCCGCTGCGGTGACAGGTTTCCTGAGGCTGCTGTTCCGGCTGAGCTAGCGCGGAGACAGCTGATTGAGGTGAGGACGCGATCGTGTAGTTCCTTACCAGCATTGAGAGTTTGAGGTAGATGTACCCGGTGGTATATTTTATATTTTCACTTTTGTACTGGACATTCTGAGAGATCAGTGAGGATTTTTGTATATTGTTTTATAGCTGAGAGACTTTGTATCGAGGTTTTGATTATACCAGATGTTCAGTTGATCACTATAGCTTCTAGTTTTATTTCAGCTCTGATACATGTTTTGCTTTAGATCTGACTTGCAGGGTAGACGCTTCGTCTGTACGGCAGTTTCCGTACAGTCGGCGGATCTGTTGGCGAGCCCGGGACGCAGTCTCGACCCCGGGGCGTGACACGTAATGGAGGGACCCAATGAGTTAAAAGGTATCCTGGCGCAATCCACTCTCAAACACTCATATCCTATGCGCCCCGTCCCTCAACACATGGAGCGTGCAGTTCAGCAACTGCGTTAACTCTTGCCATAGAAGGCCTCCAAGTACTCTCTATCCCCCACCGAACAAGACCCTGTCTCCAAAGGCTCCATACTCAATCCCACAAATCGGGGTGACTCATCCGCCAAAACTGGCTCACTCAATCAAAGCAATCCCACAGCTTTCCCGCTGTCAACTATCCACCCTGCCTCGGTGCCCCAGCACCAAACGTCGGGACGGAGGGGGCTACTCGCTACTCCGACAACTGTGCCACTGCGCTGCTCCGACAACTGTGCCACTGTGCTGCTCCGACAACTGTGCCACTGCGCTGATCCGACAACTGTGTCACTGCGCTGCTCCAACAACTGTGCCGCTGCTCCGTTGATCTGCCTCCAACACACCTACCCTTCGGGTCCGGAGCTCTCAGACTCCAATCTGGGTATCCAGCCCGAAACAACCAGCTCAGACCCAACTGCCGCACCAAGGTGCACCCGGGTCAGGGCCCAACGTCGGGGAGACACCGCTCACCACGACAAAACCGCAAATTAGCCCACCCCAAACACTCGACCCAATCTAGCGAAAGTCAAGGATATCCCTCTATTTTTGTAACTTTATGTTGTCTGCAGCCAACATAACTGTCCCACAAAAATAGGATATGTCGATCCCTCTTCACTCACAGGAAGAGTCAAACAAATAAATCACCGACTTTCGCAAAATGTCGCGTCTCTCACGCACTAACATCCTACGGTCCGCCGAAAAGCCTAGGGTTTCCTAAGTCCCAACTGACCTATCCCTAAGCTCTGATACCACCTAATCTGTCACGCCCCGGGTGTAAACCAGAACCCAGGCCCGTCTACAGATCCGCCGTGCACACGGTATTTCCCGCGTACACGAAGAGCCAAACCTGCTCAGAAATAAGAGATAATAATAAAAGAGCAATAAAAATAGAGCTGAACTAAAATCTAATACATCTCAGACTGAAGTTGGAAATAAAATATAATACATCTGTATAAATGATACATCAGTCTCCCCCAGCTCACCAAAATAAATACAACCTGCTGGCAAAAGCCAGTCCCAAATGTAAAAGTACAACCGTTTGAGGAAACCTGGGTACACCAACAGCCCAGCTAACTCGCTCATCCTGCCTCGAGATCTATCTACTCAGCATCCTCTCTCCTCGACCCGCCGCTGAAAGCCCAGCAGCACCCGCAGAAGACACTGGAAAACAAGGAAGAAGAAAAATAGGAAAGAAGAATGGGGGTGAGAACTACTAGTAAACCAGTAGCCTCCCCTAGTGGGTAAAACCTCAAACTCTGACAAACCTACTAGGTCTACCAGAGGCAAAAAGGAAAGAAGAGTGGTAAGAAATGAAACCGCTGAAAAAGGGAAATCTACCACTACTATGCCTCTAAAATACAGTCCTAGACTGGAATAACCGTATGCAACAATAGCCAACCGTCCCAGATGAACCCAATCTGTACCGCCCTCATCATCGGGCAAGTAAGCCGCGCCGATGTGATAGCAAAATTCCTGCTGCCGCCCTCATCATCGGGCAAATAAGCCGCGCCGATGTGATAGCAAAACTGTCCATAACTGTCTGGCCCCGGCCTCCGGAGGGGATCTCGAGGGGAGCGACCCACACGAGGAAAGCATCACCGGGCAATAACCACGCCGGTGTGATAAGTAACAAAAGCAGGACTGGATCAGAACTATAAAGCCCCAGTGGAACACAACCCTCCACTAAAAGAAAACTGATTCCCAATCAGATGCAAAAGTAACCATTCGGTCAATCGCCCAAAATCCGCGATCGCCGCAATACCTCACAATCAACAACCAAGTCTCACAACCGAACTCCGGTCAACCGCCCAATATCCGCGGTCGCCGGAATAACCCACAATCACAATCATGTCCCACATCCGACATCCAGTCAACCGCCTACTATCCGCAGTAGCCGCTATACTTTCCCAATCCAAATCGGGTAGAATAATATATATATCTGGTCAACCGCCCAAAATCCGCGGTTGCCACAAAGCCCTCTAGCCCATAATCATGCCCTAACACCGATGTCCTATAACCGGCATCTGGTCAACCGCCCAATATCCGCGGTCGCCGCCAAAACCCATAATCCACAATCCAGGCCCCGGCTACACTATCCCAAACCCCTGCTCAAACCCGAGCAACAAATACCACCTGACTAACAAAAGGAGAAAAGAAACAAACAAGGTTTCTCCTAAGTCAAGTTCCAGCATGAAAGTGTAGCGATAAAAGATGGCCTATCTAGATGTCCATACTAGCATGCAAGTGTTCTCAAGGAAATATAATTTAAGTCATTGATCATTAACAGTATCCACCTATATATGCATGTCACCTACCCTCAAGTAGAACCACTAACAGGATAATCATATAGTCCAAAATAAATATTCCATTCCACATGCAAGGTTAAACGCTATCAAAGCAACCCAATCCCCACACAAGCATGCATAAACCCAACCCCGATCATGATTAATCAAGATGTCCAAGTAAAGGGGGTCACTCTAATATTCCTAGTGAGCATGTCAAAATAGAGGTAAGCAACAACCACCCACCTCGAGTGCTAAGTCCTGGCCCCAATAGTGAAGTCCACGCCCGGTCTAAGCAATCACCACAACACTGCACAAAGCACCCCAAAAGGACATACACAATTAACATACAATGCTCACACAAAATCTGTCCCAAACACAGCAGTCCACAGTTTTGCCTTTTTCACCTGCGAGATCTGCTTGAAAAATTCCAGGAAAAATACTGTCACGATCCTCGCGACGAACCGGTCGAAATGAGTACCTACATGTTCAAATCCGAGTTTCCTACGCTGAGATACAAATTCGACAAGGGAACCACCCCGAAATAAACCAAACACAAACTCTGAATCACAAGGTTCTGTAAACAGGAACTTTTCACCTTCGGGGAATATTCAAAAAATTCGAAGAAAAATTGGAGATATTCCTCGTGATGTGTAGATGCAAAACGCCTTTTGAGTCACCCCAATCCGATGCATGTGCGCGAAGATATCGTCAAAATACTGCAGCACTGTCCCAAAACTCCGCCCCAGAAAATGAGGCCACAAGATGATCCGAAAAACCCATGAAAAGCTCGGAATGGGAAAAACCAATAAACACGGGAAATGTAGCCCTACCTGTCTTGAAGCCAACGGCGCAAGAATCGCCTCAATCGGAAGTCGGAGTAAGCCGGGGGAGTCCTCGCACTGAAACCGCGACGAAGAAGACCACAAATGAACGAGCGTCGTGCCGCGCCGTAAAAATGGAAACCTCAGGATGCGTGCCGTAGAAAATTCCTGGAATCTGCAGATGGATCCAGCTCTCGGAGATGAAGATTTCTTGTGAAGGCCGCACAGTGAGAAGAAGAGCAGGGAAAGAGCTCTCAGCAGTTGAACTCGGCCTATTTATAGGCTGGAAGAAACAATTCAAATAATGACGCTTGTGTCCCCACTTCCGGGCGCTCGGGATTTCCGGGCGGCTACAGTGTTGGGCCCGGCCCAACACTGTGCGGGCCCGAATCTCCCTCGGGCCTCCACGTCTACCCCGCAACAGCGGACAGCCAAACCCCGCCGCTCACACCCCGCCGCGTGGCCCACGCGGAGGTCGACACGTGGCGGCCCACGCGCGGGAACCGCGCGTCAACGCGCCTGACGCGCGCCCACGTGTGCCTGCGCTCGCCGCCTGCGCCCCCTGCCAGGCACGCAACCCGAGGCACCCCGGTGCACCTCCGTGGACCCAGCCTTCATGAGCCCGCCAACCACAATCAGACACGTGTCCCGCCGGTCCACCATGCACCCCGCGCCCTCCGCAGACCGCGCGCCGCGGACCGGCCCAGTCCAGAGCTACCACGCGTCAAGCCCCCGGTGCACGCCTGCCGTGTGGACCGGGCGGCCCGCACCTCTGCCCGCCGCGCTGCCTGCGGCTGTGCCGCCGCTGCCCGCCGCCGCCGGCGCTGCCCGCCGGCCGAAACAGTAACCCCAAGCCTCGAAAAACGCGCTCTTGCATCCGGACTCCAAAAAATACAAGTAGGTAGTCCATTTTCACCGTTTTCGCGCGCTGAACCCAAATCCGGTGTCCGATTTACCAAATTCTAATTCCAAAAATTGCCGAAGGCATCCGGAAAAGTGTTCCTTGGTCCAAACTTCGCGCTGAGTCCATTTTTAATATCCGCTTCGCGCGAAACCACCTCTGAAGATCCGACGGAGTCAACCGATCACCCACGTGATCCATTTAAGCCCTTAGTCCGCCACTTGTGTCCAATTGGTGCACTAACACCTCCAACACACAGTACAGGCTCCCCAGATGTCACCAATGACTCTACCACAGCTCTGCAGAGATCCAGGTCATCACAGAAAGCGTGCAGGATATTTTGCACGGGTTCCGATGCGCGTTTAGTCACCGCGACACTAAAAACCCTATTCCAGGAGATTCCTACATCGGATTTCAGATCCGATTGCACCGTCGGTCATCATTTTTCGTGCTCTTTCACAGAAAAATACTCATGCAACACACCGACCGACTTACAGAAATTCGATAATTTCGATTCAATAAACGGGGTACTTTATTAGAAGGAGGGTAAAATATTACTAAAAAGTCGTGTCATTACAATCTCTTAGTGAAAGTGTAGACGAGAAGCTTCATCGCAGCATGATTGGAAGTCTACTCTACCTCACGGCTAGTCGCCCGGATATATCCTTTAGTGTTGGGATCTGCGCGAGATATCAATCAGCACCAAAAGAGGTTCACCTGAAAGCGGTGAAAAGGATCATCCGGTACGTCAAAGGAACACTGAATTTCGGAATTTGGTATCCTATGGGAACAACTCTTGACATTATAGGATATTCAGATGCCGATTGGGCAGGATCAGTGGATGATCGGAAGAGCACGAGTGGTGCATATTTTTATCTTGGCCATTGCCTTGTTGCATGGCATAGTAAAAAGCAAAACTGCATTGCACTCTCAACTGCCGAAGCGGAATATATTTCAGCGGGTAGTTGTTCAACTCAACTCATTTGGATGAAAAGCGTGTTGAGCGACTTCCGAATTTCAGCAACTTCGGTAACTATTCTTTTTGACAACACAAGTGCTATAAATATTTCTAAAAATCCTGTGTTGCACTCGAGAACAAAACACATTGAACTTAGATATCATTTTCTAAGAGAGCTAGTTGAATCAAGTATTCTTCAAATATCTTATATTTCAACTGAGGATCAATTAGCTGATATTTTAACAAAACCTTTGGATCAAAAACGGTTTATTCATTTGCGTAAAGCAATTGGAATGCTTTCTTTGAAATAACACTTTTTGAAATCATTGCTTAGGTTAGGTTTTGTTTTGTGTTTTTGTTCCTTATCTATGTTTATACATAGAACATTAATTGAGCATATGTAATTGACTTTACTTGCATCCTTTCATATATTTAGAAATTTATTATGTTTTGGATATCATAATAATTCATTTGATGCAATGATCATTTATGTCAATTAAGTCATCTTTAATTGATCAAAGTCAATTTCTCTCTCATATGATCTCTTGGTATAGTTGTTATCTTATTTGACAATTGAGTTAAGTATGAACATGAGATCAATTTTTGGTTGAATACCTTATATCTTAAATAATTGATAGCCAATTGAGGGGGAGTTTGTTAAAATATTTATGCTCAAAAGATGTGGAAAGAGTTACATCCCAATGAGGAGTGTGAAAACTACCACCACATGGAGAAAAGAGCTACCACCTCAGTCGTCCGAGTACTGTGTGCAGCTACCACATGTATACCAAGCATGGTTTTTCGAGTTGAATAGATAAAATGCTTTATGGAATACTTGACTCTGTCAAATTCCAAGGTTGGTATAAGGTGGGGATTTTATTGAAAGATGCTCAAAGAGCCACTCCTTACTATAAATTGATTAGATATATTATCTAACCTATTTGGGATTTCAAACATCTATCGATCTTGGTACTTCATTTTCTTTACTATATTGATGATTTGATAAACGCATTACTCATAAGATCATGATAGATGTCATTGAACTTGTTCAACTTTAAAGGATTTAATTTTTATAAATTTTCGTTTCATTACTTGGATATTATTGATAGATTTAGCATAATCTATTTCTTTTGATATGAAATTATGATTTTTGTTTAAAGTTGACATGCAAAAGTGCTTACATACTTTTTCTGGATTTTCTGGAATTTTTCTAAATTTTTCTGAAGAAAAAGTTGGAGCCGATCCGGACTGGAATATCCGTTCCGGATCCCGAACGCAGGAATTTTCTGCGGGTAGCCGATCCGGACTGGATTCTTGATCCGTTCCGGGCCGCGGCTAGGGTTTTATAAGAAACAAAAGGGATTTGATTTCTTTTTACAACAATCTTTTGTTTCCAAGTCTCCAGAGCTTCTCTCTCTAGAAATCAACCAATTTGGAGCCTTTCCAACTCGAGTTCTTCAGATCAAAGTAAGTTTTTATGATCAAAACTTCGGTTTTTCACATACTTTCTCTCTTTTCTCAAAAACGTGAATGAAATCCTGTAACTTTTTCGTTTGAGATTGGTTTTTGGTCAAATTTCTTTTGAAATAAGAACTCTGAGTAGATTAGTTTTGATTATATGCTAGGTATTCTCTTGATTAATGGATTTTTGGGCTTCGATTTCTGAAAATTCGGTTTTAGGGCATATAATGAGAATTTTTAAGAATCATGGAATTGATCTATTTTTAAAATTCTTTTTGCAAAACTAATTTGATTCCTAGTCTCTCTACATGATAATGAATGTTTAGGTACAATTTTTCAAATTTTTGAAAATAAACAATTTTTCGTGTTCTTGAGTCTTTGCTCGCAGGTTTCTCACGTTCAATAGCAACAATGGTGTTCACTTGGATAATTGTTCTTCTGGTTGCTATGGTTCACACTAGAGCAACGAACAAATTGAAGAGAGTGAAGAAAACTCTACGAAAAGGTGAGTTTGTCCTCGTTAACGACTCCGAGACGTAATCTGATAAGGAAGATGTGAACTGGGATGAATTGATGGACGACGAAACAACGCCTGTTAAGTCAAAAGGGAAGTCCCCTGGTTCACCAAAGGGAAAGACAGCATCTACTGCTGTGGTGACCCGGATCTTCGCAGGGCTTCTACAGTGTGACCAGCAGCTTCTGGAAGCCTACGTGGCATGTCGGCGGTGTTCGCGCGCCAATTTGGACACAAGAGATGGACTCGGGGCTTAAAATGGATCACGTGGGTAATCGGGGGACCCCGTCGGATGTTTAGAAGAGTTTACGCGCAGAGTGGATATCAAATTTAGGCTCGGCGCGAAATTCGGATTAAAAATACATTTTCGGGAGCCTCCGGCAAATTATAGGATTGGAATTTGGCAAAATGGACGCCGGATTTGGAATCAGCGCGCGAAAACGGTCAAGATGGGCTATTTACTTGTATTTTTGGTGCTCGGGTACTGTTCACTGGCCGGAACAGTAACTCCGGCGATCGCCGGCGGCCGGCGGCGGCGGCGGGCAGCGCCGGCGGGCGGCGGCGCGGCCTCGGGCAGGCGGCACAACGGCCGCACGCGGCGCGGGCAGCGCGCGGCGGACTCGGGCAGGCGCGCGGTCCACGGCCCGAGCGTGCACCGTGGCGGTGCCACGTGGCGGATGGTGGTTGGGCGGCTCACAGCGCGCGGTCCACGGAGTTTCGCGGGTGCACGGTGGACCGACGGACACGTGGCCGCTGTTGATTAGTGCGGCGTTGTGCGCGCGGTCCACGCAATGGGTAGAGCAGGTGCCGTACGCGACGTGCGGGCTGGTGCGGCGTGCGCGGTGCACGGGCGGTGCACGGTGGTTGGGGCCACGTGGCGCTCTGCCATTGGCGGGCGCACGTGCTCCGGGCGCAGCGAAAAATTTAGGGGACTTGTTGGGAATTTTTGCAAAAGCTTTTTCTGGTTTTCCCTTAAGTTGCATCCCGAGGGCTCTTCAAGGGGGATTTTCAACCCCTTCGAGCTCTCAGCTCGAAGGGTGATGAGAAGGAGAAATCTTCTCCATGAAGTGAAGATTACACCCGCCAAGTTTCAGAATTTTAGAAGGCTCGAATCCCGAGGCTTTGGATTTTACGGCGCGGCGCGACGTTGCATTTCCTGTGTTCTTCTTCGGCGCAGCAGCGGTGTTTTAGCTCCGCTGGTCTACCCCGAGCTCCTTTTTCTGTGATTTTTACGCCGTTGGCTTCACGACAGGTAGGGCTTCATCTTTCATTTGGATCGCGCATTCTGATTTTAACTCCTTGGCACGGATCCCGAGGCATTAATGTGAACCCTTTTTCTGTGAGGATTGTGAGGACAGCATCGGAGTATTTTGGCCATATCTTCGCGCTCGAGTGTCAGACGAAGACGAGCTTATACAACTTTTTCATCTTCTGATCGCAAGGAACGCGCTCATATTTTTCTTGGATTTTTCTGAGATTTCATCAGAGGTGAAAATCACTGTTTCTCTGTGTACAGTGTTACAGTCTTTTTGTGCTGAAATCTTGTGAGTGTACCACCCTGTCGAATTTATATCTTGGCTTACCGAACTCAGATTTGGGCGTGCAAGCTACCGTTGCGAAGCTATCGACGCGAGGATCGCGGTGATATTTTTCTGGGAATTTTCGGGGCTCTTGCTGCAGGTGAAAATTAAGCATTTCTGGGACTGTTGTTGTATGTGTGTGTGAGAGCAGATTTTGGAATGTATGTGTAATAGTGGACTTTGTATTGTGCCAGGAGAATTACGGGTGTGCTGAACTTATTGGAGCAAGGGATTAGAGTTATCTGGTGTTTTCAGCTGTTGGGCTTTGGACAGTCAGCTTTTCAGGTGGGTGCTTTGTTTCGAGAACCGGTGGACGGTTCTCTAACTCTATATGTTAGAATTGCATGCAGGTGTAGGGTACAATACCTGGGATTGATTGGTAAGCTTAACAACGTTGATTTATGGGAATTGCAAGTTAATTATTCATATTATGACAATGGTATTAATCAGACATTTATGTTGATGATTAATGGAAGCTTACCTAAGGCAAGGTTACCCTATATGATTAATTATCATGCCATGTTAGCATATAACCCTTTTATGAGGCTGGTTTATACAATGGGATAGGATTATGTAGTTATGTGCAGGTTCTACTCCAAGGAGTGATTATGGATCGAAAATCATGGACAGGTATGGTCATTGCTAATTCTGGCATGAGGTTTATTTTCTTTATTCTTCTTGAGGACAAATGCATGCTTGTATGGACATATGTGTATGGACATATAGTTAGGCCATCTTTTACTGCTGCACTACATATTGGAACTTGACTTAGGAGAAACCATGTTATTCCTTTCTCCTTCTTGTTAGTCAGGCGGTCTGTGTTGCTCGGGTGCGAGCAGGGGTCTGGGGTAGTATAGCAGGGACATTGGTGACAGGGACGGGTTGTGCTGGATTGCGGCTGGCAGGGTTTTGGCGGTGACCGCGGACTTTGGGCGGTTGACCGGATATTTATTGACGTATCAGATTGGGTATTAGACTTTCCTTTAGTGGATGGAGTTTCCACTTATCATTTACTGTTGTATCCGTGTAGGGATCGGGTTTCCCTTTAGTGGACGAGTTTTTCCACTTTGATCAGAGTCGTGATCCAGTCCTGCTATACAGTGATACTCGACACAGAGATACTTGTGATACTGATGACAGAGTTACTTTACTCGTGTGGGTCGCTCCCCTCGAGTGCCACTCCGGAATGTGCGACTGGACGGATCGATGCCAGTCTGTTACTTACTTTTGTGTGCGATCGGACGGTTCGATGCCGATCTGTTACTTACTTTGGGATGCGACCGTACCGGTCCGAAGTCGGTCTGTATCCCGCGATTGAGATCTGGAGTTCGACAGCAGAGCAGGCAGTACCAGTGATTACTGGTCTATCGATTGGGTTTATTCAGGCAGATACTTTTTGTTACACTCGTGCCTGGGGGACCGAGTGGAGTCTAGTAGCTGTGTTTAGACCAGTGCTGGTATTGTTGGGAACCGTTCGGGGTTTGACGGTGGTCCCGTGGTCGTTGTGAGTTCTTTGACCATTGTGTGGGAGGTTGAGCATCTTGAGTCTATCCGTTCTGAGAGAGAGAGCATGGATTATGACTATAGCCTGCATGAGCCACTACTCAATAGCGAGTTAGTCCGTTTGGGACGCCCTACGTAATTCCTGCCCGTCAGCGGGAGGTGGTTGTAGGTGGGCGCAGGTTTGACTGGACCCGATGTGGCAGTCAGCTCGATTGGGTCGATTGAGCACCTCGTGTGCGAGTGTTGCATATATTTATCAGAGTTTCCCCATTTGAGCATTCAGATAGAGGCATGGTAGCTGTAGAGTGTCTTCTGCTTCTTCTTTAAGTTTTACTGCATTAGTTATCTTTGCCTCTAGTGGTCTTGGTGGGCAGATCGTCGGGCCTAGTGGCGATACCCACTGAGAACTCCCTTTTGCGTAGTTCTCACGCCCGTCGGGGGTTTTTCCCCCTTTTGTCCTTTCTTTCCCTTGTTTTGCAGAGTCTTGGCGGGTGTTGCCGTTTCTGCGGTTGCTGTTCGCGGTGAGGGAGTAGCGAGCTAGATCCTGACCCATTGGAGAGTAGCGGTACCCCCCCCCCCCCCCCCCCCCTTGAGGAGATCTTCAGTGTAGTCGGTAGATTAGTATTTATTTCCTCTTTTGAGAGACTGATGTAGTGAGGATATGATGTATTGAGAGCTGGTACACTGATGTTTTATTTGAGATATCTCCCTGTTGAGCTATGAGTTTGTACTCGAGGTTATTGTATGATTATCATTTTTGGGAGATGGACCTTGTTGTTTTATCTTCAGTTGTACAGTGGTTGATTTTATTTCTATAGCAGTTTTATCTTTTAGCTCTGATATCTGCTAGCTGTAGCTCTTTTTGCAGGTAGGACGCTTCGCCTATGCGGGTTTGGCATAGTGGCGGATCTGTTGGCGAGCCCGGGTCGCAGTTTCGACCCCGGGGCGTGACAGATTAGGTGGTATCAGAGCCCTAGGTTGTAGGTCATGGTGGACTTAGAAACCCTAGGCTTGTGGTGGACCTGGATGACTTCGT
>CM055060.1:34710755-34774068 GCA_029204045.2 Tillandsia leiboldiana
AAGTACCTTTATCAGATGATGAAGCGTCTGTTACTTCGATTTATAAGGAGCAACAACGTTTATCGTTTGAACAAGAACAAATTACTAAAGAGCAGAAGCGAATTTCAGATGAACTTGAACTCATCACAGCAGCCCAGATCACTTTGACAAAGAAGTTCACTTCGATGAGAAAGTTGGTGAAGAAGATGTTTTCGAAGATGGGCTGTAGTAGCTCTGAGGACTTAGAGTCCGACGATTGATTCTTTTTAATTTTCTGTTTTGCAGGTTTTTAGTTTTAGTTCTTACATTTCTTTTTGTTTTTTAACTTGTTAACTCCCTTTATTTTGTAATTTTGGCTATTTTTTGTGACAAAAAGGGGGAGAGAGATATGAACAATGGTGAACAATGAACAATGGTTTGACAAGTTTGTGAGAACTTTTGGATACTGAAACCTGGAAGGTAAGTATACAACAACTTTTGGTTTTGTATTGTGAATGAATGCATGCCTCGACTAACTATTCGACTAACTATTCGACTAACTATTTGGGCATGTAATATAACAAACGAGTTGTTGTTGACTAACAAACTTATGACATTTGATTTTTAATGCTTAGAATATATGTCTATCTCTGATTGGTATTTTAATACATATCTGATTTTGTAAATGTCATGATGAGTATAAACTCTATCTCTCTGTTTGGTTTTTGAATGCAAAAAATTCTTGAGGTATCTAACGATCTTTTTTGTCAAGAATTACTTCTTTTTGCAGAGAGTACAAACGTCTAAGTCTAGAGTTTGTTTTAGGAGTTTATCTCATGTATTTAGTTTATTTGGATCTCAAATGTAAATTTTTGTTGTATGGTGATAGCAACAAAAATATCTTTTCGAATTTTCTTAAGTGGATCTTTGTTTTGTCACGAAACCGCCAAAGGGGGAGATTGTTAAGGATTTTGTTTTGGCGTATTTCGTGAAAGTGTTTAAGTCTTGAAGATTGAAGATGAAGAAGCTTGGATCATATACCTCAATCTCAAGAAAGAAGAATTCAAAAGGATCAGGTAAGTTTAACTAAACAATTTTGGTGATCTGAATACTTCTTATAATGTAGAAACACTTGGATGGGTTTTTAATCGCATAAAAATCAAAAACTGGACTTGTTATATGTTCAGGATCCGGATAAGAGTACTACAGTCCGGACCCCGAACATAGCTTAGTTCATGCGCAAATCCAGTCCGGAACACATGTTGTTCAGTCCGGACCCCGAAGGTGGATTTTGCAGAAACTGCATGAACAGTCCGGACCGTGGGATCTCAGTCCGGACCCCGAACGTGGTTTTTGCAGAAACTGCATGAACAGTCCGGACCGTGGGAGTGAGGACCTGGATCCCCACGACGAGATTTGTGACACCCCCGGAATTTGGATTAGTCCTCTATATAAATGATATAATAGGACTAAATCTCTAACCCGGCTATAGCATTTTGGATGGTAGCAAGATCCAAGAGGAACATGAGAGTTAAGCGTGCTAGAGCTAGAGTAGTTCTAGGATGGGTGACCCCCTGGGAAGTGGGGCGTCACAGTTGGTATCAGAGCCATTCACCAGCCGGAAATGTGAGATGAGTCTCGGCTGAGCCAGGGTTATATAGCGGGTAGAGCGAGGCTCCCCGGCTAATGACCGTTGTGAGTGGAGTGCAGCTCCTCACAAGGTCGGCTAAGGCTAGCGAGACGAGTCTCACATCGCCTGGTGCTTGTGAGTGTGCTTGAGCCTGACGTGGACGTCAGGGCTTAAAGGGGGGAAGAATGTGACACCCCCGGAATTTGGATTAGTCCTCTATATAAATGATATAATAGGACTAAATCTCTAACCCGGCTATAGCATTTTGGATGGTAGCAAGATCCAAGAGGAACATGAGAGTTAAGCGTGCTAGAGCTAGAGTAGTTCTAGGATGGGTGACCCCCTGGGAAGTGGGGCGTCACAAGATTACTGGTTAATCAGCGGCTCCTGGAGGCCCATGTGGCGTGTCGGTGGCGTTTGTACACCAATTGGACACTAGTGACGGACTCGGTGTGTTAAATGGATCACGGGAGTAGTCAGATGACCCCGTCGAATGCTTCGAAGTGGTTTTGCGTGCAATGGATATTAAAATTGGGCTCAGCGCGAAGTTTGGATAAAGGATCACCTCTCCGGATGCCTTCGGCAATTTTTAGAGTTGGAATTTGGCAAAACGGATATCGAATTTGGATTCAGCGCGCGAAATCGTTGAGAATGGACTATTTACTTGCTTTTTCCGGAGCCCGGTTGACGCGCGCGTTTTTCGAGGCGTGCTCAAATCTCGAGGCGACGCGGCACGGATCCCGAGGTGCTTGCGCGAGGGGCGGGGTGTGGCGCACGGCTCGAGGCACAGCAGGCGCGCTGGGGAAGCGCGCCTTCCGCCCGGGTCAGCGCTGGGGCCGCCACGTGGCGGGCCCCCACTGGCGCCTGCGCGGATACGGGGGCGCGCGCCCGTGTGGCGCGCGGCATGTCCCGCGCGTGGGTGGCGAGGTGTAACGCGCCCGTGTGGCGCGCGGACTGCGTTGCCCGCGTGGCGCGCAGGGACGCGTGCCACATGGCGGCGGGGGCGCGCGCCTATGCCTGGTGCACGCGCCCTGCGTGTGGACCGCCGGGTGGAGGGCCCCCATTGGGTGGCTCCGTGGACCCGGTGCATGAGCCACCCCTCCTCCTTTTTCTTCTTCTTCTTCTTCCTTCTCCACCCCGCACACCATTTCTCCTTTTCTTTTCCTTTCTTCTCCAACCGAGTGCAAGAGAGAGTGAGGGAGGGGATTTTATGGGGTGCGGCGGTGCGCCGTGGACCTCGCGAAGCGCGCGAGGTGTTCCAAAGAGACGGTTGGACGGCGCGACGCGGTCGAGTAGGTCCCGCGTGTTGTTTTTGCGGTGTTTTTGGCACAGTTTTGGGGCGTTCTTTTGGATAGTGGATTTGACCCTGTGCCTTTTGCGTGTTAGGGACCGTGTTTTACTGCACCGTTTTGCGTACGGATTTCGGCGTGCTCCGTTTTGCGTGCAACATGGTGTACGAGCGTCGTATCGAGGCGAGCCTATACACTTTTTTCATCTACTCGACGTGAGGATTATCACCGTATTTTTCTGGGATTTTTCCGGGAATTGCCCGAAGGTATACTTTTCCCGTTCTTCTGTGCATTGTGATACAGTTGTGTTTGTTGTTGACTTTCGCGCTCACCGCGCTGTGGAATTTGTAACTCGACCTCCGGGACTCGGATTTTGGCGTGCAGGTACTCGTTACGAAGGGTTCGACGCGATGATTGCGTCCGTATTTTTGGTGAATTTTTCAGAGTCCGTTCTGCAGGTGAAAATTGCACATCTTTGGGGCTGGTTTCAGCAGATGGTGTATACTTGGATATTTTATCATAAAGTGTAACTTTGGACCTTTTGTTGTACCCAGGAGGGTTCGCGAGTGTTTTTGGAACACTGCTAGGAGCCGAGGTTTGCGTGGCTTGTACCGTGGATACGGGTTCAGAGGATTGTGCGTGAAAGTGGCCACGCTCTTCACCAACCCCAGGTTTGCCTTGGATTCAACACTTCAGGTGGGTGTTCTGTTCCCAGAACCGATGGACGGTTCTTTAATTCTTATATTAGAATGCACGCATGTTTAAGGTACAATAATTGTATGTTATTGGGAGGTAAGCTAGGAGGGATGATTGTATAAAGGGAATTGCAAGACTAATATTCATATTAAATATTATCGAGAACTTGCAGCATTCATATATTCATGATGATGAATTGTAAATGCTTACCTAAGGGACTTACCCTATGTGAAGGACATTTGCATGCTTGTATGGTCATCTAGTTAGGCCATCTTTTACTGCTACACTACTTATTAGATCTTGACTTAGGAGAAACCATGCTTTTTTCTTTCTCCTCCTTTGTTAGTCAGGCGGTCTATGTTGCTCGGGCGCGAGCAGAGGTCTGGGGTAGTGTAGCCAGGACATTGGTGTCAGGGACGGGTTGTGCTGGATTGTGGTTGGCAGCGTTTTGCAGAGACCAAGGACATTGGGCGGTTGACCGGATATTTATTTATGCATCAGATTGGGTATCTGATTTCTCTAGTGGACAGAGTTACCCACTAGTTGAGTACTTTTGCATCTGATTGAGGACCGAGGCTTTCTTTAGTGATTGGACTTTCCCACTTAGATCAGTGTCATGATCCAGTCCTGCTGATTTATTCTACTATGATACTTGTTACTCAGACCTTTGAGTCCTTGAGACTCCTATCCCCTATCGGTGTTATGCGTAGGCTGGCATACCCAATTTGGCAGGCACATACACACTTTGAGTCCTTGACACTCCTATCCCTTATCGGTGTTATGCATTGGCCAGCATACCCGATTCGTCAGGCACCTTTGAGTCCTTGAGACTCCTATCCCCTATCGGTGTTATGCGTAGGCTGGCATACCCGATTTGGCAGGCACAGCAGGGAGTATCAGTTTTACTAGTGGCACTAGGTTGAGGTCATGACAGGCAGGCATAGTAGGCACGGCAGGCATGGCAGGCATAGCAGGCAGGCATAGCAGGCATGGCAGGCATAGCAGGCATGGCAGGCAGGCATAGCAGGCATGGCAGGCATAGTAGGCATGGCAGGCACAGCAGGCAGTATCAGTTTTACTAGTGGCACTAGGTTGAGGTCATGACAGGCAGGCATATTAGGCACGGCAGGCATGGCAGGCATAGCAGGCATGGCAGGCATAGCAGGCATGGCAGGCATAGCAGGCATGGCAGGCATAGCAGGCAGGCATAGCAGGCATGGCAGGCATAGTAGGCATGGCAGGCATAGCAGGCATGGCAGGCATAGTAGGCATAGCAGGCAGGCAGGCATAGTAGGCATGGCAGGCATGGCAGGCATAGCAGGCAGGCATAGCAGGCAGGCAGGCATAGTAGGCACGGCAGGCATGGCAGGCATAGCAGGCAGGCATAGCAGGCATAGCAGGCAGGCATAGCAGGCATGGCAGGCATAGCAGGCATGGCAGGCAGGCATAGCAGGCATGGCAGGCAGGCATGGCTGGCATAGTAGGCATAGTAGGCATGGCTGGCATAGCAGGCATGGCAGGCATAGTAGGCATAGCAGGCAGGCAGGCATAGCGGGCATGGCAGGCATAGTAGGCATAGCAGGCAGGCAGGCATAGCAGGCATGGCAGTCATGGCAGGCATGGCAGGCATAGCAGGCAGGCATAGCAGGCATGGCAGTCATAGCAGGTAGTGCCAGTGATTACTGGTCTATCGATTGGGTCGATTGTGCACTTCATGTGCTAGTGGTTGCATACCATTCTTTGGTTCTCCCATCTTGGGCATTTAGATAGAGGCATGATAGCTGTTGAGAGTCTCCAGCTTCCTTATTTCAGTCTTTACGGCTTTGGTTAGTTTTTGTCTCTTGAGGACTTAGTGGGCAGACCGTCGGGTCTGGCGGTGTTACCCACTGAGAACTCCCTTTTTGGTGTAGTTCTCACACCCTTTGGGGGTTTTCCCCTTCTTTTTCCTTCCCCTCCTTTGTTTTGCAGAGTCTTAGCGGGTGTTGCTGATTCTGCGGTTGTTGATCGAGGCGAGGGAGTCGCGAGCTAGATCCCTACCCATGTTTGGAGAGTAGCGGTATCCCTTCAGAGGAGAACTTCAGTAGATTCGTTGTTTTATTTCCTTTTTTGAGAGACTCATGTAGTGAGGATATGATATGTATTGAGAGCCTGTACACTGATGTATTTATTGGTGGTATCTCCCGGTTGTGTCTCGACCTTTGTATATGAGGATATTGTATGATTATCATTTTGGGAGATGGACATTGTTGTATTATTTCCAGTTGTACAGTGGTTGATTTTAGTTATACAACGGATTTTCATTTATAGCTCTGATATCTGTTAGCTGCAGTGCTTTTCTTGCAGGTAGGATGCTTCGCCTATGAGGGGTTTGGCATAGGTGGCGGATCTGTTGGCGAGCCCGGGTCGCAGTTTCGACCCCGGGGCGTGACAGTGGAATTTCAGTCCGGACCCCGAACATTGTCTTTCTGGAAAAACTCTGTTTAATGACGATAGTCCGGATCGCATTATTTCAGTCCGGACTGTCGACCCGAAAATTTTCAGATAAGGTTAGTTTTTCATTCTTATCCTCTTCCAATGGTTTCTAACCTATAAGTAAACCCTAATTCTATTCTTTAGGGTAATCCACAATAAGTTTTATACTCCGGGAAATGACGGAAAAATATTAACGGAGAAAAACTTATAAGATCCACATATAGAGAAGAAAGAAAATAACTAGATTTAATTCTATGTTTCTTCATCTATATTAATTAATTTGATTCTAGGTTTTCATACTCAGATTTTGAGTAGAATCAAATTAATGAATACTTAGATGGCATTTCCGATCTATCTTTGTTCTAAGTATTCGGCGGATCATCACCACCAACAAAATAACGATTTTCCCCAAAAATCGGCGCGTGGATTCGCGTGGCCTTGTGGATTCAAGGTGCTACCGCTCTCATGGATTCGGAGCGAGGTACGATTCGTGTGATCGAAACGTACTACTTGGTGGAGACTGTGGATTCGGTCAGACGTCGTGGACTCGACGTTGGACGCCGTGGATTCGGCGTTGGATGCAAATCGTGGATTCGAGGCGCGTTGCGGAACGAGCGGAGAAGATCAACTCGGAGCGTATGGAAAAAGGATGAGTCGTCTGTGAGTACGTTATATCACCTTTGTACGTGTTATAATCTTAGTTGATTTCACTGTGTTATCGGTCCCGTGGTTTTTTACTCCTGGTTTTGGAGTTTTCCACGTAAAAATCTTGTGTGTTATTTTTCATTTCCGCATTGGGTTTTATTTCGCAAAGATTATTGAGTGTTTATCGTTTACACCTATTCACCCCCCTCTAGGTAGTTTTTCCCCTATTTAGATCCTTATTATATTATAACCCAACAGTATCAATCTATCGGATCCTCACTGTCGTATTCCCACGACGTGGTACTGGGTCACACAGACCTCTCGATCCCTCAGATCCGCAACTGCGCTAACAGCTCTCTCTCTCTGTCTCACGGGTGATACTCCAAGGGGTGCTGCCGAAGTCGGCGCAGTTTCCAAAACCACGTCAATCACTATCTCGATCTCAATCTCTGTCGTGCTCTAGCTTCCTCTATAAGTATACTCCTCCTGACCAGGTCCACGGAGGATCATTGTCCTCTCTCGACAATCCATGGTATCATAACATTGGGGTGACCAATCCCTATCCAACCTTATGTAAACATCTCGGAACTGATGTAGGACCAACAACTCAATGGATCAAATCCTAGGTCCTAACTGCACTGGGCAGGACTGGCAACACTCATCCATGTGCTATACGTGATCTGGAACCTGATCCTCACGTGCACAAGCCAACAGTCCCATCTCTGGCCCACGCGAAGCTACCCCTGCTAAAAAAAAAACACACACAAGCGGTGTCGGCATCAACCATGCTCTAACTTGGACGACCGAAGGAATCCACACCTGGTAAAACGCGATCCACTATCCTAGCGCCCTCTAGCCGGCTGCACAAACTCAGCCACTAGATGCTGGCGGCCATCGCTCTATCTGTCTCGGCATCACGGCTCTATCAGCCTACCGGTAAGTCGGATGAACCTCTTCATCCTGTAGGGGTAGAGGGGATGCCGTCGCAAGCGGCAAAACCATGAGTACTACTCTGGGACACTTTGCCTGAAAATATCCTGACCACCCACATGAAAAGCATTGTCCCTGCCTAAGGTCACACTATGGCGATCAATGGGGCCCACCGCAATGACATACTCATCCCGGCACTGCTACTGGTGCCTCGACTGTCGAGAACCTCCTATGGCTGGGATCATGGCAACCTCGATCCACTCGACTATCCCAATAAACAGGCGATACTGGACGCCTCTCTCTGGAGCTGGTCCCTCGCTCCTCGTCCCTCTTGGACGTGATTACAGACCTCGGTCAATCCATCGAGCATGCACAATCACTGCATCTGAAGTCGGCACTCGCCGAGAATGCATAAAGAGATAGATATCTCGATGTAGTCCCCTCGCAAACATAATCAACCCCTAGGCCTCATCCTGGGCGGCAAGGGGTACACTGCTCAACCATCGCAGAAAGTCGCTCCAGGTCATCAACTGCGCTCCTGGTGGTCCAACCGGACGAACTCGACGCTACCAACTCTCGGCGTCCTTATCCAAAAGTGCATAACCAAGTGCACCATATGCTTCTCCTGGATGAACAAATCTTCAAATAACTTTTTCCATAGCAGCAATCCAGTTCTCGGCCTCCCAAGGCTCCAAACTCGGTCCCGAAATCTACAGGGGATGGAACTGGATGAAGTATACAACCGATCGGCAATCTCTTGCTGCTCCTGCACTATCCACAGTGCGAACTGGGTCGAAGTCGGCGATGTCGCGGCCGGAGGTACAACTGGCGATACCCCGGGAGATGCTCTCTGCTCAAGCATGCGCCTCACGCGCTCCATGTTCTCTTCCTGGCGCCGCATCGCCTCAGACATCTGGGCTACCTAGGCCCGTAACTCTCAGACCTTACTCTGCTCTGTCCATTCAGCCTCCCGCTGTTCGGGCTCCTCATCCAAGGTCGAACATGCCCTCGCCGCTGCACAGCGTCTCGGAAGCATCGAAAACTACTCCAACAGAACAAACATTAGGACCAAAAACTCTCTCGACCCAATCAAGCGAAAGTCTAGAACATGTTACCCATACTAAAGCATTATGTTGTCTGCAGCCAACATAATCATCTTTAGAGAAAAAACATGTAAAATCACTCGCCCCAATCCTCTGGGGGAGGTACAAAATCAATCAGGACTCTCGCTAAAGTCACGTCTCTCACGACAGTCATCCTACTGTCCAACCAATAGCCTAGGGTCACAAAGTCCTCAACGACCTATATTCCTAGGCTCTGATACCACCCTAATCTATCACGCCCCGGGGTCGTACTGCGACCCGGGCTCACCAACAGATCCGCCGTCTGTACGGAAACTGCCGCACAGACGAAGCGTCTACCCTGCAAAAGATCTATAGCTAAACATGTATCAGAGCTGAAATATAACTAATAGCTACAGAAATCAACTGAACATCTGATATAAATAAAATCTCAATACAAGCTATGAACCAATAAAAACAACTCTCACCAATCTCTCAGACTGTCCAGTACAAAAGTAGAATCATAAAATATATAGGGTACATCTACCTCTGACTCTCAATGCTGGTAAGGAACTAATCGGCCACGTCCTCACCTCGATCAGCTGTCTCCGCGCGAGCTAAGCCGGAACAGCAACCTCAGTAACCTGTCACCGCAGTGGGTGTGAGATCTACTACAGAAGGTAGATCTCAGTGGCTACCGTCACCAATATCCACGGTATGCCCACTAAGTCTACTGGAGGCAAACAAATAGGTATGCAGATAGATAGATAATAGGTAAGCTGAATGAAAACTACACCTAATATGCGTCAACCATCATGCTCAAAAGGAAACTCTACCATGTACATGCTATGCATACACTCGCTACTGCTAAAATGCCTCAGCATCAATGCTCAAAGGAAAAACCCATCTAAGAACATAATATGTAACCACCCGCTCATATCACCCAATCTCAATGACTGCCTCATAGGGTCCAGTCAAGCCTGCACCAACCTACTGCCACTACGTCCAAAAAGGACTTGGTCTTACGTAGGGCGTCCCACACGGACTATCTCAATCTCACGCAAAGTGAGCCCATGGTAACTCAGCCAGGGGTATCAAGCGACCACTAGTATATCAACTAGGCGCATCATCATCGCATCCGGAGCGTAACTCGAGGGGAGCGACCCCACCGAGCTCAAGCGTGTCACATCTGTCTCAACGAGCGGCTCATGCAGGCTATGATCACGATCAACAGATCGGAAGCTCAATGCTCAAACTCTCACAACTCAAACAAAAGAAATACTCCACGACTCAATCTGGAAATGCCCAAATCCTCACATAATCTGTCGGAGAACCCTCTACGACTCAATCTGATAATGCACAACCCATGGCTAAGTCGGGAAACCTCCACGACTCGATCTGCCAGAACCCAAAACTCTCATAGCTAAGTCGGAGAACCATCTCCACTACTAAATCAGAAATGCACAACTCATGAACTAGAATAATCTCATCAGAAGCTCAAAACTCACATGACACTATATCTCATCTCAAAAACTCAAAAAGAGACCCCTCGGCCCCCAGGCACGAGGTCAAGAGCACCCTGAACCTATGCCCTACCTCTGGCGAACTCATGATTTAAAATCCACTTTTTAAAATGCTGATTTTGCTAAAAACGGGTTTTCTCAATTCTTAAAACGATCAGGGTGCAAAAATAATGCCAACGGAACTTGAAGTCTAGTGTCATATAGTATCAGGAGTATACTAAAAATAATCTGGGGTTCTAAATAATTTTCTAAAAATTTTCAGGCAACTATCAGATTTTACCGCAGTGAAAAATGGCATAAAAACATGATCAAATTGCATTTAGGAGCAGTAAAGGGCATTCCACACATTTTGGAGAAATTCCAACCCACCTGGATCGCTTTTCGCAGGCTATCGCTGAAGTCGGTGAAGCGCCGGACCGCTCAATGTCCAAAATCTACCGAAACACCAAACCGCGCCACGCGCGCACACTGGCGCGAACCTCGGAAAAATCCCCGGAAGCTCGGAAAAATACCTCGAGTACTCCAAAAATCCGCGCACACTCTGGCTCACTCCACGGCCAAATCACAGTGCAAACAAAGGTTCAAGAACACCACAAATCCACCAACAGCATGTTCACTTAAACACAAATACACATATCCACCCACACACTCAAGTTACATCTCCCCTGCACACACCACACACTCACAGCACAAACACATCACACACTAACACTTCTCAAACTGCTCAGGTGAAAAAAAACACGTGTCGCGCACTTGATCCGGGCTCCGCACGGCACCTCGCCGAAAACCGCGAACTTTGACGTCGTCCTGAGAGAGAAAAAGGGAAAAAACCTCGTCAACTTCGGTCAACAAAAGTCCACGCGACACCCGGGCAACCACCAGCCCTCACTGCTCGCCGACACCAGTCCGAGCTCGCTCGCCGACCGCGCGCAGCAGCCGCGCACACCGCCCTAGCCGGCCGCGCGCGCTGCCTGCGTCAGCCGCGCACAGCGCGCGGCCTTGCGGCCCAGCACAGCGCCTGCGTGGCGCTCCTGCGCGCTTGCCGCGCCCCCGCGTGGCACCCCAGCGCGCAGGCCGCGTGCCCCTGAGCGCCCGCTTGGCGCTTTTGCGCGCCCGCGCGCACCTGCACAGCGCCCGGGTTGCTCCCTGCGCGCTCCTGCGCAGCGCCCGCGCAGCGCCCGCGCAGCGCCTGGGCCCGCCGCGCGGCGCCTAGCTGCGCAGCGCTCAGCTGCGCGGCGCCCAGTCGCGCGGCGCCCGCTGCGCAGCGCCTAGCCGCGCGGCGCCCTGCTACGCGCGCTCACCCAGCTGCAGCCTGTTGTAGCGACCCCGATCCCCGTGTAGCTTCTCCCATGAACCGTGGTGTAGAACACCTAGTGTTGGTGTGTCTGGCCCATAGTGCATCAAAGGGATGCCACAGATGGACCCTGTGTGATATCCACAGCTGGATTGGCATTCGGCTGCATTTGCCGAATTGTTGAAATAGTTTTGGGCCAAACAGAGGTTGGATTTGGATTCAGCGCGGAAAAACGCTTGAAAATGGCTATTTGCTTGTTTGATACTGAGTCCGGATGCCCAAAAACGGACTCCCGGAAGTTTTCGCTAAATTTCGGTGCATGGGAGGGGCCGTGGACCGCCGGCTGCCACGTGGCGGCTTGTTATTGGCCGGTCCGCAGCACTCAGTCCACAGAGGGGCGCGGCTGGGTGCACGGACCCGGCACATGGACACGTGGCGCCGTCTGATTGGCGGGCTGGTGATGCCCGGTCTACAGAGTGGCGCGGCGGTGCATGGACGAAGGCGGGTGGACACGTGGCAGTCCCCGGTTGGTCGGTGCACGCGGCGCGGTCCACGAAACCCGAAGTAGGGTGCGTGGACCGGGTGCAGGGGACACGTGTCGGTGTGCTACTCGCGGGATCACGAGGCGCGGCGCACGGGGTCGTGGGCGGGCGCCTCAGGGCGCATGCGTGGCAGGCGGTCAGGCTGCGCCTGCCCGCACGTGTGACCGCGACACTGTGCAGGCCAGGTGGCGCCCCGCCATTGGCGGGCGCCACCTACCCGTTTGACCGGGGAGGCGCCACGCGGCGGCACCACACGCGCCCCGCACAGCTGTTTGCTGTGCGGGACACGTGTCGGTCACCGGGAGGGCCACGTGGCCACTCCCGGCGCGCCCCGCACAGCTATTTGCTGTGCGGGTGACGTGGCGGCACGAGAAATTTCCGGGCGGCTACAGTGTTCCTCCTCTGCGCCCGGATTCGGGCACCCGAAACTTCGGGAGCGCCCGAATCTTGGGACATGTTGGGAATTTTTCCAATTGTTTTTCTGCGGCCTATATATAGCCCGAGCCGCCTTCACTTGCAGGGTTTTGACATTTCCGAGCTTCAAACCGGCAGGAGGTCTTCAGAAAAGTTGATCCCCACGCAGTGCCACAGCCATCTGTCGATTTTGGGGATTTTACGTGGCACGCTTATCGAGGTTTCCATTTTCTTGGCGCGTCGCGACGTTCCTTCGCCGGTGTTTCTTCCGTCGCGTTTCGGTGCGCGAGCTCCCCCGACCTACTCCGACCACCTTTTTGAACGATTCTTCGCCGCTGGATCCGCGACGGACGGGGCAACGATCTAGATATTTTCAGCATTCCCTAGTTTCGCGCTTTTCAAGGAGTTTTTCCATGCTTACTGGGGGTCTTTTGCTGTGAGTGTTTTCTTGGGGACAGCGGGTTGTTTCGAGGATATCTCCGCAACCGGGCATCAGATTGAAATGAGCCTTTGCACTTTTTTTATCTACTCGACGCAAGGATTATCACAGTGTTTTTCTTGGATTTTTCTGAGGTTTGCTCGAAGGTATTTCTTTTCCCCCTTATCTGTGCTCGAGTTTACAGTTATGTGGTTGTGAGATTTTGCGCACCTGTACTGTGGAATTTGTAACTTGGCCTACGGTGCTCGGAATTGGGCGTGCAGGTACCCTTTCGAAGGTCTCGGCGCGAGGATCGCTGTGGTATTTTTTATCGGATTTTTCGGAGCCCTTTCTGCAGGTGAAATAATTGCATCTTCGGGACTGAATTTCAGACTGCGTGTATTTGGTTAATTGTTGGAATAAAGTGTAACTTTGGACTGTGTGTTGCACCAGGAAGAGTTGTTCAGGGATTTTGGGACTGAGGATTATTTGGAGGTTGCTGTTCCTGGTGTTTTCAGCTGTTTGATCTTGGACAGTTAGCACCTTCAGGTGGGTGTCTTTGCTTTCAGGATCTATGGACTGTGCGCTAATTCTATTGATATAGAATCATGCATGATAGGGATTGGACTTGGTAGCATGCTAGAATTTGAATGTTAATATTCTTTGTATTTATCTGATGATCGTATGATCTCTTCTGCTTCCTACCACCTGTTAAATATTTGTTATCTTGGAACCTGACCTAGCACCCCCGTCATATGTTGCATGTGTAACCAGACCAGTAGAAAACCCTCACTTGGGCTAGAGTTATTTATGTTTAGACATCCACACATTATGTTCATTCCTGGACTTAGTGTTATCCTCGCCTGGGTAGTGGGCCGAGCGGTCGGGACTTCTTTTTAGTGTGGGATGTGTTTGCACTCGTGCTTGGGAGCAAAGTGGAGTCTGGTAGATGTAGTGGATCGCTTGTCTGTACCGGGAACTGTTTGGGGGAAACGGTGGTCCCGAGAGGTCTTGTTTTCCCCTGTTTGGGTTGTCGCCACTGTGTTAGTGGCAGTAGTTTACTAGTGTTAGCCGGACCTAGAACCCAGAACCCTTTTTGATATACACATGATTTTAGTCTACCAATGTTTTCTTCCAAGCATCGAAGGGCCGCTGGAGTCTGTTTTTGTTTGATTGGACAAAAAGCATCAGCCCTTCGGGGTTTGGGCAAAACACTTGTTTCTAACTGTTTTTCTAAAAAGAACTAAAAATCATTAAAAATGGATTTCTTCTCAAAACAAGATAGCTTTTCAAAAAGGGTACTACTTTTAATCCTCACCCTGTGTGGGTTGAGTGAAAATGGTTTTCAATAACAAATGGCACCTTTTTCCTGTAAATTTCACCACTCGAAAGGATTCGAGTGGTCTGGGTTCTAGGGGCCATTCCTTTGTCGGGACGAAAGCCACGGGGGCCGAGCCTGGAACTTGTTCTTGTTTGATAGGGTTGTAGGTGTAGGTCTCTCGGGACTTTCGGGCCCTGTTGGTGTCTTCTGCGTATTGTACCGTGATTATTGTGTTCCCGAACTATAAGGGGGTCGGGAACTTCGATAGGCGGAGCCTAGAGTCTGTTATTGTTTGATAGGGTTCTTAGCACCGGTCTATCGGGTTCCCGAACCCTTATGGTGTCGGTCTTTCCTGTGAGTTTAGTGTTCTGTTGTGGGAGCCGTCTGGTGGACGGTGGTCCTGGCTGTGGAGTATCTCCAGCCAGTGTGTTTGTGCTGTGAGCTGTTGGTGAGGCTTGTGTCTCGTGTTTCGTGAGAGCTGATCAGCTGAGTCGTCGAGAGTGCTCCGACCGTTGTGCGAGATGTTTGAGGATTGAGTCCTTCCGTTCAGAGCGTGAGCGTGGATTTTGGACTATAGCCTTCAATGCCACCTGAGCTCGACAGAGTGCGCGGATACCTTTGTCCTCGTTGGGGTCGCTCCCCTCGAGTGCCACGTCCGGGGTGGGTCTGCACTTTGGTATCGCGACTTGTCGACGCCGTCCCTCTGACTGGGCCAGTTTTGGCAGTTACGGACACAGTCCCTCTGGCTGGGCCAGTTTTGGCAGCTACGGACGCCCTACGTCAGTCCGGTCCTCCGGGATGTAACGGCAGTAGGTAGGCGCAGGTTTGACTGGACCCGAGGAGGCAGTCAGGTAGATTGGGTGATCTGGATGTTGAGAGTTAGTAGATGCATCATGTTTCCATCTGTTTCACTTTTTGAGCATCTAGATAGAGGCATAGTAGCTGTAGAGTTACTTTTCCAGCCCTTTCATTTCAGTATTATATTGTTACTTTTTGCCTCTAGTAGACTTAGTGGGCAGACCGTCGGGCTTGTTGGCGGCACCCACTGAGAACTACTTGGGACGTAGTTCTCACACCCGTCGTGGTGTCTTTTCCCACAGGGACTTCTACTCCTGTTCCTGCTGCTCCAGTTGCTGATCCGGCTGATCGAGGTAAGGGAGTTGCGAGATAGATCCCTACCAGTCGTCGTCCTCCTGAGAGAGTAGATGTACCCCTTTACTTTTGAGAGTTCATGTTGAGAGACCTTTGTAGTGAGGTATAGAGTTGTATTTTATTTTACTGCTTGAGAGATTTATGTGTTTTGGGGAGGAGTTTGAGTTGTATATATTTTCATTTTCAGCAGTTTACTTTCAGCTCTGATATCTGTATAGTATAGTTGATCCTTTGCAGGTTAGTCGCTTCGTCTATACGGGGCTTCCCGTATGGGCGGCGGATCTGTTGGCGAGCCCGGGTCGCAGTTTCGAGGCCGGGACGTGACACCTGTCCTCCACCCAAGGACAGCAGACCAAACCCACAAGCACACACAAAACTTCCTCAAACCCCTACTCCATCCAACCAACACAAATCCAAAAAAACCAAGCTTCATAAAAAAACTGGTACATAGATTTACCTTGCACGGAGATCGATGCGCACGCTCCGCTCGGCTTCTACAGTAGGTCCACACCAATACCATCCTAAAAATCCAATTTTTCCCTCTCCTCTCTTCTTCTTCTTCTTCACTTTCTTCTTCTTCCATTCTTTCCTCTGTTTCTCTCTTTTTCCTCTGTTTTGCAGGTTGAAGGAGATGCTGATGTGGCGCTGCTAATTAAGGAGGCTTAATTAGTGGAGGGCAGCTGGTGAAGAAATTAAAAAAAAACCCTCAACTCAAAATATCTAATCACACTTAATCCATTTCCATTTTAAAAAGAAACTCTTTCTTAATTCCAATCTTTCACCCTCACAGGCTAAAAATTACATCTAATTAAATTAATTTCTTAATTAATTAATTACTCCCTTTTTAGCCCATTCCAACTCACTTTTTGCCCTCGGAGCCTCCGCACCAGTCCGAAACCTCCCGAACTTCGCTGTAATCTAAAAATACACATGTCCAAAGCTTTCCCCACTCAAAAAGCTCAACTGTAGAGTCGATGTGCTCAATCCAAAAATCGGCTCCCATAACTGCCATCTCCAACTCACTTTTTGCCTTCGGGGCCTCCGCATCAATCCGAAACCTCCCGAACTCCGCTGTAATCTGAAAATACACTTGATCCAAACATTTTTCCAATTTTTCTGCGCACAACTGTGGAGTCGGGGCTCAACAAAACCAGTCCTCTAACGGCGCACAATGCCCGGAAAACTCCGATTCAAGCTGGGGCTTCCGCGTCGATCCGAAACAACCCGAACTCAACTGTAAACATATAAGGAACACGCTCGAGGCGAATTCTCCGCACCACGCCATCTTGCGAGGTCAGTGCACTATCCGAAGTCGCGGTACTCTACAGCGCAGCTTTTGGGATTGACTGGTTACTACCGTCGGTTTGTGGAAGGCTTTGCGAAGCTCTCCACACCCCTCACTCGTTTGACACGCAAAGGAATTAAGTTTATCTGGAGTGAGAACAGTCAGAGGAGCTTCGAGGACTTGAAAGGCAGATTGATGTCGGCTCCTATCCTTTCCCTCCCTGTTATGGGGAAAGGATATGTGATTTATAGTGATGCATCGCACAGTAGACTTGGTTGCGTGCTGATGCAGGAGGGTAGGGTAATTGCTTACGCGTCCCGACAGCTTAAGGATTATGAAAAGAACTACCCTACCCATGATCTAGAGCTTGCTGCTGTGGTATTCACATTGAAGTTGTGGCGCCACTACCTTTATGGGGAACACTGCGAGATATATACCGACCACAAGAGCTTGAAGTACCTGTTTACACAGAAGGAGCTCAATTCGAGGCAGCGCAGATGGTTGGAGCTGTTAAAGGACTATGATGTGGATATATTATACCATCCTGGAAAGGCCAACGTGGTCGCAGATGCCTTGAGTAGGAGAGCTGTGATGACCTGGATCTCCGCAGAACTGTTGTATAGTGATTGGTGACTTCTGGGGGCCTGTACTGTGTATTGGAGGTGTTTGTGCACAAATTGGAAATAAGTGGCGGACTTCGGGCTTAAATGGATCACGTGGGTGATCGGTTGACTCCGTCGGATCTTTGGAAGTGGTTTCGCGCGAAACGGATATTAAAATTGGGCTCAGCGCGAAGTTTGGACAAAGGAACACCTTTCCGGATGCCTTCGACAATTTTTAGAGTTGGAATTTGGAAAAACGGACAGCGGATTCGGACTCAGCGCACGAAAACGGTGAAAATGGACTATTCATTGGTATTTTTCGGAGCCCGGATGCGAAAACACGGATTTCGAGGCTTGGGTACTGTTCCGGAGGCGGCGGGCAGCGGCGGCGGCGCGGGCTCGGGCAGGCGGCGAAGTGACCGCGGGCAGGCGCGGGGGCGCGGGCAGACGCGCGGGCAGGCGCGCGGTCCACGGGCCGGCGTGCACCGGAGGGCAGGACACGTGGCGTGTTTGGATTTGTCGGTGCAGTGGACTGGGACCACGGAGCACGCAGGCGTGGCGCATGGACCAGCGGGACACGTGGCGGCTTTCTATTGGCAGGCTCAGGAATGCGGGGTCCACCGAGGCGCGGGGGGGTGCCTCGGGAACCGTGCCTGGCAGGGGCGCCAGGCGCGCACGTGGGCGCGGCTGGCGGACGCTGACTGGGTGCGCGCCACGTGTCGGCAGCCGCGCGGGCCACGTGGCACAAGGCGATTGGCCTCGACGGCTGTTTGCTGTTTTCTGGTGACGTGGCGTCACCAGGGAGTTTCGGGCGTTCCGTGTTTGGGAGCTAGCAGGGGATTCGGGCGCCCGAATCCCGTGTGGGCACCCGAAACCTAGGACATAATGGGAATTAAGTGAATTGTTTTCCCAGCCTATATATAGGCCGAGAACATCAGCAGAGAACTCTTTTCCTGCTCCTCTTCTCTCAGTACAACCTTCACGAGATTTCCTCCTCTCCCAGAGCTGGTTCCATCTGCAGATTCCCGGATTTTTCCGTGGCACGCATCCTGAGGTTTCCATTTTTACGGCGCGGCGCGACGCTCGTTCACTTGTGATCTCCTTCGTCACGGTTTGCGTGCAAGGACTCCCTGGCTTACTTCGACCACCGTTTTTGTCGATTCTTACGCCGTTGGCTTCACGACAGGTAGAGATACGATCTTCTTGATTTGAGTTTCCCCTCGTTTCGAGTTTATCTTGGAGTTTCCCGAGCTTTCTTTTGACCCCTTTTTCTGGGGCAGAGTTTTGGACAGCACATCGGTGTTTCGGCAATATCTTTTCGCACAGGCGTCGGATTGAGGCATGCCAGGAGGCGTTTTTCATCTACACATCGCAAGGAGCATCCTCGAATTTTCTTAGATTTTTCTGGGTTTTTCCCAAAGGTGAAAAATCCCTATTCCCAGAGATAAGTGCTACAGATTTTGTACAGATTTTGTTCTTGGGAATTTCGGGATGGTTATCTTATTGATTTTGTAACTCGGCCTACATGTATCGGATTTGGACGTGCGAGTACTCATTTCGATTGTCTCAACGCGAGGATCGTAGCGGCAATTTTTCAGGAATTTTTGGTCTCCATCTCGCAGGTAAAAACAGGGCATCTTTGGGACTGAATTTTGGACAGCATGTGTTTGGATACTTGTGTGCTTATTTGTGTGTATATTGGGGATATTTTGTACAGTGATCGCGGCGGTTTGTCTGTTTGGGCGAGGGCACTTTTTGGACTTGGATTTAGCGATCGAGGTGGGTGGTTGCTATATCCCTCTTTTCTGACTTACCCACTAGGAGTATTAGAGTGATCATCTTCGGAGCATTATGATTGATAATTGCTATTTTTATGAGCATATCATGTTGGAAAGGTTATTAGAGAATCACTATGTGGGACACATAATTGAATACTTAATTGGGACTTATGCATGCTTGTGTGGAATCATGGATTGCTATGTTAGCACTTAACCTTGCATGTGGAATTGTTTATTATATTTGGTCAAGATGATTTATCCTGTTAGTGGTATTACTTGAGGATAGGTGACATGCATAGGTGGATACTGTTAATGATCAATGACTCAATTTATGTTTCCTTGAGAACACTTGCATGCTTGTATGGACATCTAGATAGGCCATCTTTTATCGCTACACTTTCATGTTGGAACTTGACTTAGGAGAAACCTTGTTTGCTTCTTTTCTCCTTTTCGTTAGTCAGGTGGTTCATGTTGCTCGAGTTTGAGCAGGAGTTTGGGTTAGTGTAGCCGGGGCCTGGATTGTGGATTATGGGTTTTGACGGCGACCGCGGATATTGGGCGGTTGACCGGATGTCGGTTATAGAACATCGGTAATAGGGCATGATTATGGACTAGAGGGTTTTGTGGCAACCGCGGATTTTGGGCGGTTGACCGGAGGTTGGGTGTTGGACTCGATGTAGTCGGTAGAGTTGCGGTTACCGCGGATAGTAGGCGGTTGACCAGATACATATTGTTTTACCCGATTTTGGATTGGGGGATTATAGCGGCTACCGCGGATAGTAGGCGGTTGACCGGATGTCGGATGTGGGACATGATTGTGATTGTGGGTTATTCCGGCGACCGCAGATATCGGGCGGTTGACCGGAGGTCGGTTGTGAGACCTGGTCGTGGATTTTGGGGTATTGCGGCAATCGCGGATATTGGGCGATTGACCGCATGGTTACTTATGCATCAGATTGGGAATCTGTATTTCTTTTAGTGGAGGGGTGTGTTCCACTGGGGCTTTATAGTTGTGACCCAGTCCTGCTTTTGATACTTATAACACCAGCGCGGTTATTGCCCGGTGATGCTTTCCTCGTGTGGGTCGCTCCCCTCGAGTTCCCCTCCGGAGGCCGGGGCTAGACAGTTATTGACAGTTTTGCTATCACATCGGCGCGGCTCATTTTCCCGATGATGAGGGTGGCAGCAGGAGTTTTGCTATCACATCGGCGCGGCTTACTTGCCCGATGATGAGGGCGGTACAGATTGGGTTCATCTGGGACGGTTGGTTACTGTTGCATACGGTTATTCCAGTCTAGGACTGCATTTTAAAGGCATAGTACTGGTAGTTTCCTTTCTTCAGCAGTCATTATTGCTTACGACACTTCTTTCCTTTTTGCCTCTAGTAGACCTAGTGGGTGTGTCAGAGTTTGAGGTTTTACCCACTAGGGGAGGCTACTGGTTTACTAGTAGTTCTCACCCCCATTCTTCTTTTCTCTTTTTCTTCTCCCTTGTTTTGCAGTGTCTTCTGCGGGTGCTGCTGGGCTTTCAGCGGCGGGTCGAGGAGAGAGGACGGCTTAGTAGATAGATCTCGAGGCAGGATGAGCGAGTTAGCTAGACTGTTGGTGTACCCATGTTTCCTCAGACGGTTGTACTTTTACTTTTGGGACTGGCTTTTGCCAGCAGGTTGTATTTATTTTTGGTGAGCTGGGAGAGACTGATGTATCATTTATACAGATGTATTGTATTTTATTTCCAGCTTCAGTCTGAGATGTATTAGTGTCACGCCCCCGGGGGTTTTTGAGTCTATCAAAGCGGAAAATCGTGTGTATCTTTTTTTTTCTTCTTAACAAGGTAATTTAAACCTCATCCACGGTGCGTGCCAGACCGCCACATACACAAATTCTCCCTGCCCACGGACAGAGTCTCCTTTGTATATGCACGGCGTCTCATTTACAACAACATACATCAAACACCAACCATCAACCATACAATAAACATACAACATCAAGCGGAATATTAAAGCGGCATTAGTGTTTAGAAAGGATAAAGCCAGCGGTTGCAAAACCCGTGCCCACACGGCACTTCGTTTTGAGAAAACCTTTTCGAAATCATTCGGTTTATCATAAAAACGTGCCGCATAAGAAAACATCACCAAATGAAACGAATATAAAAGTACACCTCATCCACAGCGCTAAGTAATCCATGTCCACGAATATTACGACCCACAAGCAAATTAACTAAATTAAGCGTAAGAGAAATGAGATAATAAAAACCAAGTGTTCTGACTACGGCCCTCGCGATGCAGTCTCACCGCCCTCCCGGCTAACGCACCTCGTAACACCTGTCACGGAGTGGGTAATGTCAGTGACAAACAAAGTAGATGTCTAATATCAATAAGGAAATAAGGAGCAAACCGAATACACCGGAACCATTTCGCTAAAACCCTGCACATATTAAGCTGGGCCCCAACCCCAGATTTATCAATTTAATTGGGCACCAACCCCAGATTATTTGTCGGAGAGACTAAAGTCTCCCCTCGTGCGCAAACACCTCTTTGATGCTTTTAACCACTTCGCGGTGCTGGTGTGCTATTTTCAGCGGGCGCGAAGAGATCCTCACGGCACCCACACCTTTGTGAGGAACACGGGTCATAAGAGACCACTCTTCCAGAAAAGTACACCCATGCGGAGGCCAATCCGCCTGTGTACGTGCAGCATCCGAAAACGGATTTGCCGAGATCGGCGTGTCATGAGCACCTCGACCGTAGCCGCTTCAATTGTTAGATAAAAACACAATTATGCGAAAGGTTAAACTGTCCATCTACTTTGTTAGATAAATTAAGAGCACTTTAATGACGATAGATGCACTTACTGCACTTGTTGCACTTATCGCAACCGTACCCACCTATTTGAAGAGAAATCGGAACACCTGAATCTTTCGCGCACCCCCGCTGCGCACTTGGACCTAAAGAAAAGTTCGCAAGGATAACTATAGTCAAAAACGTGTACTAACATCTGAAAACACAAGACCCAATTTACTCTTTTCGACGGAAAAGTCCAACACCGTCCGGGTTGACGATCCGGAATTCCCGCGCCGCCGTCGTCGTCCGCCGAAGCCCCGCGTGGTTCGGAACCGCGCGGCGTGTCTCCGCGGGCGACGCCCACGCGGCGAGGTGCCTCGCGCGGCGTTGCCCGTGCAACGGCCGTACGGTGCCCGCGCGGGTGCGGCCCCGCATGGCGCCCGCGCGGTTGCGGGTCCGTGCGGGTCCCGCCCGCGCGGCGCCCGCGCGGTGCCCGCACGGGTGCGGGTCCGCGCGGGTGCCTCCCGCGCGGCAACCGCGCGGCAACCGCGCTGCGGCCGCATGGTTGCGGGTCCGCGCGGCAACCGCGCGGCGCCCGCGCGGTGCCCGCATGGTTGCGGGCCCGCGCGGGTGCCGCCTGCGCGGCAGCCGCACGGCGCCCGCACGGTTGCGGGTCCGCGCGGCAACCGCGCGGCGGCCGCGCGGCGCCCGCGCGGTGCCCGCATGGTTGCGGGCCCGCGCGGGTGCCGCCCGCACGGTTGCGGGTCCGCGCGGCGCCCGCGCGGTGCCCCCACGGTTGCGGGTCCGCGCGGCGGCCGCGCGGCGCCCATGCGGTGCCCGCGCGGTTGCGGGTCCGCATGGGTGCCGTCCGTGACCCTCCTCCGTGCGATGCCCTAGCGGCACCGCGCGCCTCCGCCGTCCGTTCCGTGCCCTATCAAGAAGACGATGTTGGCGACGGTGACGGATACGACGGAGAAAACAAGAAACCAAGAACTCAAACAAAAGAGACGACGGAAAAATCCCAAATAATTTAAAACAATTATTTTACTAACCGAAGATCGACGGGAAGGTTGTCCGGTCGCGTTCTTGCCTTCGGTTCGGTGTCCGGGAAGATCGGGCCCCTTCTCTTTCTCCTTTCCCTTTCTTCCGGCTAAGGTTCCGTCTTTTCTTTTCTTTTTTTTCTCTTCTCACCGATTAGGGTTTTTTATTTTCTTCTTTTCTTTTCTTTTTCTTTCCGATAATCGGGATCCCTTATATAGTCGTACTTTATCTTTAATTAATTTCTCTTTAATTCGTACGTAAGAGAATTATTAATTTTCCGTCTGGGATAATTAATTAACTAATTAATTATCCCCTACGAGATAACCCACCTTATCTCTAACGGGTGCAAGATATTTTGCACGGATTCCGATGCACGACTAATCACCGTATCACTTTGAATCCCGTTCCGGGGTATCCCGATATCGGATTTCAGATCCGATCGCACCGTCGGCTTTCTTTTTCCGCGCTCTATCGCAGAAAAATACTAGCACCTCACAATGGCCAACTTTTAAGAATTGAATAATTTTATTTCACTTAAAGGCTTAAATGACTACATGTAAGTCAAAAATACCCCGAAAGGCCGGATCACTACACCACTCACACTTTATAAAAAGTTTCGTCCCGAAACTTAAATACAAACCCCACTAATCAATTCGGGAAAACATTCCCTCATCTTCGATTCCAGTTCCCAAGTCACCTCGCGCTCTTCATGGTTGCTCCACTGGACCTTTACGTAGGGGATTGTTCGTTTGCGAAACTTCTTGTCCTCTCTCGCCAAAATCCGCACCGGCGTCTCCTCGACGCTTAAATCCTCTCGCAACTCGATGGTGGAGGCATCCAAGGCATGAGAGGGATCGGCTAGGTACTTCCGGAGCATTGAGACGTGGAACACGTTATGGACTCGTTCGAGATTTGGCGGCAGGGCTAATCGGTACGCCACCGGTCCTACGCGTTCTAGGATCTCGAACGGTCCTACGTACCTCGGGCTTAACTTTCCCTTTACGCCGAAGCGTCGGTTCCCCTTGGAGGGCGAAACTCGGAGCAACGCATGTTCACCCACCATGAACTCTAAGTCTCGGCGTCTGTTGTCCGCATAGCTTTTCTGTCTGCTCTGGGCGGTCAGTAGTCTTTGTCTAATCAATCGCACCTTTGCTTCGGTCTCCTCCACCAAATCTGGGCCCAGAAACTTACGCTCACCCAAGTCGTCCCAGCATATTGGAGACCGACAGCGGCGCCCGTACAGGGCCTCGTATGGTGCCATCTGAATGCTGGCCTGGTAACTGTTATTGTAGGCAAATTCCACTAGGGGCAGACACCGTGCCCACCCTTCGCCCAGGTCCAAAACGCATGCCCGAAGCATGTCCACCACAATTTGTATCACCCGCTCTGATTGTCCATCGGTCTGCGGGTGAAAAGCCGTACTGAAGTGCAACTTGGTTCCCATTGCTCGCTGCAGGCTCTGCCAAAAGTTTGACACAAATCGCGTGTCCCTGTCCGACGTGATGGACGTCGGCACCCCATGCAACCTTACTATCTCGTTGATGTAGGTTTGCGCCAGTCGTTCCCGCGCCCACGTCGTGTGTATGGGCAGAAAGTGGGTCGATTTCGTCAGACGGTCCACGATTACCCATATTGCATCGTGTCCCTGTGACGATCTCGGGAATCCGGTCACAAAATCCATGGTAATCATGTCCCACTTCCACACGGGCACCGGTAAGGGTTGCAATTTTCCTGCTGGACGCTGGTGTTCGGCCTTCACTCGTTGGCACACCAGGCAGTGTGCCACAAACCGAGTCACGTCTCCCTTCATTTTGGGCCACCAGAAGGTCTGTTTGACGTCCTTGTACATCTTCGTTCCCCCGGGATGCGCTGTGTAGGGAGCAGTATGCGCCTCCCGCAGGATTTCCTCTTTGAGTTCCGGTAGATCCGGCACACAGATTCGTCCCCGAAATCGTATCGTGCCGTCGGAGTTTACTGTGAAATCACCTTCTTGGTCGGCAGTCACTCTATTTCGCACCAGTTGGAGTTGGTCATCAGTCGACTGCCCCTCGAGGATTTTGTCAAGCAGGGTAGGTCTGACCACCAGTGTCAGAAGTTGTTCGACTGTACCCGCTGGTACTACTTCTAGTCTTAATCGTGAAAATTCCGCAATCAGACTATCTTGTTGGGTGATGGCACTTACCCCTGCCTTCTCGGCCTGCCCCTTACGGCTCAGGGCGTCGGCCACCACGTTTGCCTTTCCCGGGTGGTAGTGGATCGTTAAATCGTAATCCTTCAGTAGCTCGAGCCACCGTCTTTGTCGCAAATTTAACTCCTTTTGGGTGAAAAGGTACTTAAGACTTTTATGATCTGAGTACACATTGGAGTGTGCCCCATACAGGTAGTGTCTCCAAAGCTTGAGGACGAACACAACCGCTGCGAGTTCCAAATCGTGCACGGGGTAGTTTCGCTCGTATTCCTTGAGCTGCCTTGACGCATAGGCTATAACTTTTCCCCGTTGCATGAGTACTCCACCCAGTCCGTTTCGCGACGCATCGCAGTATACTTCATAATCCTCCCCTGGTTCTGGCAGGGCGAGAATCGGGGCTCGCGTCAACCTATCCTTGAGCTCCTCGAAGCTCCTCTGACATTTGTCCGTCCAGATAAACTTTTCCCCCTTTTTAGTCAAACGGTTCAAGGGGGAGGCTATCTTGGAGAAACCCTCCACGAAGCGCCGGTAGTACCCGGCTAATCCCAGGAAGCTTCGAATCTCCGTCACCATCGTCGGTTGGGACCAGTCTGTCACCGAATCTATCTTCTTCGGATCGACTGCGACTCCAGCCGCTGAGATTACGTGCCCCAAGAAGCCAACCTCTCGGAGCCAAAACTCACACTTTTTGAGTTTGGCGTAGAGTTTCTGTTCCCGTAGGGTCTGGAGGACTGTGCGCAGATGTTCTTCATGTTCCTCGTCTGTACGGGAGTAGATGAGGATATCGTCGATGAAGACCACCACGAATAAATCCAGGAAGGGTTTGAATACCCTGTCTTACGATTACACCTACATTACGTTCCCCTTTTTCCCGTACTTTCACGTACTACGCACCTATACCTTGGTTATCTCATGTCTAATTTGCTTGTGGTACCCTACGCTGTGGATGTGGATCACGTCTACTATGGTTATGGTTGTTTTTCTCTGATACCATTTAATCTGTCACGCCCCTGGGGGTTTTTGAGTCTATCAAAGCGGAAAATCGTGTGTATCTTTTTTTTTCTTCTTAACAAGGTAATTTAAACCTCATCCCCGGTGCGTGCCAGACCGCCACATACACAAATTCTCCTTGCCCACGGACAGAGTCTCCTTTGTATATGCACGGCGTCTCATTTACAACAACATACATCAAACACCAACCATCAACCATACAATAGACATACAACATCAAGCGGAATATTAAAGCGGCATTAGTGTTTAGAAAGGATAAAGCCAGCGGTTGCAAAACCCGTGCCCACACGGCACTTCATTTTGAGAAAACCTTTTCGAAATCATTCAGTTTATCATAAAAACGTGCTGCATAAGAAAACATCACCAAAAGAAACGAATGTAAAAGTACACCTCATCCACAGCGCTAAGTAATCCATGTCCACGAATATTACGACCCACAAGCAAATTAACTAAATTAAGCGTAAGAGAAATGAGATAATAAAAACCAAGTGTTCTGACTACGGCCCTCGCGACGCAGTCTCACCGCCCTCCCGGCTAACGCACCTCGTAACACCTGTCACGGAGTGGGTAATGTCAGTGACAAACAAAGTAGATGTCTAATATCAATAAGGAAATAAGGAGCAAACCGAATACACCGGAACCATTTCGCTAAAACCCTGCACATATTAAGCTGGGCCCCAACCCCAGATTTATCAATTTAATTGGGCACCAACCCCAGATTATTTGTCGGAGAGACTAAAGTCTCCCCTCGTGCGCAAACACCTCTTTGATGCTTTTAACCTCTTCGCGGTGCTGGTGTGCTATTTTCAGCGGGCGCGAAGAGGTCCTCACGGCACCCACACCTTTGTGAGGAACACGGGTCGTAAGAGACCACTCTTCCGGAAAAGTACACCCATGCGGAGGCCAATCCGCCTGTGTACGTGCAGCATCCGAAAACGGATTTGCCGAGATCGGCGTGTCATGAGCACCTCGACCGTAGCCGCTTCAATTGTTAGATAAAAACACAATTATGCGAAAGGTTAAACTGTCCATCTACTTTGTTAGATAAATTAAGAGCACTTTAATGACGATAGATGCACTTACTGCACTTGTTGCACTTATCGCAACCGTACCCACCTATTTGAAGAGAAATCGGAACACCTGAATCTTTCGCGCACCCCCGCTGCGCACTTGGACCTAAAGAAAAGTCCGCAAGGATAACTATAGTCAAAAACGTGTACAAACATCCGAAAACACAAGACCCAATTTACTCTTTTCGACGGAAAAGTCCAACACCGTCCGGGTTGACGATCCGGAATTCCCGCGCCGCCGTCGTCGTCCGCCGGAGCCCCGCGTGGTTCGGAACCGCGCGGCGTGTCTCCGCGGGCGACGCCCATGCGGCGCGGTGCCTCGCGCGGCGTTGCCCGTGCGACGGCCGCACGGTGCCCGCGCGGGTGCGGCCCCGTACGGCGCTCGCGCGGTTGCGGGTCCGTGCGGGTGCCGCCCGCGCGGCAGCCGCGCGGCGCCCGCGCGGTGCCCGCACGGGTGCGGGTCCGCGCAGGTGCCTCCCGCGCGGCAGCCGCGCGGCGCCCGCATGGTTGCGGGTCCGCGCGGCAACCGCGCGGCGCCCGCGCGGTGCCCGCATGGTTGCGGGCCCGCACGGGTGCCGCCCGCGCGGCAGCCGCACGGCGCCCGCACGGTTGCGGGTCCGCGCGGCAACCGCGCGGCGGCCGCGCGGCGCCCGCGCGGTGCCCGTATGGTTGCGGGCTCGCGCGGGTGCCGCCCGCATGGTTGCGGGTCCGCGCAGCGGCCGCGCGGTGCCCGCACTGTTGCGGGTCCGCGCGGCGGCCGCGCGGCGCCCATGCGGTGCCCGCGCGGTTGCGGGTCCGCATGGGTGCCGTCCGTGACCCTCCTCCGCGCGATGCCTTAGCGGCACCGCGCGCCTCCGCCGTCCGTTCCGTGCCCTATCAAGAAGACGATGTCGGCGACGATGACGGATACGACGGAGAAAACAAGAAACCAAGAACTCAAACAAAAGAGATGATGGAAAAATCCCAAATAATTTAAAACAATTATTTTACTAACCGAAGATCGACGGGAAGGTTGTCCGGTCGCGTCCTTGCCTTCGGTTCGGTGTCCGGGAAGATCGAGCCCCTTCTCTTTCTCCTTTCCCTTTCTTCCGGCTAGGGTTCCGTCTTTCCTTTTCTTTTTTTTCTCTTCTCTCCGATTAGGGTTTTTTATTTTCTTCTTTTCTTTTCTTTTTCTTTCCGATAATCGGGATCCCTTATATAGTCGTACTTTATCTTTAATTAATTTCTCTTTAATTCGTACGTAAGAGAATTATTAATTTTCCGTCTGGGATAATTAATTAACTAATTAATTATTTTCTCCTACGAGATAACCGACCTTATCTCTAACGGGTGCAAGATATTTTGCACGGATTCCGATGCACGACTAATCACCGTATCACTTTGAATCCCGTTCCGGGGGATCCCGATATCGGATTTCAGATCCGATCACACCGTCGGCTTTCTTTTTCCGCGCTCTATCGCAGAAAAGTACTAGCACCTCACAATGGCCAACTTTTAAGAATTGAATAATTTTATTTCACTTAAAGGCTTAAATGACTACATGTAAGTCAAAAATACCCCGAAAGGCCGGATCACTACAATTAGTTTTAGTTCAGCTCTGTTTTGGTTGCTCTTTTATTATTATCTCTTATATCTGAGCAGGTTTGGCGCTTCGTGTACGCGGGAAATACCGTGTGCACGGCGGATCTGTAGACGGGCCCGGGTTCTGGTTTACACCCGGGGCGTGACAAGAGCAGTGCAAAGCTTATCGTTGATGATTACTGACCAGGCGCCACTACGTGAGGAGATGAGGCGGCTTGAGCTAGAGGTCGTGTCCCCTGGGGTCTCTGCTCGACTGACATCCTTATTCGTGCAGCCCACTCTCCTGGACAGGATCAGAGAGAGACAGAGTGAGGACCCCCACTTGACCCGGATTAGAGATCAGATTTTGAGTGATCAGCCTGGGGACTTTGTCGTTGATACGTCGAGAGTACTACGTTACAGGGACCGAGTTTGTGTACCGGTGGATTCAGAGATCAGAGAGCAGATTTTGACAGAGGCCCATTATACACCTTACACCCTCCATCCTGGTGGGACTAAGATGTATAAGGACCTTAAGGCACACTTCTGGTGGAGTGGCATGAAGAGGGATATTGGGAGGTTTGTGGCTCAATGTTTAACTTGCCAACATGTAAAAGCTGAGCACCCGGTGCCAGCTGGCAAGTTACAGAGTCTCCCAATCCCTGAGTGGAAGTGGGACCACATCACGATGTATTTTGTGGTCGGATTACCGAGGGCCCAGGGAGGAGCAGATGCCATTTGGGTGATTTTTGATCGACTCACTAAGTCCGCTCACTTCTTGCCGATGCAAACTACTTGGTCACTTGAGCGGCTGGCTCAGCTGTACTTGGATGAGGTGGTGAGGTTACATGGGATACCTGCCTCTATTGTATCAGATCGAGACCCGAGGTTTGCTTCACATTTTTGGAGGAGCTTACAGGACACCTTGGGGACGCAGCTTAGATTCAGTACAACTTTTCACCCACAAACGGATGGGCATTCGGAGCGCACTATACAGATTCTTGAGGACATGCTCAGAGCTTGCATCTTGGACTTTGGCGGTTAATGGATCCGACACTTATCCCTGGCTGATTTTGCGTACAACAATAGCTTTCAGGCGAGCATACAGATGGCTCCGTTTGAAGCATTGTATGGACACAGGTGTCGATCACCGCTTTACTGGAGTGATGTGGGGGAGAGGCGGACATTGGGGCCAGAGTTACTGCGAGAGGAAGAGGAAAAGGTCAGAGTGATCAGGCAGTATCTACAGACCGCTCAGAGCAGGCAGAGGAGTTATACAGATGTGCGGCGACGAGACCTAGAGTTTCTGGTTGGAGATCAAGTTTTTTTGAAGGTCTCGCCGTCCAAGGGGATCAGGAGATTGGGCATTCATGGGAAGCTTAGCCCCCGTTTTATCGGGCCTTTCGAGGTATTACAGCGTATTGGGCCAGTTGCCTACCGGCTTGCACTTCCCCCTAGACTTGCTGGTGTCCACGATGTGTTCCATGTGTCTAATCTGAGGAGGTACGTATATGATCTGTCGCACGTCATCGACTTCACCGCACTGCAGATCAGCGAGGACTTGAGGTACGTGGAGCGGCCACTGCGAATTCTAGCTCGAGAGGTGAGAGAACTGCCCAGTCGGGCCATTCCCTATGTGAAGATCCTTTGGTGCAATCATGACGAGCGCGAGGCTACGTGTGAGCTCAAGTCAGAGATGATGGACACCTACCCCTACCTGTTCGAGGCTCAGGACTGAGGTATGATTTACGTTTCGAGGACGAAACTTTTGTTAGTGGGGGAGGATGTAGTATCCCAGATCCCCGTGTAGCTTTCCCTCTGATTCGGGGTGTGGAACACCAATTATTGGTGTGTTGGGCCGCAACACGTCGAAGGAATGTGTTGGATGGACTCAGTGAGGGTTTGGGATCAAGCCTGTCTTTTGGCTGCTTTTGCTGAATTTTAGAAGTGGTTTCAGGCTGATTGGAGGCCGTATTTTGATTCGGCGAGGAAAAACGCTTGAAAACGGCTATTTATTTTTATTTTTCTAAGTCCGGACGCCCAAAAACGGACACCCGGAAGTTTTCTGTGCAAAATGGTACACGGTGGGGAGCCGTGGACTGGCGGGTGACACGTGGCGGACTGGGATTGGTCGGCGCACGCTGTCTGGTCCATGGGGGAGTGCCGCTGGTGCCGGTGGACCGGTGGGGACACGTGGCGGCCGCCCATTGGCGGGTCCGCGCTGCGCGGTCCACGGGGCAGAGCGGCCGGTACAGTGGACCGGGGTACACCTCGTGGCGGCCCTAGATTGGGCGGCCCATGCGGGCGCGGTGCACGCGCGGGCGCGCGCCTGCGGCCGTACACAAGCGGGCGCAGGCGCGCTGGTGGCGCAGGCTGGCAGGCGGCGCGCAGGCGCGCGACTAGCGTACCGGGCGGGGCAGTGAACGCGGCGCCACGTGGCGCCGCGCCAGTGGCGAGCGCCACCCACCGCGCCGCCCCGCAAGGGGCACGTGGCCGCGCCCGGTTCGCCGGGTGCCGCTGTCCCCTATTCGGGAACAGGTGTCGTGCTCGGGTGAATCCGGGCGCGGGTTATCGGGCCGGGCCGGGTCCGGATTCAGCGCCCGAATGTTTCGGGCGCCCGAATCCGGGAAGCCCTGGTGGGCTGTGTCACGCCTCGGGGTCGAAACTGCGACCCGGGCTCGTCAACAGATCCGCCGCCCATACGGGAAGCCCCGTATAGATGTAGCGACTAACCTGCAAAAGAATCATCTACACTAACAGATATCAGAGCTGAAAATGTAAAAGCTGAAATAAAAGATATAAAATGCAACTACAGCTCCAAATAAATCAAACCAACCTCACCAAATACAAAAGTCTCTCTCAACTGCAGTAAAAGAAAGGTACAACTCGATACCTCACTACAAGAGTCACTCAACATAACACACTCAAAAAGTGGTAAGGGGTACATCTACTTTCTCTCTCTCTGAGGATGACAGGAAGGGATCTATCTCTCGACCCCCTTACCTCGGTCTGAAGGAGCAGGATCAGCAACTGGAGCAGCAGGAACCGGAGCAGAAGTCCCTGGGGAAAAGACACCACGACGGGTGTGAGAACTACTTCCCACAGTAGTTCTCAGTGGGTGCCGCCAACAAGCCCGACGGTCTGCCCACTAAGTCTACTAGAGGCATAAAGTAACATATGCAGTGCTGTAAGGAAAGCTGGGAAAAGTAAACTCTACAGCTACTATGCCTCTATCTAGATGCTCAAAGAGTGGAACAGAAAGAACATGATGCCACAACTAACTCTCAACTCAGATCACCCAATCTAAACTGACTGCCACATCGGGTCCAGTCAAACCTGCGCCTACCTACTGCCGTTACATCCCGGAGGACCGGACTTACGTAGGGCGTCCGTGACTGCCAAAACTGGCCCAGCCGGAGGGACGATGTCCGTGACTGCCAAAACTGGCCCAGCCAGAGGGGCAAATGCGTCGACAAGTCGCGATAGAAGTATCAGGCCTAACTCCGGAGTGGCACTCGAGGGGCGCGACCCCATCGAGTAAAGTATACGCGCATCTCTGTCGAGCTCAAATGTGGCTCATGCAGGCTATGATGCAAATCCTCGATCAACAAGATCGGCTGTAACCAACAAAACACTGTCTCACTCACAGGCTGGAAAACTACACAGCTGAGACTCACTGTCACACTGACGGCTCCCAAAGAACCCTGATCAACAAACACTGTCACTCTGACGGCTCCCAAAGAACCCTGATCTACAGACTGCTATCAACTCCACTCGGTCCGAAGACACGAGTGTAAATGCAACCCACAACAACCCGACCTCCCAGCCCACAACCCGGGCGAGAAAAGCTAAGTCCAGAATGACATATAAAATAGTGATGTGGGAATGTCTAGAGCAAATAAAAACCTAGCCCAAGTTGATGTTTTCTACAATCTGGCTGAACATGCTGCATATGGCGGGGGTGCTAGGTCAAGTTCCAATATATCAATAATTAACAAGTTGTAGGAAGCAATAAGATCACAAGATCATCACACTAATACAAAGAATATTAACATTCAAATTCTAGCATGCTACCAACTCCAATCACTATCATGCATGATTCTACATAAATAGAATTAGTACACAGTCCATAGATCCTGAAAGCAAAGCCACCCACCTGAAGGTGCTAACTGTCCGGAGTCATACAGCTGAGAATACCCAGAAACAGATATCTCTACTCACCCACTAATCCAACAGTACAGGAACACAGATCAACACTTCCTGGGTACAAAAATACAATCCAAAGTTACACTTAATTCCATAAAATCCAAGTTTTACAATTCTGCTGGGAACAGTCCCCTTAATACGAAATTTTCACCTGTAAAACAAACTCCAAAAATCCCAATAAAAATACTACGGCGATCCTCGCGAAGAGTAGATGTCGATAGAGTCCTTAATCGTCGAATTCCGATGTCCGGATGCGGAGATAAAAATCTGACAAGAAGGTGCTGTCCAAAAGTCCACCAGCCGCAAAGGGGGTTAAAAATGTACCCAAAACACCAATAAAAGCTCAAATCTGGAAAATGTGATCAACACGAAAATTGTAGATATACCTCTTGTGAAAACGCCGCCGCAGAAATCGTCCAAAAGTATCATCGGGGTAGCTCAGTTGACCTCCCAGACTGAAGTGCGACGAAAATGGGCCTCCAATAGTAATTCGTCGCACTGCGCTACGCTGCCGAAATCGTCGACGCCGCGGCCTCCAAAAATTCTGAGCTTCAACCGAAAGATGCACAACAAGATGAGGAAAAACTTTGATGAAGGGCACTTAGGCTAAGAAGCTCGGGAAAAGCCCGAAAATGAAGTTCCATTGGCTTATTTATAGGCCTCAACCCGGGAAAAAGCCAAAAATCCAGGATTGGGCTTTTGGGCCCAACTTTCGGGCGCCCGGAACATTCGGGCTGCTACAGTGTTGGGCCCGGCCCAACACTGTTCACGCCCGAATCCTCCCGGTGATGCCACGTGGCTCGCCAAACAGCAAACAGCTGTGCGGGCCACTCACAGGCTGCCACGTGGCCCATCCCCGCACAGGATGGCGGTTGGCGCCCGCCAATGAGCGGGCGCCACGTGTCCAGCCCGGTTGACTCGCCGACCGGTCGCCGCCTCGTCGGTCGCGCGGCGTGGCTCCCACGTGCACACGCATCCCGAGGCGCCGGCCACGTCCCCAGTGCACCGCGCTCGTTGCGCCCGCGAATCACAAGGCGACACGTGTCCCCTACACTCGGTCCACGCATCCCACTTTGGAATTCTGTGGACCGCACCACGTGCACCAACCAACCGGAGGCTGCCACGTGTCCCTCGCCTTGGTCCATGCACCGCCGCGCTCGCCCGGTAGACCGCGCGCCTTGAGCCCGCCAATCAGGCGGTGCCACGTGTCCATGCGCCGGGTCTGTGCACCCAGCCGCGCTGCTCTGTGGACCGTGTGCTAAAAACCGGCCAATGACAGGCCGCCACGTGGCATGCCGGCGGTCTACGGCCCCTCCCATGCACCAAAAGGCAATAAAAACTTACAGGATTCCGTTTTTGGGCATCCGGACTCAGAATCAGACAAGCAAATAGCCGTTTTCAAGCATTTTTCTGTGCTGAATCCATTTCCAACCTCTGTTTGGCCTAATTCTTTTTAAAAATTTCAGCAAACCTAGCCGAAGGCCAACACAGCTAAAGATACCTCACAGGGTCCATCTGTGGCATCCCTTTGATGCACCATGGGCCAGATACACCAACACTAGGTGTTCTAACAGTGGATTCATCGAAAAAGGTTGCATGGGAACCAGGGCTACTACAGGCTGGGCTGGGCCTATTTATACCCCTCCTCTCTCTCTTTTTCTGCTTTTTTCGAGACTTAGAGAGAGATTGAGAGGGAGAGCCCTTTAGAAAAATTGTTCCTCTTGATGTTTTTGATCTCTTGGTGAATCCCCTGGATTTTTGGAGGCTCGGCAACGGTGATCTTGGTTTTACAGTGCGCCTCAACATTCCCCTTTTTCGGCACATTTTCGTCGCTTTTCAGTCCGAGAAGCCCCCTGTGCAGCACCGAAGGAATTTTTCGACGATTTTTACGGTGGTGTGTTCTTGAGAGGTAAGGCTTCGTCTTTCGTGTTGGTCGTTTCACCTCATTCTGGATTTTTGCACGGTTCCCAAGGCACTTTTTGACCCTTTTTCTGTGGGGAATTTCTGGACAGCACGGACTTGTTCGATTTATATCTTGGCCTACGAGTATCGGATCTGGGCGTATAAATACTCATTTTAGATCTACTCGTCGCAAAGAACGGAACCATATTTTTTTCGAATTTTTTGGAGCACTTTACAGAGGAGAAAATTCCTCTTTTTCTGTGCTGTTTGGAAAAAACAGCAAATGCTGTATTTTGGGTATTATATTTACACCGAGTGCGATGTTTTGTGCAGTAGTGCACTGTTTTCGACGGGTTGCGGAGTTAGAGGACTGTGGACAGCGAGGACCCTTTTTGGGCGTGGATTGCGCATTTCGAGGTGGGTGGTTGTTGCTTACCTCACTTTTGACTTGCTCACTAGGAATATTAGAAATCCCCTAAATTAAAAGTAATGATTGACATCCTATTGAGAACCATATATGTTGACCCCACAAATTAAGTGATAGCTTATCTGTGTTAAATTGGGACATTATTGTTGGAACAAGTTGTTATAACATAACCTCGCATGCAAAATGATTTATCATATTGGGACATCTAAAAATATCCTTTTTAAAAGTTAGTATAAGACACTTTCCTTCAGTTTTAAAAAGAGGACATTTGCATGCTTGTATGGACATCTAGATAGGCCACTATTTATTGCTATACTATCATATTGGGACTTAACTTAGGAGAAACCATGTTTCGTTGTTCTCCTTTTTATTCAGATGCATGCTGCTCGAATTTGAGCAGGGGTTCGGGATAGTGTAGTTGAGGCCATTGAGTCTGGGACAGGTTAGATTCGATTATGGATTGTGGGGCATTGTGGTAACCGCGGACATTAGGCGGTTGGCCAGATGTTGATTACTTTATCAGATTTTGGACTTGTGGGGTGTTGCGGCAACCGCGGATATTAGGCGGTTGACCGGATGTTTACTTGTGCATCAGATTGGGGATCAGGTTTCGTTTAGTGGATGGAGTTTCCCACTCATTGAGTACTTGTGCATCAGATTGGGAATCGTACTGTCTTTAGTGGATGGGTTTTCCAAGTTTGATCGGAGTCGTGATCCAATCCTGCTAGTTTATGATACTTGTTACTGAGATACTTTACTCGTGTGGGTCGCTCCCCTCGAGTGCCACTCTGGAGTATGCGACAGGCAGGCTTTGAGTCCTTGAGACTTCTTCTTCGCATCGGTGTTGTGCGTAGGCTGGCATACCCGATGCGACAGGCAGAGCTGGCAGTACCAGTGTTCACTTGTGGTTCGATTGGGTTTAGTCAGGCATGCATTCATATACTGATGCATTCATTTAGCAGTTACTTTTTGGCACTGCATTTAGAGGCATAATAGTGGTAGTTTCCTTTTTATCAGCAGCCTTGATAGCTTACCGCTGTTCTTTCCTTTTTGCCTCTAATAGTCCTAGTGGGTACGTCAGAGTTTGAGGCTTTACCCACTAGGGGAGGCAACTGGTTTATCTAGTAGTTCTCACCCCCATAGTTGTTTTCTGTCTCTTCCCCTTTGTTTTGCAGAGTCGTTTGCGGGAGCTGCTGGGCCATCAGCGGCAGATCGAGGTAAGAGGATAGTGGATTAGCTAGATCGACTGCCAAGACCGTGAGAGTAGCTGGACTTTTATTGTACCCCTTTTTGTATCTCAGGCTGTAGTATTTTACTTTTGGGTCTGGCTTTAGCCAGCTAGTTGTATTTATTCAGTGAGCTAGGAGTTTATTGTACCATATACGCTTGTATCATATTTCCAGTCTGAGATATTATGTAGTTCTTTTAGTTCAGCTCTGTATTATACTCTTTTATTGTATATCTTATATCTAAGCAGGTTACCGGCGCTTCGTGTACATGGGAAATTCCGTGTGCACGGCGGATCTGTTGGCGAGCCCGGGTTCTGATTTATACCCGGGGTGTGACAGGCTCCACCCGACGCCACCAAGCATCTGCATCTCCGTCTAGGTAGTGTACCGCCATATGAACTCGGTACCTCGAATCGATTAAGAAATCCCTGAATAGCTTCTCCATCGCTGCTAACCACGTCCCAACCTCCCACGGCTTCGTGTTTCGCTCCGAGAATCTTGGCGGTCCGTGCTGACAAAACTTGGCGAGCTTGTTAGCAATATCCTGCTCCTTAGCCGCGGTCAAAGGCTGGACTGCTCCCTGGGCCCCACTACTCGACGACGGTGCTGACGGCACAAGAGGTACAACAGGTGGTGCAGGGGCATCCTGAAAAGTCGGGGGCGGTGCCTCTCTCTGAGCTAATAGCTGATCAATCCACTGCTCCTGTCGGCGGGTACTCTCGGCCAACTGGGCCACCAAGGCCCTCAACTCACTCATCTCGGAGGGTCCAAACTACTCAGGCTCATCTGGGGGTGCAGGGGTACCCCGGGTAGGAATCCGACGTAGGGGAGGCATCTTACCACATGAAAACACAAATCAGCAACACAAACACACTCGACCCAATCTAGCGAAAGTCAAAGACATACCCCTATTTCTGTAACTTTATGTTGTCTGCAGCTAACAAAACTGTCCAACAAAAATAGAATATGTCGATCCCTCTTCACTCACTAGAAGAGCCAATTGACCAAATCACCGACTTTCGCAGAAAATCACGTCCTTCATGCCCTATCATCCTAGGGTCAGCCATAAGCCTAGGGTTTCCTAAGTCCCAACGAACCTATCCCTAAGCTCTGATACCAACCTAATCTGTCACGCCCCGGGTGTAAACCAGAACCCGGGCTCGTCTATAGATCCGCCATGCACACGAAATTTTCCGCGTACACGAAGCGCCGGTAACCTGCTCAGATATAAGAGATATAATAAAAGAGCATAAAAACAGAGCTGAACTAAAACTACTACATCTCAGACTGAAGCTGGAAGTAAAAAAAGTACAACTGTAAAAATAATACATGTGTCTCTCCCAGCTCACCAAAAATATACAACTAGCTGGCTAGAGCCAGACCCAAAAATAAAAGTACAACAGTCTGAGAGAATGGGATACATCAAAAGTCCAGCTAAACTCACTGTCGGGGCAGACGATCTATCAAATCAGCTATTCTCTTACCTCGATCTGCCGCTGATGGCCCAGCTGCTCCCGCAGAAGACTCTGCAAAACAAAGGAAGAAAAAGGGGAAAAACAATAATGGGGGTGAGAACTACTAGATAAACCAGGAGCCTCCCCCAGTGAGTAAAGCCTCAAACTTCGACGCACCCACTAGGTCTACCAGAGGCAAAAGGGAAAGAAAGGTGGTAAGCTATAAACAGAACTGCTGATAAAATGAAGCTACCACTACTATGCCTCTAAATGCAGTGCCAGAAAGAGTAACTATATGAATGCATCAGTAAAAGTGTCTGCCTGAATAAACCCAATCAATGGACCAATAAGAACTGGTACTGCCTGCTCTGCCGGCCGCATCGGGTATGCTAATGGCGCATAACACCGACGCAAAGAAAGAGTATCAAGAACTCAAAGACTGTCCGTCGTACACTCCGGAGTGGCACTCGAGGGGAGCGACCCACACAAGTAAAGTATCCCTATCACAAGTAATATAATATAGTAGGATTGTATCACGACTATGCTCAAGTGAGAAAACCCATCTACTAAAGAAACCCCGATCCCCAATCTGATGCACGAGTAAACCTCCGGTCAATCGCCCAATGTCCGCGGTCGCCACAATACCCCACAATCTACTATCAAATCCAGCAACCTGACCCAAACTCCAAGGTCCCGGCTACACTATCCCTAACCCCTGCTCGAACCCGAGCAACATGTACCACATGTCTAACTAAAAAGGAGAAAAGAAGCAATCATGGTTTCTCCTAAGTCAAATCCCGCATGATAGTGTAGCAGTAAAAGATGGCCTATCTAGATGTCCATACAAGCATGCAAGTGTCCTCGAGAAAGATAGAAGGAGTATCAGGTAATAATCTCGCAAGGAATAAATCATTGGTCATAATTATCATCCACCTATGCATGTTCATAAAATCTGCAAGTAGTACCCACCAACAGCATATATTACATTGTCTCATTATAATAATCAGTTTCACATGCAAGGTTAGGTGCTAGCATAGCAAACAACATGTCTAAACAAGCATGCATAATTTTCAATCAAGTACTAATCAATAATCCTAACACAGGGTAATTTTTCCAATATTCCTAGTGAGCATATCGAAATAGAGGTACACAACAACCACCCACCTAGAACGCGCAATCCACAACAGTAATAGCCTCCTCGCTGTCCAACTCGCCGCAGGACACCCAAATCTGCGAACCACTGCAAAAAGTATCGCATTTAGCAACAACGGTAGCAACTCCAAAAAATAGCACTTGCTATTTTACAAAAACAGCACAGAAAACAAGGGATTTCACCTCTGTGCAGTCCTTAGAAAAATATAGAAAAATCACCGTTACGTTCCTCGCGAAGTGTAGATACGAATCGAGTATTTATACGCCTCATTCCGTGTAATATTACAGTTTCTTGTAACATTTTACCCTCCTGCTAATAAAGTTTAAGTTGTGGGAAATTTAATTAACGGATTTACTTAAGTTGATAATCTTGAGGTGCGGGTATTTTTCTGTGATAGAGCTCGAAAAACGGTGAACGACGGTGCGACCGGATCCGGATTCCGACTTACGGATCTCCCGGAATGGGGTTTCGAAGGTCACGACATCCGTAGTGCGCATCGGAATCCGTGCAAAAAATCTGGCACGTTTTTCGAGGAATTATGGAGTTATCTCCAAGGAATTATCTCTAAGGGATTATGTCTAAGGAATTATCTCTAAGGGAATTATCTCTAAGGAATAATAATAATTAAGGATTTAATACCCGATGTGGATTTTGACGGTACGTACATATAAGAAGGAAAAATAAAAGAAATAAATTAATAATAACATTTATTTCCCGTATACGGAAACGAAACCCTAGTTCGAAAAGAGAGAAAAGAGAAAAGGAAAGGAAACCCTAACCGGAGGAGAAAAGAAGGAAAGAAGGAGAAAGCACAGGGACCCGATCGCCCCGATCGACGTACCGGAGACCGGAGAACGAGACGCCATCATCTACGGGGAGCGGATCCGGATCTCTAGTGCCGCGAGGGACAAGATCGGATCTTTGTTCCCAATAGATCGAGGTTAGCGATCATTATTTCTTTTTGGTCGGATTAATCGGGGTTTTTTCGTGTTCTTTTGAGGTCGATTTATTCAGTAAATTGATCATGGTTTTTGTTTGGTTTTGATCACTAATTTGTTCGTGTTCTTGACCGGGTTTTGATCGATGGTTTTTAATCGGTCTTGATCGGAGGTTTGATCGGGTTTCCGATCGATGTTTCGTTTGGCCTCCGATCAATGGTTTTATCGTTGTAGTTGTCGTGGTTTCGTTTGGGTTAATTGGGTGTTCCGTCGGATTTAACGGGAAGCCGCCGCCGCCGTTGTTAAACGGGAGACCGCTGCCGCCGTTATCATGTTCACGAGGTCGTCGCCGTAGGCGCCGTGGACGCGTGGTCGCAACCAGAGCCGAAAAAGACGAAGAAAAACGAAAAGTAAAGCAAAAGCCGTCTCGCGGTCCACGGGACCGGCGTGCACCCGGTGCAGGAAACGGCGACCCGGAGTCATGCACCCGGTGCGCTTCAGCCCTGCGCTGGCCCGGCCCGGTAGCGCGGTGCACGCACTGGGCGTGCGACCGGTGCGCGCAGCTTCATCCCGCGGGCGTGAGCTCGGCGCGCGCCTCGCGTGCACCAGCCCGGCCCGCTTAGCATGGTGCACGCCTTCAGCGTGCACCCGGTGTGCGCTGCTGCGCCCTGCGGGCGTGAGCCCGGTGCGCGCTTTGCCCGTGCACCGGCCCGGCCCAAACCGCTTGGTGCACGCGTCTGGGGTGAGCCGGGTCTGCGACGCCGCCGCTACTGCGCTGTAAACCCGGTCCACGCCTGGTCCGTGCACCATCCGTCAGCCCGGAAGCCCGGTAGCCCCGTTTTGGTCCGTTTTTCACCGTTTCGAGCGCTGTTTTCACCGTTGGATCACCGTTCCGCCGTTTTTCTCAGTATGGCCACCCGGGGTCATTTAGGCCACCGTTTCGCCATGACATGTGCCAGTTTCGCCGTCGCTCCGCGCCTTGACAAAATCGTCGGGGTAGCGCCGTCGGGCCTTTTTCTCATCGTTTTCGCCGTCGGGGTTTTCTCGGCTTGACCGTTGACGTCCCGAGTTGGCTACCGGTTGAGAAATTGGGTTTTGTTGGATTTCCGTTAGCGGATTTGGGTTCCGATGGAGTTCGCGATGATATAGTTGCGGTCCGGTTGTTGATAACCATCGGTTTCACCGTCAGAGATCCGGTTTGATCTGAGTTTTACGGTTTTGCTTGATAGTTTTAACTCGACGGTTTTTGATTGACGACGCGGTCCGCTTGGCACAGTGATTTTAGTTTTTCATCAGTTTATTACTTTGGGATGGAAGGGATTCATGTTACAGTGGTCGGGACCACTGATTTTTCCTGTTTAGGGTAAAGTGTTAAATTGTGCTTTTGGTTATTTTATTAGGCCGCGTGAAGTTATGATTGCTTAGGAGGGCGCGGTCGTTTATCTTCGTTTCAGGTGGGTACCCTTGTTGTGTTTTGAAGTGTGTTTTCATTTCGTAATATATGAGAGTAGAGTAGAGGTGCAGATTGTTATTGCCTAACCCCTTTTCGCATTAGTACCCCTCTTTTTACTATCTGTTGCGACTGAGCGTTGCGGTGCTCTATGTTACACAATGGCTGCAGTCATTCTGCACAAGGTTTGCTTACACGTACACAGGCGGTTTGGCCACCGCATGGGTGTACTTTTCCGGAGAAGTGGTCTGATTGACCCGTGTACCTGAGGTCCCCGGACATGGCAGGCATTCGTAGCCTGGGGTCCCCGGACATGGCAGGCGTTCTTTACCTGAGGTCCCCGGACATGGCAGGCATTCGTAGCCTGGGGTCCCCGGACATGGCAGGCGTTCTTTTCCTGAGATCCCCGGACATGGCAGGCATTCGTAGCCTGGGGTCCCCGGGCATGGCAGGCGTTCTTTTTCTGAGGTCCCCGGACATGGCAGGCATTCTTGGCCTGAGGTCCTCAGACATGGCAGGCGCTTGGTTTCAATTTACAGGGAATGCGAGGGATTCACGAGGGAAAGTTGGATGCTCGGGTTTATCGGTTTGCTTTTATTTACCGCTTTGTATTTGATTACATCTACTCTTCTTGTCACTGACTCCCCACATGGTGACAGGTTAGGTCGAGATAGGACCCGGGACGACGGTGAGGCTGCGAAGAAAGGAGTTTAGCCGGTTCGGGGCTTGTGACACTTCCTTTTCTCCCTTTAGAATTATCTTGGTTATTTGGTTAGTGAATTTTATGATTGCCTTTATTGTGGAACTTTGTGGATGTTGGATTGAATTCTAGTCTTAGCGTTGAACCATCTTTAATAGGATTCTATTAGTATTGCATGCGGCATGTTTTCACGTGGGAAAATGATTGCAAAAATGGTTTCAAAACTGAGTGTCGTGTTGGCACTGCTTTAAACCCGTGGATTTATCCTTTCAAAGTTATGTTGCCGCCTAAAAGAGATTTGCGAAAACGTCTTTAAAACCGGGTGTCGTGTGGACACCGATTTGGCAAACTTATGGCTTTATCCTAGTTCAATATCGTGATGGTGTTAATAGTTGTTATGAATTGTAATTCCCCTTTGACTCTCAACGTAACTGTGTGATTAAAGTGTGTATTGTGGTTGTGACGCCGTGCATATACAAAGCAGACTCCGTCCGTCCGCGGGGGGAATTTGTATATGTGGCGGGTCTGGCGCGCACCGGAGGCAAGTTCTTTAAAAGAAAAAAAACGTACATGCTTTTCCGCTTAACGAGAACCTCCGGGGCGTGACATTCCGATACTCGTAGGGCGAGAAAATCCATGATTACTCTGCCGCTGTCCAAAAATTGCCGCAGAAAAAAAGGGTTTAAAGAAGCTCCAGAAAACCCATTAAAACCTTGAAACGGGCGGAATTGGTAAATACAAGAAATGTAGCCCTACCTATCGTGGAGACAATGCCGCTAGAATCGCTCAAAACGTCCCTCGGGGTAGCCCAGGAGAGCCCGCGGACCGAAACACGATGGAAAAGAACACCGGAAGAAGAACGTCGCAGTGCGCCGAATCGCAGAAATCACCGATGACGAGATCTCCAAAAATTCTGAAACTCCTTCAAGGGATGCAGCACAAGATGAAGATCAACTTTACTAAAGGACTCCACCACAGCTGAGCTCGGGAAAAGCCCCAAACTGCAAGTGAAAGGGCTATTTATAGCCAAACAAAAGGCGGGGAAAAATACCCCTTTGGGGTACAATTTCGGGCGCCCGGAACAACCGGGCGCCGAACACGGGACACCGTATTCGGCGCCCGGTTCGTTCCGGGAGCGACACGTGGCCCCGAACACGCGGCAGCGGGGTGGGGCCAACAGCCCCCAGCCGCCTGGCCCGACAGCACGGGGGAGCGGGTGGCGCTGGCCACTCGCGGGGCGCCATGTGGCGCCCCCCCCGTGGCCCGCCACACCGCCCCACCTGCCCCCCTACCTGCCCGCCTACTCCCCTACGGTCCGTACGCCGCGCCGCGTGGACCGCCCAACCCGGGGCCGCCACGTGGCGCCGCCCCGGTCCATGCACCGCCACGCCGCTCCCATGGACCGCGCGTTCTGCGCCGGCCAATCCGGCGCCTCCATGTGGCTCCTTGGCCGGTCTACAGCTCCTCCATGCACCAAAATGCGTAGAAACTTTCAGTTGTCCGTTTTTGGGCATCTGGACTCCGAAAAATACAATTAAATAGTCGATTTTCGACGTTTTTCCGCGCTGAATCCAAATCTGGCTTCGGATTAGCCTGAAACCCTTTCTAAAATTCGGCGAAAATAGCCGGAAGGCAGGCTTGATCTAGGAACCTCACAGAGTCCGTCCAACGCGTCCATTTGACGCGTTGCGGGTCCGACACACCAATAATAGGTGTTCCACAGCATGGATCAAGGGGAAAAGCTGCACGGGGATCTGGGCTATTACACGGGATTTCATTATTGGAGGGATTTGTTCCACTTGAGTATAGTCGTGATCCAGTCTTGCTATATTGAGATATTTGTGACATGGTTACTTTACTCGTGTGGGTCGCTCACCTCGAGTGCCACTCCGGAGTGTGCGACTGTACCGGACTGGTGAAGGTCAGTCTTTGTGTTCTTGATACTATTTCTTTTCATCGGTGTTATGCATTGGCTGGCATACCCGATGTGGCCGGCAGAGCAGGCAGTACCGGTTTTTACTTGTCTATTGATTGGGTTTATTTAGGCAGATACGGTTACTGACGCATGCATACAGTTATTTTTAGTCGGTAGTGCATTTTGTGGCGTACTAGTGGTAGTTTTCCAGTTTCAGCAGCTTATTTACCGTACCACTTTACCTTTTTCCTTTGCCTCTGGTAGACCTAGTGGGTATGTCGGAGTTTGAGGCTTTACCCACAGGGGGAGGCTACTGGTTTACTAGTGGTTCTCACTCCCATTGTTGTTTTCTTTTCTTTTCTTCCCTTTGTTTTGCAGAGTCTTCTGCGGGAGCTGCCGGGCCGTCGGCGGCTGATCGAGGTAAGGGGATCGCTGAGTTGATAGATCTCCTGTGAGACTGAGAGTTGCTGTTAGACAGATGATGTACCCTCCACTCAGACTGTTGTTTTATTTTCCTTTTATTTTGGGTATGGATTTAGCCAGCTTGTTGTACTTTTTGGTGGGCTGGGAGTTTATTGTATTTATTATAGCTTTATTTTATTTTCAGTTTCAGTCTGAGATGTTGTAGTTTTAGTTCAGCTCTCTACTTGTGCTCTTTTATTATATATCTTATATCTGAGTAGGTTACCGGCGCTTCGTGTACGCAGAAAATTCTGTGTGCACGACAGATCTGTAGACGGGCCCGGGTTCTGGTTTACACTCAGGGCGTGACAGATTAGGTTGGTATCAAAGCTTAGGGATAGGTCAGTTGGGACTTAGGAAACCCTAGGCTTTTGGTGGACCCTAGGATGATAGGGCGTGAGAGACGTGATATTTTGGTGAAAGTCGGTGATTTAGTCATTTGACTCTTCAAGTGAGGGAAGAGGGATCGACATATTCTATTTCTGTTGGACAATTATGTTGGCTGCAGACAACATAAAGTTACAGAAATAGGGGGATATCGTTGACTTTCGCTAGATTTGGTCGAGTGTGATTGTGTTGCTGACTTGTGGTTCCTTGTGGCAAGATGCCGCCCCGACGTCGGATCCCTACCCAGGGTACCCCTGCACCCCCGGATGAGCCGGAGCAGTCTGGACCTTCTGAGATGAGTGAGTTGAGGGCTTTGGTGGCCCAATTGGCCAATAGTACCCACCGACAGGAGCAGTGGATTGATCAGCTATTAGCTCAGAGAGAGGCGCCGCCCCCGACTGTTTTAGTGGCCCCTGCCCCCAGCAACACTGTTTTCCAGTAGTGGGGCCTAGGGAGCGGCCCAGCCTTTGACCCCTGCCGAGGAGGAGTATATTGCTGAGAAGCTCGCCAAGTTCTGCTAGTATGGACCGCCTAGATCCTCGGGGCGGAACACTCTACCATGGGAGGTTGGGAAGTGGTTGACTGCGATGGAGAAACTGTTCAGAGACTTCTTCATTGATCCAAAGTACAGAGTTCACATGGCGGTGCATTGTCTTGATGGAGATGCTGATGCGTGGTGGCGTCGGGTGGAGCTAGTGGAGTTTCAGATCACTCGGCAGCTGCCCTGGTCTGAGTTTCGACGCATGCTACTTGGGACCTACTTTTCCAATAGTGTGAAGCAAAAATTGGAGGATGATTTGAAAAACCTTCAGCAAGGCAATAGATCAGTGCAGGCATACCACCAGAAGTTCATGCAGTTGCTTAACTGCGTGCCCTTTGTCGCCCGCGATGGGCCACATTAGGTGGAGTTGTTCGAGACCGGTCTTTGCAGCGAGATCTATACCCTAGTACATGCTCAGAGGCTTCAGACCCTTGAGGAGGCCACAGAGCATGCCCTATAAGTGGAGAGAGGCGACACCGTGGTTGCTAGGAGAGGCGGGTTGGTCGCGCAGAGTTCTGAGAGGAAGCGACCAGCACTCGAGGATGGGGGACAAGCCAGTTCCTAGAGACCGCCACGACCGCCGCGGCCTCAGTTTCAGGGCCGTGGGCGTTCTGAGCAACGAGGGCCTGAGGGATCCCAGAGGCCACCGCTGCAGCAGCATCAACAGAGGTCTCAGCAGTAGCCCCAGCAGCAGCAGCAGTCCCAGCAGCAGCAGCAGTCGAGGCAGTCTCGGTCTTCGGACATGTGTATTTTCTGTAGGGGACAGCATCAGCCAGACACCTGTGATCTGAGGTGGGGTCGCTGTTATAGATGTGGACAGTCTGGCCACATTCGAGCTACATGCCCCCTTTCGACCTCAGCAGCACCTTCTTCAGCGTCGGCTCCTATCGCATCCCGGCAGAGGTCGGCAGGTCTGCGGCCCTATGCTCCAGCGAGCCGATCACCTTCCTTCCACCCTTCTGACCACCGGCCGCCAGCTTAGAGCGGTGGGGTTTATGCCGCTTTGGTGGAGGACTACTCAGCAGCCGAGCATGTGGTGGCAGGTATTACTTTGCTTTCTGGCATTAGGACTTGTACCTTGTTTGATATAGGAGCATTTCATTCATTTGTTGGTAGAGCATTTGCATTATTGCATGGGTTAGAGGTAGGACGTTTACCGCGTGCACGAGAGGTTCTAATTCTCGATCACACTTTGCACGTGGAGGAGTGTTGTTGGTCCTGCCTAGTGTAGATTGAGTCTTGGATTATGCCAACTGGCCTGATGGTCATGAGGCAGCGGCGGGATTTTGATGTGGTGCTTGTGATAGACTGGCTGGCTCGGTATTTCACGACGATTGATTGTGCCGCGAGGACGGTGACTTTTAGAGAGCCAGGCTAGGAGGTGTTCGTGTACCAGGGATACTAGAGCGTTTTTTTTTTCGCCACGATGGTTTCGACTTCGCGAGCGAGGCAGATGGTTAGAGCCACTAAAGGATTATGAGGTGGATACCCTTTACTACCCTGGCAAGGCTAGTGTGGTTGCAGACGCTTTGAGTCGGAGAGCTGTGCAGAGCTTGTCTATGTTGATCACAGACCAGGCTCCATTGCTAGAGGAGATGATGCGGCTCGAGCTAGAGGTTGTGTCCCCTGGGGTCTCTGCTAGACTGACGTTTTTAGTCGTGCAGCCCACTCTGCTGGACAGGATCAGAGAGAGATAGAGTGAGGACCCCCACCTAACCAGGATTAGAGATCAGATCCCGAGCAATCAGTCAGGGGACTTTATAGTGGATACTTCGGGAGTACTAAGGTATAGGGATCGAGTATGTGTGCCAATGGATTCCGAGATCTGAGAGCAGATTTTGAGAGAGACCCGAGGTTTGTTTCATATTTCTACTCTGAGGAGGTATGTCATCGACTTCACCCCACTTGAGATCAGCGACGACATGTGGTATGAGAGCGCCCACTGCGAATTCTGGATCAAGTGGTGAGAGAATTGCGCAGTTGGGCCATCCCCTAAGTGAAGATCTTATGGAGCAATCAGAAAGAGCGCGAGGCTTCTTGGGAGCTTGAGTTGGAGTTGATGGACACCTACCCCTACTTGTTCGAGGTTCCGGCATGAGGAATGACTTTTGTTTCGAGGACGAAACTTTTTTTAGTGGGGGAGGATGTAGTGGCCCAGAATCCCCGTGCAGGATTTCCCCATGATCCATGCTGTGGAACACCTATTATTGGTGTGTCGGACCCGCAACACTTCAAATGGACGCGTTGGACGGACTCTGTGAGGTTCCCGGATCAAGCCTATTTTTTGGCTGCTTTTGTCAAATTTTAGAAATGGTTTCAGGCTAATCCAAGGCCGAATTTGGATTCAGCACGGAAAAACGTTGAAAAACGGCCATTTATGCGTATTTTTCGGAGTCCGGATGCCTAAAAACGGACACCCGGAAGTTTACTGCGCGTTTCGGTGCATGGGGGGAGCTGTGGACCCGGGGGGACACGTGGCGGCTCGGGACTGGCCGGCTCACGCGGCACGGTCCATGCGGCACAGCGGAAGCGCGGTCCATGGACCTGGCACGTGCGCTGGGAGCAGCGAACGCCGGCTGGGGACCCGTGTCAATGCGTGATTGGCGGGGCAGGTCGGCAGGTCGGGGCAGGTGGGGGCAGGTGCGGGCGGCATGGCACCCACGCTGGGGGCGCCACGTGGCGCCCCGCCATTGGCTGCCGCCACCCCGCCTCACCCCGCTATCGGGCCATGCGGCAGTGCGCGGTTGGCCGGGCGCCGCTGTCCCGTGTTCGGGACACGCGTCGCGCCGGGGACAATCCGGGGGCTGCGCAGATTTGCTGCGGGGGTGCGCTGTTTGGCGCCCGAATATTTCGAGCGCCCGAAATCGCACCCCAAAGCGGGCATTCCCCCCCCTCCCCCCCCCCCCCCTTCAATGCTATAAATAGATCCTCTCTCTCTCTTTTTTCTTTTTTTGAGGGATCCCTGAGCTGAGCCCTTGGCCGAGCCTTCTACCACCTATGCTCCACCACTTCCAGGGATTTAGAGATTTTTGAAATCTCAACATCGGCGATTTCTGCGATTCGGCACACTGCGACGTTCTTCTTCCGGTGTTCTTTTTCGTCGCATTTCGGTCCACGAGGTCCCCTAGGCTACCCCGAAGGAAGTTTCGGGTGATTCGTACAGCATTTTCTTCACGACAGGTAGGACTACATTTCTTGTATTTACCGCTTCCCTCCATTTCGAGTATTTATTGGGTTTTTCATATCATCTTTGGGACCCATTTTACTGCGACAGATTTTGGATATCGACGTAGTATTTATGAATTTTCTCGGTCTACGAGTGTCGGAATGGGGCGTATAAGTACTCGATTCGTATCTACTCTTCGCGAGGAATGCAACGTTGATTTTTTTGGATTTTTTTGAGGACTACACAGAGGTGAAATACCATGTTTTTCTTTGCTATTTTGCAAAACAGCAAGTGTTGTTTTTAGGAGCTACCTTTTATGCCGAGTGCGGTTCTTTTTGAAGTGGTTCACAGTTTTGGGGTGTTTTGCTGGGATAAGAGAGTTGGACAGCGAGGAGACTTTTACAGTTGTGGATTGTGCGTTCCAGGTGGGTGGTTGTTGCTTACCTCTTTCTACGACTTGGTCACTAGGACTATTAGAGAGACCCCAAAATGATGATTGATTTGGCACCCCATTGAAAGTCATACATGATTACACTACTTATGAGCTTATCCATGTGGGAATATTATGGTGGGAATATTGTTATGGGAATATCGTTGTGGGAATAACATTATGAGGATATATTTGCATAATTAAAATAAACTGATTAATCCTCAGCTTATTTATGTGGGAATGATATACTATAGTGGTGATATATTAACATGTCGTGTTAGCACAAAAGACTTTTATGAAAGTTGGTTATTCGATGGGACAAGGTGATATAGCTTATGTGCGGGTACCACTCTCATGATTTATTATGGATCATGAATCATGGACATGTATAGTTGGTTAGTGATTTTGGCATGTTGGTTATACCTATGTGGGGTTACTATTCGATACACTTTTTTTTTATCTTTTATGAGGACAAATGCATGCTTGTATGGACATTTAGATAGGCCATCTTTTACTACTACACTATCATATTGGGATTTGACTTATGAGAAACCATGTTTGCTCATTTCTCCTCTTTATTCAGAGTTATGATTCATGTTGCTCGGGTTCGAGCAGGGATGTGGGATAGTGTAGTCGATGTTGATGAGTCGGGAAATGGTTGTACCAGATTGTGGACTTGTGGGGTATTGCGGCGACCACGGATATTAGGCAGTCGACCGGATGTTTACTTTTGCATCAGATTGGGGGATCGGGGTTTCATTATTGGAGGGATTTGTTCCACTTGAGTATAGTCGTGATCTAGTCTTGCTATATTGAGATATTTGTGACATGGTTACTTTACTCGTGTGGGTCGCTCCCCTCGAGTGCCACTCCGGAGTGTGCAACTGTACCGGGCTGGTGAAGGTCAGTCTTTGTGTTCTTGATACTATTTCTTTTCATCGGTGTTATGCATTGGCTGGCATACCCGATGTGGCCGGCAGAGCAGGCAGTACCGGTTTTTACATGTCTATTGATTGGGTTTATTTAGGCAGATACAGTTACTGATGCATGCATACAGTCATTTTTAGTCGGTAGCGCATTTTGTGGCGTACTAGTGGTAGTTTTCCAGTTTCAGCAGCTTATTTATCGTACCACTTTACCTTTTTCCTTTGCCTCTGGTAGACCTAGTGGGTACGTCGGAGTTTGAGGCTTTACCCACAGGGGGAGGCTACTGGTTTACTAGTGGTTCTCACCCCCATTGTTGTTTTCTTTTCTTTTCTTCCCTTTGTTTTGCAGAGTCTTCTGCGGGAGCTGCCGGGCCGTCGGCGGTGGCTGATCGAGGTAAGGAGATCGCTGAGTAGATAGATCTCTTGTGAGACTGAGAGTTACTATTAGACAGATGATGTACCCTCCACTCAGACTGTTGTTTTATTTTCCTTTTATTTTGGGTCTGGCTTTAGCCAGCTGGTTGTACTTTTTGGTGAACTGGGAGTTTATTGTATTTATTTGTAATGACATGACTTTTTAGTAATATTTTACCCTCCTTCTAATAAAGCACCCCTTTGAGTGAATCGAAATTATTGAGTTTCTGTAAGTCGGTCGGTGTGTTGCATGAGCATTTTTCTGTGAAAGAGCACGAAAAATGATGACCGACGGTGCAATCGGATCTGAAATCCGATGTAGGAATCTCCCGGAACAGGGTATTTTTTTAGAGTTGCGGCGATTTAACATGCACCGGAATTTGTGTAAAATATCCTGCACGTTTTCTAAGGAAAAGGTGGGTTTATCTCGTGCGATTAATTAGTTAGAGAATTAGTTATTCGGTTACGGGTATTACAAGGTGGGTTATCCCGTAGGATTAATTAATTAAAGAATTAATTAATTGGGGACAGAAATTAAAAGGCGGGATTTATTTGTACGTACGAAAAGGGAAATCTCACTTTTCGCAAAAAGAGAAACCCTAGTCGGAGAGAACGAGGGAGAAAAAGAGAAGGAAAAGACGAAACCCTAACCGGAGGAGGAGAAAGAAGGAAAGAGGAAGGAGACGGAGGAATCCGATCACCCTGAACAACGTACCGGAATTAGAAGAGCGTTCGGTCGGCTTCCCCGTTGGAAGTTTCGGTAAGTAGATTTCGTTTTGTTGCGTTATTGGGGTTTTTCGGTGTCTTCTTCGTGTCTTCATCGCCGTCGCCGTCCCCGACGTCATTGCCGACCCCGCCGCCGCCACCACCGCGCGACCTAGGGCGCGGAGTGGGCGGGCGGACGACGCGCGGTGCCGCTAGGGCACCGCGCGGACGCGCGGACGTGCGGACGACGCGCGGTGCCGCTAGGGCACCGCGCGGACGGGCGAACTACGCCGGCGCCGCTAGGGCGCCGCGCGGGCACCGCCCACGGGCGCGCAGCCGCGCGGCCTTGTGCCGCGCGGGGCGCCCGCGGGCGGGCGGCGCCGCGCGGGTGCCGCGCTGGCGCCGCCCCGGGTGTGCAACCGCGCGGGTGCCGCCCCGGGCGCACGCCGCGCGGCCTTGCGCCGCGCGGGGCACCCGCGGGGCAGGCGGGCGCCGCGCGGGCGCCACCCGCGGATGCACGCCGCGCGGTTTCAGGCCGCTCGGGGCATTCGCGGGCGGCAGCGTCCGCGCGGGGACCCGTCAGGTGTCGTAATTGTGCAGTTTTTGGGTTTTTCATCGCGGGGTATAGTTTTGGATTTCCGTTCCCATAGTGTTAGTGCGTCATATTATTGATCGTCTTTCTTTGGGGGACTTCCTTAGGTCCGGGTGCGCAGCGGGAGTGTGCGAAAGATCCTGTTGTCCAGTTTTCCCCGCAACCAGGTGGGTACCCTTGCAATAAGTGCAACGAGTGCATTAAGTACACCATGTCATCGTAAAAGACTTAATAATATGTCTAATATAGTAGATGAACTGTTAAACCTTTCGCATGAATATATATTGATCTTTCATTATTAAATTGTGGCGACTGAGGGTCGCGGTGCTTGATACACGCCGACTTCGGCAAACCATGTTTTTGGATGCTGCACGTACACTGGCGGATTGGCCTCCGCATAGGTGTACTTTTCCGGAAGAGTGGTATGAATGACCCGTGTGCCCCACGATTCATGTAGGTGCCAGCGGGGACCCCTTCACGCCAGCTAAATGTGCCGCACTAGTACCGTGAAAGGGGTTAAAAGCATAATGTAAGTAAAGTGATTGTGCACGAGGGGAGATCGTCGACTCCCCGACAGGTACCAGTTGTGATTAAATCAAATGATGTGGACACATGAGATGGGAAAGCGAAATGTTTTGGTGTAATCGGTTTGTTTTAAAATTATTGCCTACTTTATTTGTCACTGACTTTACCCACTCCGTGATAGGTCTGATTAGGTGTAGTAGCCCGGATGGCGGTGAGACTGCGTCGAGAGGACCTTAGCCGTAGGAGGCTAGCTACGTTATCCATCTTGGGTTTATCTTATTTCCCTTTTAGCTTAACTCTTAGTTTAATTTGCTTGAATGTGGATCATGTGGGTTGTTGGATAGCCAATTAGTTAGCACTGTGGATTTGATTTACTTTTATGCGGCATGGTTTATAACTAACAAAATGATTTCGAAAATGCTTTCCAAACTAAGTGCCGTGTGGGCACAATCTTGGTAAACCCCTGGATTTATCCTTTCAAAAAGGTATGGCCGCTTTGGTGTGAATGTGTAAATGTTTTCAAAAACTGGGTGTCGTGTGGACACCGTTTGCAAAACCCGTAGTTTAACTCTGGATATGATTGAATGAAATTACCTTCCCTTCCTTGTTCACAGTGATTGTGTGGTTAAAGAATGTTGCTGATGTTGTGTTGTAAATGTGACGCCGTGCATATACAAAGGAGACTCTGTCCGATTGAAGAGTGAATTTGTATATGTGGCGGGTCTGACACGCACTGGGGGAGGTCGATACTTATTCATAAAGAAAAAAATATATACGCTTTTTCCTCTTATCTTTACCTAAAAACCCCCGGGGCGTGACAGATTAAATGGTATCAGAGAAAAACAACTTTAACCACAGTAGTCGGTGACCAACATCCACAGTGCATGATGCCACAAGCAAATTGAACATGAGATAACAAAGATGTAGGTGTAGTAGATCGTGAGTGTACGGGGGAAAAAGGGGTTTAATTTCGGTGCGTTTGTAGGTCTTGGTGCTAGACCAGTTAAGTCTAGGATTGACTTGTTTTCTTTGTGTACACGGATGACGGCCCGGACTTGGTCTTCAATCAAGAGCGCGGGTGTGACGCCCCACTTCCCAGGGGGTCACCCATCCTAGAACTACTCTAGCTCTAGCACGCTTAACTCTCATGTTCCTCTTGGATCTTGCTACCATCCAAAATGCTATAGCCGGGTTAGAGATTTAGTCCTATTATATCATTTATATAGAGGACTAATCCAAATTCCGGGGGTGTTACATTCTTCCCCCCTTTAAGCCCTGACGTCCACGTCAGGCTCAAGCACAGTCACAAGCACCAGGCGATGTGAGACTCGTCTCGCTAGCCTTAGCCGACCTTGTGAGGAGCTGCACTCCACTCACAACGGTCATTAGCCGGGGAGCCTCGCTCTACCCGCTATAACCCTGGCTCAGCCGAGACTCATCTCACATTTCCGGCTGGTGAATGGCTCTGATACCAACTGTGACGCCCCACTTCCCAGGGGGTCACCCATCCTAGAACTACTCTAGCTCTAGCACGCTTAACTCTCATGTTCCTCTTGGATCTTGCTACCATCCAAAATGCTATAGCCGGGTTAGAGATTTAGTCCTATTATATCATTTATATAGAGGACTAATCCAAATTCCGGGGGTGTTACAGCGGGAATGGAAGTGACGGTGTTGATAGCTACGGAGGACCGGCTACATTGACAACAGTCGCACGATGTGGCCAGGCAACTGCCAACGCTCACAGAAGACATGGGTTACTCGCCTCCCGAGAAGCAGTCGACCGGGCCACTTTGGTAGAGCGGGAGTTAACCAATGTGCCGACAAGTAGGAGACTGGGAGTCGACCACCCAAGTATCCGAAGGCGCAGCAAGGAACTAGAAGCACGCTGACGGAAGGACCGAAACCGGGGGAGACCGACCAGGCAACGTCTGCGGCGGAGTACACCGAGTGACCGACTATTCCTGGAAGCACAATCATTGCTTCGATGTGGCAAGCCGGGGCATCTTCGCGCTTACTGCCCCCTGAACCTGGGGATAGCCCCTTCAGTGGTGCGACGCGGGTAAGAGGTCCCACGCAACGGCATGACGTAGGACGCACTGCCCCGGATGAAGTAGCAGCAGAGACGCTCTACCCTTAGTTGTCCCTTTTCGAATATGACCTTTTCTGACATCTGGAGTACCCCACCACTTCACCTCTTGCGTTACTACTTTTGCCCATAGTTAGTTAGGTTAGACCCCTTCGTAGTACGATGTCGGCCCGGACCCTTGGACAGCCCCTAGAAATGGATAGTTGTTTACCTTCCTACCCGCTAAGGTTGGGAAGGCTGCCATGTCTTTGAGACTTAGTAGTGAACCCCCGCTGAAGGATTTTGATGTAATGCTAGGGAAGCCGTGCGTCATATGTGATGGGGTGCATCGAGTGACGAGCTACCCTTGGAGGCACGACCTGTGAGGACCTGGTTTTCCCCGATGTGATTATTGGTTGACCAGCCGCTTCTGGAGGCCTTTGTGGCGTGTCGGTGGCGTTTGTACACCAATTGGACACTTTTGATGGACTCGGTGTGTTAATTGGATCACGAGAGTAGTCAGATGGTCCCATTGAATGCTTAGAAGTGGTTTCGCGCGCAATGAATATTAAAATTGGACTCGGGGCGAAGTTTGGATAAAGGATCACCTCTCCGGTTGCCTTCGGAAATTTTTAGAGTTGGAATTTGGCAAACCGGACTTCAGATTTGGACCCGGCGCGGAAAATCGGATCAAGTGGGCTATCCGGGGGCACTCCGTAATTTTTGGATGAGAATTTGGGGAAACAGACATCGTTTTTGGATTCAGCGCGCGAAATCGCTAGGAATGGACTATTTACTTGTTTGTTTTGGAGCCCGGGTGACGTGCGCGTTTTTCGAGGCGAACACGAAAATTGAGGTGGCGCGGATCCCGAGGTTGGCGTGGCGCGGATCCCGAGGGCGCGGCAGGCGCGTACGGACGCGGAAATGCGCGCGTCTGGCGCGCGTTGGGAACGCGCACCTGCGCGGGTCAGCGCAGGGGCCGCCATGTGGCGGCCCCCCGTTGGCGCCCGCGCGGGCGCGGGGGCACGCGCGCCCGTGTGGCGGGCAAGTGCCCCGCGCCTGGGGCGTGCGGTGTAACGCGCCCGTGTGGCGGGCGCGTTGCCGCACGCCACGTGGCGCACGGGGCGCGTGCGTGGACCCGGTGCACGCGCCCCGGCCTCGTGGACCACCCGGCAGCTGGGTGTAGAGTACCGGGGCTTTGGATAGCGCGCCGACCACACAGATGACTTGGAGCAGAGAGTTGCCTTGAGCATGTTGTATCTGAGTTTACAGTTGATGCCGGGTCGATTCGGATCAACGCGGAAGCCCTAGCTCGATTCGGGGTTTTTCCGGGCCTTGTAGGCCGATTGAGGATGAGATTGAGAATTTCAGACTTCACCGTGGAGTGCCGGAAATTCAGGAACGCGTGGAGCAGGTGTACTTTCAGATTACAGCAAGGTTCGGGAGGTTCCGGACTGACGCGGAGGACCCGGAGGCAAAAAGTGAGTCGGAACTGGCAATTTTGGAGCCGGTAATTGATTTGAGCACCCCGACTCAACGGATAAGCTTTTTGAGGAGAAAAAGCTGTGGACACGTGTACTTTTGATTTACAGCGAGGTTCGGGAGGTTCCGGACTGACGCGGAGGACCCGGAGGCAAAAAGTGAGTCGGAACTGGCAATTTTGGAGCCGGTAATTGATTTGAGCACCCCGACTCAACGGATAAGCTTTTTGAGGAGAAAAAGCTATGGACACGTGTACTTTTGATTTACAGCGAGGTTCGGGAGGTTCCGGACTGACGCGGAAGACCCGGAGGCAAAAAGTGAGTCGGAACTGGCAATTTTGGAGCCGGTAATTGATTTGAGCACCCCGACTCAACGGATAAGCTTTTTGAGGAGAAAAAGCTGTGAGCACGTGTATTTTCGATTTACAGCGGAGTTCGGGAGGTTCCGGGCAGCGGCGGAGAGCCCGAAGGCAAAAAGTGAGTTGGAGTTGGAGGTTTTTGGAATTATTTAAATAATTGGTTTAATTATAAAGCCTTTTGCTTTATAAAAAGGCCCCAGCCTCCCTCTGCAGCAGAGAGAAAGAAGAAAAAGGAAGAAAGAAAGAAAGGAAAAGAAAAGAGAGGAAAAGGAAAAAGGGAAGGAAGAAGAGGGTTTTTGAGGTGATCCCGGATTTTTGGACTCGCCGTTGGAGGCCGCGTGGAGCTCGTGGGCGTGCGGCGAGCGGCAACGAGGTATGCAAATTCTGATTTTTGGGTTTTTCGGAGGTTTATGCAGTTTTTTCGAGTTTTTGAGCTTTGAGGAATTTTTAATTGGTTTTTAAAATGCTAAAATCGGATTTTTGGGATTTTTCGGATTATTGGGGTTTTTTTTATAAAATTAGTGGATTTGCCGTCGCCGGCGGCCGCGCGCGCGCGCAACGGCGCACGCGCGGCGCCAGGGTGCTGCTGTTGGCAGCACCCTGCGGCGACATGCCGCTGGGCGCGGCGCCGCGTGCAGCAAAGCGCGGCACGCGGCGCTGCCTGGCCGCGCGCAGGTGCGCGCGGCAGGGCCGCGCGCGGGTGCGCGCGGCAATGCCTGGCCGCGCGCAGGGGCGCGCGGCAGGGCCGCGCGCGGGTGCGCGCGGCACTTCCTGGCCGCGCGCAGGCGCGCGCGGTAGGGCCGCGCGCGGCAGGACTGCGCGCGGCACTTCCTGGCCGCGCGCGGCAGTACTGCGCGCGGGCCTGCGCGGGCCTGCGCGGGCCGCGCGACCGCGCGCAGCGCAGTGGGCTGCGCGCGGGCCCGCGCGCAGCGCCGCAAGGCGCTGCGCGGTGCGCTCCGGCACCGCGCAGCAGGTCGCTGCGCGGCGCTGCTGGGTTGGGCGCCGTGCGGCGGGCCTCCCTCGTCGCGCGGCTGGGTTTTCGCCGCTCGGCGTGCTCCCGGACGGCGGGCGACTCCTCGGTTTGCGTGCCGGCGCCGTGTTTTCGCCGTCGGAGCCCGTGGGTCGCCGTCGGCCGCTGTTTTCGCCGTCGGGCACAGTTTTTCGCCGTCGGCTGCTGCTTTTTTTCGCCGTCGAGCAGATTTTGAGCAGTTTTCGCGAGCAGGTTGCGAGCAGTTTTCGCGCTGGCTTTCGCGCAGGTTTTCGCTGTTTTCGCAAGCCGTTTCTCGCTGTTTTCGCGAGCAGTCTCGCGAGCGGTTTCTGGCTGTTTTTCGCGAGCGGCTTTCGCAGGATTTTCGCAAGCTGTTTTTCGAGCAGTTTTTCGCCGCCGCGTGCTGTTTTTCGCCGTCGGGCGCTGGTTTTCGCCGACGGAGCTGTTTTTCGCCGCCGCGTGCTGTTTTTCGCCGACGGAGCTGGTTTTCACCGCCGCGTGCTATTTTTTGCCGTCGGGCGCTGGTTTTCGCTGACGGAGGCTGTTTTTCGCCGTCGGATGCCGGTTTTGACCGTTTTGATTGATTTTGCGATTTCTTCGCTTCTGGCAGCTTGCGGTGCGGTTTTAGCTTCCGCGGAGCGCGCGGTCGTGTGGTTGGTCGCCGCGTGCTCCGATTCGCGTGCGGATTCTGGCATCGGGCTTCGTGTTGCGTGCGGACCCCTTGGAGGCCAGGTAAGCCCGCTGAGCCAATTGCAAGTGTCGACGAGCAATTGGTGGCTTTCTGAGGTGGGTTGGTTTTCTCTCCAAGTCTACGGACTTCCTTCTAATTCTATTGTGATAGGATTGCATGCTAGTTTAAGTGTTTTCTTGGAACTTAACTAGCACCCCCGTCATATGTGCATATGTTTGACCATACCTATTGGAGAACCTTGATTTGGGCTAGGTTCCTTTATGCTTTAGACTTCCCGCACTTTTCTTATCCTTCGGGACTTAGAGTTTCCTCGCCCGGGTAGTGGGCTGAGTGGTCTGAGTGTTTTGGGACGGGTGTTGCACTCGGGCCCGGGGGGCCGAGTGGGGTCTGGTGGCTGGGTTAGGCCAGTGTTAGTGTTTTGGGGAACCGTTTCAGATAAACGGTGGTCCCGGGGGTTTTCCTTTCCGCTGTTCTTCTCGTCACCAGCAGGTTGTGATCGTGGTGCACGTGTGTTAGCAGGACCTTGAACCCAGAACCTTTTTGGATGAATACATGATTTTGGTCAGCCAATGTTTCTTCCAAGCCTCGCAAGGTTGCCTGAGTCTGTTCTCGTGTGATAGGACGAGGGCATTAGACCTTCGAGGTTTGGGCGTAAAACTTGATTTCAAAAGGGTTTTCCTAAAAAGACTAAAAATCATTAATAAGATGGATTTCTCTCAGATCGAATGGTTTTCTGAAATAAATGACATGGTTTCTTATAAACTTATCCACCCGAGCGGATTCGAGTGATCTGGGTTCTAAGGGCTGTTTTCTTTCTTGGGGACGTAGATGTTAGTCCCCGGGGTTTCGGACCCTTAGTAGATCTGGCTGTGGAGCATCTCCAGCCGTTAGTTGTGTGTTGGGTTCAGTGGAGTTGTGTTGTGGGAGCCGTTGGGAGAGACGGTGGTCCCAGCTGTGTAGTACTTTCGTTGAGTGGGTCAGTGTTGTGAGATTGAGTCGTGGAGGGTTCTCCGACTGAGTTGTGCTTTGAGCATCGAGATACCGATCTGTTTGATCGAGGACTATAGCCTGCAGGAGCCACTTGTGAGACAGTGATACTGATGAGATACTTGAGTTCGGTGGGGTCGCACCCCTCGAACCACGCCCCGGGTGCGTTGATGATTCCGAGCCTGATGAGGCTGCGATGATGATACCGAGCCTGACGAGGCTGCGATGATGCGCCTAGTTCATATACTAGAGGTCGCTTGATACCCCTGGCCGTGCTACCATGGGGTCACTGTGTGAGATATCGAGTTTGTCCGTTTGGACACCCTGGTTGATACACCAGGGGGCGCAGGCTTGACTCGACTGGACCCTGTGGGGCAGTCGCTGAGATTTGAGATACACTGAGAGAGTGATGGCGTAGCATGTGTCATTGTAGAGTGTCTTGGGTAGTACTTGTGACATTTTGCCAGCAGTGAGTGACTGCATACCATCATCCATAGTCTCTTCTTAGTGAGCATAGTAGTTAGAGGCATGATAGCTGTAGATTCTTTTCCAGCTTATTTATATTATCATCAGTCTTTTCTCTATCTTATGCCTCTGGTAGACTTAGTGGGCAGACCGTGGTTCTTGGAGACGGTACCCACTGAGAACTACTGTAGGATGTAGTTCTCACACCCTCTGTCGGTGACAGGTTGCTGAGGCTTTCTTCCGTTCCTGCTGGGCTTGACTGGACGGACCGAGGACAGGGAGTCGCGTGATAGTTCCCTACCAGCATTGTTACTTTAGAGAGAGGTAGATGTACCATCCCGGATTGTGGGAGTTGGTTTTATTTCCTGTTTAGCTATCTCCCATTTGGATTCGTAGATGTTGTATAGGTGGACTTCTAATTATATCATCTGATTTTGGGAGATAGGCTATGTGTTGTTGCAACCTTGTAGAGAAAAATTTTATAGTACAGCTTTTTATCCGCTCTGATATCTGTGTAGCTGTAGTTTTGTCTTTTGCAGGCTAGACGCTTCGTCTGTACGGCAGTTTCCGTACAGATGGCGGATCTGTTAGCGAGCCCGGGTCGCAGTTTCGACCCCGGGGCGTGACAGATTAGAGTGGTATCAGAGCCTAGGATATAGGTCATTGAGGACTTAGAAACCCTAGGCTTGTGGTTGGACATTAGGATGACTACGTGAGAGTCGTGACTTTTAGCGAGAGTCCAGATTGAGTTTTTACCTCTCCCTCGGGTTGGGATGAGTGACTTGATATGTTATTCTCTCAAAGTGATTATGTTGGCTGCAGACAACATAATACTTTAGGAGGGATAACAAGTTTTAGACTCTCGCTGGATTGGGTCGTATGGTTGTTGTGTCCTGATGTTCGTTTTTGTTTCAGTTACCTGCGATGCCGCCGAGACGTCGTGCAGCGACGAGCGGGCGTTTGACCTCAGCTGAGGAGCCCGGACGGCGGGCTGCCGAGCAGGCTAGGCAGAGAGAGGTTCGAGATCTGCGGGCTCAGGTGGCCCAGATGCCGGAGGCGTTGCGGCGCCAGGGGAAGAACATGGAGCGTGTGTTGCGCATGTTCGAGCTGAGAGCATCTCCCGGGGTATCGCCAGTAGTACTCCAGCAGCGACATTGTCGATTTCGACCCTGATCGCACCACTGATGGTGCAGGAGCAGCGAGAGGTTGCCAACCGGTTATTTTACTTCATCCAGTCCCATCCCCTGCAGATTTTGGGATTAAGTTGGGGCCTTGGGAGGCCGAGAACTGGATCGCTGCTATGGAAAAGCTGTTCAAGGATTTGTTCATCCAGGAGAAGCTTCAGGGCGCTTGATCTTGCGCCTTTGGTTAGGGACGCCGAGAGTTGGTGGCGTCGGATTCGTCCTGTTGGACCACCGAGAGCGAGTTTCCACGATGGTTGAGCAGTGGGCCCCTTGTCACCCAGGATGAGGTTTAGAGGTTGATTTTGTTGAGAGGGGACTGCACCTGGATATCTATCTCATTGCGTATTCTCGGTGAGTGCCGACCGTAGATGCAGCGATTGGGCATGTGCGATGGATTGACCGAGGATCACTGATCACGTCCAGGAGGGATGGAGATCGAGGGACCAATTCCAGAGAGAGAGTCTTCCAGTATTGCCTGATTTCGGGATAGTGGATTGGAGACCGAGATAGTGGTCGGCATGGTTATGGAACCTTGCAGCCGGGGCTGTGCCCGGTTAGTGTTCAGAACCCGGTAGGGGCTTTCTGAGCTTGCCTTGCGGTCAAGTGGATTGACTGAGGCCTGCGATTGTTAGTATTTGAAGGATCGAGTTCTCCAGCTGTGTTGAACGGGTTAGCAGCCGGGCCCGTCGTGGACATTTGGATTTATTTCCGAAGTGGCTTAGAGCTTCAAGATCACTGGAGGTTTGTGCAGCAACTCCCAAGAGGGGAGATGTTGGTTGCCTAATCGAGAGATGTACCTGCGGAACTAGATAGTTGTGGTGGCTAAGGAGCAACGGAGGATTTTTTTTGCCTTTTTGGAGACTTCGATTTTCGGAAGCCACCAGCCGCAGAGGTTTATGTTTATAGACTTGAGTTTACGCGGGGAGTTTGGACCGTGATTTTCGTCTGATAGGAGGGGTGTAATTGAATCCTCGCACTTTATCGGCTTTTCTTCGTTGGAGTCGAACAAGGATTTGAGCTATCAGAAGCAACCGAAGAAATTCTTGCTTGTGAAGTTATGGAATTTACGGTTGGTTTTACCCAGTGAGGGTTCGGTGGTGCCTGTATGTTGAGTTAGAGCGACCACCTGAGAGCCGAGAGGATGAGTTTGGGTCGCCGATTGGTGGGCGCCAGGTTAGTGGATCGCTTGGTACTTGGTACGACTTCCTTTCCTAGTGGTTGAGATCAGAGTTTTGCACCCCTACATGGTTGAGTTGGTGGGTTGTGGTTTTGGGTTGCGGCCACAACAGGGACAGCTTCAACATCGCTCTCTCCTTGTTTTCCCGTTTTTACACCGAAAAGTAGCAGACGGAGCGAGGGATTTCGAAGGACTACTCCAGAAATGGAGGCGATGCGGTAACCTGTTCTTGTTTGATCGGGGTGAAGGCATCGGTCCTTTGGAAATTTCGGACTTTTCGCTATTTTCGATTGCTTTTCAATTGAGAGAGAGTTGGAGTTGATAATATTCCTGATGTGGGTTTCTTGTGGTAGGGTGTGTGTTTTGGTTTCGAGGACGAAACCTTTTGAAGGAGGGGAGAATGTAGAGTACCGGGGCTTTGGATAGCGCGCCGACCACACAGATGACTTGGAGCAGAGAGTTGCCTTGAGCATGTTGTATCTGAGTTTACAGTTGATGCCGGGTCGATTCGGATCAACGCGGAAGCTCCAGCTCGATTCGGGGTTTTTCCGGGCCTTATAGGCCGATTGAGGATGAGATTGAGAATTTCAGACTTCACCGTGGAGTGCCGGAAATTCAGGAACGCGTGGAGCAGGTGTACTTTCAGATTACAGCAAGGTTCGGGAGGTTCCGGACTGACGCGGAGGACCCGGAGGCAAAAAGTGAGTCGGAACTGGCAATTTTGGAGCCGGTAATTGATTTGAGCACCCCGACTCAACGGATAAGCTTTTTGAGGAGAAAAAGCTGTGAGCACGTGTATTTTCGATTTACAGCGGAGTTCGGGAGGTTCCGAGCAGCGGCGGAGAGCCCGAAGGCAAAAAGTGAGTTGGAGTTGGAGGTTTTTGGAATTATTTAATTAATTGGTTTAATTATAAAGCCTTTTGCTTTATAAAAAGGGCCCCAGCCTCCCTCTGCAGCAAAGAGAAAGAAGAAAAAGGAAGAAAGAAAGAAAGGAAAAGAAAAGAGAGGAAAAGGAAAAAGGGAAGGAAGAAGAGGGTTTTTGAGGTGATCCCGGATTTTTGGACTCGCCGTTGGAGGCCGCGTGGAGCTCGTGGGCGTGCGGCGAGCGGCAACGAGGTAAGCAAATTCTGATTTTTGGGTTTTTCGGAGGTTTATGCAGTTTTTTGGATTTTTTGAGCTTTGAGGAATTTTTAATTGGTTTTTAAAATGCTAAAATCGGATTTTTGGGATTTTTCGGATTATTGGGGTTTTTTTTATAAAATTAGTGGATTTGCCGTCGCCGGCGGCCGCGCGCGCGCGCAACGGCGCACGCGCGGCGCCAGGGTGCTGCTGTTGGCAGCACCCTGCGGCGACATGCCGCTGGGCGCGGCGCCGCGTGCAGCAAAGCGCGGCACGCGGCGCTGCCTGGCCGCGCGCAGGTGCGCGCGGCAGGGCCGCGCGCAGGGGCGCGCGGCACTTCCTGGCCGCGCGCAGGCGCGCGCGGCAGGGCCGCGCGGGCCTGCGCGGGCCTGCGCGGGCCGCGCGCGGGCCTGCGCGGGCCTGCACGGGACGCGCGGGCCACGCGCGGGCCTGTGCGGGCGCGCGGGCGCGCGCGACCGCGCGCAGCGCAGTGGGCTGCGCACGGGCCCGCGCGCAGCGCCGCAGGGCGCTGCGCGGTGCGCTCCGGCACCGCGCAGCAGGTCGCTGCGCGGCGCTGCTGGGTTGGGCGCCGTGCGGCGGGCCTCCCTCG